>CM060904.1:1221752237-1222981404 GCA_030737815.1 Allium fistulosum
TTTTTTTTCTAGGATGATCAATTAGTAAAAGAAGCTTGAACTTGTTGCATTGAGTAAGAATGAGCAACATCAAGAAGAGGTAATCATCTTGAACTTTGTATATTATGGTATTTTCACTATCTTAAGGGTTCATATTTTTAAAATTATGATAGTGTTCTAGATTATAGAATCTTTTCATTGTATTTTTGTGTGAACTAAAAAAAATATAGTTGACCGTTTGTTGTTTTACAAGTATACCTGACTGATTGATTGTAGTTAACCTGAAATTACACGGTTTTTCTTTTGTATTTGTATTGCTTGTGGGTAAGTGTATTAATAATTTCACTATAACTTTTTTTCTGAAGTATGGACAAACTATTTTATACATGTATCAGTCTTATTTTTCCCATTGATCTGAACTGTGATTTTTTCACCGGTCCATTTGCTTACAACTTGGTTATTGAGCAGTAAAAAATTAGTGTGGAGCTGGTGAATTTTTGTTCAATCCGTTTTTCCTATAAGTCGATGCGTGTCCTACTAAAAATTTGGTTTTTAATATACTTCACCACTACATACTCTGAATGGTTGAAAAATGAATATCCACCGATTATAAAATCATGATTAGAAGCTGAGTTTAGGATGTATTAATTTACTCGCGTTTGCTGCCCCTATGTTTGCACGTGTAGTAAGTTTAGGATCAAAAATATGTGCAGTCATATTTTTATTTGTGTTCATATTTAATGAAGTTTTAAGTATAGTTATGTGTCCAACTCTTAATTATGACATTTTATTGCTATGATTGAGGCATATATAATTATAATATTACAGTATGCTTGTTGATTTTTCATGTGCAACAAGCTTTTGTTTTCCACTTGGTAATACTCTAAACTATATTAAAGTTTTAACTTTTATGAAAATTGCTTCCAGTTATCATGTAAGCCAGGCATAACTGAAATAACATAGAGGCTTAAATGCCTTTTTTCAATTCTTTCCTAATATGATTAATACCATATTTTGAGATTACAACGCAAACTATATCAGTAAGTGACTTAGTAGCTTAAAATTTAGGAAGCCGAACATATTATTGGCATGATTGATAGGGCTGAAAAAATTAGCCGTGGTCAAAATTGAAATCAAGAAAAGCACTCAAACCTGCAATGGTTTTGAAACAAATTTAGTCATCTACTAAGAATACAATGACCTTAAACTTACATAAACTATGATGTAATTTCAGTAGTATTTAATTATAGGAAGAGCAATAACATTTCCTAAATATGCAATTACTGTCTATATTATAACATATTTAAGATTATTTCAAGTTTTCCAGTTTGTTGAAAGTAATATTATTAGCATCATTGATGACACAATTCATATTGTATAGGCCAGATTCAAGTTGGATGCAGTATAAACGAATATGTTCCTTATGATGTTGGGACAGGGATGGAAAAGTCAAGACTATTGCTTGGCACAAAGAATTTATTTCTTTTGATTAGTACGTACCTTTACTTTTATTGATATATGTTATGGATTTAGTTATGTTTTATGAAAGAGCTATGGATTCACAAATAGTTTAAACTTGAATTGTTTTCAAATTTTTTTGAATGTGAATAGTTCGTATTGTTTCAGGTAATGTGAATGATTGTGGTTATTAGTAGTGGAAGATTGGTTTTAATTATAATATTATGACATTTGTGGTTAATAGCTGTTGTGGAAAGATGAATTACAGCGGTTTGTAGCGGTTTGCAAACAGTTGTAAATAAGCCTTTTACAACGGTCAAAGTTAGTTGTAAAAGAATTTATTGCAATGGTAATAAACAGTTGTAAAATAGACATATAACAACTAACAACTGTTATTGCAACAGCTTTGAAGTTGCGATAAAGTTACCACAACCGTTAGTAGCTGTTGTAAAAAACACTTTTACAAGTGTCAAAAGCAGTTGTAAAAAACACTTTTACAGGTGTCAAAAGCAGTTGTAAAACACCTTTTACAACTGCTATAGGCAGATGTAAAAAATGACTCCGCAACTGTTGGCGACAGTTGTAAAATAATATGGTTCTATTATAACTCCGGATATAGCGACCGGCTGCCGCTCGTTGTAATAGAGCTATTACAACTATTTTTGGCAGTTGCGAAAGGGTATTTTTATTGTAGTGAATGAAACGGTAAGCATATTTTGAGTACTTCCCAACATAGGTAAAGAGACCGGAGCGAAAATGGTCACACCAGACAAATCAATGGATAAAGGAGGAGGGAAAAGGTGAACTGGCTCTTGCTTAATCTTACTAGCTGCTAAAACCTGTTATTCCAACAACACATGCATGTTGGGCCGTAATGAAAGGTCTGAAGTCCCAGTTATAACAACATCCTCCTCAAGCTGGGATCTGGGTAGCACACTAGTCGTCTCCTCTTCCAAAGCATGAATTATTTGCATGCCCGGACCCAGAGTGTCACTAGTCAAAATGCTTGGAGTCATCCCAGAAATAGGTATGATCGTTGACTCGGTCATTGTTGCTTGTTGACCCGGTTGGGAGCTTTCCTTAAGGAGATTAGAGATTGCAGGCTGACCTGAAATTTGAGAAAGATGAACGGAGAGATTAGCTACATCGGCCAATATTATGTAAGCTCTCTCAAATATGGATGAGGCCAATGATATACCTCCACCAGATTGAGGAACTATGTGGCCAGGCATGCCATTCAAATTCCCCTCCTGAATTAGAGGTAGCATGCTTATCTTTTGTATTTGCGGTGCATCCGGATTGTACGAAGGGACAGACAAAGCAATAGATGCAGTTGGAGGCCCATAAGTGAGGCTTATAGTGAGATCTTGAGGAGTAGTGTTGGAGCCTTCGGCCTGATCTTTCTGAACCGTGTAAGCCAGCTCTAGATGTAAGATAAGCTCACCCGTTCTGACCGCTTCAATTTCATTCGGAATTAGAATCTCACTTTCCAGCTCTGCTAGTTTCATTTCACCTCCTTCTGAATGTTGTTGTTCTTCCCACACAATCTACTCCCATGCCAATGCTAGAGCTCGGGGATAGTCTTTGCCAAGCCACGCCAAATCTCTAAACTTAAGTACGTTAGCGTTGTAATTGATGATGAGTGGTTTAAACCTACCTTTGACTCGTCTTTCCGTGGCTACCACTAACTCATCCACTTTCTTAGCCTTGTCCAACACGTCGTTTCTCTATTTGCGAGCGTTAAGCAACTCCTCATAGTAGTCATGAGCTGTTTGGAGGGCTTCGTCCTTCTCTTTCTTCTTCTTTTTGAGATATGCCTTTAGCTCCTCCGCCTCTTTAGCCAGCACATGATTCCTGTAATGAACAGACTCAACTTGGCTTAATGTTTCTTTCTTTCCAACTCGATCGTTTGCATTTAAGTCCTTGACTTTCTGATCGACATCCACCTTTGCCTTCTTCAGATCGGCAACCTCTTTGTCAAGGTGAGCAATGGTCTCATCATTCTGATTTGTTGTAAGTCACAATCCTACAGCCTCAGTCTTCGCGTTCTTGATATATTCAGAGATCTGCCCAGCCAGCCAACCTTCTTCAAAGAAATACTTATCATAAACGTCACCGACATATGCCACCATATAGTATTTTACCCCCAGAGGAATATCCTTTAAATTGGGAATGAACTTACGGCCTTTAAAATATATTTTTGAAAACGGCATTGCAATTCAGCTATTTGAGGATTGGACATGACCAGCTGCTCTGTTTTCAACGACAAGCTGTTCAATAGGCCTTTTGTCAGCTTTGGGACGAGAAGAGTTGGAAGTAGCGGGCTTTCATGATCGAACGGAATGCTTGGAAGCATGCGCTGGCACCGTTTGATTAGTGGAAAGGGAAGCATAGAGGCGTCATCACGAGTAATGTCATCGTGATGGCTAGATTGCCTGTTCGAACCCATGAATTAGGACGACTTAAATTTGCATCAATGCCTAGGCGATGAGTCGTGTAACCTGCAATCCTTCTCTCTATCTCCTATTTCACGGCTTGAATGCCGACTAGAATCGGAATCATGGCTGGTCCTATGGGGGTACGCACTCGGTTTACATCTCAATTGACAAGCTATTTGATCCTCGAGAGACTTGTACAAACCATGTCATTTTATTGATCAAATAAAACGAAGACAATCAACTTTGACAAGATTAAAACATGGCACAAGCTGAGCAAAGCGCAGTGCATGCATGTGCATGTAAGTGCCCTAGTGCCCCCCCAATGGACCATGGGTTAGAATTTTGCTGGCATGGATCTACTCTGCTCGACCAGAAGGCACGTCATCTTAAAAGCAAATGGAGGACCCAACATCCCCAATGCTTATATTCCCCAGACCATAAGAAGGGATATCGTCTGGGACTAGCCCTAAGCTAGCATATAAATCCTCAAAAAGCTACACGGGATTTTCAAACGCATCTGTGGCCGGCAGAGTCGGAGTTTACATTAAGACGATTTTGATCTTGAGGCTTCTTCTTTGAAGAGGTTATTAGTTATTGTCGCCCTCATCAGCAGATGGATCATGGCCTGCATTAGTATCAGCATGGCCCTCTCCTTCTCCATTACCTCCTCCTTAACCTTCACCTTCGATTTCACCTTCTTTGGTGTGCTCCTGTATGTCACCAGTCTCGACCACTGGACTTTGATTTGGGGGACCAGTTAATGATCTCCATTATCTCCGAATGGGGAGCTATCCTCATCACTATTAGTGGCCTCTGGAACAAGGCCAACGCTATGATATGGGTCCAACAAGTTATATGCCCATAGGTTCTCATTGCTAAGCAGTACCTTAGCTTCCCTTTCCGCCTCTGAAATTTAATGAAGTTGTCGGAGAGTCCCTACCAAAGTTGAATTGTTAGGCCTACGCAGTACATCTGAAAGGAATGGAAAAGACGTTCAGTAAAAATAGAATTATGAACGTGGACTTATTTATTAAGGATGAGAATGGAAATTACGTCAAGACAACCATCGTTGTGCAAATCCCGAAGTACAATGAACAAAAAAGAATTCATCTTTGAAGTAGCTCAGTTTATTCTAGGTGCCAATCACAATTCAAAAACCCCTAGATGGCTATAAGAAAATGAGGGAAGGATTTCGCGTATGTGCTTGAAGCTGTATAAGTATCAAATTTCTTGATCACTGGGAACTCGGGTGAAACGACGAGCGATGATGATGAACAAGCTATAAAGGAATGCGTAGCTGTTCGGACGGAACTGAGCTGGAGCCAGCCTCATAAAGTGTAGACTCATTGGACAACTTGGTTAAATGTTGGGACACATCCTGCCAAGCACATGTATTTGTTGCACCCTATATACCCATCTGGGGAATAATATGCCCTTTGGTAGCATGAAGGAACTAGGATGTCCTCAAGTGAGATAGCTTGCTTCTTGCAGATCCTTCTGAGTGATCCCTCCTCTATTTTTGATGATACATAATCTACTGGATCATCTAATATTGCAGCATCGTCAAGTGTATTAGGAGCAACTTTGACTTTTGGACCTTCTATAGGCCCTATTGGAACTTCCAGAGCAGGTTTCTCTGCTAGTAGATTCATGGGCTGAGGTATAGGCTGCACTGGAGCATGTCATGCAGATGGAACCGTAGTCGAGCTTGACTCGGTATCTGATTTGGCATATCTAGGAATTGATGGGCCTGCAACTTGAGAGGAGAGATGCTCGAAACATATATGACCCATATCTATCAAAGCTTAACAGACGAGTCATATTAGAAAGATTAAAAGACTGCCCCATGTTACAGTGAAAGCCCATTGTGGTGTAGACTGCAATGTTGCGCAGAGTTATGCAGTGTCAATGTCTGATGTTGTACAACAGTTCATTTGAAAATCATGATGTTATCCAAAGTGATTGTCATCGCTGACCGTCCCACCGAGCTTCGCGTCATTGACCATGCATTCAAAACTTCTTGGGATCTAGGAAATGTCATGAGGGAAACTCAAGATCTTTGTTACATCGCACAATAACCAACAAACTTAAAGGTAGAAATTCACCCAAGAGTTGGATCGGTACCGGTTTATAACATTGGCATGAATTTCTACTCCAAATTTCTTTCCCCAATCCCTAGCATAGCCATCAAAGGGAGGCTCATCCAAATCGTCCACCAGTCCAGCCACCTTCCTATTGAAGGTCTAAATCAAGCTTTATGCTTAGATTCAAGTATGAAACATGGACCTGGAAATGGGTTCGAGTATGGAGTGATGGTTTGGGCATGAAATGGTGGCTCGAGTTTAACTAAGGCGCGGTGGATGGTGTCGTGTTCAGGTGATAAAGGAGCGGCGACCCTTCTAGTGTCAAGCGATAATAAAAGTTCAGGCTTTGGCAAGCAATTTAATGGCATGACAAAGCTTGATACTCAAAGGTTAGAATAAAGTGAGGAAGAGAAAGGGTTGGATTAGGTTAAGTAGTCCCAAACCCTACTTTATCGGCTATGAACTAGCCACGCCATAAGACTGGATCGGTACTGATCCATGCCCATGGATCCATATATATATATATATATATAAGACAAAATGATCAAGATGAATCATATATGCATGCATGTGTACGTACATATGCTCGTAGGAATCCATAAGAATGTGCATGCATATGGAATTGAAATACGATGGAAAATCGAAGCACGCGTGTTTGAACATAATTAACATCCAACAACTAGAATCGAAGGAAAGCTGGTACAAACCTGAAAAATCCAGAAAAGGAACTAGGTCAAAATTACTAAGCTCGGAATGAATGATCATAAAAGCACATGGCAGTATTATAGTGTTAGATGCTGGTAAAGTACCGCAACGAATAGTTGGAGACACATCACTTCATTGAAATGATCTGAAGGAAGGACAACAGCTATTCAAAGCATGGATTAAAGTTTGATATGGCAATCCCGAATTGTCTCGATTCAAAGAACATCATGTCTGAAACAAGATGTACTTAGGGGGCAAGTGTTATCTGGTCTTTTGACTAGGCAGTATTTGGATGGACTTGATGAATCGAACTCAAAAGCTATCGAGGCAAGAGGCCCAAAGACACAGCTGTAGAGTCCAGAAACCAAGTACAACTAAGACCATAAAGTGGAATCAAGACCGTCCCAAAAATCCCAAAAACAAATCCATCTAAGTGATGGATCGGTACTGATCCATCTCTACGGATCGGTACCGATCCATAAAGTTACATCCAAAACGCGCTATTGCCCTCCTACTCTCAAATGTTGATGCCAACAACCCATTTCAATTTCCATTGCATCGATCGCATGCAATTCTCTATCTGTCTCCTTGAGCACTTGAAGTCAGGTTCTCCATTCCATCTCCGATCCATCTTATCACTCTAGAAACAAGCTCCTAGCAAAGAAAATAAGAAGGAAATTACAAAGCTAATAACAAGTCGTCATCACATAAAGCATCGGAATCGATCCAAGAGTGGATCTTATGGATCCGTACCGATCCATGCCTATGGATCAGTACCGATCCATAGCTGTTTGTTGACATGACCTCGTTTCTTCATGTCTAACTACTACAGGAACATGGAGATCTTGGTGGAGGACGTGGTAGAGCCTTTTACGACAACCTACGACTATAAATGGGAGGTTAGAGGATCATTTCTATGGATTCTTTTACTTTCTTGCAATCTTTACATATTTCTCTTAAAATCACCCATGGATTCCTACCGATCCATTAGAACTATACTTTCAAAACAACAATATAATCAATAGAAATCTCAAGTGGACGTAGGCAATACTTGGCTGAACCACAATAAACATTTGATGTCTTTTTTTACTCATTTTTCATTTGTATTTATTCATTTTCATTACCTGCTTAATTTCATAGGTGTTTGTGCCATATTCTGGTACACACTTCCAAATGATCTAGTGACTTTTTATTAGTTCCTAATCTATTTGAGGGAATCGTAAGGATTTTACAACTTTGTTTTTCTTCAAAACTGTTAGAAAATATACTACTAATGTTACTAGCCATTTATACATTTCCAAAATCAAATAACGTGTTTCCAAAAACCTAATGCTTTAATACCAAATGTGGAGAACGATGTAGTACTGTTCTGAATGACTCTTAAGGCTACTTTAACACTATAGGGGGGTGAATAGTGTTTTATATCTTATATGGTATATTTCTAATTTAATTTAAGATTTAAATTAAAATAAAAATAATCAATAATATATATATATATATTAACAAACAGTCACAGATATATAAATGCAATAAAAGTAAAGTAAAAGTAAGAAAGATGACACTGGGAGTTCTTATACTGGTTTGAATTAACCAATCCTATGTCCAATCCTATACAGTGTATGTACATATTTCTTTTCCAACGCCCACTTTAAACATGTATCAAGCAAACAAGAATATAGTCTCGATTTTAAGACAATGAGATACACCCTCTTGATTTACAAGTTAAGGGTAGACTCTCTTGATTTAATCGGGCAACAAGATCACCCACTTGATTTGACCGAGCGACAAGCACACCCACTTGATTTAAACGGACAACAAGCACACCCACTTGATTTGAGCGGGCAACAAGCACACCTAGACAAATAATAGTAGAGATTTGTTGATTCCAAATACAAATAATTTTATTTTGGATAAAAAATATCCTATAGCCCTTCTGATCGCACTTTGATCTTTGAATTGATAAGAGAATACTTTCAAATCGGTAAGTAAATTGTAGAGAATGAATGTAGTAAAGTAGAGATTGAATTTGAATGAATGCGAAGAGTTTAGAGAGTGGATTTTGTGAAATATATAATGAGAATTTGGAGTAAGAAGAAAGTGGAGAAAGTAGTTAATAAAATTTGTTTTCCACTCCCCGTTATATAGTGTATGAAGGGTTGTGTCTATTCGCGAAGATGTGTAACAAAAATCACAATTATTCAAAATTCAAAAAGGAATCTCTCTAACAATCTATATGTCGACATATCCATGTATTTTTTGAAAAATAGAAACACTTTAAATGTGTTGCAAAATTCTAAACTCTTGTAAATTTATTTAAACATAGTTTATAAAAACTTTAATATATAAAAATCATATGAAATAATTTTAAAAATATTTATGAAAATAAAATAAATATTTTGAATAATAAAGTAAATAATTTGATAAGAGAGTATTCAAAGAACAGATGGTTGCCATCCAAGGACTTTGACAATTTATTCTAATGTATACTTACTATAAATTATATTCTTGAATTCCTCATGTCTTTGTCTTTAAACTCACGGGTCTTCAAATATCTTGATCATCTCTGAATCTTGACCTATAGTCATTTTACAGATCAGTCTTCAAACATGATTATCCTATTCTCGTATAAACCTGTGTTATACTTTACAAAATATTCTATACAACTTGGAAAATCATCAATATCTATATTTATATGGTTGTCATCAAAATCAATATCCGTGGTATTAAAAATCATAGCCTTTTCTCCGCACTTTCTACCTTGTTTTCTCTTTAAAAAATAATTTCTATGGACCTAGGGTGCCATTTAGGGAACGAATTAAATTCTCTTCCCACTTCTTACATTTTCAACTCTGTAAACCTTAAATCAATTTGAAGATTTTTGTTGATTGTAATACTTGAACTTTGTACACATAAGGATTTTGATATTGAACAATCGCATAGCCTATTAACTTGATTTGAATTGAATTTAGACTCGAACATTGACGAGTATATTGACTTGAATATCAACACGCATATTGACTTGCATCTTAACTTACCTACTGACTTAAATCATATATGATGTTGTACATAACTTTAATGACTTGACTCAGAATTGATATGGACACATACTTCAGCTCGATGACTTCGACAAGCCTCAACAAGGCCTCTTTTTGAGTTAACACTACTTTCTACACACTTTTGGGGTTAACGAATTTATTCGTTAACATTTTGACACAAGGAGGAGCTGACCCTCTAACTTCGTTAAAACATTAAATGGAACTACCATAGCCTGCATATTTAGGGCTTAAAGTACTTACACTACCAAGCATATCCCATTCAAACCAACCTACCCTTGATTGCATTAATTAAACTTTACTTAGTCATACCAATTAACCATGTTAAGATGTCTGAACATGGATCCTTTAAGCCTCAAACAACCAGGCCCACTTACCTAGTCACTAATGACCCCCGACTTCATGAGGAACAAATGTTAAAAATCAAGGCACTACAGATCATGGAAAATAAGAGAAGACAAGCAGCATCTTATAACCCAGATAAATGGAGCTTGAATCCTTTCCATCTAGGGCCATCATTGATTTTTTCCCTGAGAAAACATTGCAAGAGAGATAATGTCTTCTCAAGAATAAGAAAAAAGATTCAACTTAAAGCCAAGGGGACTATTTTCGAAAGTGAAGTGACAAAGGATTTTGAATGATTCACTAGAAAGTGGGAAAGTATTCTTAGCCACTCCCAAGGACAAAATGAAACTCGAGATTCTTTGAAAAAGAAGCTTGTTGTGGAAGCCAAGGAGCATGGTTTAAGCAACAAAAGAGCTAAGCATGAGCTAAAAGGGCTAGCCACTAAATCACGACTTCCAAAAGATTGCACTCTCACCACTTCTATGGAAAACATCTAGTTCTTGACTGAATATGAGCTCAATTATTGGCCTTCACAAAAGAGGAGACTCAAGTTTGAAAGGAATCATGAAAGACCATATTGTCATTATCATCTTGCAAACGGCCACGACACCAACCAATGCAGAAGCCTGGAAAGGATAATCATCAATTTCCTAGGGTAAGGAAAACTCAACGAATTTGTAAAGAGGTGTTAAACAAGTTTACAATAATGGAAGGTTCTTCAAATAAGTAAACCTACATGGTTAAGGAGTAGGATTATACTAAGATAAAGAATATGACCATCAATGGCCTTATAAAAACCTTCAGTGCCATCATCAAAGGCCTCACTGAAGCGCCTCCTAGAGGGAGATGGAATAAGCCTTTAGTGTCGCCATCAAAGGCCTCACTAAAGCACTGACCAAGCCTTCAGCACCGTCATCAAAGGCCTTACCGAAGCGCCTCTTAGAGGGAGGATGGAGTAAGCCTTTAGTACCGTCATCATAGGCCTTACCAAAGCATTGACCTAGCCTTTAGTGTCGTCACAAAGGCCTCAATAAAACGCCTCCTAGAGGGAGGATGGGTAAGCCTTTGGCCTATCCAAAGTGTCGAACAAGCCTTGACTGCCATCATCAAAGACCTCAATGAAGTGACTTCTAGAGGGAGCTCGGTTAAGTCTTTGTTTTTGCTCAAGATAGCAAACCAAACGCACCGGACGACAAAATTAAATTATCATCTAAGATGTTTATAAGAGGTCTGATTCAAGTAGTGATCATCACCTAAGATGATGCCAAACAAATCAATCAAAATCCGAGCCAAATAGTGCTCCAAATCAATCAGTCTTCTAAAGGAAGATCGATCAAAAATCCAAGCCAAGTAGCGCTTCAAATCAAACAAATCTTCTAGAAGAAGGTCCATCAAATATGAGCTATTTATTACCAGATATGAATTTCTGGTCTTCTATTATTATTGCCAAATATAGATTTATGGTCTTCAACTATTATTGCCAGATATGGATTTCTGGACTTCTGCTATTATTGCCAGATATGGATTTCTAGTTTTCTATTATTATTGCCAGATATGAATTTCTGGTCTTCTACTATTATTATCATATATGGGTTTATGTTCTTCTCCTATTATTGCCAGATATAGATTTCTAGTCTTTTACTATTATTACCAGATATGGATTTTTGGTCTTCTATTATTATTTTCAAATATGGATTTTTTATCTCTAGTATTATTGCCAGATATGGATTTTTGGTCTTCTATTATTATTTTCAAATATGGATTTTTTATCTCTAGTATTATTGCCAGATATGGATTTCTAGCCTTCCACTTTATTGCCAGATATGGATTTCTGGTCTTCTATTATTATTGCCAAATACGGATTTTCTGGTCTACTCCTATTATTCCCAAATAAGGATTTCTGGTCTTCTATTATTATTACCAGATATGGATTTATGGTCTTCTATTATTATTGTCAGATATGGATTTCTGGACTTTTTCTATAAGATAAATTTCTGGTTTTCTGTTATTAACTAATCGAACAGGTTTCTTAGTCTTTTATGAGAAAGCATATTCTAATATGAAAATTTCAGTTAATAGAATTTTTAGTTATCTTAACAAGAATAGTGTTGATCTAGAAATCAAAAGCTCAAAGTACAAGAAGCAAAATAATCAGATAATTCGATTCAAAGCCACATACTTTACATTTGAGGTAACTTTCATTTCAATACGAGTTCATTTATAACTAATATATTACAAAATCACAGGTACAAAAATTAGGCAGATAAGAGGATCTGTTTAAAGCAAATCTTCGCTATAAATCAAGATTTCGAGCTAGCTTATCTAAGTCCTTGACAATAAAAGGATCGGTGATGTGGCGAATGGCCACATCTTGAAGTTCATTGATTTTCTTTTCCTTTCTCTGAATAGTGTTTGCACCATCAATTGAATAAATTTGAATTTCCAAAGCACGCTGGAGAGTCTTGTTGGCTCCTCGTAAAGTTTGAATTATACTCTTTAATTCTTTGATCTTTTGTTTAAGAGTATATTTTTTACGCTTAAGCCCATGAATTTTGCTTTCATATTCAATGATATGTTGAGAAACTTTTTCATCCCATTTCCTGCTCAAATGTTGCATACATTTAAATTTAACTTTTCTACTCCATTTTGAGAGTGTGTCATCGCTTAAGCCCGGAGGTGGGTTTAATAAAGTAGGGAATTCTTGGCTAACCAGAGATCGAGATCTGGTCATTCTCTCGGGAGTAGGGGTTGGAAGGCCAACTTCGCCTTCGCTTGCAATAAGTTCTAACGATTAACAATAGACTTTGCTTTTCACTCGCTCCACTTTGAGATCATTTATTTGTTGGTGCAATTTAGCTATTTTAGTGTCTAAATCAACTAGAGACTAGATTCTAAGAACTATTCAATCTTCTCTATCGATGATTGAACTCCTTCATCCTTCTTCTTCATTTTTCCTTATAAGCTGGAAGTTCGCTCTTTCAGTCCTTTCAAAATCGCTCGCAGTTGAAAGTATTTCTTACGCCATTTTTGTGCTTCCAGATTATTCGAAACTAGTAAAGCCGGTTGGAAAGATTTATTCTTCTCAATATCTACTAGCAATCTATCTTTTATTTCAACAGCTCTTGAGAAACCATCAAGGTGATCGAATATACGTACTAACCGTGTTTCCTATTAAGAATAAGTGAAACAAAGATCAATACCTAAAGAGAAATAATAAGTTCTTTCGTTTAACAATGACAAAAGTTTACAAATAACATGGAAGCTTGAAATACATCAATAGTCTATTGTTAAACATTTAATTGATTCCTAAAGCTTGGAAATGACGGCTTTGGACTTTTCAAATGACTTAGCCGACAAAGCGAGTGTAGAATCAAAGGAAACTTTGATTCCTTCTGGGGTATAAATAGGAGGAGGTCGATGATAATCCCATTCCCCAACTGGAGGGATATCACGACCATATATTAATTTTGTGTGATAGGATCGAATTTCGCTGAGTAACTTATCCTTTTCATCATCAAGAAAGTCAAAGCAGAAACGAGGGAAACGCATGTAGACTTCTTGTAAATCTCTGAGGAAACAATGTCTCGCCAACTGTGATGTTTTAAGAATCAATGACTTTTCTGTAAAGTCTTTCTTTAGCTTGACAAATTTACTTAAAAGATCCCTAGGGACTGGACTTCTTAAGAGGTGTCTATTCTATACAATATGTTGAAATTACACTAAGGATAAGAAAACTAAAATGATAAAATCCATAAGTTAACCAAGTTGCATATTACAATTGTATATTCATTCAGGCTCGTACAAGATTAATATCTTATACATTTCAGAAATAAATCTCTTTCTATTATATCTAAGTTTCTCGGGAGGAGAGGGGAGAGAACGAGAAGAAAGAGGAATGATGGCAACTCTAAGGAGATTCCAACACACCCCAGGATGGGGACCGAACCCATGTTCATCCAGATATCTAGGATGAAAATGTCTAAGCAAACATGCAAAATTGCCGCTAAAATATGAGAAGTCAATGAATTTACACCTCGAGTAAGCTCTATAGAGAAACCCTTCCAACACACTCCCATTATTAATTAACATCCAGAAAAGAGTTATTAGTTTAGCGTTCTCCACCAAGAGTTTTTCTCGATGGTGACGTGCTCTCTTCATCCGAGGAGCGACTTCTATTTCTTTGAAATATCTTAATTTCGATGTACTCTTAGCAAGCTTCTTGTACGTTTCAGACAATTCATTATACTCTTTCAATTGCCTATCCAATTCCTTGTTTAATCGATCTATATCCATCTGTTTCTTTTTTAGCATAACATCGTAATGGTATTTCGATTTTCTCTTTAAGTAAAACAATCAATGTATTAACTAAAAGTTACTTGATAAGTTGAGGCACTGGCATAAAGGGATCCATACCTAAGAGAGCGAAACTAAAGATGATGAGATTTTTCCTCTGTCTTTGGATTGTTGGCTTTATGAAGCACTACCCTTCTTAGGAGAATCTTTCTTTGAAGGCATATCAACAGTTTCTGCATCTTGGACAGTTGAATCCAGGTTGGCGTCACCAAGATCATCCTTATCATTTGGCTGTCCGAAAAGCCCCTTTCCATCACCTCCACCATTATCATCATCGTTATCATCATCATTGTGACCATTTTCATCGTGGTCATCACCCCCCTAGCCACCGTCACCTTTATTTCCATCATTGTCCCCCTCTTCCTCATCCGACCCCGTCTCCTCATCAAACGGGGGATCATCGAAGCTTAATAGCTTCTTAGTGTCAATCTCTTCCTCTTTCTCGAAGGGACCTCCTCCAGGTGCTTGAGATTTATTTGGTATTGCTTTAAATTTATCCATAAACTTTTTGTTCCATGCTGGAGGAAGAGAAGGGAAGCCAAAATCTGAGCATTTGTAGGCGTTATCAAAATATGCGATAAAGGACGCCTTTTCATGAGAACTCTCGATGATAGTATCGAGGGGCTTGTCGAGGAAATGAGATACGTTCTGTTTTGCATCTCTAATTATGTTGGTTCTCTTATCTAAAAGAACTCTTTTTTTCTTTAGTCTTTTCTCGAGAGATGCATTCTCCGCTACAAGCTTGGCCTCCTTCATCCTCTTTAAGTGCTAATTCTAGAGCCTTTATCTTGGCATCTGAAATCTATTTATAACTCTTTTCTTTAAGGAGTAAAGCTTCCGTGTCCTTCAGAGAAGTAGCCAGCTTTTATTTTTCCTTTACGGCTTTATCTCTCGCAGTGGTCAAATCGATCATATAGTTGTTAAGCAAGGAGTTTTGTTCCTTAAGCTTTGACATCTCGCTAGACAACCCAGGGGCTTCAACTTGAAATGAAAAAAAATGTTTGGTGACCTAGAACGAGTAACAAAACTTGAGTTAAAATGTTATACGTGAAATATTAAGAGTATAAAACAGTTAAACAAGAGGGTACATACCAATAAGTGTTGCTTAAGAAGGGCAAATTGATGATCTTGAATATAGGAGGAAGGTTGTAATGGCTTGAGAGCAGCAAAAGAAGGGGATTGAATGACCAGTTGGAGAAAGTTATCAAACTTACTAATAGGAGTTAACGATTGGGACTTGGAAGGAAGTAGATCTTCTGGTGTAAAAAAATCTAAGATCCTCATAAATACGGTTCAGAGCTTCAGGAGAGCTTGGGAACATGATGTGGAGAAGTGGTGTAAGGACCCGATTCTTCGACTTCCGAAAACCAACATCGATACGTCCATTGTATCAACTGCCGAGCAACGAATGCCGGAAAACCGAATTCTTAGGGTTTTAGAAAGAAGAAAACAGAAGAAAAGATAGAAGAAGAAGAAGAAGAAGAACAACAGAACAACATCAGAACAGAAAACAATATCAGAATCTTACACATCGCAGCGGAACAATATATAATAAATAATCACTAGTCTTTTAAAACAAAGAACTATATCAGTTTATACATACATCAATCATCAGAGTCAATATACAACTCAATACAACACAGCACATCAATGGACAGTTATATAACTTGTCCTGATACAGAATACACAGCGGAATAAATAATTTCATATACAAATACTACGTCTCGCCATCCAGCTTGCTTCCAAAGCTCCAGAATATCTAGAATATCCTGATAACATAACTCTAGGCTGCCCGTGTGAAAATTAGTGGGCACCCAGAGTTTAGAAGGGAAACAATAAACTCCGAGTCAGTCATGGTGACTGGTGTGAGATCGTAAAACAGTTTATCTTTAAAACAACAAAGAAATATTTCAAAATAGATTCGCAATGCTTTTTGGAAAATGAGACTACCATAAGACCTCCCACCACACACACAATGTAAACGCAGAATTGGAGGAGATTTCTTCTTATGATAGTCAAAGATGCTTACTACGCAAAATCAAATCCTTTTTTATATTATTTTTAGTGCATAGTGTAGAAAACATTTCGAAAGTATAATATTAATCTTAGCCAACATACGACCAGTATCGTATGCTTACTATAGCTACCATGTTCAATAGCAGGTTACCGCCACATTCCATGGCAGGTAAAACAACTAAAACCGTACAAGTCACGTATTGTTTCTTTGGATTTCCAACAAATGGTCAGGCTAAGGAACTTCCTATTCCACGAACAGAACGCCTCTGGAATGACGTCCCGAGACATAATCTAACATTACGGTTAGATCTCTGCCAACACAAGGCCGGGTTACCTCTGCAAAAATAGGTAACTACTGACACGCGTATGCCATCCCCCGATCGTAACCGATCTTCCCGAGGATCCCCGATTCGCAACAAACCACATAATAAGTAGTATCAACATAGGTTAAGTATCTGGGCTCCATACCATGATACCACCTCTATCCAGAAGGAATGACATACACTAAGGGGCGCTACTACCTAGAACCTTGCTGCATCTTTCCTGTTTTGACCATTTCCGGGGTGTGAGGCTCGATGAAGTCTCGTCCACAAAGCTACGCTTTCTACAAAGCCATGCTTCGGGTCAAACAAATGATCAACCTATGATCACAAAGATATAAGATCAAACAAATGATCATATCGCAAATGATCAAACACCGATCATTTCACAGCAACACTAAGTATGCCACGTTACCAAATTGGGAGTATATCGCTGATAAATTTCAACTACATAACCTCTGAGCTCGTACGTCTCAGAGAAGGGTGTTAAGCTAAGAGAATAAATTCTCCGCCACCAACAGATATGTATTTGAAAGAAATCAGCTTTATATCTCAAATTGTAACGTCAGACACACAATCCATACAAGTCTGTTCCGGGATCGAACAGAACCGAAGGCACTTCTCACGAAGCCCTTGCACATCCGGATAATTTTCTAATCACGTCCGGACTTCCCGTCACTAAGGGTGATAAAACCTCTAAATCGGAGATCAGCCGATGTAGAGTAACTCGACGGTAATCCTTCCGTTTTCAAAAATATCTGGTCTTCAACACCGGTCATCAAATGCAATTCATTACGACGTGTCACATATTCGGAATGGGTTATACGACCCCATGGTCCTTTCCCGGCTAACCTGAATAGTGAGCGCTTATTCAAAAATAAGTGTGGCATTCAAATTCATCCAATTCACAACAAATACCATTCAAGGTAATTATTGATAGTCGGTTATTTAACTATCAATAAAGATGCGCAACATCATCAGATTCCAAATAATTTTCCAAATTATTTATCTTTCAAAAATATCTTTACTAGATATATAATTTCCACACTTCAAAAATAAACCAACGTTTATTTTTAAAACGAATTTCATTTCTTTTATAAATTCCATATTGAATTTATATTTTCAAATATCTACTGATATACGATTTTCAAATTGATTTCAAATATTCAATTTCAATTTATCTCTACAAAGATAAATTCTTCAAAAATGTTTCATTTTATTTTTGGAAAAGCAATTCCATACTTATTGAATAATAAGAAATTCACAAATCTATTTATTTTCAACATTTGAAAATATTTGATATACTTAAATCAAATTAAGTATATATTCATTCTTTAAGGAAAACATTTATTATAACAACATCTATTTGAGTCAAAACGAATGTTACGTAAAACATCGTTACGACGACTCAAAATCACTAGTATAGGGATTCGAAAATTAAGATAGATATATAAATCCCAATACTAGATAAAAACGTTTCCTTTCGGAAATCATTTACTATAACAACAGTGTTATAGTCCATCATTTCCTTATCTTTTCGAAAACGCCTACTTCAACAATGAACGTTGAAATCTATGCTTTCGATTCATAATACATTTTAAAACATCTTTAAAATGTTTAACTTCATTTTTAATATCACTTCTTCAAAAATAAATCCATTTTTATTTAATAATATATTCACTGTCCAAAATCGTGAATATAATTCACTTAACCAAATTTCAATCATCTCTACACATTTTTATTCCAATAAAAATTCGCTATCCAAAATCGCGAACATATCTTCTTTAATAATCTCCTATATTCAATTTATCAAATTCAACCGATTTCGAATTTATAAAACAACGTTTATAAATTCTATTTCTATTTTATAACAACTCTGATTTATAAATCTTCTTTATTAACAATTCGATCAATATTCCATTTAAAGCCAAAAATCCAATTTATAAGTAAATTCCTTATAAATCTTTTATTCTACAATTTCATTCATTTTATAACTTCATACTTTATAAATCTATAAACTTCAAATCTTCACAATTTATAATTCTATAAATTTCCTATCTTCACAATTTATAACTCTATAAATTTTCTATCTTCACAATTTATAATTCTATAAGTTTCATATCTTTACAATTTAACACTTATAAAAACTCGTTTTAAAATTCCAATAATTTTAATTGATAAATATCAATTTTGTACATCTTTTATATGCATCGTTTTTAATAATTCAAAAATCCAAATTTAAACTATTTTATAAATTACTTAACTGTTTATTTCAAAAATCACATTTCGGTTATATTTCACCAAAAATCTTAACTTTTATAACTTTAATAATTTTAACGTTTGTAAATCAATTCAAAATTTTAATAAACGTATACTTTCAAATAATCACTTTTAAAATCTCTTTTAAAGTTAAAATCGTTATTTTAAAAACTTCAAAACTTGAATCCAATGATGCAACGCATCAATTAGTCCATCACAACATTCAATATCATATATCAATATGATAACAGAATATATATCAATATCTGTAAATAAATAAATAAAGTTGAGGAATCCAGTTGGATCCCTCCAACCTGTTTCCCTGCATCCAAAGACGTTAGCACAATACCAATTCCACTTCGAGGTGGAATATCGCGGTATATGGGTTTTATAAAAATCATCCGCTTACTAACGGCGCAATAGGGTCTCATCCGCTATACGAGGCGGGAAATCATCAATCCAATATATACATATGCCAATATGTATATATTGCTATATATATATATATATAGATATATCCTACTATATCTAATATCCAAATAGCAACAATATCAAACAACCAATAACTGCAATTAATTTTGAGTGAGAAAAATCTCACCTTAGATTTTATTTCGCAATCCATTTTCCATTTCAGTTTTGTTTTCTCGATTTTAACCTGGTATAAAAAATTATACAATTCGTTCATATTCGAAATAAATCGAACAGTTAAATTTTATTTCTTAATTTCAAATAATAATTAGTTTTAAACCAATTTTCCCTTAAAATATCTCTTAGTAATTAAAATAATTAAATAAGTTTAAATAAACAAACCTAAAATACCCTCAATTTAAATTTCACTCGATTGGGTAAATAAAATTATAAAGTTTACTTTTAAAACTTATTATTGTTTTTCTCCCTGTAAAAATACATATTCACTAATAAAATGAGTTACAGATTTTCAAAAATCTATTTTATCTTAAATCTACATATACAGATTTTCATTAAACCAATTCAAATTGATAAACGAATTCGAATACCTCATTGGAGAACTCACGACCATGCTTACGCAGTAATGCCCTGACGCGACGCCATCAAAGACCAGCTCGACCCCACTGCCTCGCTATCGTCCAGCCATCGCGACCCCCTACGCCTGTTCCAGATCGCCGCGACATCGCCGAAACCAATCCCAACGTCACAGCAGCGACTTCCCTCTCTCGCGCGTGCATCCCCATCAAATCTTGACTTCGCAACTTTGCCTGCAACCCTAGCTGTTCCACCCTCATCGCCTCCCAGTCGCGAAACCCATAACTTCGATTCGCCGAGTATGTTGCCTGCCCTCGCGATTTCTGGATTCGCGAATCCTCCCCTCTTCGCTCACGCGATCGATTTCAATTTTTTTTGAAAGGAAACAGAAGAAGGGGAAAGAACGAGATAGTTTCGTTTCCTTTCCTTTTTATTGAGACAGAAAGAAAATTTTAAGGAGGAGAGGAGAGGAACGAGAATTTCGTTTGTTGATATGTATTTTTTTCTGTAAACAGAGCGGCCATTGATTATTTCTTCGTTCGAGATTTAACTGCGATGCTTGCTTTTATAAAGGAGAAGGAGTTGAAATTGAATAGAGGAGGAAGGGGAGACAAAATACGACATTAACGTGTAGAGGAGGGCTGCTGTGATCGATGGCGTGATTTTAGGCAAAGACAACGGGGCGTGATTAAAGGAAAATAACGTGGTGTGTTGACCGATAATTTAAATTTTAAATTTAATTTGTTCAAAATTCTGGGTCGTTACAAGTGGATCCTGAGATGCTCTGCTTCAGTCATCTGTTGGGCCTCATTTCTCGCAGTATTAAGGTTTGAATCAGTGCCAACCAATTCTTCCTCTTCAGTAGTAACAACGGACTGCACGTGCACAATATTAGGCTTCTTATTGGGGGTAGGTGCAGCAACAGAACTATTGCTTAGTTTCATTTTGGTAAGAGTGAATGAGCTAGAGATAGCATTCCTAAGAAATTGAGGTTTGGGAGCCTGAACCGAGGCAGAAGTGTCATTTATGTCCGACTTGTCTTCGGGAGCATCAATTATGGATTTCTTCTCTATAGGAGCAACTATCAAAGCAGATGAGCCTAATTCAAGGGAATAAGCTTATGAGGTGGTATTATAACATATTTCGAGTGAATATAATGTATCCCGGGCTGAACGGGGAAGTTAGATGTAAAAGATTCGTGCTTACCCATACCAATGAGCTTTTGCCTCGAGCGTTGTACTTTACTATTGGAGACTCTCCTAGGACTTTGTGGCAGTCCAAAATGATAGAATATCGAATAAGCTTAGCTGAGGTTAATAGTCTGAGCATTTTTTCCATTTTCCTTGTTGCTTGAGTTAGCGACAGCATGAGTTTTTTATCCTCAGGGTTTAACTTCTTAGGGGCAGGATCTGATAGAGAGACACAGATTAGTAAAGAATAATAAACCAACATGGATAAGCAAAAAAAAGAAACTTACTAGCAACAAAAAATGTTCCTCTGAATTAGAGAAGCATTTGACAAAGAAGAATTGAGTTTCTCATCCTCTCGTTTTGTTAAGCTCTTAGAAATCAAGCTTTTTGGATGGGATAGATTCGATACAATTGATGACCTGGTTGTTCACTGACCTTAGCAGGACCAACTAAATATAATGGAGAATTTCATCACTGGGAGAAAGAAGTGTGGCCTCCCGAGCTAAATCTTCCAAACAAATCAAGTTTGTATAATATTTGGCAAGAACTAGATCGGTGCAATGTTCAAATGCTCCAGATATCTTAAAAGGAAGCTGGGAAAAGGAAGATAGCCTATGTACCAAATGTGTATGGGAGTGAAAGAAAAGTACCCTTCTGGTGGGCTATAAATATTGTCTGTGGGGCCAGCAGAAATGGCTTCAACCCCAGTGATTCCAAATTGTTCATGAATAGAGTCAACCTCAACCTGAGATGTGATGTACGATGGATTTGAAGTAATATTTCCCTTCTTGCTAGCTGAAGGCGAAGGTTTAGATCCTTTACTAGCTTTCTTAGTGGACTTCTTGTGGATTGTTGACCTTCCATTTTTCTATTAGGTGATATTATTCCAAACTTAAAAATTACCATGATTCACATTATATAATTTTTTTAGTACATGTTAAGTTTAAAGTGGTTGCTTAAGTAATCTACCTACAGCCAAAGAGATAAGGTATATGTTAGTCACAAGACAACAACACATAAATAACATATGACAAGTTTAATATAAAACGTGAATTTCAATCTTGATAAAGGAGCCTCATAAAAGAGCTATAAAAAATGGGAGTTAACATACGTTATCCATAATCTCATGACAACTAAGATAAATCATTGTCAAGAATCATGTAATCATTGAACAATGGTAAATCTATAAGTTGGCTAATGTAAAAAATAATGAGGTTGCCAACGCTAACGAATAAGCCTTAGTATAAATTAATAACATGTTAATCATCTAAATAGTTTGCAATGTGATATAATAGCAATGTCGTGAGTAACGGTATCGTATAAAGTTCCATTGTGATATTAAGGTCGGTAACAAGCAATAAAGCTATTAGCATCAATAAACATACGTCAACAATGTTGCAAAAATTATGTTATAAAATACTAGCAAGCTCCACAACCGTGAGGTAATAAGGATATCGACATTGACGAGAGGTGGCAAAGTGAATTAGAAACATATTAATTGGATAAACAATTTATAATGTGTCAGAAGAAACGGTGTTGAGAGTAGTAATTTCATGCAGAACACCCTTTGTGATGTTATAAATGATTGTGGAAAAATGAAGAAAAACAGTAAGGCCATTTCTACCAAACCAAGCTTATAAATAAACATTGAAGATGAGCTACTTCATCCTTAACTAATGCTAGGTTTATTAATGTCGCATCTCATCGGAACACATATTGTCGATGACCTCTATATACTCTGATAGTGGTTGCCATGCTTCGACTTAATCCATAAGATGTAAAATGACTTCGTTGTTGTTGATGTTAGTCAAACAATAAGGAAACCTATTAATGTCGAACGTCAGGATAGTAAGAGGTTGTCGCGCCTCATCAAAATTAAAGTTTGATGTTGTCGAAGAAGTAAGAATATTATTAGCGCCAAGCTTATGAGTGTCACGTTCAATTCACTCTTATTATTTACAATACAAAAACTTTTGGCTAATAAAATAACAAGAACATATGAGGTCTTATTAACTTCAAAAATCATAACGACAATGGTAGTAATCAATGTCGACGTGATGAAAGACAAAGTCGAGGTCATGTTTATCGTCAATGAACCTAGAACATATCAGTTTTCACATCAATAATGTCAAAACCAGTTTAGGCAATACAAGGGCTTTATGCTATCAATTAATCAATGTTGCTCCTTCCAATAGTGTCATGAGTTCGATACTAGTTCGGGTCAAAATGGTAATGGATTCGGGTTTAATAAGCGACCCGCTTCATCATTAAGTTAAAAAACCCAAACCTTCAGGTCAATATCGATTCATAACTAACTAACTCAAAGAATAATACAAATATATAACATCCAGCAATAACAAATTTGCAGTCTCAATCCTTAACACGTTCATAATCAAACTGAAATTGATGAAACCCACAAATTAAACCTTAGTAGCGGTCTTAAAACCTACTTACTTGAATTGGCTCCTTGATTAAATCGATCCGAAGTAAAAATCGTACCTGAACGAGAATCAAATGCTTGAGAATTAAAGAAGTTTTAAATTTCTGATTTCTTGCTTGAGCTTTTGATTACAGGTAAAGGAAGAATGGAGAAGAGGCCTAGGTATTTATAGGAAGAATAGGTGCATCGAAGCCGTTGGATTGGTTTTACATCAATGCTTGGATTGGTGCAAGAAGACTAATAGGCGGAAAAAATGACATCGACCATATTGACTTAAAAAGCAATGACTCCTCTATACTAGGGGGCAAATGTTATCACCATTGTTGACTTCGAAGATATACAATATGAAACACGAATATGACATTGCCTTTCATGATGGAGAATTGTCCTTTAATCATGTCGCCTGTCATCAATACACTCGAGGACACATGGCAAACGAATACATTCATGGCATTAGCAATCAGCGTTAAGAATATAAAGATGGATTAGAGTCGAAGGAATATGATGCCACTCTTCATCAGTGAAAGAACGCAATGGTATCGACTACAATCAAACATCGTAAGCCATTAATGAGTGTCGAGGTGACCCATAGTGCACTTCATTGATGTTGAATTCTGTCAGCGCCGATATTTACCTATTTAACCAAATCAAGCTCATCATCGACAACCACGAAGGGAATTGGCATTACACTAAAGCAGCGCCGCACTTCGTAGCACTTTGAAGATTTTGCTCTACGATGACATAAAGGATCATCAACTTCGAAAGAAATACATAGAAACGCAGCTCTTCGCTAATGCTTAATACTGCACTTCGTCTTCTATACAGCAAATCTCATCAACATTTGGAGGACGCTGAGTATCTATGCAAAGTGGAGTGGATGGTGGACGCCGTCAATATCCACGAAGCTGTCAATGCTGCCTTTTGACTAGTATTGTCTCATGCTTGCGTTGACTCAAGCTGGTCCCATCGCCCACTTGTGAAGGACGTAGACTATCATGATAAAAGCCTCCAATACTATAGTCATTGTTGCCGTGTATTTTTTTAAAGGAATGAAGGCGAAGCCTGACAATGTTCAACATTGATAACTGTCGAAGTTAAGCTCATTGACACCGAAAGTCATGCCGCTTTTCCCCTATAAATATGGACCTAGGTGGTGCCATTTAAGGGATGAATTTCGTTCTCTTCCCCTTCTTATATTTTCAACTTTGTAAACTCTAAATCAATTTGGGGATTTGTGCTGATTGTAATACTTAAACTTTGTACACATAAGGATTTGGATATTGAACAATCGCATAGCCTATCGACTTAATTTGAACTTGTGACTAGCATATTCATTTGACTACGAATTTAGACTTGAATATTAACGAGCATATTGATTTGAATAATGCATATTTACATGTACCTTAACTTGCCTATTGACTTGTACCTTAACTTGCCTATTGACTTGAATCATCTATGATGTCGTACATGATTTTGATGACTCGACTTAGAATTAATATGGACCCATACTTCGACTTGATGACTTCGACAAGCCTCAACAAGGCCTCTCTTTGAGTAACAGTGCTTTCTACATATTTTTTGGGTTAATGAATTTATTCGTTAACAATATATATGTTTATTTTTCACGATTACGATACATTCGTAACTACAGTCGATAAAATACTCACTCTTAGGGTTTCTTATTATATGTAAAAATGTAATCATCGACATTGTACTACAAATATTGACATAGACAATAGAAGAAAAAAAAGATGTAATCTCAGTTTAAAAACGATTTATACGTAGGGTTTAGTGTACAATTATATAATCAACATTATGTATTTACCCCTACGACACATGAAGCAGGCAGTATATAGTTTTGCATACATGAGTAAACTGACTTATAACCAAAACTAGCTCCTTAAGCACACATAATCCCTCTACTTGTGCCAAAATCCAAGAAAAGAAACCACGTTCTTTCATATTTACTCACATCATTGCCTTTTTTCTGCACTTGCTATCTTGTTTTCTCCTTTAAAAGCAATTTCTAGTGCTTTTAGAACGAAGAATAAGAAACTACATGTGAGTTTGATTTATTCGGAGATGCTCAAGCTTGATTTTCTTTTTGGTTTAAGAGAGTTTTTAAAGAAGTAAGAACGTGGGCTTGTTTGATTTATTTAAAGAAATTGTATGTAAATCAAAGAGGTGTGCATGTGTATATATAGAATAGTAAAGAGAACAAGGTTAGAAGAGTCATTGTTCCCTTGTCCCCTTATTTCCTTGTCCTCTTCTTCATCCATACCACCACAGTCTTATTTCTTATATTCTTACATCCGTAACCACCATATATTTATCTTAAACAAATAAACATATTTGTGTTCCACAATAATCGCACATGTGTTCATTAACCGTTAACGACTTTTACCATATTTTAACTTGATTATCCATAATATATTATTCGATGACATTATCGATTATAATCTTGTTTGCTAATACACGTAAAATTATTCCGACATAAGGTTTGTTAACATTAATCTAATTTAATTATGTATATATAAGTGTCACCAAACATGAGTTGTAAATGAGATTCAAGACTCACATTGAATTTGACTAAGAAATAGACAACATCGATTTAACTCTGCCCAAAGAGAAATAACCTGTTAGAAGACCTAGTTGCAAATCTTGCCCACTAGAGAAGTACTACATTATTCTCATTGATGGCGAGAAAAATGGATCCTATTTAGTTACTAGCAAGACTTGAAAAGCCCAGCCATCGGATTCTACGTGAACCAATAAAGTCTGGACTTTCGGAGTATTTACTTGATAGGCAAAACCCATTCCTAAAAAGAAAGTTTTGGATATATGAGAAAGAGGATACTTTCAAATTACGGTTGGTTACAAAACGATTTCATAAAATCCAAGGAATTATGTCGGTGATGCCTTTTGATCTCTAATGCAAAGAGGCGTAAATTGTGTATCTTGTAACTAGATTGGTTAATTTATTAATCAAAGGATTAGTTTTACCGGGAAAGTGATACAATTTTTTGAACGTACAATTTATTATGAAGATACTTCACGAACCGAACTATAAAATTTCTAATTAAATCGTTGGTAGGTAGTTGAGCAGTTTCTATGTATAGAGTCAGAGTACGTAGTTTCAATCGTTGGTGTGCAATCAAA
Organism: Allium fistulosum; assembly: GCA_030737815.1. NCBI lineage: Eukaryota > Viridiplantae > Streptophyta > Magnoliopsida > Asparagales > Amaryllidaceae > Allium > Allium fistulosum. The sequence continues at coordinate 1,221,779,039 of CM060904.1, forward strand.
TCATGTCAGGAAAGTAACTCGCGCCATGTTCCTCATTTCACTAGTGACATGTGCAAAAATTAATTATAATATCTATGAATACAGTGATGCAAAAACAAAGATGTAAGCTCAGAACCGTCGAAATATTCCCTCAACAATAGTCCATTTATTTGGATAGTTACTTGGAGCAACGCAGGTAAATTTTTTTACGCAAGTCTACTACAATATTTAAAAAGATCAATTTCCATTCTATTGCTCAAGACCATAGGAAAGAAATGGCCAATGGAGGAGTCCATATTGCAAGTTATGAAAAGATTTCAGTTCCTAAGCTCTCAGAAATTCCATCTTCAATCAAACTGTCTTTCTTTGACGCACTCTGGATTCCTCTAAAACCTGTTCAAAAAGTCCTGATTTACCCAAACTTGAAAACAGACTTCTCATTTTCTTCAATTATAGAAAACCTTAAGTCATCTCTTTCTTCCATACTACTTGATTTTCTGCCACTTGCTGGAAAGCTGACGTACGTACCAGACGCAGAAGATGTAGAAATTGATCTTTCAGATCTGGGCTTCACTTTCGTCGAGGCTGAATCCGATCTTGATGTACAACAGCTCTCCTTCAATGAAATCATAGACGTCGTATCCTTTTCAAAACTCGCGCCTGTGGTCGATGTCAGCGTTTTGCCCTTTCATGTGCTCGCTGTGCAGGTATATAGTGTTCATATGCATAATGAATGATAAGTTACATGTTTACAGATACTGATCGTGACTATATATATATTATATAGGTAACGAGATTCAAAGGAGGAGGTGTGGCAATAGGATACTCAATCCATCACATGGCTGCAGATGGAAACGCCACAACTAAATTTGTCCAAGCATGGTCTAGCATTTGCAAAGCAAAAATGAATGGCATGGAGCTACCAAACAAGTGTCCTATTCCTTCTTTAACATACGACAGAGGACTGATAAAACATCCCAAAGGAGAGCTGGCCAAAAGAGCCATTCTTCGCAGTGGTGCACCAAATCTCCCTAGTGCAAGTTTTTGCCATTTCACACTTTGCATCTAATACATATATAGTTTATTGGAAGAATAACATTAGCAATGTGTAATGCAGACACAACATCCATCAATATCATCTCTGATAGAGAAACGTAGCCAGCTAAGTAGACGCACCTTTCAGATAAGCAAGCAGTCAATCCAGCTTTTAAAGAAGCGTGGGACAGATCCAGGTTCAAAAATGGTTCCATCGACGTTCCAAGCAGTATCCGCTTACATCTGGGGTACTGTAACCAGATCAAAATCGTTGGACCCGGAAGAAGAGGCCATGTTTTGCACCATGATGGACTGCAGGAGCAGGATCGACCCACCGATCCCGGATGGATACATCGGCAACTGCGTACGAGTGGTGAGTACGAAGGTCATGACCGGAGAGTTGATAGGAAGAGAAGGGATGGTTTTAGGTTGTAAAGCGATAAGGGAGTTGATTGAAAGGGTTGGGAAGGATCCAATTGGAGATTGCGAGGAATGGGTGAATTTTTTTTCCTTGCCGTTAGGAAGGCTGGTGAATGCGTCTTCGTCTCCGAAGTTTAGGGTGTATGAGTATGATTTTGGATGGGGGAAGCCTGATAGGTTTGAGATGGTGTCTACGAATACTGATGGCGAGTTCGTTTTGGTTGCTGGTAAAGAGGAGGGTTCGGTGCAGATGACTATTGTGCTCCGTCCTGATACATTGGAGGTGTTTTCTTCCTTGTTTTTGCAAGGATTTAATGAATGATATATGCATAAAACTAAATGCACAGCTATGTTTATTTATTTGTCAGTGTCTGTAACCATTACAGTAAGGGTTTATTGGCATGGAACAATGGTAGCGAAATTAGGTGTTAATGATAAAATATGATTGAAAACAATAAAACATTGTTTTATATTTTTATCTATTTTGATGATAAAATGTCCAAATCCATCTAATCTCTGCCAAACCTACCGAATTCTACTGAACACTGGTGACTTAAAACCACCAAATTGTCCAAAACAAACAACCAGGGTGCTAGGATTTAAAATTGATACAATAATTGATTCAGCTACACTTTCAATTATTGAGTACAGAAGAAATGAAGAAAAAGAAAAAAATGTAACTCAATTTCTGAATGAATAAAATAAAACTCAAATCGTCACTTAATATTACAAACAAACCACTATTTATAACAGAATTAGTTTGTACAAAAATTAAGAAAAACAGAAATTTGAAATATGCCAGCCTGACAGTGTATATATCCAATACCCCCCTCAAGTTGGAATGTCATTAGATTGATGGAGTGACATTCCTAACTTGAATAATAGCTCATTATGCTGAGATGAAGGCAGAATCTTTGTGAACACATCTGCAAGCTGAGAGTGAGTAGGCAAGTAGGTTAATTGTATCAGTCCTTCAAGAACTTTCTTCCTGGTGAAATGACAATCAATATCAATGTGTTTAGTGCGTTCATGAAACACAGGATTGCGAGCAATGTGCAAAGCAGACTGATTGTCACAATGTAAAGTTACTGGCTTAAGATTTTGAACTCCTAGCTCTTCCAACAACCTAACAACCCAAGTAACTTCTGATGTTGCAGTGGCCATTGCCCTGTATTCTGCCTCGGAGGAAGACTTGGAAATGGTACTTTGCTTCTTCGATTTCCTTGTAATAGGTGACTGACCAAGAAGTAATACATAACCAGTTATGGATTTTCTGGAATTAGCACAACTGGCCCAGTCTGAATCTGAGAATGCTTGTAACTTGAGATTGTCAGACCCTTTTAATAAGATCCCTTGCCCTGTTGTATGTGCTACATATCTCAAAGTATGATGTAAAGCTTTCAAATGACTAGTCCGAGGAGCTTGCATAAATTGACTTAAACTTTGTACAGCAAAGGAGAGATCAGGCCGTGTACGAGTAAGATGGTTAAGTTTGCCTACTTGAGAACGATACATCTCGGCATTTTGTAGAACATCGCCATCTGTTGTAGTAAGATTAAGGTTTAGAGGTAGAGGAGTTACAGCTTTCTTGCTTAGATCAAAGGAGCAATCATTCAACATCTCTTTAGTAAATTTATGCTGACTCAAAAGAATCCCATCTGCAGTATCTTTAACTTCAATCCCTAGGAAGTAATTGAGAACTCCTAGATCTTTTATATAAAAAAAGAATGAAGATGAGCTTTTAAATCTGCAATTGAATTTAAATCATTGCCTGTGAGTAAGATATCATCAACATAAACTCATGCAATGCAAATTGAAACTCCATCCTTCTTAATAAACAAACTATAATCGTTCTTAGATTGATAAAACCCTTTTTCCTTTAGAGAATTATGTAATTTTTCAAACCACTGTCTTGATGCCTGCTTAAGGCCATAAAGAGATTTCTTTAACTTGCATACTTTATTGTGAGGATTTGGAAAACCTTCGGGCACCTTCATATAAACTTCTTCTTTCAAATCTCCATGCAAAAATGCATTATTCACATCCAATTGGAACAATTTCCAATCTCTATTAGCTGCCAATGCAATCAAACATCTCACTGTACTCATCTTGACCACTGGACTGAAAGTTTCATCATAATCTATCCCATATTTTTGATTGAATCCTTTAGCTACTAGTCTTGCTTTACATCGTTCAAGTCACCATTTGCTTTAAGTTTTATTTTATACACCCATTTACACCCTATTGCCTTCTTTCCTTTGGGAAAATCAACAAGTTCCCAAGTGCCATTTTGTATTAAAGCTTCAATTTCTTTATTCATTGCCTTTGTCCAAAGAGTTTCAGTAGCTGCTTCTTTGTAGGACACTGGTTCATGTAATTCACATGCATGAGATAAGAACACTTTATGATCAACAGGGAAAGAGTTATAAGTAACCAGATTGCACCAATTTGCATCAACGGTTGTATTTTGATAAGCTGCTGAATTGCATTTGTAATCATTTAAATAAGAAGGGGCTTTGTGAGTTCGAGTTGACCTCCTGACAGTTTCAGTGGGCAAATTTTGAGTTATATCAAAGACAATTGAAGGATCAATAGTGTTAGGATCAGAAGAAAAAGTAGATGAAATGTTATTTTGTGTTTCTGAAGCAGGAAGATCAGTGTGTGGGAATACACCATGAAGAGAAGGATCTGGTGGATTATCATGAGAAGGAAAAATATCATTTGGAGAAGAAAGATCAGGAGAATCGTGAAAAATAGGAGTTGTGGAAACAGGAAGATAAATGGCAGTATGCATATGTGAAAGTGACTTTTGTTTGTGAAAAAGATGATATGGGAAGTGTTTTTCATGGAATTTAACATGTTTCGTGACTGTCATTTTTCCAGTGGCAATATCAACAACTTTATAGCCTTTTTGACTAATTGAATATCCCAAGAAAACACTAGGAGAACCCCTCTGATCCATTTTCCCTCTATTTATTCTGGAAGTATAGACATAACACAAGCAACCAAAAGTTCTCAAATGATTTATTGAGGGAGCTTCATTATAAAGTCTTTGATAAGGAATATCATTATTTATAGCTTTCAGAGGCATCTTGTTAATCAAGTAAGCAGCACATAGAATACAATCTCCCCAAAATTTATCTGGAACCATTGATTGAATATACAAGGCTCTGGCAGTCTCAAGTAGGTGCCTGTGTTTCCTTCCAACAACCCCATTTTGTTGGGGTGTATCAGGACAGCTAGTTTGATGTAAAATTCCCATATTTTTATAAAATACTTTCATGTTTCCTTCACATAACTCTTTTGCATTATCAGATCTGAAACACTTAATTTTGGAATCAAATTGTGTTTTAATCATTTTAGCAAAATCAATCATAACACCAACTGATTCACTTTTGTTTTTCAAAAGATGTACCCAAGTAAATCTTGTGTAGTCATCTACAATTGTCAAAAACTGATTACATCCACTAGGAGTCTTAACAGGATTTGGACCCCAAACATCAATATGAACCAATTCAAAAGGAGCTTTGGTCTTTATGCTACCAGAAGAAAAAGACAGCCTAGTTTGTGTTGGAATTCCTAAAGTACAAAGTGTAAATGAAATACACTTGTCCCACATTGCCAAATATACAAACAAAGCCAAGTATATTAATAGCTTCCTAATGAAGAGGTTGGGGCCTTGGGGCACCCAAATGTTTGCTTCGTTGTGAGGAGGGAGATCATGCATCATCACCACACACGCGCGCGCGCGCCGCCGCCGTCCATCCATCCGACCGACCGGGTCGGGCTCGGGTTTTCGTTTGGGTCTAATATGATCCTAATTTTACTGCAAGACTGGGCCGGGTTTTTTAACAGTTGCAGGCTATACGAACAGACGCGACTATTCATAAGCGAATGCGGATTAACTGAGGAGGTGCGACTTCTGAAGCGGGCACGAACCGTTAGACGCGAGAGGGTGCGACCTGACTAAAGAAGCGCGGGCGAACAAAAGTGGGTGTGACCCGTTAACGGGCAGCAGCGTTCAAAAGACAGCGGGTGCGACCCGTCAGGCGGACGCGACTGTTTGAAGGGATGCAGACGAAATTATAAATAGAAGAGAATCCTGATCGCATTCTCATTCCATTCTATTCCAGTTCTGATTTCTTCTGCTTCTTCTTTCTCTACTGCTCTATACAATATATCACAGAGTTGACATACTCATTACAATCTCGTGCATATTACGTCTGTTGTATCTTGGGAGACTTTAAATAAAGTCTTAAGGAAATTGTTACGACAAGCCTCAGATGGAATTTCCTTCTTCAATCGGTTAGATTTATATATTTATATATATCTATCATTTTCATTTTCTACGTTGTACTATTTCTGTAAATAGTATTACATTTAATCTATCATTATAGTTATTGCTATAGTTGTTAGTTTGTTGTTGTAATTTTATTACGACATAACTATTGCTTAAATTAGCTAATACAGACTTCCAGAGAAGTGGAAATCTGATTGATAAACTTGTGAAACGAGTTTATAATTGATTATTCTCTATTTTGGTATACTAGACGTATAACATCTTAAGACTTTCCTGTTTTAACTAAAACAGAGATGGCAACAGTAGAGCTCTCAACAAAGACTATTACACACAACAGGCCCGATCCTTTTAAAGGAGACGGTGATGACTTTTTAACATGGCAGAATCAGATGTTATTTTACCTCACCACACTCGGTCTGCAACGGTACCTCGGGGAGGAGGAACCGATTAAGGAATCATATGTTGCTACGTGGAAACATTCCGATTTCCTATGCAGAAATTATATTCTAAACTGTCTCGACAAGATGTTATACAAAGTATATCAACCTCTAAAGACAGCAAAAGCACTCTGGAATGCACTTGCCACGAAGTACAAGACGCAGAATATCAGTCTTAAGAAATTCATTGTAGACAAATTCATGGACTACAAGATGGTTGACTCCAAACCGGTGACTGCTCAACTGCATGAACTGCAAATCATCATTCATGAACTCGAAGCGGAAGGTCATAAGGTTGGAGAATCGTTTTTGGTTGAAGCCATCACGGGAAAACTGCCGCCGTCATGGAGAGACTACCGCAACTATCTAAAGCATAAAAAGAAAGAGATTTCTTTGCAGGACCTCATCGTACGATTACAGATTGAGGCAGATAACCGCGTAATTACCAAACAAAGCAAGGAGGCGTTGGTAACAGAAGGGTCGAAGAACAAGAATAAAGGCCACTTTAACAAAAAGAAGAACTTCTCAAAGAAGAGGAAAGCTCCTGAAAACAAACCCAAAGATAATAAAACCAAGAAGTTTAATGGCGAATGTTGGGTTTGTGGCAAAATGGGACACGCCGCTAGAGATTGCAGACACAAGAAGGAATGCAACTCAAAGGCAAATATAGTTGACAACATGGAAGTGGACGAGTCCAACTTTTCAGCAGTTATATCTGAATGCAATTTGGTTCAGAATCCTAACCAATGGTGGGTGGACACAGGAGCTACTCGTCATGTCTGCTCTGATAAATCCATGTTTTCAACATATCACAAATTCGATCAGGAAGAAAAACTCTACATGGGTAATTCTGTTGTTTCCATGATCGTAGGCAGTGGCACAGTAATCCTCAAGTTTACTTCTGAAAAAACTGTCAAGTTGAATGACGTGCTCCACGTTCCAGACATACGCAAGAATCTAATCTCTGGTTCAGTACTATCAAAGAAAGGATTCAAAATGGTGTTCGAGTCAGATAAGATGGTTCTGTCCAAAGCTGGAATGTATATCGGAAGGGAATATTTATGTGATGGCCTATTTAAGGCAAATGTAGCCGTTATCAGCAATAAAACTATGTATTCTGATTGTGCTATTAATAAAATTGAAGTTTCTTACTTGCTTGAGCATGAAATTTTACTATGGCATGATAGATTAGGACACGTAAACTTTCGAAAAATGAAAACATTATCAAACTTGGGATTAATTCCGAAATTCCAAGTAGATAAGAACTAGTGAGACATGTGTAGAAGCAAAAATGGTTAAAAAACCGTTTCAATCTGTTGATAGAAGCACCGAACTACTAGGTTTGGTTCATACAGACTTATGTGATTTTAAATCATTACCTACAAGAGGTGGGAAAAAGTACTTTATCACGTTTATTGACGATTATACGCGATATTGCTATGTATATCTTTTGAATAGTAAAGATGAAGCAATTACATCATTTATAAAGTACAAGGCTGAGGTAGAAAATCAGTTAAATAAAAAAGATCAAGATATTGAGATCTGATCGAGGTGGAGAATATTAATCACCATTCGAACAGTTCTGTGCCGAAAATGGTATAATTCATCAAACGATAGCTCCATATTCACCACAACAAAATGGTGTAGCCGAGAGGAAGAACAGAACGTTGAAAGACATGATTAATTCCATGCTTTTAACATCTGGTCTACCGACGAACTTGTGGGGGAAAGCTTTAAATATGTCTAATCACATATTAAACAAACTCCCTCATAATAAAACAGGAACAATTCCATATGAGTTATGGAAAGGACACAAACCAAGCTTTAAATACCTCAAAGTGTGGGGGTGCTTGGCAAAAGTTCCAGTTCCGCCTCCCAAGAAAGTCAAACTTGGACCAAAAACAGTAGATTGTTACTATCTAGGGCCAGCCCAAAATAGCAGTGCCTACAGATTTTTGGTATTCAAGTCTGATATAGCTGATGTTCATGTAAATACAATCATGGAATCAAGAGATGCCTCATTCTTTGAAGACGTGTTTCCGCACAAAAGGAATGAAGGGAATAATGTCCCTAAAAGGACAAGAGAAGAATCAAGCAATTCACGTGAAGATGAAACTCATCATGAGATTGAGGAAGTTGAACGAAGAAGAAGCGTAAGGGCTAGGACTTCCAAGACATTCGGTTCGGATTTTTTCACATATGTGTTAGAACATGAACCTCAAACGTACAAGGAAGCAATGTCATCTTCTGAATCTTCATGTTGGAAAGAAGCAATCCGAAGTGAGATTGATTCAATTCTAAGTAATAAAACTTGGGAAATTGTTGATATTCCACCTGGAATAAAACTTATTGGCTGCAAATGGATTTTCAAAAAGAAAATGAAAGCAGATGGCTATATCGATAAGTATAAAGCCAGATTAGTAACCAAAGGATATCGTCAAAAAGAAGGAGTAGACTTCTTTGATACATATTCGCCAGTAACACGAATAACCTTGATAAGAATGCTAATAGCAATTGCATCGATCTATAATCTAGAAATTCATCAAATGGATGTAAAGACGGCGTTCTTAAATGGAGATCTCGATGAGGAGATCTACATGGAGCAACCTGAAGGTTTTGTTTCCAAAGGAAATGAAAACAAAGTCTGTAGATTAGTAAAATCATTATACGGACTAAAACAAGCTCCAAAACAATGGCACGCAAAATTTGATAGTGTCATGATGAGAAATGGTTTTCGTATAAATGAATGTGATAAATGTGTTTATTATAAACAAATTGGACAATCATATGTGATGATTTGTTTATATGCAGACGATATGTTAATATTTGGTCCAAATACTCAGGTAATAGAGACCATAAAGAAGATGTTAATTAGTAATTTCGATATGAAAGACTTAGGTGTTGCAGACGTTATTTTGGGAATCAAAATAATAAGAACACCTAATGGAATTGAATTATCTCAGTCACACTATGTAGACAAAGTGATTGAAAAATTCCAAGACTTTGGAATTAAAGGAGTGAGAACACCTTTTAATCCATCAGAAGTACTGCATAAAAACACTAATGAGAGTGTAATGCAACTAGAATACTCTCGTGTAATAGGATGTCTCATGTATCTCATGAATTGCACAAGACCAGATATAGCTTATGCAGTAAGTCGACCGAGTAGGTATACAAGCAATCCAGGAAAGGAACATTGGAAAGCACTAATGAGAGTGCTTGGATATTTAAAAAATACCACAAATTATTCCTTACATTATGGAAAATATCCTGTCGTTTTAGAAGAATATAGTAATGCAAACTGGATTGCTGATTCAGAGGAATCAAAATCAACAAGTGGTTATGTATTTACCTTAGCAGGGGCAGCAGTGTCATGGAAATCTACTAAACAAACATGCATAGCTCGATCCACTATGGAATCGGAGTTCATCGCTTTAGATAAAGCAGGCGAAGAAGCAGAATGGCTTCGTCATTTTTTAGAAGATATTCCATTTTGTCCTAAACCTGTACCGGCCATATGCATACACTGTGATAACCAAGCTGCGCTAAGCAGAGCGCACAACTTCGTGTATAATGGAAAGTCACGACACATTCGTCGACGCCATAACACAGTTAGGCAGTTACTCTCAAATGGAACTATTTTCATAGATTATGTGAGAACAAATGATAACCTAGCCGATCCATTTACTAAAGGTTTATCAAGAGAGAAAATTGACCGCGCATCAAGGGGAATGGGTTTAAAAGCCTAAACCACCAAGAGTTATCTTATACGGAAACCTATCCTAGCGACTGGAGATCCCAAGGACTAGGATCAATAGGCAAACCAATTCTGAGTAACTCAAGACGTAATGCATTTGCTTGGACATAGTCCAACTCCATTCCTATGGTGCACAATATAAATGCATGCCTACAGAAGTAATTAAAGGTTAAAACTATGGTTTTTAATGATGACCATATCTTGAATATAACAAGTGGAGTATATGTAGGATACTCTTAATGGTTGCGATCACCTATGTTAGTGTGAGCTGGGTCGGCTCTATGAGAATATTAAAGGCTTATATTTTCTATAAACACTTGCAGAACCAAAAATTATTCAGGACCAAAATGAACACAACCAAGAGATTGGATGTGAAGGGAAATAATGCTTCGTAAAATTTATTGTCTGGATATACAATAAAGGCGGACGGTTCAAGATGAAATAATTCACCGATTAGCCAATTAGACCCGATAAGTTTTAACTAGGGAAAGTTCAAAGTGAAATATCTACTTATCCACGATAAAGCATTAGTCCATATGTACTCTGTGATATTTCGCTTTGTGTGGGGGAAAAGTATATTATCATTTGTGTAGGGGATTGTTGGAATTCCTAAAGTACAAAGTGTAAATGAAATACACTTGTCCCACATCGCCAGATATACAAACAAAGCCAAGTATATTAATAGCTTCCTAATGAAGAGGTTGGGGCCTTGGGGCACCCAAATGTTTGCTTCGTTGTGAGGAGGGAGATCATGCATCACCACCACACGCGCACGCGCGCCACTGCCATCCGTCCGTCCGACCGACCGGGCCGGGCTCGGGCTCGGGTTTGGGTCTAATATGATCCTAATTTTACTGCAAAACAGGGTCGGAATTTCTAACAATTGCAGGCTATATGAACAGACGCGATTATTCATAAGCGGACGCGGATTAACTGAGGAGGTGCGACTTCTGAAGCGGGCACGAACCGTTAGACGCGAGCGGGTGCGACCTGACTAAAGAAGCGCGGGTGTGAACCGTTAACGAGCAGCAGCGTTCAAAAGACAGTGGGTGCAACCCGTCAAGCGGACGCGACTGTTTGAAGGGATGCAGACAAAATTATAAATAGAAGAGAATCCTGATCACATTCTCATTCCATTCTATTCCAGTTCTGATTTCTTCTGCTTCTTCTTTCTCTACTGCTCTATACAATGTATCACAGAGTTGACATACTCATTACAATCTCGTGCAGATTACGTCTGTTGTATCTTGGGAGACTTTAAATAAAGTCTTAAGGAAATTGTTACGACAAGCCTCAGACGGAATTTCCTTCTTCAATCGGTTAGATTTATATATTTATATATATCTATCATTTTCGTTTTCTACGTTGTACTATTTCTGTAAATAGTATTACGTTTAATCTATCACTATATTTATTACTATAGTTGTTAGTTTGTTGTTGTAATTTTATTACGACATAACTATTGCTTAAATTAGCTAATACAGACTTCCAGAGTAGTGGAAATCTGATTGATAAACTTGTGAAACGAGTTTATAATTGATTATTCTCTGTTTTGGTATACTAGACGTATAACAGTTTGTTTGGCCTTAGGAAAAATTTGACAAATTGTATTTTCTAAACAAGGTTTTATTTCACAATTTGCATTAACAAACTTTATTTGATTAAAAGGTAGGTGTCCCAACCTAAAATGCCATAGCTTAACATCTTCTACTGCTGAGAAACAAACTTTATTACACTTGTGAGACTGAATCTCATTATTACTTGCTTTCTTCTGATCTTCCACATTGTATAGACTAGCTCTCAAATTACCAAGAAGAATCAACTTCCCTTTCTATGAGCACATAAAACACTTATTATGAGTGAAATGTAACTCACAATTCATGTCCTTGCATAACTTGTGTACAGAAATAAGATTGAATCTAAAGTCAGGGACATGCAAAACATTGTTTAGAACAATTCCATCATTTAGCTTCACAGTTCCAACATGTTTCACTAATATTCTACTCCCATCAGGAATAGTTATGTGTTTGTTGTGACTCATCAATGGTTTATATTAAGAGAAATGTTTTAGTTCAGAGCAAATATGGTCACTGGCTCCACTATTAAGGAGCCAATGTGAATCAGAGCAAGATAAGAGGCAAAAATTACCTGCCACCATGGCATGACTGTGAGAGGTCTCTGCATGGTCATTAGACTTGTTGCTTTGCTGCTGTGATCTGAGCAAGTTCATCAGCTGATTTTATTGTTCCATAGAAATGGATTGAGTGGACTGATCATCAATCTGCATGCTGTCTGTGTCATTGTAAGCAATAACTGCTACTTTCTTCTCCTTAAATCCTTTGAAGTTAGGTGGATAACCATGAAATTTGAAACACCTGTCAATACTGTGTCCTAGTATCTCACAATGAGTACAATAATACTTGGACCCTGGTTTAACATTGTTCTTGTTACTTGTAGTCTGTTTAAGATTTCCACTGTGAGTTTTAGAACCTTTGAAAGAACCTGCATTAGAGAACTTCTTCTTGTCAACCATAAATGCCATGGATTCAGATTGTGTAGCTAACTGAGAAATCTCTTTATGTTTTACCTCTTGTGCAAACATTCTGCATGCCTCAGTAACTTTCGGTAGTGTTTGCATCATCAACATATTTCCTTTGATTGTTGCAAACTGATCTGACAGTTTCATCATAAATTGTATCACCATCTTCTTTTGATGCCTTTCAACTAGCCTCTTAGTCAAGTTGCATGTACAATTGTTGCAGGTGCAATATGGAAGTGGATGAGCTTCATCTAAAGCATCCCAATTGACTTGATGGAGGTGAAAAATTCAGAAACAGTACTGTTTCCTTGATTGATATCAGCTAGCTTCTGTTCTAGAGCATAAATCTGTGCCAAAGATGTGTAACCAAATCTCTCCTCAAGATCTAACCAAATATCTTTAGCACTTCTCAAGAACAAAATAGAACCAGCAATGCTTTCATCGAGATTAAACAAAATCCAAGAGCAAACTAAGTCAATGTATCTCTCAAAGGCCTTGTATTCAGCTCCATCCAGATCAACAAGCTTCCTATACAAACCATTAACAAATCCTGCCTTGTTCTTTGCTGAGAGACTTAATAACATAGCTCTGTTCCAGCTACTGAAACCATCACCATTAAATTTGAATGACACAAGTTGTGCAGAATTAGCATCCGAAGGATGAATATAGTAGATACTACCAGGATTTTGGTTCAGAGGTAGATCAGTGTTGTTTTCAGACATAATGATTCAGCAAATAGTATCAATCAATTGATTTAATCAATCAAATGCATTAATCGAACAATAATGGTTCACAAAAATTAATAAATTCAGCCATAATAGAAATCATATAGTAGATCGGATTGATTTTGACCTGTTAGTATTAATTCTGATGAAGATCAGAAGAAATCGATGAAATCGAAATCGTTGCAAATCTGCTGCAGAAAAGATTGATGAAATCGCACCAAAAAATGATCTAGGGATCGAAATTCTGCTATAATACCATGATAGAATAATTGATTCAGCTACACTTTCAATTATTGAGTATAGAAGAAATGAAGAAAAAGAAAAAAATGTAACTCAATTTCTAAATGAATAAAATGAAACTCAAATCGTCACTTAATATTACAAACAAACCACTATTTATAACAGAATTAGTTTGTACAAAAATTAAGAAAAACAGAAATTTGAAATATGCCAGCCTGGCAGTGTATATATCCAATAAAAACAAAATTATATATATTTTTGGTTGTGTTATTCGAAAATTCATTGTAATTTGTAATAAAACTTAAATATATGGTCAAGTATTTGTATTTAGCATTATTATGCTTTCTAATAGTAATTTTGACACATATATAATAAATAAAAATTTATGTAGATCACTAAACTAATCTAAAAGGATTATAATAACATTAGTAATTTTGAAAATATAATAAAAATTCAGTTAATTTAGTTAAACTGATAACCAAACTAAATTTTTTACGGACCAATTATAAACCAATCTGGTTTTAAAACCCCATCAAACCGACCGAAATGAATTGGCTGGATTAGTTTATTTGGTTTAACCAAAGATTGCTCACCTCTATTTCAAACTACGGTTCAGTTTTGACAAGTACCCCATGGGGACTAGGGTAAACCGTTGAAATTGTTCCATTGGCATCGAACACCAATGGTAATAACCAACAACCAATTCTACTTTATTCTTTAATCACCAAATTTTCAACAATATCTTATACTATATATCATAAAGCTCTATCTCACATGGTATTTTTTCTCTCTCTTAATTTTGGAATTTAATATTATACTCTCCTTGATTTAGAATACATCTTGGGAGCAACAAGTTCGAATCTCGCTAAACACGCTTTTATATTTAAAAAATAACTCCACTTGGCGTGATTCATTTTATTCTCAAGCAACCAAGTTTGAATCCAACTTATCACATTTTATCTAATTTGTTTAGGAGTTGCTTAATTCGTTTAAGATTTTTTATTTTTACATATTAGGTCCATTCTTATTTGTAAGTTTAAATCAAAATCAATGTTTGAATCACACGACCCTGCGTTTTATGTTTATTTTACATTTTTAAGAATGATTTTTGTTTGAATTTCATTGGTTTTGTTATTTTAAATATAAATTTGATTGGAAAAAACAACTAATTTTATGGTGGGCATGATTTTTATTTGAATTTTATTGGTTCCATTCTTTTAAATACCAATTTAACTTGAAAAAACAAAATATTTTCAGAAACTTATGACAAAATTAAAAATAACGAAAGAAAATAAAACTAATGATCAATATAAAAATTAATAATAATAAATTAAAACAAATGCAATATCCTCGAGTCCTAGTTTTATATGAAGATTTTATGTTACTATAACCATTTGATCTCATATAACATATAAAATGAACTAACTCTGTTTATTCGGATTCAACCACTAATATAAGCTTATTTTAAGGTGTTATCTTATGTAATCCATTATCGTATACTATATATCTGAAGTCTTATCTCACACAATATTTTTCTTATTTCTCCTAATTTTAAAATTTAAATTCTCTACACTCCTTCAGTATACTTTTAGGAAGTCACAAGTTTGAATTCCGCCAACCACACTTTTATATTATAAAAGTAACTCAACTTCACGTGATTCACTTTATCTCAGACTTCCAAGTTCGAATCTAGCTTACTTCATTTTATCTATTATATTTAGGGATCACTTAATTCATTTATGAATCTTTAAATTTTTTTCCTATTAATTCCATTCTTACTTATAAGTTTAAGTCAAAATCAAAGTTTGAATGCAACGACCTTACATTTTGCATTTACTTTAAATATTTGGGCATAATTTTTTGAATTTCATTGGTTTTGTTCTTTTAAATAGTAATTTAACTAGAAGAACAACATATTTTCATATACTTATGTTAATATTTAAAATAATGAAAACAATTAAAAATAATGAAAAAAATAGAAAAATAAAGAACAATAATTATAAAAGTAAAATTTTATTCTTTCACAAAACACACCAGCATTAGCATGTTATTTAACGCTATAGGAATCTCAAACATCTAACGGTAAACAACTAAGTATACTACAAGAAAATTGGCTTTTAACAACATTGAAAAAACGCTGTAAAAATTATAAAGCGCAGTTATAAACGCTTTGTAACGACATGTTGTAATAAGCTCTAAACTTTTAACTGCATTTAAAGAAACACTATTAAAATCCAGTTATTTAAAGCGTTCATGTTGTGTTGTTATTTCTTCAGCATATATTGCATAGTTGAATGCTGTAAAATTGTTTTTCAAAATGTCATAAAAAACTTTTGTAAATAATTTTAATAGCATTTTCTGAAATGCTAATAAAGACATGTTGAACCCCTAAGGTCCTTAACCTTTTATGGCATGTTTTACACATCATAATACATTACCATACAATGTTTTTTTTCTTGTCTTAGCTTTTGTTTTACAACATTTTTATCTACGGTTAAAAGTTTTTTCCACTTTATTTCTCACAGCAGCATGTACTTCATTGTAGTAATTGAAATAATATTATTATCACATAAATCTCAATATATAAGAACATATTCAAACTGAACTCAACTGATAATCATGTGAACATATTTCATAATTCAACACATTATAGTAAACATATCTAA
This sequence comes from Allium fistulosum, assembly GCA_030737815.1. Classification (NCBI taxonomy): domain Eukaryota; kingdom Viridiplantae; phylum Streptophyta; class Magnoliopsida; order Asparagales; family Amaryllidaceae; genus Allium; species Allium fistulosum. The sequence continues at coordinate 1,221,795,137 of CM060904.1, forward strand.
ATTTGCATAATATCCATATAACAAGTTCGCACGATATACATATAACAAGTTTGCACAATATCTATTACATGCCAAAGTGTACCAAACCAAAAAGAAATCATTCACTTACTAAATCAAAAGGGACTTCAAACATTTGAAAATGCAACATCATGCTAATTATCTGCTTCAAAAGTCTTCATTTGCCTACAACAATTAAAAAATAGCATGAAATAAAAATAAAATTTGTTGTAGAGACTAGAAGCATAATTAAAACATTAAATAAAAGGGTAGTAGCATGAAATAAGCAGGATAGGTGTAAAAATATTTGTATATATGCAGGAATACGATTTTAATTATTTGGTAGTTTAAGTCTGTTTTCTGACATGAGATATGCAGGAGTTGTCAGGTCTCAAGAAGCAGTCTGAAACAGAATTAGAAAACTTATCACTGGTTCTGAAATTTTAACTTTTTGTATATATGAATCAAATATTGGACTTCACATGGTCAAAAATCACCCTTTTGAAACGAAAAGGTACTATCTCATACTGTGATTCCATTATTGTATTTTTGCTTTAAAATCTATGATGTTAAAGACACTTCATTTTCTTATTTTGCTTTAAACTTGACTTAATACATAAACCTGCCATAGTCCTAGAAATCTTGTTCTGAAAGGGGTACTGCATTAGATATGAGCAAATAAGATTTGTAAAGATGTTAAGAAACAAGATTTGTTTTCGTCTAGTTCATCAAATTTATACAGTTATTTGCAACCTTAAAAATTGATGGTAATATCTATAAAAACGCTAAATGTTATATGGAATTACTAATTTGGATCATTTCATGTTCAATTTGAAGTGTGATCATGCACTCTTGAGCATAGAAATTGTTATCCGGCTTTTGGCCCGGCTATACTCGAACTGACTGGACAAGTTAGACTCGACTATCGTCAAGATCGGCATGTCAGATTAATGATCATGAACCCCAAAGATCAGGCACAGATGATCATATGAAGCAATGGCAAAGCGAAAGCGGAAGATGAACTCAATAGAATGCTCAAAATACTAATATACACAACTTTCTAAAAATGGATTGGGTATGATCCATATTCATCAATTATGGATCCTACCATATCAATTTTACAAATCAAATCAGCGGAAAACGATCGATATCTCAAAATCTACAAGTCAACTACATATGAAACTTTGGGAACGTCAATATATTGAAGAGTGGAGCCCGCCATATCGATCGCATGCTAAAAGGAGCTCACAAAATGATTGGTGCCGATCGTTATTACAACTGACGTGGGACCACCGATTGATACCGTGACTTCTTTTGGATTTGGAGACTCCAATGCCAAAATTTCAAGAAGATATTTCGCCGTCTTCCTCTATAAATATAGACTTGATTGTTCATTTTCTGGATCTTTACACTAATGTTTCCTTTGTACTCCATTATAACTATGGATCATACCTGATCCATCCCTCTGTACTCAGCAATTCAAGTGATTAATAAAGTTATTTCTCCAAAGTGGACGTAGGCTTTCAACGTCGAACCACTATAAATCATTGTGTTCTTGTTATCGCTTATTTTCTGTTATTTAATTGCTTGTTTCCTACGTTTTTATTGGATTTTCTTCATTTATTTCTCTACAAAATAATTATTGGGTCTTTGTGCCAATTTTTGGTACAAACATTTTGGTCCTTTCACCGAGAAGATAAATTCTCAGCTCGGTTGGATCTCATCATCTACCTGTGGATTCCCATATTCTCAAGATATATCCAGCTTTCTACCGACAAGCTTCCATTTCAACTTAGATTTAAAGAAGAAATCTATAAGTAAAACTATCAACAATGGTTAGGAACACCAGATCTACCACTCAGAATGCAGAGGAAGACGAGAACATCAGCATGCAGCAAGGAGGCCAGAGCAATCTATCAGTGGATGTTAATGCTAATAATCCAGTTGATGTCAAATTCCAGCTGATTCCATTACAAAAGCTAATTTCCAGAATCTGATGAGAGAGCTCATGGATAGCCGCCGATAACTGAACCAGTAGATTCAAGCCAATATCGATCTAATGAATCAACTCAAGGATCAACAATGCGGGAAAACTAGGAGGGAGCCAACTCCCTATTCTGCATTGGAGAGCTCAACTTAATCAGATGACCATCTTAGGCGCAGACGTCGCTGAACCGATGGATATCATGCAGAAGCATCAGGACATCAACCACAACCAATCCCGGGCTGCCAGGGTCGATCAGACCCAATCCATCTATAGGGATCAGGCCCGATCTGTCCTCCAAGGGGGAGCCTTACCTTTTTCTGATGGAACTCGAACTGGAGCCGCTGCGGTTGATCTGAACGTTGGAGTACAAGTTAATGCAGATCAGTTACCTCTCCGAAATGACGAGGATGTGAAAGCACATCAAGAGAATGTTGAGCCAAGAAGGCATGGAACGACCCATGGACATCGATCGGACCATTCACGTGAGGTGGAGCACGAACACCACTTTGCTCCAACTATCCAAATGGCGGACTTGATGGCTATGATCAAGCAGTTTGTAAGGGAGAGCCAAGGCTTGACCAATGATGATTGGGGGATCTCAAGAAGCCATACCTCGTTCACAAACAATATTTTACACGTGGAATATCCAAGGAGATTTAGCATGTCGTCGATGCCTGCCTACAAGGGAAAAACTGACCCTAGGTAGCACACCATGAGATATGAATGGCTGATAGACTTTGCATGAGTAAAATGCAGATGTTTTACCACCACTCTTTCTGGCATAGCAACGATGTGGTTCACAAGATTGCCCCCAAGGTCAATCTCTAGATTTGAAGATTTAGCAACAAAATTTGTGGAGCAGTTCTGTATGCATGCAACTTGCCCCCAAAGATGTAATGTCCCTATCAAGCATGATCCAGGCTTTGGGAGAATTACTGAAAGACTATTTGGAGAGATTTCATACAACCATCACAGAAGTCAGTAATCCGAAAGACTATTCAATATTGATGGCGGTAACATGAGGGATTGATCGAAAATCTAACTTTGGCGATTGGTTAGCTAGCAAATCACCCACGACATTGGAGAATTTCTATGCAAAAGCATCTCAGTATTTGAGGAAAGAGGAACCTAGATGCTCTAGGAAGAAGAATGTTGTCGGACCGAGTGAAGAGGGAGTGCAGAGTAACATTGCAGTGAAACAGTCCAGGAAGAGTTTCGGAAAAGTTCAAGTAAATGTCCAAAATAAACCGAATCAGCAAAAGAAAGACGGTGATAGAAACCGTGAATGAAAGAGAGATTCTAGAAGAAAAAAGTCAAGGATTCCAATATATGATACCTACACACCACTGAATACATCCCTAGAGAACTTCTTCTTGTCTACATGTAATACAATACAGTATAGGAAGCCACCTCCGAAGGAATCGATGGAGAAACAAAAGCAGACTGGAAAATATTGTCGGTTCCATGAATGCTATGGTCATAACAAAAATGAATGTAGGCATCTCCAGGATGTTATCGAGAAACTGATTTAGGAAAAAAAATTACAATAGTTTGTTAAAGCCCCACAGGATGGCGGGTAGGGGACATCAAACCCCAACAAAGGACAAGCACCACACAGGGCTAAGGAGCCTGCATGGACTGATGGAAGATTAGTTATCAATACAATAGTCGAAGTACCACATCCAATTGATAAGAGTTGGCACAAGATGGAACGTTATGATATGCTAGCACGATCAAGCATATGAATTTTGAGTGTTGTTCAAATATAGAAGATGGGGCTCTGGCCAAATAGCAGCGTACAATAGCAGACGACATTGTATTCAGAATCAAAGATGCAGATAAGGTAGATTCATCGACAATCGACCCAATGGTCATTTCGGCCATGGTCGGCCTCGCCTTTGTGAGGAAGATCTTGATTGACTATGGTAGTTCCATGAATATTATTTTCAAAAAGGCTTACGATCAGATGAGGATGGAAGCCTAGAACTTGAAACCGTCTAAAGCCTACATCCTTGGCTTTAATGGTGCTGTGATAGAAGTTATCGGTTATGTTGAATTGCCCATGGAGTTGGGAGAAGGCAACCGCATGAGAGTGCGGATGTTGCCATTTGTTGTGCTGGATGTGGACTCTTCATATAATGTTTTTTTGGGTCGACCAGCCCTTGCTGAATTCTGGACAGCCATTACCCCTTGGTGTCTTACCTTAAAATTCCAAACTGACAATGGCATGAGAGTTATGCATGTAGATTAGGGGACCAGATGTGTCTACTATGTAGCTTAGTTGAGGGACGCTCAACGGAAGGAGAAAGGTATGGGTGTGGACAAGTCTCTCTGCATCCAAGCCATCGAAGATTGACAACTAGCGCCTGAGCCTTGGCTTGGGCGCTATAGTCGGTTCTATAAAGATATAGATCCAAGAGATGATGAAGAGGAGCTCAAAGAAACCAAGGCTACATCGGTTGAGCTGACGATTGAGTTCACGATCAGCCACGATGATCCATCACAGGTCCTAAAGATTGGATCACAGCTCAGCCCCCCGATGATGAAGGAACTTGCTAATTTTCTCTGAGCAAATCTCAATGTGTTCGCTTGGACCCACTCTGACATGTATGGGATCTCGCCTGCCATTGCGAGCCATGCATTAAATATCGACCCGAGGCATATCCCGATGAAACAGAAAATGCATGGTATATCCGGAGAGATCTGTCGCCCTTAGAGGTAGATAGACTCAAAAGCAACGGGTTTATTTGCGACGCCCTCTACCTAATGGGTATCCAATCTTGTACTTGTGAGAAAGGCAAATGGAAAGTGGCGAATGTGCGTTGACTATTTGGACTTAAACAAGGCATGTTTGAAAGATAGTTTTTGCCTTCCAAGGATCGACCTGCCGGTGGACTCAACCGTCGGACATGAGTTATTATCTTTCATGGATGAGTAGTCTGGACATAATCAAATCCTGATGCATATCTCCAACTAGGAGCACACCATCTTTATTACTGATGTGGGATTGTATTACTATGTGTTAATTCCATTTGGATTGAAGAATGTTGGAGCAACTTATCAGCGCATGGTCAACCGAATGTTTAAAGATAAAATTGAATAGACGATGGAGGTATGTGTGGATGATATGCTCGTGAAGTCATGATGATCAAGTGACCACATTAGAGACTTAGCAGAGGTGTTCGATATCCTCCGATATTACAAAATGAAGATCAATCCTCTAAAATGTTCCTTTGGTAGGTGCATCAGGAAATTTCTTAGGTTTCATTGTCAATGCTCGCGGAACCGAAGCTAATCCTTAGAAGGTTCGAGCAATTCGTAACATCCAGGTGCCAAAGACAATCAAACAAGTACAGAGCCTAAATGGGAAGGTTGCCACCCTAAGCCGGTTTAATTCCACAGCCACTAATAAATGTATTCCGTTCTTTGACCTGATAAGAAGAGGGAAAATTGAACTTTGAATGGACACAGGAGTGTGAAGATGCATTCCAAGCTTTGGTAAACCACTTAGAGAGACCTTCCATATTGTCAAAGCCGGTGGATCAGGAAGACTTGTATATCTATTTGGCCATGTCGGTACACACTATAAGCGTCACACTGCTCTGAAAGGAGAACCGGATCCAAAGACCAGTCTATTATATTAGCAAGCGATTAACAGGAGTTGAAAGAAACTATCTGAAGATAGAGAAATTGGTGTACTGCTTGTTGGTTATTTCATGAAAGCTCCACCTCTATTTTCAGGCTCATCCCACCAACGTTTACACCGATCAACCGTTACGATAGGTCTTACAGCGACCTGAGACGTCTGGAAGGTTACTGAAGTGGAACATCGAACTGAGCCAATCCGACATCACTTATCTCCCTCGGAGAGCCATCCAGGAACATGCACGGTAGACTTTATAGCAGAATTCATAGCATAGGATGATTTCCCAGAGAGTGGTGGGGCCTCTACCGTTCGGTGGAAAATATATATAGACGGAGCATCCAGTCATCGTTGTTTTGGAGCTAGAGTCATGCTAGTAACTCCAGAAGATCGATTAATTTGCTATGCTTTGAAGCTTGACTTCCTTGCAATGAACAACGAAGCTGAGTATGAAGCTCTGATTGCTGGACTAAAACTTGCCAAAAAACTGAGAATAAAATCTCTTGAAATCTTTTTTTCGATTCCCAGTTGGTGGTATACCAAGCCAAGGGAGATCGCCAGGCTAAAGGACAATGACTTGCTCCGTACTTATCCGAGGCTAAGAGGTATTGAATAACTTTGAGTATTATGATATCACGCACATTCCCCAGGATCAGAGCAAAGAGGCCGACTCATTGGCAAAGTTTGCTCGCACCGGGGTGCATAACAAATAGGCTTGGTTCTAGTCGAAGTACTAGACGCTACGAGCATAAACCAGATGGAAATCGACTGGGTACTAGAGATGGAGCCTGAGAAGGAGTCATGGATGACTCCAATTAAAGATTGTTTGCTACAGGGAGTCTTTCTCAAATAGAGGAATGGAAGACGACAAATCCTCCACAAAGCTTTACAATATATCATTCATGAAGGAGTCATGTATAGAAAGGATTTTTTCGTTTCCCTGCTATAGTGTATCGCTCATGATGAAATAAAACAAGTCCTAAGGGGAGCTCATGAAGAGGAATGTGGCGATCACATTGGAGGGCAAACCCTAGCAAAGAAAATACTCCATTATGGGTATTATTGGCCAACCGGCAACCGAGATGTTGCTGATTACGCTAAGCGATGCAACAAATGCCAAATGTATGCAAAAGTTCCAAGAACTCCACCAACGGAAATTGCACAAATGGTCAGTCCATGGGCATTTTCCACATAGGGCATAGACATTATTGGTTCCTTACCGATCTCTAGATGTGGTGAGAAGTACGCCGTCGTAGCAGTTGATTACTTCACCAAATGGGCTGAAGCAAAACCTTTAACCATGATCATGACGAAGAAAATAATCAACTTCATTGTCCGGAACATCATCTATCATTTTGGCCTTCCACGAACCATTATAACTGATAGTGGAACCCAATTTGACAGCACTGAATTCAAAGACTTCTATCGTCAGGATCATATTGGAAAGATATTTGCGGCAGTTTCTCACCCTCAAGCAAATGGACAAGTTGAAGCTGTGAACAAAATCATAAAGTCCATTCGGAAGAAACATTTGGAAAAGGCTAGACAAGTGGGTGGATGAACTCCCAATAGCATTTGGGCTTACAGAACCACCCACAAATCCATGACTGGTCATACTCCGTTCGCTCTTGCTTACGGCTTCGAAGTCATCATTCCTATTGAACTCGAAGTTCCTTCTCATCGGGTGACCTACTACGACCCTGAAAAGAATAGAGATCTCCTTTTAGAATCTCTAAACTTAGTAGATGAGAAGCGCAAAGAAGCTGATTTGAGGGCAGCTGCACATCGATATCGGGTCGTCCGATATTACAACAATAAAGTCCGACCTAGGACCTTTGAAATCAGCGATCTCATCTTCAAACGGGTTTTTTCTATCCCGTCACACATGAATCGTACTTGGGAGGGACCATACGTCATTGAATAGAGTCTTGGAGAAGGAAATTTCAAGCTAGTGACTGTTGATGGCATCACACTCCCAAGGGCGTGGAATAGCGAGCATTTACGATGCTATTTCACTTAGTTTATTTCTTTTTCATTCAGTTTTATTTAATTTATGAATTTGCTTTAGCATTTGATTTTCTAGATATGTAATAAGAAAAATTATGTCATTTCTTTCCACTTGGAAAATAAAATTTGAAATTTCCTTCATATTTGTGATTGCCATAGCATTATATATTAGTTGGGATACCCGAGTAACTGATACAGACATGTTCGAGCAGGTTCCCAGAGTTTGGAGCCAACCGATTACACAAGTTCACGATTAGACTAAACAAAATGAACGTGGTTCGACCGTTCATTCGATAATTCTCACTCACAACTCGATGGGGAAGTACCTAACGAGAAATGGATGTGACTTGATGATCTGATAATCAAATTAATCCCACCAAGCAATGGGACAGACATGAATCAAAAAAAGATCGTAACACGATCGATCGCTCTCCAAGTTAAACCCCGGGCTTGGAGGCAAGTCAGTCAATAAAGGAAAATACGGTTCGCTATTTTTCGAAATAACTCTAAGTGTCCAGGGTGTGGACCGGAGTATAAACACAAATTGGGTGTGATCCGACAATCCACCAACGAACTCTTATCCCTAGAGTTCAGATATGAGTATAAACAAATAGATGAGTGTGATTCGACCACTCACTATTTCTTTAACTCTGACTTAAAATCGACAGGAGGAGTATAAATTCGCTAAAGATGGAATTCGACCATCTACTATCTAACTCCTTTAACCCGAGAACTGGAGGCAGGAGTATAATCACCTAAACCGCTGAATCCGACAGCGTAACATTAGGGTTTGAGCCTATTGTCTAGTATAACTTGAGGCCATGACCATATGGAGGCCTTGGGAAAAAGTTAATGGATTATCATCGGACTCAATGAGTGATGAATTACAAGTACATTGAATGGAAAATGTAATAGCTCAAATACTTAAGAAAATTCATACAAAAGTTTGACAAAAGTAAAAGAACTTTATTTACACAAGCTTAGAAAGTCAAGTACAAGTAGTCATAGCAAAAGAATCAGAAAATGGGGGACGATCCCATACAAATTCGGCCAACAAAACCCAAAAGGCTTGGGAGCATGAGTGCACCCAAAGAATCACTTCCTCCTCACTTCTTCTTCTTGGAATCGGAGGAGATTTCACTCAAACTTTCCCCACTCCTCTTCTCTCCTCTCTTCCCGCTTCCTTGGGCTTTCACCGGAGTAGTCCGGGTTAACCCAGTAGGTTCATCTTGAGCAGTATCTAGCTGAGGAGCAGACACATCCACAACTTCTCCAGGCAAAACGATGGAGATCGGAGGGGGAATGATCTCCATTTTCTCCTGCTTGACTTTCATCTTGAGGGCAAAGTCTACCCCGAGTTTATGTGCCATTTATTACATTGAGGGGCCTAATAAGGATTGGGAAGCTCCAATAATCATAACATAATCATCAATAGGAATCTGTTGATGCAGATCGCTTTCATTTCTCAACAAAGCATCCACCAAGTGCTCGTCGATCACCAAAGCTTCCTCTTCCAGGACATCTTGGGCTGTTGCAGAAGCCATGATAGTAATGGACTCCGTCGTAGGCACATGAGATCCTAGCTAAGATTCTTGAGGAAGATTTGGAACCACAGCCGACATATATAAAGCTATGGAAACATAACTAAAGAGATTAGATATATTGATCGAGGACACTCCAGCTTTCTGAAGGACAGGTGAGTTTAATGAAATACCTTCTCCAGATTGGTCCTCCATGTGAGCCAGAGTGCTACCAGAACCTCCTTCCATAATCAAGGAGAGCCCACTAGATATAGCGATATGTGACTTCTTCGGATTGTAATCAGGCTCGATAGAAGAATCCACAATGGTGCTGGGAATAGCTTGGGTCGCCGGATTCTGGTCATCTGCGACATTATATAACACGGATCTGGAACCTTCACCGGCATCATGTTGAGAGGTTGTGGCTTGCTCTTCTTCGAGTATAAGTTGGGTTTCACGTAGAACCTTGGGTTCATCACCAAATAGAATTTCACCTTCTAGCCTCATCAGATCGATTTTTTCAGTGCCAAGAGCCTTTTTCTCCTCCTAAACAAGATGCTCCCAACTACGTACAAGATGGTAAGGGTAGTCACCCAGGAGCCACTCCAAGTTTCTATGCTTCGGGACATTGGCATTGTAAAGAATAAGCAGTTGATCTAGTTCTTCCATAACCTCCTCCCTTGCCTTTTCTTTCATGGCCTCCACTTTTCGTTTAACGAGGGCATTAATGTCTTTGGCCTTTTTAATAGCCGCGTCTCTTTCAAGCCTAATGGTAACCAATTCATCACAGGCATCCTAGCCGATTTTCAGTGCTTCCTCTTTATCTTTTGATTCACGCTCAAACTTAGTTTTGTACTCAGCTGCGCTTCTTTGGACCGCATCCCTTTCTAACACCAGTTTATGGTTCCGATGATGAAGCGCTTCAACCTCGGCCAAAAGCCTGGCCTTCTCATCCTCAAGTGCCTTGATGGTTGTTTCTTCTTTTTTCTTGGATTCTGCCTATGAGATCCTTGAAGATTATAACTCATTGACTAGTGCTTTGATGATCCGCTTGTCCTGGGCCTCTTGGCATTTCAACTTCTCAATCTCTGCTGCTCTCTACCAAGATACTTTAGAAATCCTCTCCGCCACTCATTATACTATTTGTGGATATCATTCAAACAATCCATAGTCATTTGCTAGACTTTCTCAGGAACTTTCTTAAGATTAAGTACAAAGAAAAATCCATCGAGACATACATTTGGAAAATCTGACTTAAGTTGGTCTAAACGAGCGACGACATCGACTTGTTGAGCTTCAGTGCCAACTTGGATTTCAAAACTTTCTTTGCCCAGCGTTTGTTGGTGAATGTGATGCTCACTATGACACCGATGATCGATGGGTCGCTAAGGATGAGATGGGACAATGGATTAGGAAGAAACTGAAGTGGGAGGGGGCCGCAAGAGGTGTCAATAGGAGGAACGTCGTCGCGACGATCTTGTTTCCTTCCATAACTTTTAGGAGGAAAAGATCTAGATTTGGATCAATGTTTTTCATGCAAAAACCTATCTCTGTCACCACTATTCTGACAGTCCCGATCCAGGCTAGAGTGATAGCTAGGGTCGTATTCACGATCACTACCTTGGCGGTATGAGCCCAAACGAGAACCAGGATTCTGGCATGATATTTCCTATAGAGACTGAAACATGTGCCTTCCTTACCATTGTTTCTGCAAAGAAAAACAAAGAATGAATCAGCTCTAAGTATTGAAGGACAAGAGATAAGTGCAATGCAATATTGTGAAGTGCGTGCAAATGTGCATGTCCTTATGTCCCCACAACAGACCGGTTATTGAAGCTTTGCTGGAGGGAGTAACCTCTCCACTAGTGGTAGAAGGGATTCCAGCCCTAGCTTTGGAAGGAGATTCTGATCCATCGACGCTCATGTCAGTAAAATGAAAGGCATCAACGTCATCCGGTATCGGAAGAACAGGTAATGCCTCAAATGTTTCGTCTAAGTGTTTTAAAGGTTGAGAAGTAGACTGATCCAGAATAACCTTAGGGGTGATAGATAGCTTGGGCTGTTTGAAGATGCGGCTCTTAGGGAACCTACACATGAGCTTCTTCCTTTTTCCTTTTTCGAGAGCGGGAAGCTATGAGGTTTGCGAGGATCCGACTGCAGCCCCAAAACTAGAACCCACGTCATCGCCACTGAGGTCATCACCCTCATCTCCTACTGCATCTTTATCGGTAGCTTCCTAAGCCCCCTCAACAGGGGGCATGATAGGATCAACTTGATGGCCTTTATCATCATCGCATCCCGCTGCTTAGTCACTATAACTCCAGCAGTGAATGGTAGCCCTATGCTATGACCCTCTTCCATCATGCAGTAGGTAGTGAGGCATTCATCAGTAAGGAGATTCTCAATGTCTTTATCTTCTGATAGAACCCTTTGGTGCTCTAAGACCACGTCTATGTATTGTTTTTCATCGAGTCGTGGATAAGAACTTGCACAAACAAGAAAAGTTGTTTAATTCAGGATACGACCTAGATACAAGCACTCAAGAAATTAAGCAAGGAGTAGTACTTACGTCTTTCTAACCACCTTTGGAAAAGCAAGGTGGCCAGCAAATATAGAACCACTCGCTTTTGAAAGCGTTCAATGTGTTCTAAGTACTAGTCATGATTTAGCACTTCTTGTCTGACTCGAGAAATGTGGGACGCATCCTGCCCAACACATAAACTTTTTACATGTAGTGAACCTCTCAAGGGGCATATGAGCTATGTCATTCCGAGTCAGAACTCGCACGTCGTCGAACAGAATCCCGTGTTTGGTACAAATTTTGCGAAGAGAGACTTCATTAATTTTTGAAGCTACAAAATCCTTCGAATCTTCCAAAAATATCACGTCTTCTAGAGTGTCAGGAGTAGGGTCTATTACTTCTGCTGGAAGGACAGGAAAGACAGAGAAAAGGTCGAGTAATGGATAAGAACTTTCCAGATTTTCAGATTGATGCCCGAGGGAGAGTCTACCGGAAGGAGTTGCAGAGCTTGATTCGGCACTTATATTGTTGTGCTGTGAAAGCTGTCTAGAAGACACGGCATTTAAATGTCCCGAGCATTTGGAACCTATGACTACTAAACTTAATAGATAATCATCATTAGAAAAAATAACATGTTTCCCCTGTGCAAAGTGTGTGCTAGTGCAGAGTGGTGTAGTGTCGTGCAATGTAGTGAAAAATAGTTCAGAATTAAAGACTACAACTGTGATGAGACTCTGGGGTTCGATCAGAGTGATCGTCATTGTTGACCGTCTCAACCGATTCTTTACGTTACTGGCTAAGAATTCAGTCTAAGCATCGAGATCAGTTGTTAGCAAGTTGAAGTTCGAATTGTGCGTTCAGAAGTGGATGAGCTTCAATAAAATTTCCAAGGCATAGGCAACAAATATAAATATGCAGGAGATTAGTCAAGTTCATTCCACAGTCCGATTGTCATACACGTCTGAATATGCAGTCCATTTCATATGCAAGTCATATACATCCATTCAAGCATTTGAAGCCGAAGCTCATCACTAAGTTCAAATTAACCCGTTTCTTAGCAAGAGTATACTACCCGATCTAAATGATGTTATGACCGATCTATCCCAATGCACATGACCGATCTATTTACTGAATCCCAACGTCCAATAACCGATCGTTCTAGCAACTCCAACCGAATGTTATCCCGTATTGATTGTTGCGATCGATCCAACCTTTGACTCCGGTTCCACACTTCACTTCAATTCAAATCTCCAACCACCAATCCAAAAAATGATCAGTCCAATTTCTCTTCATTTTTTCAAGTACCAATCCATCAAAATGATCGTTCTCAACACCACGTTCACCGTCGAGCCATCATTCCTAGAATTTTACTTCGAATCTCCCCTCAACCACTAAAGCAAACGATCGATTCAACCATGATCGTTTCAATTGCTCCATCGCCATCTCCAAAAACTTATCATCGTCTTCCATTTCAATACGCAAACGCCACCACAATGTCGTGACTCGCTTCGACCAACTCAAGTCGATCCCAAATTTCCCATCACAAAAATCAAAACGAACGAAAAGAATCGAACCTACCTATGTATAAAAGTGGAAGACGAAAGCAATTTGGATTCGATTATGAAGCAAGATCTGAGGAGATGGAGGCGGTAATAGCGGATATAGTGAAGGAGTTGATCTATTAAGAGATGGATGAAGTTTGAGAAACGATTTTGGATTGGAGAATTTAGATCAGAAGTGAAGGGGAAGAAGAAGATGGAGTTTACTTTCTTTTTGGTTCGGTTAATATACTCTTGCTAATGAAATAAAATGGGAAAATAATCAAAGTTTCTGAGTATATATATGAAAGAGTGGATCGAACCAACAAAGCCTGTAGTTCAATCAAATGGCGAAACCAAGAAACGATCGGGTGCGATCGTTATGTGATGGATGTATACTGATCCTTCTTCTCAAATCGTGGTGCAAGTGGATTTTTTAACATATATATGGGTTATATATGATCCATGTCTAATGGATTTGGAAAGATTCATTATTTTCTAAAAAAAGAGAGAAGGGAGAACGATCGGACATGGTACAATCTCAAATGAATTTGACCCGATCCATGTTAAAAATGGATCAAGTACGGTCCATTTACTTGATGGATTCATGCTGATCCATCTTTAAAACAAAAAAGAAAAAAGAGGTGAAACGTATGCGGAAAGTTGACAACGACCCGTGAATGTGCAATCGTGATCGAGAGTCAGGGTTGAATACGTATACGTGCTAGTGTACATCCCAAAATTTTTGATTTCTTGAAATCGACAGAAATTGAATTCTCGTCTATATTAATCGAAGGAAAATTTGAACCAGACAACCAAGGCCTACTGACTCACTGAAACGAAGAGATAAATGATCACCATTAGGATGTGATCCAGAATTATATATTGGAAATCGACCAATCACCGTGTCAAATAGAAAGAGATGCGACTCTTCAAGGAAAACAATTCATCGAAGGGATAACTACTGTTTGGAAAACTGGATGGATTCCATTCCGAGACACTAACTTGCATCAATTCAAAGCACGTCATGTTGAAGGCAAGTGTTATCCGGCCTTTTGGCCCAGCGTCAGGATAAGTTAGACTCGACCGTCGTCAAGATTGCCATGTCAGATTAACAATCATGAACCCTAGAGATCAGGCACAAATAATTATATGAAGCAGCGGTGAAGCGAAAGCGGGAGATGAACTCAATAGATCGTCAAAATCAGCATGTCAGATTAACGATCATGAACCCCAGAGATCAAGCACAGATGATTATATGAAGCAACGATGAAGAAAAAATGAAAGATGATAATATACACAACTCCTTGAAAATGGATCGGGTACGATCCATATTCATCAATTATGGATCCTACCGTATCGATTTACAGCTCAACTTAGCGGAAAACGATCGATACCTCAAAATCTACAAGTCTACTACCCATGAAACTTTAGGAACATCAATATATTAAAGAGTGGAGCTCACTATATCGATCGCATGTCAAAAGTAGCTCATAACACAATGTGTGTTGATCGTGATTACAAATAATGTGGGACCTGTGATCGATACTGTGACTTCTTCTGGATTTGGAGACTCCGCTGTCGAAAATTCAGGAAGATATTTCGCCGTCTTCCCCTATAAATATAGACTTGATTGTTCATTTTTAGGATCTTTACTCTGTTGTTTCCTTTCACTCCATTATAACTACGGATCATACCCAATCCATCCCTCTGTACTCAGCAATTCAAGTGATTAATAAAGTTATTTCTCCAAAGTAGACGTAGGCTTTCAACTCTGAACCACTATAAATCATTGTGTTCTTGTTATTGCTTATTTTCTGTTATTTAATTGCTTGTTTCCTCTGTTTTTATTGGATTTCCTTCATTTATTTCTCTACAAAATCTCTATTGGGTTTTTGTACCAATTTTTGGTGCAAAAAAAATATAGAAAAAAAAACAGTGCGGAGAGCACAAAACATAATATGCATTTATAAACATGCATGTACATATTTATGTTCATATAAATGAACAATTGGCTCTAATCAAATAACCTAAACTGATCATCTTTAGGTAAGTAATATATTTTTGTCAAACAAATTGTATTACCTATTTTAATTATGAAGATATAATTCATAGATTTACCCAATTATGTCACCTAGTGGACTGTTTTCTTATCAGAAATATATAGGTATTCTAATTCTCCTAGCAGGAAATTTTGAAAGTAACACATTTTAAAATTTCATCTTCGGTTTTATGGGAAACTTCATTAATACTAAAATCATGATAAAAAGTATTAATATATAACTAAAGTGCTCTAATGCATATATGGAGCAGGAATTATAACCATACATATCATGGGGTCATGCTTATGTAAGTACTTAACCATTAGTGGAGAAATTGGATGTATTTAGACCGACGAACATGATGACGGTATATACGGTTATTTGCACTAGTTTTGATTTCATTGCTAGTCTATTCTATTTTTTTGAGATATACTTATTTGTAATTTTCTCATGCACAACTTATTTTGAGATACATGTTTCATACATAGATTTTGTAACCTTTGAATGCTCATAAAAGGTTATTTTCATATGTCTAACCCAAATGTAAAGAATTTAGTACAAATTTTGTCCGCTTTTATTAAATAAGCCTGCTGCTTATATACTAAATAATTTAGCTTAATAGATAGGTAGAAAATAATTTAAAAAAAAAATCTATTATGCCATAGTAAGATTATCAAAGGCTTCAGAAATAATTTAACACAAGAAATGTAGCTCTTTGATATACATGTTACTAAAATTTTATGTTTTGTCTTATTAGTATAGAACGAAGTTGTTAACAGAGCAACATACAAAAATATACTGAACAACACCGATACATGAATTAGAGTAACTGCTACTTATGCATATACATGTATCTAGATGTATTCAGTTAATCTATACACTACTTATACGATAAACTTCACATAACAATAACTCAACTTAGAAGAAGAAAAAAGATCCGGTGACAAATCAGCAAGCGGGACATGATTTATGTTTTATTTTAAAGGATTACAATTTTTCATTTTAAAATATTTTAGGAGGAGTGTGACTAGTTGATAGCTAAAACAATATTATTTATTCATAACACATACTCCACTTTCAACTAAGATTGCAAATAAAAATATCAAAATAATTTTTTTTGGTTCTTGCCTTTAGTTTGGTCCTAAAGACAAATAGAAATGCTCAACCATCATAGCATTTCCCCTTTTTGTTCTTTACCATGTATAAATATTAAAACAGTTATGGTACCAATTATGGAATTGGTTTTGCATGCGTGGTTATGAATCAGGCATAGTGTGAGCGGTTTGCATTATCTGGTCCGTTATTTTTTAATATGTGTATACAAACTATTAGCAGTTTAATAATTTGAAGGTAAATAAACATTAGAACTTCTATTACTCCGAGTTTAAATCCCCTGTACTTAAATCATCTGTCCCCTTGTATCCAACTAATTGAGGATGTCGATTTTTAACCATTTTGCAATTAAACCCTCAACAGCAGAAGATAGAAATAGGGTTTAATTACAAAATAGCTGAAAATCGGAACATTAATTTCAACCAAAGTTCACTCTACCATAAAGTCCAAATATGAGAAACATATCCAATCAATCAGGCTCTAAATATTAATTAGTCAAATTTTACCTAATGTCAACGCCCGCACCAGATCAATAGTCACAACACTCAAACTCAAAAACACTAAAGATCAAATTAACGACAAAATAGGGTTAGCCTACATAATGGCGATTAATTTGGGGTTAAACCTTAACAATCGAACACATAGTTTAATTATAGTTAAAATCAAAGATTGAATTCTCATCTTGATAGCTATTGATACACTAGTGCTCCTAACGGTGGTTCAAGCAGTGGTTTGCATTTAATGGTAGTAGAATTGAGCGGTGGTTGGACAGATGCTGGCAATGGCGAGGATTAAGTTTTATATTTGGGTATATTGGGTGTAATATGAATGAATGAACATGAACAAAGGAACAGATAAAGTATGAACGAGGGAACTAAGATTAAATTTGAAGAAATCATGATGAAGAATGAAACGCAGTTGATTTCAGAAAAGAATATAATTGAATTTTTTTGGGGATGAAATATAAGAGTAAGAAGAGAAGGGGACTAAAAATAATTTTCATTATGCACTATCAAGTGGGCTTTTATCCAAGAAGAAATCAATAGGAGTTAGAACGTCGGTACAAAGACAGAATGACCTGAAACTTGACAAAGATACTCAAAAGGACAAGAGGAAAGACTCGGGAAAGTATGGAATCAGAATTGGCTAAGTGACTAACTCAGCTCGAGTCAACTCCCTTGACTTAGTACCAAGCTTAAATACCATATCATGGCATCTTCATACTTCTGCCAAATAATCCCCTAGTCTTCCAATGCATATTCATGAAGTTTCATAGGGTTCCAGAGAGTCTATTATGAGGAATGAAGACATGATGATCCAAATGGCAGAATAATCCAAGTTAAGGAAGAATGATTATCAAAACTTGTCAAAAACCTACCAAATTACATAAAGGACATCTAGATGAACCAAGGAGTTCAAAACAAAAGGAATCAATTAAATATGATCTAAGGATTAGACTCGGCCCCAAGTTAAGGCCTTGACTCGATACCCAGTCTAATTGGTAACTTAGGTCGTCGTCGCATTTTTTATACTATCTTAGGCCAATCCATGGACTTCTCTAGTAGTGGCTTCTGATCCAATATAGCTACTACCTCTATAAATACAAATCATAGAGAAACCAAGAATGGGTTTGGATTATGTTATCACTACGCGGGATCTCCATCTATTCTTCAACTCTTTCCTCTACACCATAATCACCAAGGCGGCTACTTTAGACAATTCTAGGACTTAGAGTCAATCTAACCCATGTACTTGTGACTAATTCTTTCTCAATCACCTTGTATAGATCAAACCAACAATCAAAGCTATAAAGCGGACGTAGGTTTAATTAACACCCGAACCACTATAAGAATATCTATATCTCATTTACTTTTCTACTATTTTCTATTATATTTGCTCTGTTCTAATAGAGCTGGTACTTTCACGTCATACTCCAGGGTGTTGATCCATTTTTTGGGTTAATATTTTGGTGCTTTCATCGAGAAAAAGAACCCAGGCTTCGATCTAGCTATCTACTTTGGATGGATAGATCCAGATGTTAGATCAGGAAAGTTTGCTTGGAGAAGATTAGAGATTCGCTATTTTAATGGCTCCTAAGAGGAAGATAACATTTGGAAGATCTGTTAGGACAACACTTGGTATTGGTGAAACCAATCTCCAACAAATGGAAGTGAACAACGTTAACAATCATCTAATAGAGGTTAATGTTGGAAACCTTGCACCAAGTGCTTCCGCTCAATAGGAGGTTGTAACTAGAGGAGAGCTTAACTAGATGGTTAATCAACTTAACCAGAAGAAGGTTGATAGTTAGAAGGCTCTCATGGACAAGATTGATGCTTTGCTAACGCTACAATCACTCCCGAAGGACTAGGCCAAAAACTGCAGAGGCTATGGACAAGAGAATTCCTCCATCTCATGCCTGAATATAAGGGATGACAAGCAAAAGAAAAAGGAGATAGTTGGTGGAGCGGTTGGAATTGTTATTGAAGTAATGGAAGTACCCCTTCTACCGAGGACAACCTACCATAAACCCCAACCTCGGAGTGAAGGCTCCACAAGGGAATATTGCAATGCGTCTCTCAGATTCCGAAGGTGACATCCAACTTGATGCTAAAAGATTGGAATTGAATGCTGACATAGGTACGCAAAATGCCGGAAAGGAATTTCAAACTACTGCCACAAAGCCCAGCCGTGTGCCAATTCTACGGGAGCGGTTCTCCCAGAGAATGGAGAACCTAGACTTCAGTTGGCAAACCAAGGCCGTTTGCAGAGTCAAGTGCTTGGCATAGCCCCTGACAGTTGACTTGTGGACTACCGAACTAATTAGGCGTTCATTATGGACATGGTTAAATGCTTGATGGAAGAAAGTAAGGGCAGGAAGGACGAAGATTGGGGTTCTGCATCAAGCCGAACTCCATTTACTAAAAACATTTTAAGGGGAAAGTACCACTAGAAGTTTACAATACCTACAATGTCATCTTACAATGGGACAATGGACCCCAAATAGTACTTGGACAAGTACAGTTGGCATATGGATGGAGCTAGGACAACGGATGATGTCCACTGTAGATGTTTCCCTATCTTCCTAGAAGGTGTTGCTTCTATGTGGTTTACCAGACTCCCACTAAGATCCATTTCTACCTTTGACGGGTTGGCAAGAAAATTCTTGGAGCAGTTCAGACTTTATACCGCATAACCAAAAGATGTTATGTCTCTATTTGGCTTTTTCCAGGGACCAAATGAGTCACTAGAAACCTTTATGAACCGGTTTAATATTGTGGTTATTAAAGTGAGCAATCCTAATGAAGATATGGTATTCATGTTTTTAATCTGAGCTATCCATCTGGACACAGACTTTGGAAGATGGATTAAAATGAAACAACCAACCACCATGAAGGAGTTTAACCAAAAAGCGAGTCGGTATCTGAGATTGGAAGAGGTAGACACGTGGAGGGCAAGATCATCAATGTGCAACCAAATGAGATAATTCAGAGCAATGTAGCGGCAAACCAGGATGCAAACAATTCCGGAGCCATGATAGGAAATGCATGGAAAGATGGAAAGCAAAAAAGGAAAAACCAGAACACTAGTAGGCATGATGGGCATGGAAAGCAGGTCATGGATCTGAGAACAGAGGAGTATACAACAGCTCGAAGAACATCTACCTTGCAACTCAGGGGACTGAGCGATACAACAAGCTTCCCAAAAAGGAAGAAACTGAATGGCAAAAGCAATTTGGAAGGTTATGTTGCTTCCATGAAACTCATGGGCATAACACGAACGAGTGCCAACATCTAAAAGATGTGATTGAAGAAATGATTAGAAACAATAGACTCTAATAGTATGTGAAGAAACCGCAAAACTCTGACCATCCTGCTGGACCTCAAGTTCCAAATACTCACGGAAACCAATCTGGACCTAGCAGAGAAGGATCTAGATGGACAAACAAAGACTTGTTATCAACACTATTTCTAGAGAACCTCGCCCGGCACAAAAGAGTTGGGGGGAGATGGAGCGATACGCTAGTTCACTAAAGCATGCTCCAAAAGAAGCTTGTTTTGCAATTGAGGATGGTACTCGGGCTAAGCAGCAAAGGACACTCAATGACTACATAGTGTTTCGGGACCGGGACAATTAAGGAGTAGAAACATGGAATCTCGACCCAATGGTAGTGACTATCGGAATTGGACAGGCTGTTGTATGTCGAGTCCTAGTGGATAATGGAATTTTTGTTAACATCTTGTTTCGACACACATTCGACCGGATGAAGATTAGTATGAAGGATGTATCTGCTTTTCGAACAAAAGTATGGAAGAACCAAGACAGCCAGTCAAGATGATTGACTTTCCTATGGAGCTCGGAGAAGGAGAACGAAGGGTAGTCCTTATCTAAACCTTTGTGATCGTGGATGAAATGTCAGCTTACAACGCCTTCTTAGGTCGACCGGCCCTTGCTAATTTTAGGATCGCTTTGGCTACCATGAAATTTCAGACGGAGAATGGAGTTGGAGTTGTAAAAGGAGATCAAAGCATCGCTAGAGAATGTTATGTCGTTGAGTTATACGAATCGAAATAGAAGGAAAGGGGAAAGAAGTGGGGAAGTCTCTCCACATTCGCAAACCGTCAGCATAGCAATTACACAACCGCCCCTAGCTCGATGACCATAGCTGCTTTGATAAGTGTTTGGCCCTAGGAAGAAGAGTTCAGGGGAGGAATTGGCGGCACCGACCGAGATTATGGTGTTAGTCCCTATCGATATGGATGGCCCAACTTGAGTTTTTAAAATAGGGTCACAACTTGGGATTAAAATGCAACAAGAATTGATCAAATTTCTTAGCGCCAACCTGGACGTGTTCGCTTGGACACATTCCAGTATGTGGGGGATATATGGAGATAACATGTCACGCATTCAATATCGCTCCCATGTTCACTCCAATGAGGCAGAAGAGACGTAGTCTGGATCTGGAGTGATCTACTGCACTAAAGGAGGAAGTGGATAAGCTGTTGGCTAACGACTTCATTCATGATGCGACTTATCCTGAGTGGGTATCAAATCCCATTCTAGTTAAAAAAGTCAAATGGGAAGTGGCTAACCTATGTTGACTACTTAGACCTTAGCAAAGCTTGCCTAAAGCATAGCTTCCCACCACCCAGAATCGACCAGTTAGTCGACGAAACCGCAATACACGAGCTGCTCTTATTCATGGACGCCTACTCAAGATACAAGCAGATTATAATGCACAAACCCAATTAGGAGAACACCGACTTCATCACTGATCTCGAATTGTATTATTACTAAGTAATGTCATTCAGCTTGAAGAACGCTGGGGTAACTTATCAATGGTTGGTGAACATAGTGTTTAATGATCAAAATAGACAAACAATGGAAGTCTATGTGGACGACATGCTAGTTAAATCACATCTGTCTGAAAATCATTTAAATAACCTCTTGGAGATGTTTAAGATTCACTGAAAGTATGGAGTGAAGCTTAACCCGCTGAAATGCTAATTCGGTGTGGCTTCTGGAAAATTTCTAGGTTTCATCATGAATGCTAAGGGAATTGAAGCTAATCCCGAGCAAATTACTGCCTTATAGAATGTCACAGTCCCTACAACAAAAAAGGAGTTGAAGAGTCTGAATGGAAAGGTTGCAGTGTTGAGTCCATTCATTTCCAAAGCAACAGACAAGTGTATATCATTCTTCGACGCGTGGAAGAAAGGTAAGAAGAACTTCGAGTGGAATTAGAATTGTTAGACGGCTTTTGAAGAATTATTACGACATATGGAGACCCCATCGGTTCTATCTCAACCGATGGACGGTGAAGACATATTCATCTACTTGGCAGTGTCCACTCAAGCTCTGAGTGCAGCACTGGTACGTGAAGAAGCAAGGATCCAGCGGCTTGTTTACTACATCAGTAAGCGATTCACTACGACCATATTTCCAAGCTCATCCACTTAAAGAATTGACAAATTAACCTTTGAAACAAGTACTTTATCGACTTGAGAATTCAGGGTGACTTTTTAAGTGGAATATTTAATTAAGCCAATATGACGTGACTTATCACTCTCGAAGGGCAACTAATGGACAGGAGTTGGCTAATTTCATCGTGGAATTCACTATTCGAGATGGAGAAGAGCAGGAGACAGAGGAAGTAATATCATAATGGAAGCTGTTCGTCAATGGTGCATCAAACGAATTCTGCTTGGGAGCGAAAGTTGTGCTTGAGACTCCTAAAGGATGATCAATCTATTATGCCTTAAGACTGGAGTTCCCTACTACTAACAACTAGGCAGAGTACGAGGCATTAATAGCAGGATTGAAGATTGTGAAGGAACTGGTAATAAAAGCTATGCATATCTACATCGACTCTCAACTAGTCGCTTGTCAGGTAAAGAGGGAGTATCAAGCTAAATGGGAAATTTCACTCCCTACTTGTCAAAAGCATTGGAACTTCTCAACGACATTAAACACTACATGATAACCCATATTACCAGGAAGTAGAACGTGAAGGTCGATTACTTAGCCAAACTGACTAGTTCCAAAGGGGCAAAATCAATGGGAATGGTTCCAACTGAAGTGTTAATAGCTTCTAGCGTAGAATAAATGTATGTAGATTAGGTTTTGGAGACCATGGAAGAGAGAATCGTGGATGACGCCAATCAAGGATTATCTGCTCAAAGGAATACTCCTCAAAAACCGGAATGAATGAAAGAAGCTCCTTCGAAAGACACTACGGTTCATGCTACAAGATGGAGTGCTATACATGAGAGGCTTCTCCACCCCCTGCTAAGGTGTGTAACCAAAGATGAAGCCAAGAAGATTCCAATGGAAGTCCACGAAGGCAGCAGCGGTGACCACATTGGGGGGTAGACACTGGCAAAGAACGTTTTACATTACGGATATTTTTGGTCCACAATCAACCGAGACGCAGCAGACTACGCCATACATTGTGATCGATGCCAGAGATTTTCAAATATACTAAGAATCGCATCCTCAAAACTTACATAAATGGTTAGCCCTTGGCTGTTTGCAATCTAGGGAATCAAACTAATTGGTGAATTACCAATAGCCAAAGGAGGAGCTAAATATGCTATCATTGCAGTTGATTACTTTACCAAATGGGTTGAAGCGGAACCCCTCACCACCATTACCACTAAAATAGTAATTAACTTTTTAACAAAAAAAACATTATTTGCAGGTTTGGAGTACTACAAAAATCATCACGGACAACGAAACTAGATTCGCGAGTGCTGAATTCAAGGACTTCTACAAGAATTATCAGATCGAGAAGAGTGTTTCCACGGTAGCGCACCCACAGGCAAACGGGCAAGTGGAAGCAGTGAACAAAATCATCAAAACCACCATCAAGAAGCGACTAATGAAAGCTAAAGGAAAATGGGTAGATGGATTTCCAGTTGCACTATGGTCTTGTAGAACAACACATAAATCTACGACTGGGCACTCACCGTTCGCCTTAGCATATGGTTTATAAGAAATGATCCTAGTGGAACTGGAAGTCCCCTCTCATTGGAGACGACACTTCAATCAAAATGAAAACGAGCGGATTCTGCTCGAGTCACTTGATCAGTTAGATGAGAAGCAGGAAGAAGCAGAACAAAGGACCACTACTCACCAGAAGAGGGTAGCGTGACATTTCAACTCCAAAGTTCCCAACCGCACCTTCGAAGTGGGAGATCTCGTCCTGAAATGGATCTTCTAGGGTACGGGAGCACTTGACCCAAACCGAAAATGATCCTATGTTATCGGCCGGAAACTTGGGGATGGAACATTCAAGCTCACATCGGTCGATGGAATTTCGATTCCCCGTGCTTGGAGCAGTGATTTGCTGCGGCACTATTTTATTTATCACTTATCTATGTATTTCCTATTTCCGCAAATAAGCCACCCAGGGATACTAGGGGCATTGTAAATAGGCAGGATTTGCCTTCCCTTTTATTTTATCAGTAAAGTCCTTTTGCTTCTTGAACCAATAGTACCACGTTCATGTAAGCAACCCACTAAGTTAGAGGTATCAAATCGACAAAAACCGCCAGATCAAAGGGAAAAATCGATCCCAGCCTTCTGAGAACCGGCATTGCTTCAGAAACATCGGGAAGTGTTTAACGACTAATTTTCCATTGAACTAGAAAATAGCCGACAAATTTAAATTAAAAATTAACCGCAAGCGCACGGCATACAATTTTAGTATGTGGTGAGTACGGGTCGATCCACAGGGAAATGTTTAGATTTAAAAATTCCTATTCAATCAAATTAAACCAAGATTTGAAGTTGTGATTAGCTAAAAATGTAAAACAAAAATCTAGAACAAAGGTGATTGAAAATATGAGATTCGAAAACAATTTAGAAGCAAATCCACTCTCATATTTTTACATAAATCAACACAAAAATAATCTATGATCTCTATTTTTTTATCTTAAGTGGAATTAGTGATGTATTTATCATAATTATGGTTTATTTATGTTACTAATTAGCATAACTTAAACCATCAAACTATAATAAAACAACAAAAGCCACTTATCAATTCTCATGAAAATGAAGTCAAAACAAAAACTATTTTAAGTATGATCTATTTACTATTGTATTTAGTAACATAGATCATCAAATTTTGTTTCTACCTTAATTTCATAATCAAAAATCAATTGGTAAAATGATGATGTAAATTATGTTTATGTTTGAATAAGAATAGCCTATTTGTAAATACAACATAGGCTATCACATTCATTTTTATAAACTTACATCAACATTTACTGTTCATGAAGCATAAAAGAGACCATAAATCACAAATTATGTTGAATTTACATAATTTTAGAGAGCTTCATTACCCCTAAATTGAAGGGTTTTAGCTACTCATTTGTGTTATCATATCAACACATGTAAATTTCAACATTAAAAAGCAAGCAAAATGAAAGCTAATTAGAATAAAAAAGAATTAAACTACTTGCATGAAAATAAAATTAAGCTACTAACATGAAATGAAAGAGCATGTAAATAAAAATGAATGAGAAAATAAAATAAGAACAAGGAAGAAGTAAAAGAACAAGAAGCTTATGAAGCCACTTTTATTTCGTATAATTTTGAGGCTACAACTTGCATGCTAAATTCCTAAGTGATTAAAAGATCCATTACGTGAACATAAGAGGGTTATTTATACATGCACAAAACCCTAATTCATATTTTAGAGGGCTTCCCAAAATACCCTTTAGGAAGTGTGTCCACCAAATTATCATTAGTCTTTAATCAATCCATCATCAAGTATGCATGAAACTTTAACCTCCACTAACTTGTGCATTAGCTTCTAATTGTAGATTAAGGTAAGTGGGTAGGTGGGGCCTTCATGATGCATGAGTTGAATTATTTCCATCTTCATTACTTTGTTTCCATCCTTGTGCATGTATATTTCCATGAGAACATCTTCATATTTCATCCAAAATTCCTATAATTAAAAAAAATATGCAAATAAATATTCTCAAAATTAATTCATGCACAAAATTACAGTTTTACCTTTCATACTGATGTATGAATGATGACTTGAAAGCACATTTGAAATTTGGTTTTAAGCATGTAAAAATACCCAATTATGACATTTATTTAAATAAAAATAGATTAAATATGGATGTAAAAATATGCACATTTACGTGCACATCAAATACCCCCGCACTTATCTTTTTATTCATCCTCGAATAAAGAATAACTAAGATAAATATGTTTTTGTAGGAATCACGATTGCATTGAGCGTTTGCATCAAGGCGTTAAACCTCTAGGTCCCTAGTAGGACGAGTGTTGTCTTGTGAGGGTTTTCGGTAGATACTACCCAAAAAATCCAAATGCAACATGAGAAATTCCTAAATGCAAGATTTATTTACAAAGAGATGGATGCAATTTTTTGAAAATATTTACAAATGAAGAATTTACTTTCAAATCGACACGAATAAGTTAAATATAAGTTCTGTTCATTTCAAGAAATTTAATTCCTTTTACTCATCAAACTTCAAACAAGAATTAAGTAATCATCACAATTAGACTCTAGTTTGGCTAGTTGTTTTGGTTGATAACATAATGCAACTATGAAACAAATCCTTAGTTAAATATCAAAGTTTTTCAAAGTGGTATTTTCATTTCTTTTGAATATCAAGTCAAATCACATAAGTGAAAATAGTGCTTGGATTTCAACTGCTTACTCTCTCTTTATTTGAAAATTTTATTAATATTAACAATATTTACATATGCTTAATTTAGAAAACTAAAGCCAAATATATGACCCATGCACTGCCTTTTGGGCTTACGTGAGGGGAATATAGAGCATGGCGAGTGTACACACAAGTGTGTACATCTATCAACTGTAGGTGTAATTAATGAAAGAATTTTTATATACATACACATAACTCAGATAAACTGAGGCCAGATATACCGATCATGCACTGCCTTTCGGGCTTACATGAGAAGGGTACAAAGCATGGCGAGTGTATACACTTGCGTGTGAACACATGACTCTAGATGTTAATAAAATATATACATATATACAACAAGATTTTTCTTTTCTTTTTTTTCATTTTTTTTTAGAAAGTGAGAGTTTTACAATATCATCTTAGTACCACTTATTAAAAGATCTAAAATATTATCGCCTTTACTTTAAATTAACCACTTATTAAACAAAGATTTCAATTAGGATATACTTCATAATTATCACCCGTGAACCTTCCTATATACTAGTTCAACCATCGTTACTTGTAATCAAACTTTATTTTTATTTTTGTCAAGACAAATAAATTTTCGAAGATTTTAATTTAATAACCAAAACTTGTACTTATCATATGGTGTTTCTTCAAAAATAAATCAAGATGCTAAAAGGAAATTTTGTTTTGAGATTTTTTTTAAAAAAAATTTGAGTTTGGGAAAGAAAATGCAAAAAATAAACCATGAAAAATCAAAATGAAGATGAGACTCCCCCCCCCCCACACTTGATTTTGACTGTGTCCCCATAGTCAATGCACGATATAATGAGTATAATAGGGAAAAATATGTACATATTTACAAAAGAGGGTTAACATTTCTTACTAGACGTAGCTTGGCTCATGAAGAATCATGAGCTCCTCATCTTGGTTACTTGGCAATTCTAAGAAAGGTTTCAAACGGTGACCGTTGACTTTGAAAATCTATCCATCCCTCGGGTTTTGTATTTCTATAGCACCGTGTGGAAAAACAGTTCGTGCCACAAATGGTCTGGTCCATCTCAATTTTAGTTTCCCAAGCAATAAGTTAAGTCTAGGGTCATATAAAAGAACTTTTCGGTTTGGTGAAAACGATTTTCTTAGGATTGACTTGTCATGAAAAACTTTTGTTCTTTCTTTGTAAATTTTCTCATTTTCATACGCGTCGTTCCTAAGTTCTTCTAGTTCGTTGAGTTGTAGTTTTTGGTTTTCGCCAGCTTTATCGAGATCAAAGTTTAAGTTCTTTATTGCCCACAATGCTTTGTGTTCGATTTCAACTGGTAAATGGCAAGCTTTTCTGTAAACTAAACGAAATTGGGACATCCCAAGGTTAGTTTTAAAAGCGGTACAGTAAGCCAAAGCACGTCGGTCAATTTTTTAGACCAATCTTTTCAGTTCTTTTACTTGACTTCAACTTTTCAGTTTTCTCCAAATTTTGTTTTATTTGACGATTTGAAACTTCAACTGGGCCACAAGTTTGAGGATGATAAGGCGTGGATAACTTGTGGGTTATCGAGTATTTCTTCATTAAAGTTTCAAAAGAACGATTGCAAAAATGGGTTTTGTCATCACTGATTATCGTGTGAGGTGTTCCAAACCTCGAAAAGATGTTTTCTTTAAGGAATTTCACAATAATTCTATGGTTGTTGGTTTTACATGGAACGGCTTCGACCCATTTCGAGACGTAATCAACAGTGAGAAGAATATACAAATTTCCAAAGAATTGGGAAAAGGTCCTATAAAGTCAATACCCCAAACATCAAAAATTTTGATCGTAAGAATGGAGTTTAGAGGCATCATATTTCATCGAGAAATTTTTCCAAGCATTTAGCATCGATCGTAAGTTTTACAAAATTCATATGAGTCTTTGAAAAGAGTAGGCCAATAGAAACCACACTGAAGCACCTTTTTAGTAGTTTTTCGAGGACAGAAATGTGCCCCCCACCCAAGCTTGATCATGGCAAATGAAAGAACACTCCTTATTTCATTATCCGGGATGCAACGTCGCATGATTTGGTCGGAATGGTACTTAAACAAGTATGGATCATCCCAATAGAAGTACTTGACTTGGGAAAGAAATTTATATTTGTCTTGTTTCGACCAAAATGAAGAAGTTTGACTAGATAGTTCACTATGTCGGCATACCACGGATCGAAAGAAACGGAAAGGAGTTGTTCGTCGAGAAAGTTTTCATTGATTGGTAAAGGCGATGGTGTGTTGGGAAGATGAGACAAATGATCGGCTATGACATTATCAAATCCTTTTTTGTCCTTGATTATAAGATCAAATTCTTGTAATAAAAGGATCCAATGAACTAAGCAAGACTTAGCGTCCTTTTTAGCGAAAAGATATCGAAGAGCGGAATGGTCCGTGTAAACAGTGATGCATGAGCCTCTCATATATTGTCGGAATTTTTCGAGAGCAAAAACTACCGCTAGAAGATCTTTTTCAGTGGTAGTGTAATTAAGTTGAGCATTGTTCAGAGTCATACTAGCGTAGTACATAACGTGAAGAATTTTGTTAATGCGTTGTCCTAAGACAGCACCAACTACAAAGTTCGAAGCGTCACACATTACTTCAAATGGGAGATCCCATTTCGGCGAGCAAATTACAGGAGCAAAAACAAGTTCGTTTTTTAGACATTCAAAAGCAAAGATACAATCAGAGTTAGAGTCAAATGGAACGTCTTTTCCAAGAAGAGTCGTAAGAGGTCGAGCAATCTTGCTAAAATCTTTTACAAAGCGTCGATAAAAACCCGCATGTCCAAGGAAAGAACGAATATCTTTAACAGATTTGGAAATGGGTAAATTTGCAATGACATCGATTTTCGCTTTATCTAGCTCAATGCCTTTATTTGAAATGACATGTCCAAGGATTATGCCTTGAATGACCATAAAGTGGCATTTTTCCCAATTTAGCGTTAAGTGTTTATCCTTGCATCGTTTAAGAACTAATTCAAGATGGTGCAAGCACTTAGAAAAAGAATTTCCAAAGATAGAAAAATCGTCCATAAACACTTCAAGAAAATGTTCAATCATATCAGAAAAGATGCTGACCATGCATCTTTGAAACGTAGCAGGAGCCTTGCACGTGCTAAAAGGCATATAATGATAAGCAAAAGTGCCAAAGGTACACGTGAAATTTGACTTCTCTTGATCTTCGGGAGTGATTGGAATTTGGTTATAGCTGGAACAACCATCAAGAAAGCAATAGAATTCGTGGCCGGCTAAACGTTCGACCATTTGGTCGATAAATGGAAGAGGGAAGTGATCCTTATGTATTGCAGCATTTTATTTCCAATAGTCAATGCAAACACGCAACCTGTTTGAGTACGAGTTGGAATAAGTTCCTTTGAATTGTTCTTGACAACAGTAAGTCCAGATTTTTTTGGTACAACATGAACTGGGCTAACCCATGAACTATCAGAGATTGGGTAAATGATTCCGTTATCAAGGAGTTTAAGAATTTCTTCATGCACATCATCCTTCATTTTTAGGTTAAGCCTTCGTTGTATGTCATGAACAGGCTTGGTATCGTCAATCACATTGATGCGATGTTGAACAAGAGTGGGACTAATTTCCTTTATATCGGTGATCGACCATCCATTTGCTTCCTTATTTTTCGAAAGGATTGAAAGTAAGGAAGTTTCTTGATCAAAAGAGAGAATTGCATATTATGATAGGAAACATTTCATTGTCACCTAAGTTGCGTACTTAAGATGATCGGGAAGGGGTTTAAGGTCCAACCTCGGGGGTTGCTCGATCAAAGAATTAGGTTGAGATTCAGACTCAACTGGAAGCGATTCAAAAGGGAGTGTGTATTCAATCTCATTAGGAATTTCATGAAACAATCTTTCGTACTCGGCCTCGTGTTCATCGTTAAGGTCAATCATCTTGTTTTCGAAGTTTCCGTGAATAGCACTAACTTCCAACGTTTAGTCCCGAGGTTCATTCGATTGGTTTTCAAGATTGAAAATGTTAAGATCCAAAGTCATGTTTCCAAAAGAAATTTTCATCGAACTGTTGCGACAATTGATTAAGGCATTTGAGGTGGCTAAGAATGGTCGGCCTAGTATCAAAGGGATTTGACTCGCAGGGTTGGTCATAGGTTGTGTTTCAAGAACAATAAAATCAACAGGGAATATGAATTGCCCTACTCTAATGAGCACGTCCTCAATTTCTCCCACGGGCTTCTTAATGGAATGATCAACAAATTGAAGCGTGACCTTTGTGGGTTTAAGCTCACCTAAGCCTAATTGTTCGTACATAGAATGTAATCAAATTGACACTCGCACCTAAGCTTATCAAGCATTTATTAATCGTCTTGTCTCCAATTGTACACGAAATTGTAGGGTAGCCAGGATCTTTGTATTTAATGGGAATGGATTGGGACAAGACTTCACTCAAACTGGCCGCTAAGAAGACTTTTTTGGGCACTTGAGTGTGTCGCTTTTGGGTACACAAGTCCTTAAGAAATTTAGCATAAGTTGGGACTTGCTGAACGATGTCAAGAAGCGAGATGTTAACTTTCACTTGTTTAAAAATTTCCAACATCTTTTCCATTTGGTCTGAGTGCTTCTTGGGTCGAAGACGATGTGGAAATGGAACACGATACTCAGTAGGTGGGTCTACATGAGTAGATAAAGAATTAGATTGTCATTTGATTCGACGTTTGGCTCCACGTTTTGTTTAGATTCGTTTGTTGTTTTAGAAGTGTCGAGAGAGGTTTTCGGTAAATCGTTTGGATAAACGATTTGATTATTGATTTGTTTACCGGAACGAGGAGTTGCGATAACATTCAATTAGGTTACATTGCTATCTTGAACAACGTGGGCTTGATTCGAATTTGCATTTTGATTTCTAGGATTTGGAACAGGCTTACTTGGGAATGTGCCTCGTTCGCATTCACTTACAGACGTGGCTAGTTGACTCATTTGCATTTCAAGTTTTGCAATCGACTGAATCGTGTCTTGCATATACGAGGTCAACAAATTTTGCAAATTATTGTTTGATTGGAGGCTTTGAGTAGTTGCTTTAGCCAACGTTTTAAGACTTTTTTCAAGTGAACTTAAATGTTTATCGTCTTGGGGAGAGGGAGCAAGATTTGGCTGAAAATTTGATTGTTGCAGTTGATTTTGAGACATACCCACAAAATTTGGTTGAAAATAATTGGGTTGAAAGGGAGGATTCGAAGCATTATTCGAGAATGCTTGAAAATTGGGACGAACCACATTCGTATTGGGATTGTTTTGGTCCCATGCAAAGTTCGGATGATTTTTCCAACCAGGATTGTACGTTAGAGAAAATGGGTCATTTTTAACCTTGTTGAAAGCGTTGAGTTATTCGACAGAATTAGGGCACTGACCGGCTATTAATCATTTGTTTTGATGAGAAAACATTATCGAATTTATTAATCATTGCGTCGATTTTAGCTTCCAATGTCAAAGATGATCCTATCGAGTGTGCGCTCGATTGTGAGTAAATTGATTTTTTATTCGAACGTTCCCATTAGGAAGACTTTTCGGCTAGGTTTTAAGGAAATTGCCAAGCATCGTCATGATGTTGGGTAAGAAAATTGCCTTAGCACATAGATTCTAGCATGGTTCGTGAGCTGTTTTCGAGTCCATTGTATAAGATTTGGCAAAACGCCCATTTTTCGAAGTTTTGGTGTGGACATTTTATCAAGAGCTCTTTAAATCTTTCAAAATATTTTCCAAATGATTCACCCCTGAATTGATGAAAATTTACGATTTCGTTTCTGATTTTAGTTATTTTTTCCACGTGGTATAACTTTTTTAAGAAAACTTTCACGAATTCTTTCTAAGTTTTGATCGAATTAGATGGTAAGCTGTACAATCATTTTTCAGCGTAATCCGTAAGAGCAAATGGAATTAATCGGAGTATGATTCCGTCATTAGAAAGTTGTTGGAGTTTCGTGGTTGCGCAGACTTGTTCGAATTTCATCAAGAAAATGTATGGGTCGTCGTGTTCAAAATTGCCAAATTTTGGAAGCGTGGCAATATGGTTCGAGTGAATTTTGAAATGGTTACCCGTTGGAGTGGGTAACGTGATGCAAGATGGAATAGAAACTCTATCGTAAAAGATTATGTCCATAAGAGTTTGAAGGGCATTCTCGTTCGCCATTGTAGGAGGATCGTCTGTTCGAGTTAAATGATTAGTTATTGAATTACGAGTCCAAGTGTTCGTTGTTATGTCATGAGTCCAAGTACTCATGCACAATTAAAAGTTAAGAAGAGAAAGAAGTTAGAATCGAGTTTTAGAGAATGAAACAAGATTTGGAAAATGAAGTGAAAAATTGTTTTTGTTGTCTTTTTTATACTTTGCTTTTAAAAAGAGGAAAAATATTTACCAATAGAAATTTATTTTTCAAAAGAGAAGTTTGATTTTTTTTGGCTTTTCAAAATTTTTAAATGTTTTTCTTTTGTATTTTTTTATTTTTGAAAATGTATATATATATATATATATATTGGATTTTTGTTTTTCTGAAAAAAATACCAGCTCAAATTTATTTTTTTGGGTTTTTTTTATTTTGATTGAAAATTTTCAAAGGAGAAGATTTAAAAGGATTTATTTTGTTTTTGGTTTGGATTTTTTTTTAAAAAAACTAAGTTAAATTTACAATTTTTTTTGTCGTTTTGGATTTTTGATGTTGATTGAAAAATTTCAAAGGAAAGGTTTTAAAACTAAGTTAAGGAAAATTTACAATTTTGTTTTTAGTTTTGGATTTTTTTTTTAAATATGCATGAACTAATGCAACTAAATGAATGCAAAGGACTTAATTACAAATTTTCTGTCCTTAGTAGCTCCTAACCCAAAATTGTATAATCACACTTTGTCTTAAATCAACAAAATATTTCTTAGCCAGGTAATGGGCAAGAGTTATCGGTGCATCACGAATCGCCGTAGCAATGCAACCGAAGGTTTAAGTACCTTCAAAGAAACAACCATTATAATATTTACGAATCATCGTAATATTTATAAATGGTTATTACTCTGCCGTAGCTTAGACACCAAGAAATAAAATTGTTCAAAGAAGACAACTGTCAAAATACAATTAAGCCCTAGGTGAGCTCGCGACTCCCTTAAGTCTGAAGTCTAACCGCTATTATTAGTCAATTTCTAGGATGAAATGCAATTTGTGGGCCAAGGAAAGGGTGATGAAATCCTCCACCATATGTGGATTTGGGTGGTGCCCTTAAAAAAAATAAAAAAAATGGAATGAATGCAAAACAGAAATTAAATGTGATTTAACGATGCAACTATGAAGAAAATTTGTTTTTGTTTTTGTTTTTGAAAATTTATTTTAAAATGCAAGCAACCAACAATGCAAAGCTAATAAAAACAACGAAGGAGGGTACGATACCAGAGCGTGCGAAATTATTAGCAAATTAGTTTAAAGCAGCAATTCTTTTTATATAAGCAAGCAAAGTAGAGTAGAGCAATTATTTGACAAGCAATTCCATTTTGCAATCCTGATTTCCTGAAATCTGCAACTTGAAAATTTTTACAAGGAATTTTTTTTAAGGTTAAAACGAAAACAAAAGCAGAATTTTTATTCAAGTGAAAATGAAAGCCCCTCCTTTTTTTCTTTTTAATGATAAATAAAAGAAAGCAACTTTTTTTAGAGACAAACAAAGGTCAAATGAACAAAGCCAAACAAGACAAATTTTTTTGGTTAGAAAATCAAAAGAAGGAGAATGGAAAGCAAAATGGAAATTCAACAAGACAAAATGAAAGTATAAAAAAGAGAAGCCAACCCGGCCCACACACAAATCCACAGCATACTTTTTTTATTTATACGAAAACCAACTGCTTCCTACTTCATATAATTCGCAATTCTTCGAATTCACTAAATCACATCTCAATTTATAAAATCATGTTTCAATTCCAATTGATAAAATCGAATCTCAAGTCGGAATCAAAATCAAACTCTCAAAACCCAATACAAGTAGATTGCGGATTCAAGGGGGTTGGGTGATTTGGGATGTTCACGGAAGTGGTTTGAGTGAAGCATGGTGATGGTCGAGGCGAATGTGATTGCAACAGAACCACAGTGACATGTTAAGTGGTCGGTGATTGGCAAAGTGATTTTTTCTTTTTTTTGGTTGTGTTTGAAGGCAGGGGATGTTGATGGTGGAGGAGAATGTTAGCCGAGGGTGATGTGATGTTTAAATAGTGAAGTGCTATTTGTGTTGAGGTTTGATGTTCTTGTAGTATGGTTTGCAGCAGTGGCTCATGGGAAATGTGCAGCAGTTTTGTAAATGAAGTGTTGGTTGTAAAGGTTGTTGGATAAGTTGTTAGACAGGTGAAGTTTGGATAGGGTGGCAGCAGTTCTCTGAGCACAAATTTGAAGTGCTGGTGATGGTGTAGAGATGATTTAGAGATGGTCAAGTTTGTGGTGATGGAAGAGTTTTGTGGTTGTGCAGAACTTCTAGTGATGGTTTATGTTAAGTGATAATGCAAGATTTTGACGTAAGGATGTTAGGTATGTGGAAGAATAAGTGTTGTGAAGTAGGTGGTAGGTAGGTATGTATGTATGTGGAAAAAGTGGATTTGTTGTGCAGTTAAGGGATTATGTTGGTTTGCAGAGGAGGTAGCTGTATGGGATGAAGGAGTTTGAGAGGGAAGGCAGTGTGAAGGTGTTGTAGCTGGTTGTAGAGGGGGGTCAGGAAGAACAGTGATGGTTTTGCTAGCAGTAAGTTGAGTTCAAGTTGTGGTGATTGATGATGGTACAGTTTGCAAAAGTGATGTATGTATGCAGGATGTCAATATAGTGATGTGCAGATTTTATAAATGTTGGCAAGTTGAGGTGTATGTCAGTGGGAGAATGTGAGTGATTTTGCAGTGGATTTTGTATGGGTTATTTTTGAGAAGATGATGTGTGGAGTTGTCGGAGGATGGGTAATGGTTGATGAAGACTTGTGGTTGCTGGTTGTGAAGTGCTGTAGGGGTTTGTGCATAGATATGTGCACACTTGCATAGTAATGAAGATGAGAAGGATATGCAAGGCAATGATGCTTGTTGGAGATGGTAAATGAATAGTGGTTAAGGAATTTGGCAGTTAAAGGTGGTTGGACTGTGTTGTGCTGGTGGTATACAGTGATTGCAAATGAGTTTGTATTGAAAGAGGGAAGATGGTGACAGTTAGTTGTTGTAGGAAATTGAAATGTAAATGGAGTGTGATGTATATGTCAGTAGCAAGTGTGAAGATGGTTGAAGAAGAAGTAAGTATGCACATGAAGATGGTGAACTAGTAGTTGGAGGTGATTCAAGTTTGTTGACTAATATCAGGTGGTCAGTGATCGAGGCAAATGGATGGTATGAAGGTAGTGACAGTTTGATGTGGCTGACTGTGGGCAGTAAGGATGTGAAGAAGTGATTGGTTGAGGCAGTAATTGGCCACTGGTGGTAGTTTTGTAAGTAGTGCAAGTGCGAAGATGGTTGAAGCTAGGGTGGTTGACAGTGAATGGTACGAGGAATTGTGGGGGGAAGTGCTAATGGGATGGTCAGAATGTTGAACTTGTAGCAATCAGAGAGGGTTCAGAAGCGTAGCAAGCAGAGGAGTCTATGGTTAGTCTGTTGTATGTGCACAGTTTGCACAGGGTAGTAGGTGCACAGTTTTGAAGTAATGCATTGGTTAATTGAACTGGGATGGGTTATGTATTGCTCGTGGAATTGTTAGCTATATGTAGGAGATATGCAGGTGGATTTCAAGCTGCAGTAATGTATGGGGATGGTTGTTTAAAAGAGTGGTAGAGAGGGGTATGAGGAAGCACAGCAGTTACTGTAGGGCTGAGAAATATGTGCACAGTGCATAGTTTTTCTTTTTTTGTTTTAAAGGAAGAAAAATGTAAATGTAAAAAATAATGTTAATGTAAAATGCAAATTAATAAAAGAAAAAAAAATTATTTTGAAATTGTGTATTTTTCTTCTTCTTTTAAATAGAAATGCAAATAGAAAAACAACAACAAGCAAACAAATCAAAATGAAAGCAAAATTCACACAACAAACACACAAATTTTTTTTAAATGCAAATTAACAAACAGAACGAAAGCACACAAAAACCAAACAACAAATAATTCGAAGAATAGAAATTAAAATCAAGTTAAATTCCCCGGCAACGGGGCCAAAAACTTATTTAACCGGCTAATTTCCTATCGTAATAGAAAATAGCCGATCAAATTTAAATTTAAAAATTAACGGCAAGCGCACGGCGTACAATTTTAGTACGTGGCGAGTACAGGTCGATCCGTAGGGAATTGTTTAGAATAAAATTTCTATTCAATCAAATTAAACCAAGATTTGAAGTTGTGATTAGCTAAAAATGTAAAACAAAAGGCTAGAACACAAAAAAAAAAATTTGGAGGCAAATCCACTCTCATATTTTTACATAAATCAATAGAAAAATAATATATGATCTTTATTTTTGATCTTAAGTGGAATTAGCGATGTATTTATCATAAATATGGTTTATTTATGTTATTAATTAACATAACTTAAACCATCAAACTATAATACAACAACAAAAGCCACTTATCAATTCTCATGAAAATGAAGTCAAAGCAAAAGCTATTTTAACTATGATATATTTACTGTTGTATTTAGTAACATAGATCACTAAATTTTGTTTCTACCTTAATTTCATAATCAAAAATCAATTAGTAAAATGATGATGTAAATTGTGTTTATGTTTGAATAAGAATAGCCTATTTGTAAATACAACATAGGTTATCAAATTCATTATTATAAACGTACATCAACATTCACTTTTCATAAAGCATAAAAAAGACCATAACTCACAAATTATGTTGAATTTACATAATTTTAGAGAGCTTCATTACCCCTAAATTGAAGGGGTTTAGCTACTCATTTGTGTTATCATATCAACACATGTAAATTCAACATTTAAAAGCAAGCAAAATGAAAGCTAATTAGAATAAAAAGAATTAAACTACTTGCATGAAAATAAAATCAAGCTACTAACATGAAATGAACGAGCATGTAAATAAAAATGAACAAGAAAATAAAATAACAACAAGGAAGAAGTAAAAGAACAAGAGGCTTAGGAAGCCAATTTTATTTCTTATAGCTTTGAGGCTACAACTTGCATGCTAATTTCCTAACTGATTAAAAGATCCATTACATGAACATAAGAGGGCTATTTATACATGCAAAAACCCTAATTCATATTTTAGGGGGCTTCCCAAAATACCATTTAGGAAGTGTGGCAACCAAGTTATCATTAGTCTCTAATTAATCCATCATCAAGTATGCATGAAACTTTAACCTACACTAACTTGTGCACTAGCTCCTAATTGTAGATTAAGGTAAGTGGGTAGGTGGGGTCCTCCATGATGCATGAGTTGAATTATTATCATCTTCATTCCTTTGTTTCCATCCTTGTGCATGCATATTTCCATTAGAACATCTTCATATTTCCATCCAAAATTCCTATAATTAAAAAGAAAATATGCAAATAAATATTCTCAAAATTAATTCATGCACAAAATTAGTATTTTACCCCCACATTGATGTATGAATGATGACTTGAAAGCATATTTGAAATTTGGCTTTAAACAAATGCCCAATTATGATATTTATTTAAATAAAAATAGATTAAATATGGATGTAAAAATATGCACATTTATGTGCACATCAAGAAGGCCCAACCCTCACGCGCATCCATAAGTCACGCCTCGCTTCTTGGACCATAGGAACCATGTCCCAGCAAGCATACATTTTTTTGCCACTTGAACTGATGGAACTGCGTTCGAGTGCACTCCATTTCTTCGCTTCTTAGACCATGGAACCATGCTCAAGTAAGCATCCACTACGTTGCTGCTTGAACTGACGGAACCACGTTCGAGTACGCTCTATTTCTTCGATTATTGGACTGATGGAACCACATCCATGTAAGTATCCATTCTATTACTACTTAAACCGATGGAACCACATTCAAGTATGTACCACTCTCTCGCTTCTTGGGCCAATAGAACTACGTCCAAGGTAAGTACCTATTCCTTCGCTACTTGTACCAATGGAACGACATTCAAGTATGCTCTGAATCATCGATGTTACCCTAGTAACATCGTTAGTTTTTCAAAATCTCCTAAGTATCGACATTGCTCCGGCAATATCAGAAAATTCATAAGTTGCAGTATTGGTAGAAATCAATCTCCGCCTCCCAAAACTCAACATCGCCTAGATATCGACAATGTGGAAAGAAAATCCAAAGGATTGAGCTATCCATAAGGCTCTAGAGAAAGAAACTAGATGCATGTAGAACCTTAATACCGAGCTTGGAGAGAATCAACCACAATCAAAGTACAGGGTGCTCGAAATCGAGCATTCAAATAACAAGTTCCTAGAGATAGGAGCTGCAATACATCTTGGACTGGGGGCGGCCAGAGAACCACCCAGAGCATCCGGTTTTGGATCAAGTGTTTGGAGTAACTAGCCTCATAAACTAGGGGCCACACAACACATTAACACTTGGTCATGATAAAAACCACTCCACGATTCTATTATGCATAACAGAGAATTCTAGCAACCACAACAGAGCTATATAAAGTAGTACACTGAACAACTGCAAGTTACACTACTTACACCATTTACATGCATGGAATTGTGGTAAATAAACACATCACATAGTACAGCAGTATATAATATGGAAATTGCAAGACAAGCAATCATATTATGTACATACACAGTGGTATATAAACAGGCATAGTACAAAGAATATAAGGTATACATAAGAGATTACAGTGGAAATGCCGATCTTTTCATTACTTATATCATTTCATGTATAATGTCAAACAACGGGGGTCGTACCTGCACAACATCGACCTGTTCCGGACATCAAAAAGCAAAAGTACAAACATTACTAAAGCTACAATAAAAGGAAAAGGATGCTAAGTACAGACTCTGACACCACAAAAACACACAAAAAGACAACGAGTACCCTGCTCCACTAGTGCTCGAGCTCATCCCGACTTCTTTCCGCCTTTACAGCCCCTGCTTGGGCAAATCGGGAGCTTCTTCCTACTATCCTTGTCGATCTCTCATACTACAGAGGAGCCGGACCCCTCTGACCCTCCGGTAGCCGCACTCCCCTCCTTAGACACCTTTAGCGTGATGGTAGTGGGAGTCTTGCGCTTTCGCTCTTCCTTTTCCTTCTTCGTCTGTAGCCCCTTCTTTTCCTCCTCCAGTCTCTCTGCTATGGTCTTCTTGTCTATCGGCCCTGACTCACTAGTAATCACCACCTCTTCATCCACGAATGCTGAGACGTCCTCTAAATTTTGTAGTGCCTCTATCTGTTCAGAATCAAGCCCAGGCCCAAATTTGGAGACGGGTACTAAGCCAGAAGCCGCTGCAGAGTCGATGGTGGAAGCGGTGAAAATAGCAGTAGGTCTTGAAACCTATACAGTAGGAGGAGGAGGCGGGAGAGTTGGTTGGCCTACAAGTTGGGAAAGAGAGGTGCACAATTTTAAAAAGGATTCCAGAGTAAATCGAAGCATCTAGAGCACAAGAGTGACGAGAGAAATACCTGAGCCAGGGGTTTGATCATGAACTTCAATATCAAAGGCTTCATAGCCAATCCCCATCTATGAAGGTCATACTATAGTTGGAAAAGGGCATGGATCACCTTAGGCTATGAAAGTTGCATGGGCGTGGGCGACGTCAGAAATAATAGCCATGGATATGGGGATAGTCACCATCTTCTCTTGAAAAGTATGAACAAATATTTGGTGCTGACCCGAAGAGCTTGGGCCGATAAGAGCTTTGGCTGCAGCATCGGCAGCTTCCTTCTCCCTCTCTTCCCTAAGGATCTCTCTGTCGGTGGCCAAGAAATCAATATCCTTAGGACTAAGATAAGCAGCCTTTAGTTCCTTCTCAGAGCGTTTATCCTTGGCCTCCATAGACCTGACCAATACGTCCTCCCAAACCACGGCAAGAGTCCAGGGATAGTTATTACCTAACCATTTCAAGTTGCCTTTATTCATCACGTAGCTAGTATAAAGATGAAGCACACTGCCGTATATTTGGCTTATCACATCATCGTATTCCAATCGTAGCTCTTAAGCTCCGACTTGGTTCTCAAATGCTCGATCTCCTCCACCAATTTTCCTGATGCAGCCTCTTCCCTCTCTTTCACCAGCCGCGCATTCTCCTCACGAAGACAAGTGAGCTCAATGGCCTGCTCAGCAATGACAGTAGCATGACTAGCGATAGTTTGGTTTCGAGATTTAATGGCGATTTCCGCTTTGTAAGCTGCTCTTTCAGTTTCCCAAATTCAATATGGGCATTTATGAGTTGATCATTTATCAAGATAATGGCTCTATCGTGAGCCCATCTTGCCACAGTTAATAACTTATTGCTGACATCCTTTCCTTTTAGTGTTGTGTCCCTCTTAGTCTTTAACTGGACTATCTCATCATCATGATCTTTGATCTCCTTAACATGGTTTTCCCTTTCGGCCTCAAACGAGAGAATCTCCTGATAGTTAATGCGATTTACATATGAAAGGGCCTTCACTACATGCTACAAATCACACTCGACCTCTAATTCCTCATGGACTGTCCCCAGATTGCTAAGGGAAGAGGCCCAGTTGAGGGGTTTTATCTTCTTGTCGAACTTGACTCCCTTCAAGAATAGATTGGGAAAGGTAGCTTGAAGCATAGGTGGACCCGGCGGTAGCACGAAGTTCTCGGTTCGTCTGGAAGAAGTAGGGGACACTATGATAGTTATTGCTTGAGAAGATGGAATTGATTGCATTTTAGTGGTCTGAACGTCAGTGCAGGGAGGAGTAATCGATAATAAGGGCTTGCGATGGTCATGGAAATCTCTCAGGCGCTTGCATGCATCGCTAGGAGCCCTACTCTCATCATCTCCTTTTCTTTTCTCTCCCCTCTCGTGCTCTCGATCCATGTGACGAGCCACATCCTCTTTTCTTTTCCTTCTCTCCTCGTCCATTTCATGGAGAGGGTAATAAACTGGATTAGAAGTTTTACTTTTATGGGGGCTGGTGTCTTGACGTAATTGATGGTATAACCCACGTCCCTTGATACCTAAAAAGAAAACAAGAATTAATTTAATACTCAAACTTAGGAACTTAACACGATGCAGAGATGTGTGTTGGTGATCCTAAAGTGAAGTGCGTAGTGCCGTTGACCCCATATATACTCTACCAACCGCATCAGTAGGGTTTAAGTGTCGGAGTCTTTTCACCACTGCTCACATATATGCTTGAGGAAAAGTAAATCTCCGAGCCAATCTCAGCTATCATCCTGCTAATGGAGATATCCTCATGTTCATCTCCATAGATGGTGACATCTCACATGAAATCGGAAGTATACGAATCTCCAATAAGGGTCCCGGTAGCTTGACCTTCGACAGATTGTAGGGTCTCGGTAGCAGGTTGTTCTTGAGGAGGAGAAATCGAGTGTTTGGGGTTTAATTCCTCAGTAGTTAAGAAGTTTGGAGAAGGCAGCTTAGGAAGTTCATGACTCATTCCTGACGATGCGCCGAAAGACTCATTTCTTTCTACAGAGATATGAAATTCACTTCATCACTATCTAAACCCTCTTCCTCTCCTTCCTCAACTTCCTCAACCATAAGTTGATTTCCATCTCTCCTTTGAAATATTTCGTCTTCTTCTTCGAGGACTGGAGACATCTTATGGGTCTCATCCCTGTCCCCCATAATGTCCTCTCTAGAGGGTAAGTCTATGTCAGCTCCAGCAATCTCTTCAAGCTGTGCTTCCTTTGATGAACCAGCCCTGCAAAAGCTAGGGATGGTGGGTGAGAAAAAAGTTGATGGGTTTGGGCTGGATGAAGGTGGAAGGTGGTCGGGCTGTGAGCGCTCAGATGGGGCTGTGGGTCTTTGCTCGGTTGTGGGTGGAGAGGGAAGAAGCGGGGCGGCACAGTGGAGATAGGCGTTGCGGGCTTCGGCTGCAAAAGATGGATAGGCAGTGGTTGGAGCGGTAACGCATAGGGAGGGGAAGCGGAAGTTGTGATGAGTGATGCAGTCGGCAACGGAAAGAGGCCAGGGTGGGAGTTGCGGTGGATGAAGTTCGACGGGAATATGGGTTCGGTGCTGCAGTGGGTGGCTATCGTAGGTGGAAGGGTTGAATGGCGGAGAGAGGCGATGTGTTTGGTGAGGTGGCTGTCAAGGATCGGCATGGGAAATCTTTGGTGGAGTTTGGTTCAGGGAAGTGGAAGGGACGAACAGGGTTACAGGATGTATACTTTATATATAAACGATTATATTATAAATTTTTCTCAAATGAATAGAACGAAGAGAAAGGAAATGAACCAATATATAATGAACAGGTTGGAATAATAAAAGTCGGGAATGCATTTCTGGAAAAAATAAAAGCAATTGGTTATTCATTTTCAACCGGTGGTAACTGAATAGACACAGGAAAACCCAAGAAGGTTCAAAACGGGTACCGATACGGCTAATCGTTGCGCAGATTTCACCACATACCGAACACCGAAATGCACAAAAAGGAATATACTACGGAGATCAGCATGACGAGACAAACAAGATGGTACACAGATATGAGTGACACGACCCACCTATCAAAACTCAATATTTTCTGCCAAAAATGCTGCTAAAACGTCGAAAATAATATAAACGGAGCTAGAGCAGTCCAAATTTGGCGAAACAAATTATGGCATCTCACTCAGAAAATGATTTATATTCTTATTGTGTATAAATAGTTAGATTTCAAAAATATTTTATCTCTATCAAATTTAACTAATTTTAAATTTTAAATTGAAATTTCTAACTGAACAAACTTACATATTTTCCAATGAAAATCTGCCACTTGCTATGCTTCAAAAGACGTATTCCAAATATCAAATATTCATTGCAAAATTTTATTATTTAT
The DNA here is from genome assembly GCA_030737815.1 of Allium fistulosum. Classification (NCBI taxonomy): domain Eukaryota; kingdom Viridiplantae; phylum Streptophyta; class Magnoliopsida; order Asparagales; family Amaryllidaceae; genus Allium; species Allium fistulosum. Next base: position 1,221,838,651 of record CM060904.1, read on the forward strand.
TTTCATGACAAATTTAGTTGATTACATTATTTAAAATACTTAAATTTCCGGGTCAAACTCTCCCCTACTCAAAACTATTCGTCCTTGAAAAAGAACGAGATAGAAGAATAGAAGCAACAGAAAGGAAAGATAGATTCGAAATACATAGTACCAGATACAACAATTAATTCAAAACCATATTAAATTTCATTTATTTTATTTCATTTACATAGTACATTTCCTTTAATGTCAATATCATTTAATTAACCCTTCAATAAATTATTTAAATTTAGTATTAACATTCCATATTTTCTTTATAACATAAGTTCATCATTTTTTTTTCAAAACAAATTTTATTTTATTTAACTCATTTATCTAATCCATTTGACTACACTTAAGTTTAATTCCACGTCATAATTCAATTTCAACTGTTCTTTGTAATTTACCTTTGTATCACAAACGGTTTACAAAGATATGAATTTATTTATTACTTGTTTAGTTTCTTAAGTTCATATTTATTTACTTAAATAGCATTCACTTTTTATTATTTAATTTATTTCACTTAACATATCTTGCAACATAGATTAAGTGTATAAATATTTATTATAACCACTCAATTTTTATTTATAAATTCCCTTAACAAAATTTCGTTTTTGGACATCTTATTACTTACATTCTATATTGTATACTATTCAATTACATGTTCTCATTACATTCAAACTTTTTTCCAAGTTATATATGTTTTAGAAGGCAATTGAGTATTATACAAATATATTTTATCCTAGTTTAATTATTTCAAGTTGTTTCAATTCTATTTCTCATTTTAGACACTCCATTTATACAAAAAGTTTGCTTCATTTCAATAATTAAAAACCATTACTTAACATAAAACTTAAGAGTTAAATTTCCGGTTTCACTTCAAGCAATTTTTAAATAAATATATACATATATATATATATATATTGTACATCAAATCATACTAAAGAAATTCAAATTAAATTAAATCCCAAAACAAAAGTGTAGCAAATCTACTAGGTAGTCTCCCCGCTTTGAGACTCGAAAATAAATGTCGATGATGTTGTAGTCATCACCGAAATTATTTTCCAGCGACATAAGAGGAGGGTACTGACTTACTTCTTTTAAAATTCTTTGGAACAATTTTCCTTTGCAAATATTTCAAATAATATTATTTTTTTTCAAAACTTTGAAAACAAATTTTGAAAAGCACCGAAAATTAAATTCTCAAATCCATAATTTAAATTCATTTCATTTGCAAATCAGATTTATAAACCATGTTTATAAAATTTCATCTTCTTATAACATACAACAATAGTTAACGGTTTTGGAATGTTAACAAAACAATAAATGATAATCCAGTACTATCATTTCTAACAACCAATTCATTTAACTATCTAATTTCAGAAAATTATACTTATATATATATAATGTAACCATACATAAAATTATTTCATTTACCAATTTCGAAAACAATACTGTGTCAGTTTGCTCTGTTCAAGTGTTTTGGAATTCCTATCGATAGCGTTAGCAAGACGAATTGATCGAAACCCAAAATTCAAACTTAACAACTCAAACAACACAATAGAAAATATTTTTATATTAATTACAAATACACTCCCTCACAGGATGATTCAAGAATGGATTTTAAAACAAGGATAGAGATTCAAATTTAGAGGGACCCTAATCAAAGAGAATTCAAACTAAGAAGATAGGCTCGAAAGGAAGATAAGATAATTAAATTACAAAAGAGGAAAGATGGATTGACTTACGTTAATCGCGGCAACCTAAACCGGGTCAACCGAGACTCCATTTTCAGAAACAATATGCCCAAGGAATCAGACTTCATCCCTCCAGAAATAGCATTTAGAAAATTTGGCTTTCAACTGATGACTCCTAAGAGTTTGGAGAACATAGCTCAAATGAGATTCATGTTCCTTCTCTGACTTAGAAAAGAAGAGAATATCATCAAGGAAAATGGGGACAAACTTGTTGAGAACATCGCGGAAAACGTGATTCATCATATCGATGATGAAAGCAGGAGCGTTGGTTAATCCAAAGCCATGACTAACCATTCATAAAACCATTCTCCACTTGGAAAGTTGTCTTGGGAATACTCTCCTTGGCTTTATGAAGCTGGTGAAAACCGGTAGCAAGATCGAGCTCCAGGAATAAGATCAATGCGGAATTAAATTTCCCGCTTAGGAGGTAGAGAAGCAACTCACCAAAACATCAGGATAATCCCTAACTATCAGGGTGGAGTCAAGATCACTGGGCTAAGAATCAAGCCAAAAGATAAAACTGCCTATATAATTCTTAGGCAATCGATATTCAATCACAAGAGAATTACCTTAGTCATCTACTAGAGAAATGGTTTGGGATTTGCAAGAGATAACTGCATCATAACGCTTTAACCAATCACCCTCAAGTAAGATATCAAATGCATCAAAACCGAGGAGATAGAAATCTTTGGTGAATCGACGCCTGCTGTAAAGGAGATTCACCCGTTTACAAATCATACTAAGGTTGGCGGGACCACCGATGGGATTAGTCATACATAAAGATGAAGTTGCCAATTGAGGTTGCAAGATGCTCAAATTTATTATAAAAATCAACAGAAATAAAGCTATGGGAAGCTCCGGTATCAATAAGAACACGAACAGGAAAGACAAGAATGGATTTTAGAACAAAGGTAAAGTCCCAAAATTCAAAAGAAATCCTAATCCAGGAGGATCCTAACGAAGAATTTCAAGCTCGAACGAATATAATTCTGTAATTAGTTTTACTCATTCTAGGGTATTACTACCCTATCTCTAATGAGTTTTTACACCATATGCTAAGTTTTGCCTAAACCTGGCTCTGATACCACTTGTAACGACCCGTCATTTCTAACTATTCAAATCGACAATACTCCACACATGTCATACTTGAATTGCTCAAAACAACAGATTGTTAATTTATATTTGGCAAAACATAGCATATACAGTAAATAAATCAATTATAGAATCATAGACACAGAGTTTTACAACAATAAGCGGTAGAAATAGATAAATAGTAGTTCATGAAGCTACTAGAGTCTAAAAAAAATACAATGGAAATCCAATATATAGGAGTCTCAATACAAAAGCAAACAACAAGTCTGGACATAAACAACTGGAAATAACTAAAATAACTGAAAAGCTGAATAGATGAAAGATAGATCTCTAAGCAATGCTCCAAGCTCCAAAGGTGAGTCTCAAATGCTGTGACACTCAGTCTGTCCTGAGCATAAAGCAAAACAAAAAAACCGAGTCAAGATTAACATTCTTATGAAAGTTAAGCAACTCAAGTGAAATGTCCAAGTGAAATGTAATATAACTTAAAGGATGTTGGGATTCCATCCCCTAAGGATCCATGAAACTATCTACATACATAGTACAATATGCTACATAGATAATGTCTACAGTAAAGTAAAATATTAAAATAGCGTTAAGGCATTACCCATATCCCCTTTAACACATTTTTATATAAGTGTCGTAGTCTATATAGTACTGTAACTCCACCAAGTCTGTGGACTATCAGGGAGCACTCCATAGGTAGGACACAAACCAAACTCGTAATGGGCACGATAAGGCATGTAACAAGGCATGCGAGGCAATGCCCAGGGTATGATACTACCGTTTTGCAGAACCAGGCTGGTGGTAACACATGGAAGCTACTACCGCCCACCTCGAGACACACTCCCATAATCAAAGGTGCACCAAATCAAATCACAAAGTAATAGATATGGTATCGAAGAAGCATGCTCGATCGGAGGTGCGACCTCACTTAGCCCAGATATAATTCCTGTTTTAGTCACATCAAGCTGACTCGCGGGAGTTTGGGCTGCGTTCATATCTCATATAGACGTCACCAAACCATCCTACTTCGTTCTGGAATCTCCACCACATGCACAGTTGTTAAAGTGGTTTTCGGTATTAGCAGAGTGTATGACAATATCTGATCTCGGTCTCTTTAACAACCAAACGCTTATTTCACACCGTGGTCATTTTCATTTCAAACAGTTCATACTTCATTTCAAAATCATATCACTTTCGAAATCATTATTCACTTTAAATCATATTCATTTTCGAAATCATAACCATAAAATAGTTTAAACCATCATATCAAGTATTCGCATTTAAATCCATTAAATCAAAATCATACACTACGCCATAGATTGCATACTGCAACACCCAAGAAGTGATGCAGGAAGTGCCAAAAAATGTTGTTGTAGGCTAAAAAAGGGCAAAGGCAACACTTTCTCGGTGATGCATTTTGCCGCGTTGCCCTAGAGTCAAAGGCAACATCTTTGCGTCCCTAGGGCAACATCGGTTCTGTTGTTGCCACAGGTACCAAATTTACTAAAAAGTGGGCCCCACAATCTGGGCCCCAACATATATATATATATTCATTTAAATGTATTTGTTAATGTACTATTTTATTTTTCACATAATTAATAAATATTTGCTGAATAAAATAAATAACACAGAATTTAAATTCAGATGGATATTTTATTCAAAACAAATATTTTATTACAATTTTGAATAGTACAAATTTGAGCTCTCACTATATATATACAATTTCAATAACAATACAATCTTGATTACATCATAATTTTTCATTTACAAATGTCCTCGCTACATTTCACTCACACTCGTATTTATCTTCAACTCTATTCCAGATTGAATCCAACATCTGAGCAATCTGCAAAAAAATACACTGACGCAGTAAAATTGGAAATAAAATATTTTTGCAGTATAAAATAAAATGTAATTTTAAAAATATTATTTGCCTCAGTTATTTGGGTTGTTCGTCATCATTTAATTCTGAATTCATCATACACGAACAGCTTGTGACATGCACAGTGTATCACTGTACATGCCACAAGGCCGTGTACACTAATATACACTTGATACAATTACAAGGACAGGTGAGCACAGGTCAAACCCAAAAGCCGGGTTCAACTCAAGTGCAATAAAAATAATGTCACGACACGAGCACAAGGTCAAACCCGAGTTTTAAAACTGGATTCAACTCAAGTACAATTTCAAAAATCAACCTGAAATGATCAAGAACCAACAAAACAACTCAAATCGATACTCAAGCAAATACACAAACCCACAAAGGCAAGGCAATGCATTTCAATGATCAGTTCAGGTCAGTATATTTGAATATGAGATCAAAGAATAGAAGGAACAACAAAAGCAATAGGTACAACAGTGCACAGGATACAAGTAAAGTGGTATAGTAGTACAAAGGTCATAGGCAACCTCAAATCAGCAAAGTCCAAGCAATACATGAACAAAGTAGTTCAGGCATGCACAAGAGAGAGACAAGAAACCAGCATCACCAAACCAGTGAAATGGAACAGACCAGAGAAGCAGGTCATAAAAGTGAGTTCAAACCAGACACAACACTTGGTGGTTAAAGAATGAAACAGGGATCAAAGTACTAAGCATCATATGCAAATGAGACAAGGTTACAAATCAAGCATACATATAAACAATGCAACATGAAAACAACTCAAGATCAATGCATATGAAGCAACCAGACCCGACTAAAGTGTTCAGAGATTACAAATATACAATGGAGCACATATATGAACACACATGTATACAATGCACATCAACTCGAATATCAATGACACTGCCTCAACAGTCAGAGCATCATCAGCAAACATAAACAAGACTGCAACACTACGGCAACTACAAGTGATCAAGCATCAAGTCAAAGACAACTACATTCTTACAGGAACCAAGACAAAATTCAAGCACCAGACTCGGCCAAGACTACCATGTACACAAGTAAATGCAATTGTGACATATAACATGAATTTATCAAGTCACGAAACAACAAAATACAGTAATAATATGGTTGCAGTGAATTAAGCAACTCGAGCAAGTCCAGCTACTATATGAATGCATGCGTATGGTCAAGCAGTCAAGTCAAGCCAATGCTAAGATGTAGTGCATTGAAACTGAACAGTGAAACTAAACCACAAGGAAGTAAAATCAAGTCGAAGCCGTGAATGAACAAGTCAATGCCGAAGTCAAAGATTATCACTGTCAACAAGCACAAAGAGAAATTCACGGAACCAAAATCAAGTGCCAGAGGAGAATCGAAGCCGTAATGACCAACGAAATCGAACAGTTAAAAATCAACACTGTGGTGGCCAAGCAAGTCAAAATCAAAGCCATGAGAATAAAGCAACGAAAATATAGGAATTGAAAAGGTCAAAAAAATCATCAGCATTCAAGCAAAATCAAGTGGCCGAGAAATATCATCAGACGAATTCGTATGAAATATACGAACGAAAATTAAGGAATTCAATTCCGATTTAACCCATTCATCATCGGCTACAAAAAATCATTCGAGTTCGAGCTAAACAGAGAACAATAATCATTTAACTCGAATCATCGAATTGAGTTCAAGCAAGAAAAAAAAACAGTAAAGCAAAAGTGCTAATTACATACCGTATTCTCAGTTGAACTCAAATCGAAGGAGCTGTAATCAAAGCAAGGAGACGATCGATTGCCAAAGCGAATCAGAAGATCAATCGTAATCGATCAACAATCAATCGGGTTCTTCGATAGCCAAAGCCCTAAATTCATAAAGGCCGAAGCCATAGCAAATCTCACAGGAGCAAAGACAAGACCGAAGCCTTAGCAAAACTCATTGGAGCGAACCAAAGGCAAAGCCCTAATTTCAGAGCGAAAAAGGAACGAGATTGAGCCGCCATTTTAGCCCTAATTGAAATCGTAGAGTGTTTGAGTGTTTGAGAGGTTGAGCGGCGGAGTACGTATTTTGTTAAGTGTTTGAGTGAAACCCTTCAATATTTTGTTAACTTTTGCCGCTTTGTTTTTGCTTCCCGCGTTAAAAATTATTTCATCCCGCTTTTTTTCCAGCCCACACTCATTTTTTATAATATTTTTATAAGTCTATAGCTACTGCAACATAGTGTTGATATCTATGCTAACATCCCGAAGCTAATGTTGTAATAGACAAAAATCAGCTTAACTATCGTTACATTGTAGCTAGCAACATCTTGTATTTTCGTTGCAATAGGCCATCTATGGCGTAGTGATAACAGTTCCAACTTAAACAGTTTGAATATTGAAAGTAGTTTTTATATTGGAATAGTTATACATATAAAAATAGTTTATATTAAAATAGGTTATAGATTAAAATAGTTTATATATTAAAAATAGTTTATATGTTAAAATATATATATTTAAAATTGTTTATAAATTTAAAATAATATAAATTAAAATAGTTCATCTATTAAAAAGAGTTTATATCGAAAATAGTTTCAAATTAAAATTGTTTCTTCCAATTTCACAAATCAATTCAAATCAACTTTAGTTCCAAAAATTCAATTCAAATCAATCTTGGTTCAACAATTCCAATTAAAAATGTTAAAGGTTCAATTCAAATTCTCATTAAAACCATTTTTTGTTTATATCGATTTTAAATCAAGGTTTGAACTACAAATTTAAACCACTTCCAATTCAATAGGTTTCAAAGTTTAAATATACAAACATTTACAATAATTCAATTTGATAAATTTCATTTATATTTCAAAATTCAACTTTAATTTTATTTAAATTTGAAAATATTCACTTAATCATTTTAATAACATTTAAAAAAAATCTCAAATTTGAAATTTACATCAATATTAAATATTCAATTTCAATTTTATTTAAATTTGAAATATTCATTTAATCATCTTTCATCAAAATCAAGTTATAAATTCATATCTTTAAAATCTCAAAATCAATAAGTTTTCAAGTCAATTTTATTTAAATTCAATCCTTAAATAAATTAAATTACAAATCAATTTTAATTTATCTTTTCCACTTTTATTTATTAAAGTTAATACAAAATTCTATTTAAAGATATTAAAATAAATATAAATAAATACTTTAAAACATATTATATATATTTAAGTTATTACAAAGAATCTATTTTAGAATATTAACATAAATCTAAATAAATATTTTAAACATATTATATATATATATTAGTTAAATTAAATTTTTATTAAATTTTAATATATTAAATTTTATTATTAAATTTATTTTAAATCTTAATTATATATTTAAAAATAATAAAGTTATAAGTAAAATTTTATAATTTAAATATTCAAACATAACTTATAAATTTAAAATTTCCAAAACATATAATCTTAAAAATTTAAATAAAATATCTTTATATTATATTTAAAAAAATCAATATTTAGTAAAAGCCATCCATTTCCTTTCAAAACTTTGGAAATCATTTTTCAAAATAGACCAACGGTGTCCGTATATAATTTTCTATCCTATGATAAAGTGATACGGATAATTATCATTTCAATCCGCAATAATTTAGAATTTACGGATATATAGTTTCAACCCGTAATCCCAAAATTCAAATTCAGTAAAATCGTTTGGGTAAATCATTTCAACCCATAATAATTTTCCCTAATCTATAAAATCATTCGGGTATGTATCATTTCAATCCATGGTGAATTCCTTACTATCAGGGAACTTGCAGTGTGAGAGCAATCAAATAATAATAGCATAAAATGATATAGCATATTAATGTCAAATATGATCATATTTAACAATTTAAATAGAATATATATACTAATAGGTTATTGCTGTCAATATTGTCAATTTATATAGGTGAACAAACGCAAATAATAACATATCATATTTAACAATTTAATCACTTAACCAATTCAAATTTAACAACATATTCAATCATCATTTCATGTGAAATTAATTACAAACATAAGAATGTTAATCGTGAGTGACCGCTCACCTTTTGTGGCTATGAAAACAATGATGGAAAAGATGGTGACACGGACACGCACACGGATACAAACACGAGCAAAGCAAAGCAAAAGCTGCTAAGATTTCCAGACAGCGACGAACAAAGCAACAAACTAGAGATCGATGAACCATATATATATATATATTCCCTTTTCTCCTCTTTTTTATAAAAAAAAAGAGAAAGGGAAGGTTAGGTTACTTGCTCGAGTTCGACCGGGCTGGGTTTGCTTGCTAGGGGCTTGTTGGCTGCTCGTCAAGGAGGAGGGCTTGGATGCAAAAGCTAGGGATGGTGGGAAAGAAAAAAGTTGATGGGTTTGGGCTGGACGAAGGTGGAAGGTGGTCGGGCTGTGAGCGCTCAGATGGGGCTGTGGGTCTTTGCTCGGTCGTGGGTGGAGAGGGAAGAAGCGGGGCGGCACCGAGGAGATAGGCACTGCGGGCTTCGGCTGCAAAAGATGGATGGGTGGTGGTCGGAGAGGCAAGGCATAGGGAGGGGAAGCGGAAGTTGTGATGAGTGATGTGGTCGGCAACGGAAAGAGGCCGGGGTGCGAGTTGCGGTGGATGAAGTTCGAAGGGAATATGGGTTCGGCGCTACAGTGGGCGGCTGTTGCAGGTGGAAGGGTTGAATGACGGAGGGAGGCGATGGGTTTGGTGAGGCGGCTGTCAAGGATCGGGATGGGAAAGCTTTGGCGGAGTTTGGTTCAGGGAAGTGGAAGGAACAATCAGGGTTACAGAATGTAAACTTTATATATAAACTATTATATTATAAATTTTCTCAAATTTATAGAACGAAGAGAAAGGCAGAGAAACGAAACGAACCAATATATAATGAACAGGTTGGAATAATAAAAGTTAGGAATGCATTTATTGAAATAATAAAATCCATTGCCGGTTGGAAAAACCATTGCCGGTTGGAAAGTTCGAGCATTGCTCAAACTTGATTCGCTTGTTGAAGTGCTAGGTGCCACGGGGTGGCATGGTTGAGGGAGGAGCTTGGTTATGGATGATGAAGAGTATCAGTGAGAGATTGTTGTTCTATCTTCTTGGTGAGTACTAGTTTACACTCCTTAGTGCTTTTGTATTTTGGTGAGACGGTTTTGAATTTGGATGCTTTCAACACTTCATTAGCGGGCGGGGGCTTTGCTTGAGCTCGCTGATGGAGGGTAATGGCGGTGGCTTTGCCGGAACTCATTAAGAAAGCATTCAAGTTTATTTGGTTGAAGATAGAAGTTGTGATAGTTTGGCACTATCGATTTTTGGTGATGGAGATGGATATAGTGTCAAGGTGGAGTGTTGAATTTTGGCGACACTATATATAGAATTGAAGAGGTCGAGAATAGCTTGATAACGGTGAAATTGACGCGTGAATCGGAGCTCGGATGCTCAAATTATTGTGGTTTGAAAATGCATAGGCTGAAAGTTGTGTCAGACGTCCGACAGGAATCCTCAGACGTCTGATAGAAGGTTAACTACAGCCCGAAAGTTGCGACAGACATCTAAGAGGTTGTGACAGACGTGTGATGCAGTGCAGTTTTGTTTTTTGGGCCCAGAATTTGTGTATTTGCTTGTAAGGCTTCAAGGTACAAATCGTCTATTTTTCAAGGAATGATGGTTCACTATAAGCTATTTTTAGGATTCAAAGCAAAGAGACTCTAAAGGTTTAATCAATGGTTTATCCTCCATTAACTAGTGTTTAGCAAAACCTAGTTTTATTCAATTCTCTTCTCCACAAATCTATTCTATTTGAATATTGATCATTGTAATCAATCTTTTGTACTCTTCTCATTGGTATTAATAAAGACTCTCTATTAAAGTGGATGTATACTAACAAGACGTTAGTGGAACCATTATAAATCGGTGTTTGGTTTATTTTGTTGTTATTGCTTTGTTTGCTCTATTGCTTGTTTGGTGATTGTGATTGATTTTGAATTGGATTGAGATATTGATTGGTTGTTTTTACACTTCTTACCACGATCTCATTTTCTACTGTGCTTTGGGGTTTTGATTTGAGTGGTCTCGAGTCGGAATCACCATAACAATAGACAATGGGTATCATTTTTGCAATATACTGATACAAGTTTTTTACAAACGACAATGAAAATAATTTCTAAAATTACAAAGCACAAAAGTCAAATCAATTAGATAGTGAGTATCAGTTTTGTAATACATTGGTATTTGTTTTGTTACAAATGACAGTGAAAATAATTTCTAAAATTACAAAGCATTAACTTCAATCAAACAGAAAGTGGGTATCATGTTTATAATATATTAGTATCAGTTTTGTTACAATTGAAAATGTAAATAATTTCTAAAATTGAAAATCATTAACTTCAATCAAACAGACAGTGGGTATCATTTTTGCAATATATTGGTATCAGTTTTTTTACAAATGAAAATGAAAATAATTTCTAAAATCAAAAAACATTAACTCCAATTAAACAAACAGTATGTATCATTTTTGCAGTATATTGGTATCAGTTTTGTTATAAATGAAAATGAAAATAATTTTTAAAATTAAAAAGCATCAACTTCAATCAAACAGACAGTGGGTATCATTTTTGCAATATGTATTGGTATCCATTTTGTTACAAATGACAGTAAAAATAATTTATAAAATTATAAAGCATCAATTCTATTTAAACAAATGGTGGGTATCATTTTTGCAATATATTGGTATCGGTTTTATTATAAATGACAGTGAAAATAATTTCTAAAATTAACAAACATCACATCCAATCAAATAGACAGTGGGTATCATTTTTGTAATCATTCATTCTTCTGTAATTAACACTCACATACATACAACTCCAATCAAACAGACAGTAAGTATCATTTTGATATCCATATATGCATTCTCAGATGCTTTAGCACTCATACATGCATTATTCAATCCATGCATTTTACAATCATAAGCTCGGTTCAGATTACATTAAATTTTTTCTTAAGTGCGCATCAGAATCATACAATCAGTGAACCAATAAAATCGTGTCAACATGCCTTACAACCGCTGCTCAACTGCTCCTTTCATCAGCTTCATTTATGCGTCATTTTTTGGCCTATGTTGGCATGTATGGTACTAAAAATTACTATGTATCTTGCTAAATCTTATAATTTTGGGTTGACCATTATTTTGATGATCTATTATATCTGAACCATGCAGTTTATTGTAAACTGCATTTCTTCTCCAGTAACATTTGAATAGTGGTGTTTAGGTGGAAATCTAGTGTATCCTTTGTAGTCCTAGAATGAAGTTTTTACCAAAACAAGCACTCAAATTACTTCTTATTTTAGCCTGGCCCAATAGATGTTCAGGCACTCGAATTAAAAAATATTAATAAAAGGCTTCAGAGCAAGGAACTTGGTTTAGATTCCTATGTCAACAAATTTTCTCCGAAGTATAATTATATATGACTTCAGAAACAGCCTCTACGCAATATAAGAGAAAGGCTGCATACATTATCGACCTCTTCAGAGCCCGCTATTATGCGAGAGCCTCATGCGCTACGTTCCACCTTTTCATAATCATATATGAAAGTGATATCATCACTAAGATAAAGCATGTCCCAGGTCGAGCAATAATATATTGAAAATAAAAACTGTATACCAGAAGAACATCGAAAAAGGAAAGAGAAAAGAAGAAATAGTATTGTGTAAAGTAATTTGATGAAACATAATGATGAAATACAAGTTGATGATCAATTATCATGCTTCTTTTGTCTCTCTCACTTGTAGTAATATAGTAAAGTTTTCAATCTAATTTCAAGAAAGGATCTAAATAGTATACAATTTACTGAAACATGGATTTCTTTAGATACTATTTATGAAATAGAATGGACTATGCAATACAAAATAAATAAATAAATAAATAGCTCAAAGGGTCAAAAATGGAGGTGTGGAAATCGATAAAGAAAGAGACGAAGATATAGAATTAGTAATAGCTCCTCTATTCGAATTAACGAAAGAATGGAACGCAATAGAAAAGTGAGGGACGGTTTATTTCATAATCGTGCTTTGAGCCTGTCCTTGTAGCAAAAAAAAATAAACTTGTATCCTTATGTTTAAATTATTCTGATAATTTGTCCTTTAAAATATTTTCTCCTTAAATTAATAAATTCTTTTCATATGATTTATCAAAATTGAATAAAATTATGCAGTTGTCGGTATAGATATTCTACAGAGTGAAATGTAAATTAAATTAGATTGGAAATTAAATATAAATTAATGAGATTAATTTAAATGTAAAGATGATTAAATAGTTGGGCAAAGTAAAAAATTAAAATCTAGCCCAAAATAAACCAGGCCCAATGTCATTCTCTCAACGCTTTTGGAAAACAGCCCCTAATTCTCGGCTCAGGCCCGAACCTCTCTATTTCATTTTCTGCCATATTTCCCAAGGGTGTTACTATTTACACTCACCTAAAATCTTCTCTCACTTGCATATCCTCTTACCCACTTATCCTCTTCACTCACTCACCTACACTTATCTTTTCATAATCTTTTTATTTTTTCAAAAGCATAACTCAACTTCTTTTCTCAATTTTTCTTCAAACAAAAAAATCAAAATTTCTCCATTCAATTTCTTTATAACCGATCTTCTTTAAATATATAAATCCAACTAATTTTGTTACAATTAAGTTGTTATCAAATTTAGTTGTAATTTGAATTTCTATTTTTTAACTGTGTAACCCTTACTAAGATTAACATAGTAAGAAAATAATTTGCAGCTAAAACTAGGTGTTATAGTGTAACATATTAAAGAACATTCATCGCTATTTTAATATAAAATATCGGATTATTATTGTTCTTATAGTTAGTTGAACAAAAAAAAGAAAAAATAAAGAAACCAATTGTAATAAAAAACAATATGATGTGATTAAATATATTTATTTAAGACAATCCATTCCCTAGAAAATTAACAAGTTTACAAAAATATTGATTTACATTCATATTTTGAATAGAATTAAATATCTTCACTAATTAATTTTTTAATTTGTATTTCATAAAACAAATTACTTACATTTTTCATCTTATTTTTTTGTCATTAATGATAAATAGGATTGAAAATAATTATATTCGAGTTTAGATTTCATTATCTATTTGTTGTTTAATCATCATTTATTTCAAAATCATCTTTAAACTTGAGGTGGATTTTTAAAGTAGATTTTACGATTTAATTTTACTAATTTTTAAGTGGCGTTAGTAAGTGCTTATGTGGACGTAAATAGTAACACCCATATTCCAAATTACAAAATCATGACTTGAGGTATAAAAAATTGAAGGGATGAATAGTTCTTATGGCGCTCGGCCATGACGTCGTCGGCGATGCAAACGGGTGTTGTGTTATGGCAGGCAATTGAGGTAACATCAGACATCGAAGAGGATGCGACATGGAAGTATCGCTATGTGACAGCCGACTTGGGAAGGGAGTCACGATCGACCTGGGAAACACACACACGGAGGAGGATGGAGAAGGCGGAAACGTGCTGCTCGAGGGAGGCATGACGCACTGGATGGTGCTAAGGAGTTACTGCTCATGACATGGGTTGGAGACAACAAGGACTTCACTAGGATTTAGATGAGTAAATTTCTGTTTACTCACAACTATATTCTATACGTTTCTGATATGCTTTTGGTTGGTTATTGCATTGATAATTTCCATTGAATATGAATTGCTTGGGCTTGGTTGATATGGATCGATTGGTTGAAATAAATGAGTATTGGATGATATTGACTAAATGAGATTTATCTGCTTTGGTTGATTCTTGTAGTGTGTGTGAATAATTGTTGAATTTAATGATGGTATTGGTTGAACATAACACTTGAAATTGATCGAAAATTGGGTAATAAATTAAAAGATAAAGATTTGAAATAAATAAATTATTTTGAAAATAAATAGTGAATATTGGAATGATTTTCTTATTAATATTAGATGTTGTAACTAATGGAGAAAAATTTGGAAAGAGGGGTGAATTTGGAAAAATATATATGTGTGGAATAATTTTAATGATTTTGAGAAACAAACGAGGATTTTAAAATAATGACTTTGAAATTATATACTTGAGTTTGAAAATATTTATGATTTTAGAATATTCCTTTGATTTTGAAGTTTTTAGAGGTATTTAAAAATATAAACTTCTTCGTAATATTTCTATAATATATTATTATTGAAGAAGAAGTTTGAGACGAAAGGATTTTGGTGGTTTTAAATTCATTTAGGGTTTGAATAAAGGTTCCTTGAAATAAATACATGCTTTTAAAATATGGGTTTTGAGAATTAATATTTATTTTACAAAGAGAGGGAAATAAGTAAAAGAGGTATTTGTTAAATTAATTGAAGTGGTTTTATAAAAAAAAGAGATGTTTTGTTATTAAATTAAATTGAAGTGTTTATATAAAAAGAAGGAAAATTGAAGTGAAATATATCTAAACAAAACTCTTCATCTCGTTAATCACGAATTGAATAATATATTGATGTATGTATGAATGATTGTTGATTTGTTTGCTACGAAGAAGATTAAGCTAAATTACCCGTTGTGTTGGATTATAAAGCAATGAAAATAAAGAATAATGAATTCAAGTAAAAAGTAAGCGACATGCGATTGAATAAGTGAAGCAGAAATTTATTTAATGTTGATTAATTGAGGATGTTGTGTATATAATTGTATTTCATTCAGTGGTATGGGACGTCCTTTTGGAGTATATTTATTTATTCAATACTGGTATAATATCGGGTAATTCATTGTAGATCGAGTACTTGAAATTTGAATATCAGTGAATTATTCTATGCTATACACGAATATTAATCGACATTATTTAGATTTATGAATTGATGTGTGAAGTAAATTGTATTATTCTTTATTTTAATTTAAAGCGGGAATTCGATTATCTCCGGTTTTGAGTGGATCGAGGTATGTGAAGTCCCTTACATGGATGTGATGGCCAGAAGTTTTGCTAGCTCCATCCTAGCTTGACCAACCATGGGTTCGCTCTATGGTGGTTGTGACAACATGACCCTCTCGTCACATGGTCACAGTCTACTGGATGAGCCAACGGGACGAATACAAAACAAAGAGAGGTGGTTGATGATGAGAAGCGAAGAACGAGGAAGCGACATGCGTTTATTGTGCAGATAAATACTGGTGATGACGCTCACAAAAATTTACGAGTAGGGTCTTCCTTTGCATTTGAGAAGTAGGGAGGCTCAGGTGTAGACTCGGCTTCTGGCATTAGCATTAACAATGGCAGTGTAACAACCCAAAATTTTACCACTTTGAAATGGAATATTTAATTTATTTTAAATATTTAAATATAGAATTTTAAAACTTAAATAATCATGTTTTATGTGATAAATAAGAATGGTGAATTTATTTTTAGAATTGGATAGAGATTTTGAAGTTTTGTCGTAAAACTGACAAAAGCGGGTTTTCGATAAAATTGAATTTTAATATTAATTATGGTTTTATAACTCAAATGAACTTGTTTTAATTATTTAAACATGATAAGAAACTTATTTTCAAGTTGGTTTACATCAATAAATAGTTTAAGAAAAACGTCAAAATGTGACCGTAAAACATTTTGTTGAAAATTAACGTTCTGTTCAAAATAAGTTGTCGCAACGTTGTTGCACCTTTATTAGCATGTTTTAACATATATATTACACATTTTAATAACTAAACAAGTTTACTTTTACTAATTATGATAAGGAAACTTCTACAATATAATTAAGAAAAGTAAGTAAGGAAAAACGTTAAAAAAGTAAAAATCAAATCAAATCACATCAAAAAACTAAACAAATCTTGTCTTTAATCCACTTTTCCTTCCAAATACATTTACTTAAGCCTTAAGTGACTAGAACATAAAGTAAGATGTGAAAGGTGATGGTAAGTGTTGAAAAGGTAAGGTTATTTTAAAGTTAAGGATATTTTGGCAATTTTGTAAAGGGATGGTTTGGTAACTTACCACTTCATTTTTTTCTATAAATACTCATCCATTCTTCTCATTTTCTCACACAAATCTTTCTCTTCTTCTTCCTCATTGAAGCTCTTTTTAATGGTTTCCTTCATAATAAAATAATGAAAAAATATTAGCAAAAAGAAAGTAAATATACACACATATATATTGTTTGCACAAAAAATGGACAAACACCTCCAAGTCGTATGATTTAGTCGATTTTCTGTTGTTCTTAGTGATCTGGATACTTTATGCAAATATGTAAAAAGCAGGGACTAAATTGTAAAAGACACACATGTTTATAGTGGTTCGGCCAGAATGTGCCTATGTCCACTTTATATCTTATTCTCCTTTACTGTTCAGATTACAAGTACAAAGCTTTGATTACAAGTGTATGAAAGTTGTTTGAAAGTTTTGTCCGTTCTTGAGCTCTCCAACTTGTCCGCCATTGTTGTACCCTTGCCCCTTTATTTATAGAGTGAGGTTGGGGGTAGGGGTCTTGGATGTATGTAGCTGCTGGTGGGCCTGGGCCGATGCAATCTGGCCTAGCAACGTTGGTTTGGTAGTGCTTTGGTTCGGCCATGGGTGGAGGCGTGGATTGATCCGGTAGTAGAGGATTGGTGTTGATTCAGCTAGGCTTTGGAAGCGAGTTGGTCCGGCGATGCCCTAGTCCGGTGGTGAGTGGAGAAATGGGTTGGTCCGGTGGTGGGAGTAGGTGATTGACTCGGTAGGGAGTGGTTCGATAGGGCCTTGGCTCGGTAGTGAGAATACGCCCAACATTTGCCCCCCAAAGTGGGGCATATGCCTGCATATGTCGCGCTTTGTTTTTGTTTTTTTTTCTTTTTCAGTTTGGATTCTCCCATTCGGCCCAAGTGCTGAACCAGCTGGTCCGGTTATCCTATGCTTGCCTATAAGTAAGGGCCTTATGCTCTCGTTATTCCTTACTATCCGAAATAGCCGAACCAAATTCTTGCCTGCCGAATCAATCATTTCACTGAACCAGTTTGATTGCCGGACCAGGTGAGCTTTTCTTTCGCCGAATAAACTTTATGCTTGAATTACCGAATGATCTCCTAGGGAGCGTAAGTGCCGAATGAACTTCAAGTCTCGAATTACCGAATGGTACTTTCATGTTTTGAACTATAAATGAGACTCCAGACTGTTAGGTATTTGCTTGTTTATATTTCTATACTCCTTATTCTAACGATACGTTTTCTCATGTTTGCAGATAATGTCTCATAAAGTAGAAACCCGTTCTGATAAAAAGAAATCTAAGGATAAAGGAGAGTCCTCCATCGTGCCCCCAGTCCAGGCAGAACCGGGACGACACGGACCTACCCCGAGATCGTTAGTGGACGGGTACGGTCCACAAGAGCTCTTGAACTCACCGCCTGACTGCTTTCCCAGCTCCCTCAAAGATGAGCAGCTTGACGCTATATCTAGATCTTTTGGGATTGATAGAGCGCAGATGAGGTTGGTGTGCAGTTGGAGGATGATGATCAAGGAGCAGAGGCTGATAAGTCTTCTCTTTTGGCTTTTTTGTAACCTGACTGCTTATCGCTTATCTAATGGATTCTTCTTCTGGATTGGACAGGTGAGACCTCCGAGGTACCGACTACCTCCGGCCAGCATGCTGAGAGTTCCGATCCCGTGGCTAAGTAGATCTTGGAGGGCCGGCAGGATAGAGGTGAAGCTCCGATGCAGCTGACTCCCTGACTTGACCTGGATGTCTTTTTGGTTTGTTTGACATTGCTGTCTACGCTAGCTCTAAAACATTAATGTAACTTTTAGGTTGTAATTATGTTATTGGTAACAAACGAATTTATTCTTAGCCTGTAATTTTTAACTTAAGCTGATTCTGTCATATTTGACTGCCTTAGTTATTTTGATGTGTTACATAAGAAATACAGCTGTGCACATGCCTGTGATTCCATCGTGTTTGATGCCAGTTTCTTGCTTAAGATATAATTTCATACCTTGCAAAGTTAATTTGATGTGCGAATAAATTATAGCTATGTATTTATTTACAAGAGAAGAAAGTACCGCCCTTTATGTCTTAGTTGTAGATGGTAGCTTTGAATGTCTTATATGACTGAGTATGGAATGTAGTTGATTGACTTGTCATCCCATTATGAGTTCTTATCCCCATCAGTGAGCGTCTCCTACTTTGTGTCCTTTACTTTAGGGATCATTATAGAGGATAGGAGGAAAGTTTTTAAATAAGATAGAAATATAAGAAAAAGTAAAACTTCCAATCACGGAAGGCCTGCGATGTGCTTAAGTTCGAGGCAAACGGGTTTTTTAGTCACTTTCCCTAGCTGTGGATCTTGGAGACATTTGTCACCCATCTTACGCCTCCGCGGGGAGTTTATCTTTTTTACCACAGCCGTACTTAAGACACTCGGAGCCGAGATCGCGCACAGTAACTACCCGGGCCATTATGGCCCATAATCGTGGGTATTATTCGATTTACCGTGGCTGGCTAGCGTGGGTGCCGATCGTCAACCGTGAACTACCCCTGGCTGGCCACACCTTATGTTGGGGCTTATAGTAGGTTCACGGTTGCCGGCAAGCCGAACGCCGTAATGAGCTGCCTAGGCTATAGTCGGCCTACTCGCTGGCTTATAATCGGCTCATTACAGTTGGCTTTAAGGGCCGATCGCGAGCAATGAGTTAACCCGCAGCAGAGGGATGCTGGAGCAAAAGTGTCTCATTGGCGAGGGCATAGATTCGCATAGTACCTGTTAGGTCTTGTCCAGGTGAAGTCACGCCGTGATGTGTCTTGAATGGAAATGCCATTACATAGGATTTCGTTCAACAGAAAAGGATAAGGTTAACAAGCAGCCAAGATATAAAGGAACAAGTTAAAAAGAGACAAGTTTTTAAAGTGGTTTGGCACGAAAATGCCTACGTCCACTGATTCTCTTTGTTAATTCACTTCATATGGGCAGTACAAGTTAATAAAAGTATCGACGAAGGTGTTGGATGTTCCATGCCCTTTGGAACACCTCTCCGTCCACTGTTGACAAAATATAAGCTCCGTTGTGGAGATATTTATGAATTACATATGGTCCGTCCCAGATTAGATCTAGCGCTCCGGGGCGCGGGAAGATTCGCTTGAGGATAAGATCTCCTTTTTGTAAGCTACGATGCTTGACTTTGGAGTTGTATTGCGTTGCCACTTTTTGCTTGTGAGCTGCTGCTTTGAGGGCTGCATCATTTCTTCTTTCCTCAATTAGATCCAAAGACATGTAAAGGAGTTCTTCGTTCTCTTCTGGGTTATAGTGGATCCTACGGTGGGAAGGCACTATAGTTTCAACTGGGAGCATAGCCTCCGATCCGTATGTCAAAGAGAAAGGAGTATGCCCCGTTGATGTTCTGAAAGATGTGCGATAGGCCCAAAGTTCCGTAGGAAGTTCATCCACCCAAGCGCCTTTTGACTTTTCAAGTTTCTTTTTGATTAGAGTTTTGAGAATTTTGTTGACAGCTTCGACTTGTCCGTTTGCCTGAGGATAAGCTACAGATGAGAAGCTTTTGTGAATTCCGTGCTCTTGGCACCAGTTGGCGAACTCCTCGCTGTCAAACTGAAGTCCATTGTCCGATATGATTTTAAGTGGGACTCCGTACCTGCATAGAACATTTTTGATCAAGAAGTTAATAACTTTTGCTGAAGATACTTTATTTAGGGGTTCTGCTTCCACCCATTTGGTGAAATAGTCGACTGCCACTATAGCATATTTGGCTCCGCCTCGGCCCATTGGTAGTTCGCCAATCAAGTCAATTCCCCATACTGCAAAGGGCCAAGGGCTGGTCATTTGAGTAATCTCAGTTGTTGGTAGCCGCGGAATCTTAGCAAATTTCTGACATCTGTCACATTTTTTGATGAAATCTAAGGCGTCTTTGCTTTAGGTGGGCCAGAAATATCCATATCGGAGTATCTTCTTTGCCAGAGTCTGCCCTCCAGTGTGATCTCCGCAGCTTCCTTGATGGATGTTGGATAAGATTTCCTTTGCTTCCCTTCCAGCGACACACCTTAATAAGGGGTTAGAGAAGCCACGCCGATAAAGGGTGCCTTCTTGTATTGTATAGCAGGAAGCTCTCCTCAAGATTTTCTTGACTTCATTACGCTTGTCGGGCAGTGTGCCATCTTGTAAGTATTTTTGGATGGGAGTCATCCAAGTTTCCTCTTTGATTGCAGCTATCAGATTCACCTGCTCGAAACTCGGGGTCAGTTGCTTTAGAGATGAATCTGCTCAGGGCGGCCACCTTCCCATTTAGGCTTTGCATTTCTTTTCGGGTAGAAGGTATCCTGATATCTTTCAGAGCTCGGACTTGTTCAGGGTTTGCTTCAATTCCTCTGGCATGGACGATGAATCCTAGGAACTTTCCTGATGATACTCCGAAGGAGCACTTTAGAGGATTCAGCTTCATTCCATATTGGCGAAGTACTTGAAACATCTCGCCCAGGTGGCTTACGTGATCGTCGTCTTTCCTTGACTTTACCAGCATGTCATCCACATAAACTTCCATAGTTTGTCCTATTAGCCCCGCAAACATCTTGTTGACGAGGCGCTGATAGGTGGCTCCTGCGTTTTTAAGTCCAAAAGGCATTACTTTGTTGCAGTACAATCCCCGGTCAGTGATGAAACTAGTGTGGTCTTGATCGGGAGCATGCATAGGAATTTGGTTATATCCTGAGTATGCGTCCATAAAAGATAAGAGTTCATGTCCGGCTGTGCTATCCACAAGCTGATCGATTCGGGGAAGTGGGAAGCAATCCTTCGGGCAAGTGTCATTTAAGTTGGAGAAGTCAATGCATGTTCGCCACTTCCCATTAGCCTTCTTTACTAGTACCGAGTTAGCGATCCACTCTGGGTAGATGGCTTCTCGTATGAAGTTATTAGCAAGTAGGTTCTTTACTTCTTCATCGAGGGATGCTGATCGTTCTGCCCCCATACTTCTCTTTTTTTGTTTTACTGGCGCCTTGGTAGGATCGATGTTTAGTACGTGACATGCTATGTCTGGGGAGATTCCAGTTATGTCAGCGTCCCCCCATGCAAATACATCCAAGTTGTGGCGGAGAAAATCAATGAGTTGTTCCTTCAATTCTGCTTTTAGTTGGGACCCGACTTTCAATAGTCTACTCGAGTCGTGTTTGTCCACAGATACAAATTCCATAGCTCTGCAGGCTCAGCGGTGGCCTCCTCCTCTTTGTCCCTGGGGTCTAATTCATTGAAAGGGTCACTGGTATATCGAAGAGGAGGGGCTTTCTTTAGTTGCTATGCTTCCAAATTTTTCATGCAGAGGGTAGTCTCTGCACTCTTCCCTTTATCCTTCCTGCGGTTATTGCGAAGTTCAGTTACATAGCAATCTCGAGCGATGTCCTGGTCTCCCTCTACTTCCCCTATTCCATTGTCCGTTGGAAATTTCATCTTCAGGCACCATGGAGCCAGGACAATTTGGAAGTCAGACAAGGCTGGTCTTCCTAAGAAGGCATTGTAGGCCGAGTGGTTTTCTATCAGCACAAATGTTTGTTTCCACACAACGGAGCTGGGATGACTTCCAATTTCAACAAAGAGGTCCAGTCGCCCGAGGGGCATCTTCGCATTTCCAGTGAAACCGTGTAGTGGTTTATTGCAGGGAAAAACATCCTTTATTGACAGCTTCATTTTGTCGAATGCATTCTTGAATAGGATATTCACTGAGCTTCCAGTGTCTACTAGAATTCGGAAAACTTCGGCTGTACCGAGCCGGGCAGAGATAACCATGGGATCCGTGTGAGGGTACTGCCTTCCCTCCAGGTCACGCCTACTAAATGTGATGTCAACAATCTCTATCCGCTTCGGGTGGCGTTCTTCTATAATAGAATTAATGCATTCTTCATTATTTCTATGTGACTTTCCGTACCTTTCCATCTCTGCCCAGCTTCCATCGGCAATGTGTGGCCCTCCCGAGATGGTATGGACCACTATCTTCTCTTGACTGGAGCCGCTGGTGTTGCGATTTCCTCTGCCTATTTCTGGGGAGGGTAGCCTTGGGTTCTCATTGGCAGGAGCTGGAGTCCTGTCCTGACCTTTTACATGGCGTTCTAGTCTCTTTCTTCTGATGTGTTCTTCAATCAAGTCCCGGAGATGATGGCATTCATTGGTATCATGCCCATGGGATTCGTGGAAGCGGCAGAATTTTCCAGACTTAATTGCGTTATCTGATTCCTTCTTGTACGGGGGGCATTTGTATTTAACTTCGTCTTGAGTGACCAGGAAGATGTTTTCGATCGTTTCATTCAAAGGGGTGTAAGCGTCAAATCTCGGTCCTGGCCGATATAGACGCTTTTCTCCCTTCTTGCCCTCAGCATTGTCTCCAGAGTCATTTCTTCGAACGTCCTTTGCTATAGCGGGCGTGTTGCCATGAGCTGCTTTATTTTGTTGCCATGTCTGCCTCTCAGTGGCAGCGTCTTCAAGTCTCATATATTTCCCAGCTTCATGGAAGAAATCGGGTAAAGTAGCTGGTTTTTCTTTTGTCAATCTTCTAGCAAATTTAGTATCCGGATGCACACCACTACAGAGGGCCATTAAGATAAGCTTCTCATCGGCATCTTGGACTGCGGCTGCTGCGGCATTGAATCGGGTTAGATATTGCTGCACTTTCTCTCCAGGTTTCTGTTTGATACTGGATAAGGAATAAGCGTCCTTGGGTTGCTCCACAAGAATACGGAACTGGCTGATGAACTTTTCTTTCAACATCTCCCATGAGTTGATGGATCCTTGGGGTAGATGGCAGAACCAGGAGGTAGCTAGATCTTCTAAGAATAGTGGAAAGCATTTGCACAGTACTCCTTCTGTTGCTCCGCTCATGAGCATATGCTGTGTGTATCTCTGTAAGTGTACAATGGGGTTAGAGGTTCCCTTGTAAGGTTCCATTGTTGGCATTTTCCATTCTCAGGGGGTGATGGCAATTTCGATATTGCGGGCGAAAGGGCTGGTTACCCTAGCGCCTATCCCTCGATCTCTTTGATCCCGTTGGACGGACTCTCTGAACAAGCGTGCCATCCTTTCATCAGAATTTGGAGTAGATAGGAATGAGTTCGGTTCTTCTCTGTGGGATTGATTCCGTCCAGATGACCTGTAGGGATGGTATCGTCTATCATTCCTAATATTTTCCAGTGGCTGTCTTTGGTCTTCTAGGAGCATGCTAGGGTCAGCTACGGTTGGCCCTTGCCTTGATCTTCCCTTGCTGGGTTCTGTTCTAAGCACTTCCTCGGGTCCAACTTCGGGCTGGACTCTAGCTCGGCCCCGTTCATTGGCATTTCCGTGGTTAGGCAGCATGACAGGCTCAACTACAGTTGACCTCCGCCTGGTACCTCCCCCATTGGGTTCGGTTCCAAGCGTTTCCTCGGGTCGGAGTTCGGACTAAGTTCGGTCTTGGCTCCTACCATGGCTGCTTCTGTCGTTAGCTTCTTCGAAGAAGGAAGATCTTTGTCGCCTCCGAGATCGTCCAGACTGGGACTCACCCCATGATTCAGTGTTGCGGTTGGACTCTTCAGCATCCCTTAAGCGTGACATGAGTTGGTTCACCAAGGCTTCCTGTTGGGATGTGAAGCGGTTAGTCACTTCAGCCACAACCTTGTCTAGATCTGCCCTAGTAATTTCTGCCGGCTGTCCCATGGCAGGGGTTGTCGGATTTGCCTGACCTCCATTTGGTACTGCTATTGGAATGGGATGATTTACTTGATCTGTGACCACTGGATCTGGAATACTGCTGGTTGCGATGTTTTTTCCTTTGTTAACATCTTTCTTCTGCTTGGGAGGCATGTCTTCCAAGCAATGAGCGATGCTGTTAGGAAGAAAGTTAAGTGGGAGAAGCTGAAGTCCGGAGTTCAGCTCTCAATGGAAGCACCAAAAATGTTTGCACAAAAAATAGACAAACACCTCCAAGTCGTATGATTTAGTCGATTTTCTATTGTTCTTAGTGATCTGGATACTTTATGCAAATATGTAAAAAGCAGGGACTAAACTGTAAAAGACACACAGGTTTATAGTGGTTCGGCCAGAATGTGCCTACGTCCACTTTATATCTTATTCTCCTTTACTGTTCAGATTACAAGTACAAAGCTTTGATTACAAGTGTATGAAAGTTTTTTGAAAGTTCTGTCCGTTCTTGAGCTCTCCAACTTGTCCGCCATTGTTGTACCCTTGCCCCTCTATTTATAGAGTGAGGTTGGGGATAGGGGTCTTGGATGTATGTAGCTGCTGGTGGGCCTGGGCTGATGCAATCTGGCCTAGCAACGTTGGTTTGGTAGTGCTTTGGTTCGGCCATGGGTGGAGGCGTGGATTGATCCGGTAGTAGAGGATTGGTGTTGATTCGGCTAGGCTTTGGAAGCGAGTTGGTCCGGCGATGCCCTGGTCCGGTGGTGAGTGGAGAAATGGGTTGGTCCGGTGGTGGGAGTAGGTGATTGACTCGGTAGGGAGTGGTTCGGTAGGGCCTTGGCTCGGCAGTGAGAATACGCCCAACATATATGTTATCAGTTTCTCTCCAAAACTAGTGCAAACTCCTCCTCTCCACCTCCTAAACTCATGGCCACCACCTCCACAAGCCAAGGCCGAGTTCCTCCAACCTTCCAAGGCAAGGCCGAACCCATATAAGAGGGAAGGAAGCTAGTCGGAGAGCCCCAGTGCAAGGAAAAGAGAAGGAAGTGCTGCCAGAATAAAAAGAGAAGTCTACAAAAAAAAGATTGGTGGAGTGGAACTAATCGTGAGTACTCGAGTTATCTTTAAATTATTTAACTCCTTAAAATATTATTAAGTATGTTCAGTTAATGAATTTATATGCTTGGTTGAGAATCGATTGAGAACTGGATGAATATATGGATGTTAAGATGGTTGATAACTTGGTTGTGAAATTCTATAACTAATTGATGTGAAAATAATATTCAAGTTAGATAATGGTTAGTAAAATAACTATAGTTAGTTAATAAATCCAAATGAAAAGTGTATGAAGTTGTTAGCCTCTTTAATGATTAAAATAATAAAATATTGTTTTAAATAAGTTAAAATAATCTTAATATAGTTTCAAAACATATTTGAAATGTTTTGGAACAATTCACCAAATGGTCAAAATCGAGCTCGTCGCGTAGCGACGGTTCGTTATTCGACCCGTAACTTTAAATAAATGTGTAGGATGCAAACTAAGTCGAAAATCTTTGAAATAAAATTTTTACAGATCCTTGTAACTGTAGTTTTCAAATGAAAAAGGAAAATCAAGATTTCGTTTGATAGAGTTTGAGTTATGTCTAAAACAAGTTTTTAGAAAAATCCAGTTTTGGTCGCTTAAAGACCAAAGTAAGAAATTGTTTAAAACATTCATTTGTAATTCTTTTAAAAAATATGAAATAAATCTTATAAATATGTTAAAATGGTTTAAAAGAGATTTAAGTTATAAACATAGAAGTTTATGAAATAAAATTTGTATTTGATTCAATATAGCTTTAGTACGCTTTTTGCCGCACTTTTCGTAGCAATTTTAAATAACTTGTGAAATATGATTTTAAATTTAACCATTCTTTTTCATATCTTTTATAAACGGTTTTTAGAAGAATAATTAAGTGTTTTAAATAATGATTTGGAAGTTTTATAAATCAGTTCTAAAATGAAAGGAGTATGCGGAAACGACTAGTACATTTGTCTCGCCTGTGAGATCTAGAAAGGTAAAACGAGGTGTGTAACTAAGTTTAGGGATGGAGCAACCAGTGCCCTGAACTTACCTGACCTTTGTTTTCTCTTTTTAGGTGAGGGGTGGAATAGATTGAAGGGAAAGTCCGGATGCTCTAAAATAATGTTTTTCAATATGAGATTTAAATAAATGATTTGGAATTATTTTAAATTCCTATATTTGAAATTAATTGTTTTGGGTTTGCAGTAAACCATGTCTTAAATAACATCATTTTTGACCCATTTAAAATTTATATTTTGGAAATTAGAAATCTTTGATTAAGATTTAATAAATGATTTGGAAATGTTTTCCTTAGTAAAAGGGTGAAATGATTCAGAAGTATTCCAAAGTTTAAAAGGTTTTAATTAACCAAAGTATTTGATAAAATGAGGCTTAATGATTCCATATACGCTAAAACGATAAAAGAATAATTTAATGAATCTATCTTTAAGAGCAATTTAAATTTGAATAAAAAGATTAATTAATTGATCGGATGTTGTTTGGCGAACACCTATATACCTGATATCTTTTTATCGATGATTGGTTCGAAGGAACCTGGGTTGGATTTGGGTAACTCCCATCCGAAAACCATTTCGAACCAATGTATACATTCGGAAATGAAGACATCTTGATGATGAAGACATGTTGAAGATGATGATTATTGAAGACCGAATATCTTCATAGCGGAAGGACTGCTTGTGGACATATTTGGGTCGCTCCCAATATAGAGATATTTATTATAGCAGTGGTCCTGTCATGTTTTGAAATCTTCAGACTGCAAGGACTGCTCGCTACTGATCCTATGGGTGATTCCCAAAGATGTGGTAGGAGGAGGAGTGCCTTCAATTTCGTTAAGTCCCAAAACAAACTTGTATGGATGATTGTCTGACATTGCATTTCTAAGTCACAGACGTTGATTTTTACAAACATACATCTGTTGGTGGCGTAGAAGGAAACTCCTATTAGCTTAACACCCTTCTCTAAGACATATGAGCTCGGAGGTTGTATTTTTGTGGAAGTCAATTAATGATAAACAGAAATAGCAATGTGGCATTCTAAGTGGAATGTGCTTTATGGAAGAATAAAGCGTAGCTTTGTAAAAAACAAAGCATGGCTTTATGAAAAGAAGAGCGTAGCCTCTCTAGCCTCACGACCCGGTAATGATACGGGATACTATGTAGTCTGCAAGACACAATTACGGGCTATCGGATGAAATGCGAAAAAGGCTACAGCCTTCCATGTGTAGAATAAGTGGCGTCTTAGTCCTTGGATGAGTAGCCATTGATATTGATTCACATCGGTTGTTGACGGCATGATATAGTAGCGTCTGAGTCCTTGGATATGTAGCCATTGGATATATGTTTATTGCAACCAAAACACCGCATCAGGAAACTAGTTCCTTGTCATGATGGAAATCCAATCCTAAATACGAGTTTTATGGTTTTGATTGTAGTCCCAAAATAGTTGTAATGCTTTGCAAACATTTCAACAATCCCCTTAGGTATCATATATTCCGTCCAGTGTATTCTGTTGACCTAGTCCAGATATATTACCATAGACTTGGTCTGGGTATTAATACTTTATTTTGATATATTACTTGAAAAATGTTTCAAAAAAATATCATTGATAATAATATCAAAGTGATTTTACGTATGAAGTATTTTGGTTATCATAAGTTAAAAACCCGTCCGTATTTATGTGTGGACGTGGTCTTATGAGATACCCTTCTTGTCAAAGGTTTTGATTGACATCAGCATGATCTATACATTAAAAATTTCAAGTATCTCACGCTGGTTTATCAAGCCTGATCCGGGTATTTTTAATACTCGGGTCAGATCCAAGTAGTTTCGGGTTTAGTTGAAGACGCTTGAAGTTCTAGAGGTGTGCTGGAGATCTTCATCTATATATGAACGTATTCTATTATCCAGACTGTCCAGACTAAATCCAGGTTAGACTTTGATATTGTATTCAAAATTTTCTGCTGTAAAGATTATATATTGAAATAATATATGTTATTCCATTCGTGTGAGATTCTATTTTCTGTTTTATTCTATCTTCTTTTTTTTCACCCCTAACGTTCGGGCTTTCCAGCACTTGGATTTACGACATGTGAATACCAAGGATGTATTAGTGTCGATTTTCGAGGGTTGAAAATTCGGGACGTTACAGACAGTAGCTATAGTAGTAGTAGTAATGAAAATGAAATTAAAGAATAAAATAAATAAATCTAATACTGCTAAATAAATACAAATAGATTGATTTGTGCTATGTGCGATGTATGTTGTGTGCGATGGATGCTTGATGCGTGTGGTGTGGTGTGAGTGATGGATGCTTGATTTGTGTTGTGTGATGTGTGTGATTGTGTCCATTGTCTTATGCATATTTTGATGTTTGATATGTTATGGATGTTATTCGATGTTTGTGGATATTTTATTATTTCTTTGGTTGGATTTCTTTTTATGTTAGTGTATGTTATTTTTTGAGATATCGTTTATATTCTGAACAGTGAATCTAGACATAGTCTGACCCATATATTATTTATATAGTACTCGGGTCAATCCGAGACATTCGGGTTCAGGGACAGGATGACTAGTTATGATTATTGGGCTTAGTTGGAGGTTAGATTATTAGCTGTATTATGTTGTTAGGGTTGTCTCGCATGTCACAAGGAGGAACGATGGTTTGGAACTGGAAAAGTCTCACATCGTTAAATAACTTGAAGAAATGATGTATAAATATGAGTTGGTATGCACGTAACAAAGGGGATTCCTTTTGTTACAACAAACCGTGTGCCATCTCATTAGCGTACGCCACATGTCGGAAATGGAAAACTTGGTCTGATCGCCGTTACACTACATTATGTATCATAATATGGACTCATGTATGTATATGTTGTTGGATTAGATATATTGGATATATCTTTTGTGTGTGTATTTGAGAATGAGTGGAAATTTGACTTATATTTTGTATCCCACTCAGACTTATGTGATGTATTATATTTTTATCAATGCGTTAATGATTTTGTGTTCTCTATTCCATTATATTGTGCATTGTTCTATTCATGGAAAACATATGTGTTTATTGCTTTGTACCGATATTGTTTACATTGAGGTGGGTGGTTTTTATATTATGTGACGTATTTTTGTGTTGATCCAAAGGAATATTCGCATGTGCATCACCCACATTGCCTCATTCTCCATGTTACTCGAGAGTATTGTTCAGCAATACTCTTGGATAATATAGATATAAAGGAGGGGTGTGACACTGAGGGCAGACATAACTGAACCTTAACTTGAACCTTAATGGAATCTTCCCTAATCACACACCGAATCCAGAAGATCCAATAGCTATGTCTCTAACACAATCTTCAATGATCAGTAACTCTGTAGACTTTGGAGTTGTATTTTGATGCAGATGTTGATCGCAGTGTAGTAGTGGATAAGGATGGAAATGTGATAGATGGTGATAGAGTGATTGGCCTTATGACAAGTATTGTACTTAAGGAATGTCCTGGTCGTATGGTTGTGATTGATGCAAGAACTAGTGTGGCGTTGTCCGGGTTCGTTGGGAGAAAGGGAGGAAAGTATTATCTTTATAGGGTCGGGTGTAGAAATGTTATCGATAAAGGTATAAAGTTAAATGAGGATGGGGCGGAGGCTATGTTGATGATGGGGAATAGTGGTCATGGTACACTGAAGGAGAACTATTTTCGTGATGACGGTATGTTATTTTACCCACTATTTTCTGTTTACTATGAAGATTTAGGACAATGTCTGTAAGCATCCAAAGAAAGAAGAATTTATGCATTCATTGCATTCCACGTCTCATTTTTCTATTTAAGAGCACTTACCAACATATATATTAATCCTGAAACGCTAAACCTAGATAACCACAACTGTGTATATTTGTAAAGGAAAATGAATCTACATCATAACATACGCATGTTTCTACCATTATGCCAGATCTTGCTATATCTGGAAACCAGGTGCATAATAGTAAATATTAGTATTATAAGTTCAAATAAAAAAAATTCAGGTTTCTGTAGCCTATAGTTACTAATAATTTATAATTCTTACAATGTTTGATATGTAAATCATATGTACTAGCCACCATATACAACTTGGTGTTATTAAACATGCTTTCGTGGATTGAAGAGGCATAGATGGTAATAAAGATGATCATAGAGATGGTAAGAATTAAACTTGAAGGATTGGATGAAGGAATCAGAAGTCTAATTAAAGAACTTGGAGAACCTGTTGAATCGGTTGAACTGAGAATGAACATAACAACTGAATCACAATATGCAAGAGAAAAAGGGGTTGAAGTAGTTGAAACTCTGAGGCGTTACATAGAGGTTTGATTAACTATACACATAAATATTGATTTAATAAGAAGAAAAACAACTAAAAATAAACCATAGTTTTATGGCTTCTCTATGGAAGCTTGATAGCTGTGGTGATTGTTGGGTAAACAATGGTTGCCTGGTAGACTCAAACAATGAACCTCTCCCCATTGATGCTTATATGTACAAGTATCATATATCACATAGTTTATATAATAGCATAATTGAGGTGAAATCTCGAGTCTCCATACTGTTAAATTTGGATGATTCAAATATTTGTTGAGGAGGAAAGAAATTGATTAATTGGTTCAATCAATTAATTTGGCTTGTATATGGAAAGATATTTTGGAAGGAAACTAATTAATTAGCCAATCAATTAATTAGTCAATGCATTTGTTATATGAAGAAATAAATGATTAGGCATGAAGAATCAATCAATCAAAGGAAAGATATGGAAACCAAGATTACGCCATCTATTTGTACTAAAATCAAATCATGCAATTTGGAAAGATATTTGGGTAATCTGGAAATTTATTTTCTTAATCTCCAAGCAACCCTTCATTATCAAGTCTATTTAAATGAAGGAATTTCATCTTCATACGCAAGTGAGTGTGTGAGGCATCCAACATTATTCTTCTCTCTCTTTTGTACACTTTTCTTCAATGAAATAAAAGAAGTTGTTGGGTCTCCATGGGCGTAGGATATTCATATCCAAACCACGTTAAATCTTCTGTGTCTCTTATTTCTGCTATTGTTTCTGTGAGACTGTATAATTGATTTTTCTTTTAAGTTCCATTGATATCTAAATAGACAATACTAGATCCTGATCAAATAATTCATTTCCGCTCAAATTAAAACAAATTTCACTACAGTTTAGTATCAGAGCTAGTGTTATTGTTCCTATTTGGATATTAATGGCTACTTCTAGTAAGTCTGTTGGTAGACCTGGTGTCAATTATGGAGTAACACGTTTTGACGGAAAAGGAGATTTTGGTACTTGGAAGATGAAAATGGAGGCTGTATTAAAGAAGGAGAAGACTTATAAGGTTGTTTCTGCGCCTGAGAAATTGAAAGATATTGATGCAGCTGATTTGGAAGAGATGGAAGATGAAGCTCTCACAACAATTCAATTCAGTTTTTCAGATGAAGTTCTTAGAGAATTCTCTCAGAAGAAGACGGCAACAACTTTATTTATTCAAGATGAAGCCTGGAGCTAATCTCATGGAGCATGTAGATGCTTTGACCACTTTGATTATGAACCTGAAGGCAGCGGAAGTTGATATTATCGATGAGGCTCAAGCTATGATCCTCTTATGTTCCTTGCCTAAGGAGTATACTGTTTTTGTTAATTCCATGATTTATGGCCGCAGTAAA
Source organism: Allium fistulosum (assembly GCA_030737815.1). Lineage (NCBI taxonomy): Eukaryota > Viridiplantae > Streptophyta > Magnoliopsida > Asparagales > Amaryllidaceae > Allium > Allium fistulosum. The sequence continues at coordinate 1,221,870,853 of CM060904.1, forward strand.
ATTAGCATGTCTGATGTAAAGGCTGGTATTCATAATGAAGTATTAAGAGGTAGATTGGCGAGCACTAGCTTGGATAGTGATACCGAAGGCTTATATGTTCAGAGAGGTAGAGGCCAAAGCAGGTCGAAGAAAGGTGGAGGACGAAATTCTTCACGGTCTCAGTCTAAGGGGCCTAAAAAGTTGACTTGTCATTATTGTAAGAAACCAGGGCACTTCATAGCACAATGTCCCAAGCTTAATGGTAGAAGAAAAGATCCAAAGCAAGCCTCAACTTCTACAGCAGAGAAATCAGATACAGAAAGTGACACCGATGTATTTACAGCTTCTGGCTGTTCTGGGAAGAGCAACTTATGGATGATTGATTCTGGCGCATCCTATCATATGACATCTGATAGGAACTGTTTTTCCACTTACCATGAAATTGATGGTGGAGCACATTGGTACAGAGGATCAAACTCAAGGTGGAGCTCATTCAGAACCTAGGCCTGTCAGACAAAGAAGAAAGCCTAAGTGGCTTGATGAGTTTTTTGGATTGAGCATCGAAGACATTAACTTCGATGATATGACAACATATGCTTTGAATGTTGTCCATGATGAGCCCTGTGATTATAGGGAAGCTATTGCATTAGTTAACAGTTCCAGTTGGTTAGTTGCTATGGAGGAGGAGACTGAATCATTGCAGAGAAATCATACTTAGGATTTGGTGCCTCTTCCCACCGACAAGAGAGCTATTGGATGCAAGTGGATCTATAGAGTGAAAGACGGTGAAAATGGTAATCTCAGATACAAGGCAAGATTAGTCGCAAATGGGTATGTTCAGAAGAAGGGGGTAGAGTATCATGATATTTTTGCTCCAGTGGTTAGGCATACTTCTATTCGTATTCTTTTGGCATTAGTTGCTCATTATGATATGGAATTAAAGCAACTAGATGTCAAAACTGCATTCTTGCATGGTGATCTGGATGAGGAGATTTATTTAAAGCAGCCGGAAGGGTTCATTGATAGTAGTAGACCAGATTATGTTTGCAAACTCAACAAATCTCTATATGGACTGAAGCAGTCTCCTAGACTATGGTATAAGAGGTTTGATAAGTTTATGCTTTCACAGGGATACTCCAGAAGTTTCAAAGATCAGTGTGTTTATTTCAGAAGATGTGATAGTGATATGATTTATTTGTTGTTATATGTTGATGATATGCTGATTGCATCTCAGAGTATGGTCAGAATTAAGGAGTTGAAAGCAAAGCTCAGTAAAGAGTTTGACATGAAGGATTTGGGAAAGGCACAAAGAATATTGGGTATGAAGATAAGCAGGGATAGGAAGAGGAGAGAGTTAAGGCTCACTCAAGCGCAGTACATCGAGAAGCTCCTCGCTCGATTTGGAATGGAGAAAGCCAAACTGGTTGGCACTCCATTAGGCTCTCATTTTAAGTTGTCAAAAGACTTATCTCCCTCATCGAAAGAAGACAAAATGTATGTGGTTGATATACCTTATTCTAGTGCTGTTGGTAGTCTTATGTATGCGATGGTATGCACAAGACCAGATTTGGCCCATGCAGTGGGTGTTGTGAGTCGATATATGTCTAACCCAGGCAAAGAGCATTGGCAAGCTGTGAAGTGGATTCTTATATATCTTCGAGGCACTTCTTCAGTGGGCTTGTTATATGGTGGAGTGGATGGTGACATCTTTCTTAGAGGATACTGTGATTGTGATTATGCTAGGGATAGAGATGCTAGGAAGTCAGTGTCGAGCTATGTTTGTAAACTTGGCATAGGCTCGATTTCATGGAGATCAAAGCTATAATCTATCATAGCTTTATCGACTACCGAAGCAGAGTTGAAATCGATTATGGAAGCAACAAAGGAATGATTATACTTACTTCAGTTGTTGGATGATCTTTCAATGGTGCAGCGGACAGTAGAGCTATTTTCAGACTTTCAGAGTGCGATTCATCTTGTAGAGAATCAAGCTTATAGTTCACTGACGAAGCACATTGATGTTAGAGGTTTTTTTCTTATGCTTGAGGAAGAACGAAGCAAGATCAAATTGTTGAAGGTGGGTACTTTGGATAATCCTTCAGATATGATGACAAAGTCACTTCCAAAGGACAAGTTTAAGCAATGCTCAAACTTGATCAATTTGATTCATGTTACTTGAGCGCCATGGGGCGCTAGACCCAACAACTTCTATGTTGATTGCTTGATGATAAGGTTATGAAGAAAGATTGTTATATTTGAATCAAGGTGGAGTGTTAAATTTGGATGATTCAAATATTTGTTGAGGAGGAAAGAAATTGATTAATTGGTTCAATCAATCAATTAATTTGGCTTGTATATAAAAGGATATTTTGGAAGGAAACTAATTAATTAGTCAATCAATTAATTAATCAATGCATTTGTTACATGAAGAAATAAATGATCAGGCATGGAGAATCAGTCAATCGAAGGAAAGATATGAAAACCAAGATTACGCCATCTATTTGTACTAAAATCAAATCATGCAATTTGGAAAGATATTTGGGTAATCTAGAAATTTATTTTCTTAATCTCCAAGCAACCCTTCATTATCAAGTCTATTTAAATGAAGGAATTTCATATTCATACGCAAGTGAGTGTGTGATGCATCCACCATTATTCTTCTCTCTCTTTTGGACTCTTTTCTTCAATGAAATAAAAGAAGTTGTTGGGTCTCCGTGGACGTAGGATATTCATATCCGAACCACGTTAAATCTTCTGTGTCTTTTATTTCTGCTATTGTTTCTGTGAGACTGCATAATTGATTTTTCTTTTAAGTTCCATTGATATCTAAATAGACAATACTAGATTCTGATCAAATAATTCGTTTCTGCTCAAATTAAAACAAATTTCACTACACATACCTATGTGTCACAATGCACATGCTATATCCATCATCCACCAATTAAGTAAACAAATAAAATAAATATATTTTTGGTGTATGCCTAGGGTTCTTTTTATTATACCACATAAAAAGCCTTAAAAACACACACACACACGCATGTGTACCTAAATGAGACATATAATACAAATTAAATGGCAGGGCAAAAATAACATAAGGCGGAGTGTTCACATTATTGGCCCCCACGAACCACTGTATTATTTGACATCGGCTGCAAAGTTGAAATAAATATCATCCACATAATGATACAAGAAGAAGCTTCTAATTGTAGTCCAAAAAGGATGAGAATTGACGACAGTATTGCTTATAATATTCATTTTGAACATGAAGTTACGTAGTACACTTTAAAGGCAAACATAAGTTGACTTGTTCCTGTTATACAAAAGAAGCACAACTTAACATAATCTTTAATAGATGACTTCAAGACAAACTTAAGAAATAAAAAGTCAATAACCATGAAATGAAAAGATAGAAGAAAGTAACATTTCATATATTTATACGACCCACTCTTAGAGTAAATATGACAGAGGAAAAAAAATTGACCAGGGCAGTTGATACAGAATTCAAACGCATGCAGGTGATAGAGATGGTACAAGAAGGTAAGATTTCTAATGGATACAAGGCAGCTGGATTCAACTGAAATGGAAACACAAAGCAATACTGCATAAAATTAACTGACATTAGTTGAAGACGAGGACCTGCACTGAGTTTGAAATAAAAGACCATCTGCACATAATAAACTAATTGTGCAAATTTTGTCAATGGTTTTTTAATTGATAATGAAATTTGATATGAACTAAAATTTAAAAGATATTTGTTGATTGGAGCTCAAACTTTAGCTTTTGAAATCAAAGCTTTTATCTCACTGATTAATGCTTATTGAATATCTTTGTCAATTGAACGTAAACTATTGATTGATGGTAGTTTTAACTAAAAGTTCGTTGTTTTCAGACACAAGTTAGCATTTGTTGTGCTGTTCTTTCAACAGAAAAAAATGCATTGTGCTGTTCATTCAATAGAAAAATGATTAACTGTTGCATCATATGATACGATCATTAAACAATAATGACAGCCATGAAAATAGTTAACAATCCCGTCTTTATTGATGAGTGTCAATATCAGATTAGAAACTCATCTTTGCCTTTCTATCCTCCTCCTCTACCAAATCTCAATCCCCACAAAACCCAAAAGAAAAACCTCCGAACATAGACTATGAAGGTTTTCAAACGGTGAGAAATAGCAGGAAACACAACAACCAACCAAATTGTTTATTTACCACCCAAGAGAACCAGAACACTCAGCCAAGAATAACTTGAAATACCGACGACCCTTGGCGACTGCTTCCGACGGCCCAAGTGCGACGGTTTCCGACGGCTTTCGACGGGCCGGCGGCGGCCTCGGAAGCCGTCGGAAATTCGCGTTATCCAGGTCTCAGCTGAGATTTTTCTTCCTCATTCCAGTTGAACGAACAAAAATTTCTAAAATTCCTAAAACTCATTTTCAAGCTTCCAAATTCAAGCTTGCAGATCTTGCACGGCCACTTAATCACTTTCTATTGCTTCCAATCTCAAGTATAATCTATGATTTTTGCGAAAAATCTAAATCTAGATTTTCCTAATTTGATAAATAAGGGCTAATTAGTTATTCTAATTGTTTCTAATAGCCTAATGATGGTTTATAGTATCTCATGGAATAGCTATTTCATTTGTTAGCTTTAAATTGTGAAAAGTAGGTATAATTCGTGAATTTGTGTATATGTGTAAACTATTATATATGTGTTATTTTTAGCATTGTCTTGTGTTAATTGGGGTGTTTATGTGTTCATATGTGTGTGCATGTGTGAATCATTATACACACACATATACTAATAAGTAAATAAATTGCATTCATTCGAAAACGTCGTAAAAAAATAATTTACGTATCTACTATAATACGCTGAATTAACCTTGTTCGATAAAATACGCGGAACGTGGTAAATTAATAATTTTTCAAAATATATAAAATTAATAAATTTTCAACCGTTTACAAACTATAATATATTATATAATAAATAAGAAGTCAAACTATAATTTTTGTATAAACTATTTTTTTTATTACGTTCCTTAGAGAGTTTTTGGTCCCGTCCGATAAGTGTTGTACATGATCGTTATATAGATATTCGTTTTTGTCATAAAACAGACATTTATATTCATCTGGTACAATACTTGCTGAATTTGTCCTCGTATTGGACAAGTTATAAACACAGTAAACAATTACATTTCGTACATTATTTCGTTTTAAATGGTTCACAAAATTTCACCGTCATTTTTCTTTTTTGCTTCCTGTGTACACACATTTGTATACAATATAGGAAACAAAGGGGAAGTGCTAGGCCTGTAAACGGATGCAATCGGATATGGATAGTGCTGTATCCGTATCCGTATCTGAAAATGAAAATCCATATCCGAATCCGTATCTGATATCCGCGAATACCCGTTGAATATTATCCGTATCCGTATTCGCGACACTACAACAAAAATACCCTATTACAACGCCCATTTTACAACGGGCATTGGCTACCCGTTGTAATAGAAGGCTATTACAACGGTCCATTCAGGTCCGTTATAATAGATGCCCTATACAACGTCCTTTTTACAACGGACAGTGACTGCCCGTTGTAATAGAATGCTATTATAACGGTCCTTTCATGCCCGTTGTAATAGATGTCAATTTTACAACGATCAGAAAATACCCGTTGTAAGAGGTGCCAATTTTACAACGCTCATAATGCCCGTTGTAATAGGTGCCAATTTTACAACGAGCTAAAAATGCCATTGTAATATGTGCTAATTTACAACGGTCGTAAAATGCCCATTGTAATAAATGTCTATTACCAATTTTCGACAATCAATAATTAATAATTACAATACTTTCTTAAAATTAATATTTATTATTTATTAATATTTAATAATTAATCATTAATAATATTATATTAATCATATGTTACTAATTACTAATTATAATATTATATTACTAATTACTAACCATTAATAATATTATATTATTGATTAATATTTAATAATTAATCATTAATAATATTATATTAATCATTTATAACTTATAATAATTAATGATTATTAATAACTTCCCTGGGCTTGCTTAAAATTTTCGTTCCCTCCACTCTAAATTAAACACTAACATAAAATATTCAAAACTAATCAACCAAACTTTATTTTATTTTAACACGTCGCCCCTCCAACCAACAAACAACTTTCCCTTTATACTTCAACTGTTAGCTCTCAAAAAAATTTCAATTCCCTCCAACTTTTCCTTTATCCCCGCTAATGTTTTTTTTTTAAAACCATTTTTTGTGTTCCTCAACTAAAGAAACCCTAGCTCCTAAATCAGAACAGGATAGACTGAATAATGCATCTCTATATTCAACTAAAGAATCTGCTTTGTCAATTTAGAATCATCTCTCCTCTCCAACAGTACCAATATTGCCATCCACAACAAATAATTTCCTCCCCGAATCAGTTTCGAAACACTTTAAATTTTAGATTTGAACTAAACTTCGCAGGCGATTGTGGTTAATAAATTCATGAAGTCGATCTATAGATCCTCGAAGCGGTTAAGTAATTATCAATGTCGTTTTATGGAATTAGTTCACGAAATGATCTTGGAAGCGATTTCCGAAGTTGTTGGGTCTAAAAGTTATCGTCGATGTTGCCATGAATTTGGGTTTTAGGCTGGTTAGGGTTTCTCCATAAAATTGGTTTGGATCTGGGTTGAGCAAGAGTTTTAGGCGGTTTTGGTTGTTGTCGCGAGTTGTTGTGGATGCGGTTGGTTATGGGGGATTGGTTATAGGATCAATTGGCAGTGGAAGGCTGAGGTATGATGTGAGTCTGATTTGTCATGATTGGATATCCCTTTTGTACATATTTTATGATAATTTCACCATGTGTATTTGATTGAATTTGCCAGTCTCCTGAGTTCAACGAGTAATGGTAGGGTTGGCTTGATTTCAAAAGCAAAAAAGTAAGTTTAAGAAAATAAACACCTCTTTACCATTTTCTTTATGTTGCTTTGTTTCCCGATTGAGTTTGTTGCTTTTTTGAATTGGGACCATTAGCATGTTTGAAAAATGATCAACATCATATGAAGCCAACAAGAAGCAGTCGTCATTACATCATTTAATAATGCCATAGTGTGAAGAATCCCACAATATAGATATAAAATCCAAAGTAATCTACATGGTTAATGGCTTGATTACCCAATTTTTGCCACTGTTTGCTTATGGTATTCAATAAATTTTGCAATGAAACAACCATCCGACCAAAATATAAACCCAACATATTTTGAGGAATTCATTAACAAAATCTGCTAGAACACAGATAGCATTTACCAAAAAAATTCGATCTACTTTTATCTGTTAAACACTATCAATACAATTTGCCGTACAACTTTACCCCATTGGAAAATAGTATGTTGTTCTCTGAGTTTATTCCAAACCACATTGAACATAAATTTTAAATTGTCAAAAATTTTGCTATAAGACTTCTTGTTGTTGATGATAAATAAGCACTTGATTAATTATGTAGCAACTTCTCTTGTTTTTGATAGTAGCCCTAGGTAATGGCCATCATTCCATAATAGCACTTACTTTGAGTTGATTATTGTTAAATGTTTATACCCTAACCCATCCTAGTAATTCAACCAAAGACTTTTGGTTGATTCATGGATAAAACTACGAGGATGTGTTCTCACCATTCACCATGCATTTTGTAGTAAGAGTGGTTGCTAACCCCGTCAACCATAAAATATCTTCTGAATAGTTATTATCGATGGATATATGCCAGAAATTTTAACTGTCTAAGTACTTTGAATGCATCCACTTATTCCATAGGCTCTGCTTAGAAGAAGTGGCCTAAGTAGCTTGAGTATTACTGTTTTCAAAACTATCTTAATCCAACCCCTCTTTCTTGCTTGGGTCTACAAAGAATCTCGCATGTAATTTTATATTTTTCCACTCCAGAAAATGTTTGCAGACAGTCTATCAACTTTATTAAGCACATAGGTAGGAGCTTGATACATAAGTAACCAATGTATCAATTGGTGTGATAGTGCTTTGGATTAATTTATCTCTTACAGAAATAGACAACAAATCATTATCCCACCCATCTAATTGTGGCTAATTTTTTCTAGTAATGAATGGCATTGAGATGCATGTAGATAGTCTGATAACAGAGGCACCCCAAAATATTTATTGCAATACTCGTATTAAGTACTACATCAATTTCTTTGCATATTTGTTAAAGAATAATTTTGATTTCACCTGATTAATGTTCAGTCCCACAGTATTTTTAGTAGAGTAAAAAACTCTTCTCATAGCCAAAGCAATCGATGTAGTAGTAGCCAAGAATATTATAACATCATATGCATACAAAAGCTGTGAGATAGTTGGTTTAGGAGAAGATATGGGCTCTAATTGTCCAGTAGATATGAAATCCTCAATAAGTATGGAAAAACTTTCCATTACAATGTAGAATAAATATAGGGACAGGGGTCCTAGTCTCAGACACCTATTTGAGGAAATTAAACATACTAGAACTCTATTAACAAGAACAGAAAATGTTGGAGTGCTATCAGACTCATATATAATGTTGATGATTGATAATCAAGACCTCATTAAAAACAACATATGACAACAAATTCTCTGTTTATCATGTCATATGCTTTTTATAGATCTATTTTGATGTACATTTTTATTCCCTCATCCTTTTGAAATTTTTGGGAAATTCATACGCCAATAAAATATTTTCCCCTATGCTCCTGCCTGGAATAATGGTTGATTAATTTTCTTTTATAAGATGTGGCAGAATATCATTCAACCTATTACCTAAAATTTCAGCAACAATCTTATATAACACATTATCATATAAGATAGATCTATAATCGACAATGGTTTGAGGCTTATCTATCTTTGGAATAAGTGCAATGAAATTGGGATTTGGTCCTTTTGCCAGTTTGGCACTTAAGAATATTTCTGAAATAACAACTTCACTAATCACCTCTCAATGTGGTTTAATTCTTTTTGTAGAAAATCCATTAGGATCAAGACTTTTAGCATCTTCAATTAAGAAAACAACAGACTTTATTTCCAGCAAAGAAACATGTATTATAGTTGTAGGAAACAACACATCAGATCTTAACTTATTCAAGGCATATTTGGATTGTATTCCTATTGATGGTAGATACACTAATTCTCTCTCCCTCTCTCTTTGAATTATTACTTATTTTGCTGTAATATGTTGTGATATAGATATAACTCTATCGAATGAGGTTGCTCCCAAAAAGTAAATTTAATGAACACAGATCTTTATTTTTTTTAGGATAAGGCAATTGATTCAGGTTCATGTATGAATAGCCATATGACAACCCCGGAGATCACTGCTTTAAATTCTCAGATGATGCATCAAGGAACCAGGTTCGATCAATTGTCTTCTCAAGGTCGGTAACATTAAATTAATTACAATATTTTATCAATCCTTTTCTTTTACTACTCCGATGAGTTATAGCTAAAATTGTTGATGTATGCTCTGCATGGTGTATTTTATGTTTATTTATCTAAATACTTTTGACTCTATGTTTTTATGTGCGTTTTTGTCTACTTTTGTAGTTATAGTTTTCTTCCATTGTTCATGCAGTACTATTGATAGATGAAGAAATTGAACTATCAAAGAGGCCGTTAGATCAACCGTCGCGTGGCATAAAGACTTCATCTCTGTGGTATAGTATGATTGTACTTAGATCATGATATTTGTAGCGGACTGTTATGTGTTAATGTTTTATGTATTTGGCATGTAAACTTATCTAACTTTTTGGAGTGTTAGAATTCTATGACTCTAGCTTTTAGCCTTTTCGTATGTGATTTTAATTATTTTATGACAATATTTAGTATTAGTATGGATGTATTGCATGGATGCTACTGTAATTTTTTTTTAAATTTGCATTTATTTTGCAACGGGCAACGTGCGCTGTTATATGAGATTTTTACAACGGTCAATGCATGTTGTGAAACAGGCTATGCAACTAGTATGGTTAGTCTATTGCAACGGGTTTTGGCCGTTGTATTATAGTCTATTACAACGGTCATAGCCCGTTGTAAAAAGGTATACTGCAACGGTTTTTACAACGTGCTTTGTCGGTTGTAAAATGTGGTGGATCTATTACAACGAGGTCTATAACAACGGGCACATGCCCGTTGCGAAAACCATATTACAATGGGCATTGCCCGTTGTAAAAAGACTGTTTTGTTGTAGTGCGAATATTTTTGGATATCCGAAAATATCCGTATCCGAACCTCAAAATGTATTCGAAAATATCCGAAAATTAATCAATATAATGCATATTTCATTTATTTTGACTGAAAAAAAGATGAAAAAACCTTGTAATACATAAATTACATCAAATTAACAATAGATAATCCAATCACACAAAATCCGTACAATAATATTGCATATATAAATATAATCCATACGCAAAATCCATAGGCTAATTGATTCACAGCAAATCATAAAAGCAAACATGCATCACACATGGGTTGTATTTTGGGAATTTGGGAATTGGAATGGAACTTGGAATGGAACTATGGGTTGTATTTTGGGAATTTGGGCCGGGCCAACGGATAATGGGTTATATTTCTGTAAAATTAAGTATATTTATATTAAATTTATGGATATAAAATAACATATTAATATATATATTTAATTTCAAACCGTAAGGATAGTTATCGGATACGGATACAGCCATATCCTATCTGTATCCGAAATACGTTTCGGATATCGGACATCCGCATCCACTTTTCGGATATCGGATATTTTTCATGTTTTCGGATACGGATGCGGACGGATTTCAGATATTTCGGGTACTCGTTGACAGGCCTAGGAAGTGCTGCCGAAATTTTGTTGAATCGTTTAAAACGAAATAGTTTACGAAATTTAATTGTTTACTGTGTTTGTAATGGGAAGTAAGATGACTGACCATCAAAATAGAAAAGCATAAACCAACATTTCAATATTGTACTCTTAAGTTGGATTAAATTGGCGCGTATAAGTTTATGTATCAATAAATTGAAAAATAAAATGTCAATTCGTAAAATGACCAATATTTATTTTTGAATTTGTGACGTATTTTTTTAAATAGGAAAGATGATCGATTATTTTATTGATCGGAGGAGATGGATGTATCAAAGAAAGGGATTGAGAGGCTCAATAAAAGAAGATTTTTATAATGGTGTAAACATATTTGTTGAATTCACTTTAAGTAATAATGGAAACGATGTAGAAATTCGTTGTCCGTGTAGTAGGTGTAAACATTTGAAGTATTTGTTACCAGATATTGTGAAAGTTCATTTGTGCAAAAACGGTTTTGTACCGGAGTATTATGTTTGGGATCGTCATGGAGAAGTTGTAGCACATACTCCTGCGGAGTCTGAATTAGAGGTGGCAGGTAATGAAATTGTTATGACGAATCGTGTAGAAAATATGGTTGAATATGCAACACGATTAATGTTCCTAACAACAGAAGTTGATGATGACGATGTAAATATTGAAGAACCAAATATTGAAGCAAATTTTTTTTACGATCTATTGGATGCTGCTAAGAAACCTCATTGGGATGGTTGTAAAAGCAGCACTCAGCTATCAATAACCACAGAATACATTGCAATGAAATCAAAATATAACATCACCGAATCCGGATGTACAGCTGTTGTACAAGATGCAAACGACATAAGCCGCTCGATAATTTAATGTGTGAAAATCACTATGAAGTTAAAAAACTTATGTCGACTTTTGGTTTACCATATCAAAAAATAGATACATGTTTAAATGGCTGCATGTTGTTTTGGAAAGAGAGCATCATCTTAGGAAGTATAGAATATGTAACGAGGAAATGTACAGAACAAGAAAAAAGAAGGAAAAGGAAGTTCCATACAAACATATGCATTACTTGTCCATCACTCCTAGGCTTCAAAGATTATACGCATCTTCTGTAACTGCATCTCATATGAGATGGCATAGTGTGAGAACAGCGGAAGAAGGTACGTTGACACATCCAGCTGATGGAGAAGCATGAAAGCTGTTACCCGGTTGTTTGACCATGTAACAAGAGGCTCGGCATGGAGACTTTGTTCGGCACACCTCCCCTCGTTCGGTATCTGGCATCGTTCGGCTTTAAGAGGTCGCTTGATATACTGTAACAGGTCCCGAAGAAAGGAATTGAATGGCGGCACGCTACCGACCCAGCACATGAATCTGTTGCAGGCTATATATCTTACTGGGGGCAAGTGAGGTCGATCATGTCCCGATGGAACCAACACATCGTCGAAAGGAATCCAGTGTACTGAGCATATACGGCGAAACGTGCTTTCGTTAATCTTCGAGGCTTGAGAATCGATCGGATCGTCTAAAAAGATCGCTGCATCCAAGGCATCGGGAGCCAAGTCGACAGATGCGATCGCAGGGTTCGGCATGTCTTGTACAGGAGTAGACGACTGACTTGAAGTTCTAACTTCTTCTTGTTGAGAAGATGGTTGGGGTCTGTCCGAGATTGTGGCAGAGCTGGATTTTCTAGACATCTCTAATGAGTGTTGGATCTGATGAAACACCTGTTTTAACTATACTTAAAAAAACGATCGACATTAGACATAACAACAAAAATACTCCCCCATGTGGTGTGTGAACTAGTGCAATCATTCAAGTATAAGTGCCAAAGAATTACAAGTCATAAGGTCCCTGAAATAGAGTTAAGCATTGGACTTTCATCTTTGGAAACCGTCATCACCGACCGTCTCCGAGAGCTTGTCGTATGATGGTGCGTCGACACTGTATGTGGTAGTTTATTATCTGTTTTAATCGAGTTAGACTCGGGTTTATAGATGTTGAAATTGGGGAGTTGTTAGTCCGAATTAGTTCGATATGCTTGTTTGCTTAAGTCCTTGTCCTTGATTAAATGTCATATGATTAGGCATACGAGGTCAATGGGTTCGGTGTGAGTTATGTTCGAGTTGGAATGATTTCGACTGTTTTATTCTACTTCAAGACTCGAGGCCGAGCGACACTCGAAACATGTGTCCTAAATACCGTTCGGCCTGAATGCCGCTCGGCACAAGCCCATCGCTCGACACTTGAATAAATGATGCGACCAACACCGCTCGGCATCCTAGGATCAGACGCCTTCGCTTGGCATTCTCTGGCTCGACCACCTAAGATATACAAGCCAACCCACTCGCTCACCTCCGTCTCACTTCCTTAAACCACCAAACTAGACCCTCTCTCTCTCTCTCCTTAGACTGAACGACACTTTATCCCTTTACCTCCCCGACATTACTTTCACATGGAAAATACCGAGCCACCTGCCTCATGGTTGGTCGACTTTCACTTGGAAAGCAAACGCCGACTCATCCACCATCACTTCTCCCTCGCTCCTTGTTTACCGACCGGCCTCGAACAACACTTTAGTCACACTCCGACAGCTTAACTACCACGCTCGGTAACCTAGCAGTAGCCTACGACCTAGAAACCATGGGAGTCTTCTTCCCTTCTCCTCTCCATGTCTATAGACTCGAAATCAAAAAAGGTTGTACCGAGTTCCAAATCTAAGGCATGTTTAAACCTCGGCTTGTCTTCCTCTTCTACACGATTCCCACTGTCCTTGATCTAAGAAAGTTTCACGAACTCAGATCTCGTGATAAATCTCCTAATCTGGAAAAAGCATTTGAAAGAAAAGTGGTTACCTAAGAAGATGGACGAGGCTTAGAGATCCGATATAGTTCGAGGCTGTGCAGTTAAAGCGCTCGGCAGATTCAAAGCGGTGGAGGTGCAAAAAGTCATAACGGGGATATAGCGAGGATATAGCGGGATATAGCAGATGGCTCTAAAATAGCATATAAAACTCGTACTTAATGTTTTTACAAATATATAAATGGTAATTAAATGAAAAATTATCATTCAATTGAATTATAATTAATACATAAATAATTTTAAATAAAAACATGTGTGAATATACTTTAAATAAACGTAAAACTGTTATATAACATAATTGAATTTAGTAGAATATTAGAGTATTTTCATTTCTGAAAATATATTAAAATTTAAATCAAATAAATTAGTTTATTAATTTTTATAACGTATAAATGCAAATTTTCAATTCATTTTATTAAAGAAGATATAGCGGAAATAGCGGAATATAGCGGGAATAACGGGATATATCGGAAATAGTGGGGCTTAAAGCGGAAAGGCTATATTTTCGGGCTATATGGAAATATCGTAGCGGTAGAAATCCGCTATGAGATATAGCAGGGTTATAGCGGGGTAATAGCGGAGCATTAACTACACAGGTTCGAGGTTGAAGCTTGCTTAGATTCGACCTGGGGTAGAACTGTAAGGAAGGTTAGAGAGGTAGGAAGAGTTTGGGAAAAAGAGAAGTTAAGAGCTCCTGAATCGAAGTGAAAGTGAGAGAGTGATAAAAGAAAATGTCGGTTTTTATGGAGAAGGGAAGTTGAACATGCATCGACCAGTGGAATCGGTCAAAATACCTCGTTCGGCATTCAACCCTCGTTCGGCACTCAGGCATCATTCGGCATTTAAGCCTCGCTCGGCATTCATGAGAACGTTTTCGGGAGGAAAGAATGAAGGCTTAAAGGAGAATGCGGAGTACTCATGGATCAAAGTGCATCATGTTCGTCCACATGATACACTTTGGGGGGCAAGTGTTACCCGGTTTTTGACCATGTAACAAGAGGCTTGGCATGGAGACTATGTTCGGCACACCTCCCCTCATTCGGTATCTGGCATCGTTCGGCTTTAAAAGGTCGCTCGGCAAACGGCCTCGTTCGGCACAACTCTCCCCGTTCGGCATTCCACTTCGCTCGGCATAGCAAGGCCTTTCGGCATTCTACTTCGCTTGGCATAGCAGGGTCGCTCGGCATGCTGCCTGGCTCGGCATACGAGCATCATTCGGCATGATAAGGTCGCTCGGCATGTTGCCTGGCTCGGCATACGAATGTCGTTCGGCGTGAATCCTTCGCTCGGCACACCAGGCCTCGACCGACATCTTCCCTCGCTCGGCATCCCAGGTCTCGACCGGCATCTTCCCTCGCCCGGCATCCATTAGCAACATCGATTAGCAAAGTTGCTGAACGAGGCCATTCGGCATCCCTGATTCGGTGCATAGGAGGGATGTTAACAAGCTGTCAAGTCCACAACAACGTAAGGACGTTCGGCATAGCTTCACTTCGCTTCAACTCACTACTTGCCTTGATTCTCTCGATGGTCAACCAAAAATGGTTCTCGACCGGCATTCCTCGCTCGGCATGGCTCATTCGGCATGCCTGGTTCGGTGTGCTGGGGTCACTTACTACGGGCTGAGGTATCTTACTCCTATGCCCATGAGGGAAGTCCAACCCATCTTCGTCTATAAATAGAAGGGCAGGGGCACAGTGAAATGGGCCATTTTTTAGAACACTGGGGAGACTCTACCGCTTTCAAGACTGACTCTTTTTAGTTCAAACTTGTACTCAAGCAATTATTGTACGGATTGTATTTGTATTTAACTACTTGGGAAAGCAATAAAGATTACAATTCAAAGTGGACATAGGCAGTTACGCCGAACCACTATAAATCTGGTGTTCTAGGTTTCTGTAGTTAATTTAGTCTATATCTCTCTGTTTTAATTTATCTTCTTCATTTATCTCTCTACACTGACCAATTTTGGTGCTAACACTTTGGTACTTTCACTGAGAATCGAATTCTCAGGCCACAAGGATCTGCTTTGTAGCTACTAGATTGAGTAAATCCCCCGAAGGAGATCCAGGTCATTCACAAGACGCCCGTTGATTCTACTTAGAGTTCCTATCAATAACTCTACTATGGGAAGACCACGTACCAGATCAGCCTCTCATAATGCGGACGTCAATGAGACTGCTAGCGTACAACAAATAGGACCTAGCAATCAACAAGCAAATCTGGGTGCAGGAATCACCACCTAAAATCGAATGGAAGTTGTCACCAGAACAAAGTTCAACGACTTGATGAGAGAACTCATGGAAAGCAGGAGACAACTTGGAGAACAGATTCAAGCTAACGCCAACCTTATGGCTCAGCTCACTCAACAACAGCATCAGAATGTTGGGGGTAGTCCAGCTCCTTACTCTTCATCTGATAGCTCGACTTCGTCCGATGAACCTCCCAGGCGTAGACGCCGCAAGACTGAAACTACACAGGCAGGTGATGCTGATTGATCAACTGGGGATCACTTACACCTTGGAGACCGCAACCAAGCAGGAACAAGAAACTTAGGATCTGGAGCGCGTGTGGAAAGTGGATGCCCGGCTTACCAAGACGCCAATGATGCTGAACCTCAAGATACATGTTTGACAGATCGCCAGCAGAGGAGACATCAACCTGAATGATCCCATAGAACGGACTCCAACCTTCCATCTTCCATACATACCCCAGACCTATCGACTATGGTCAGACAGCTGATGAGAGAAAATCAAGGCCTGACCAATGAAGATTGGGGGATATCTAGGAGTCATACTCCATTCGCTGATACTATTCTACAGGCCGAGTACCCAGGAAGTTTAGCATGCCAACTATCCCGGCCTACGAAGGGAAGACCGATCCTCGACAGCATGTGATGAGATATGAATGGATGATGGATTCAACTAGAGCGAATGATGCGACCAAATGCAGATGCTTCCCGATAACTCTATCTAGGATCGCTACTATGTGGTTCACCCGACTTCCTCCACGGTCCGTATCCAGTTTCGAGGAGCTGACAACAAAATTTATAGAACAGTTCAGGATACATGCTACTCGTCCAAAGGACGTGATGTCCCTATCAAGTGTAATCCAAGCTCCAGGGGAGTCGTTGAAGGAGTATCTACAGAGATTCCATGTTGCGGCTATAGAAGTTAGCAATCATAATGATCACGCAATTCTTATGGTTGTGATGCGAGGTGTGGATCCGGATTCAGAATTTGGAGATTGGTTAGCAGGAAAACCTCCAACTACGCTAGAGCGTTTTTACTCAAAGGCTCATCAATTCATAAGAAGGGAGGAAGCCAGGTGGACAAGGCGAGAAAAGGCACCAGGGCCTGTTCAGGAGACCGTAAAAAGCAACATCGCTGTAAAGCAATCCGGAGACAACTCGGGGAAAGTTCAGGTCAATGTCCAGAACAAGCCCGGGCAATCTAAGGAGTCCGGAGGAGGAAATCAGGGGAAGAAAAGAGAAGCAGGGAAATGGAAGCCAAGAATTCCAACCTACAACGAATACACCCCACTAAATGCATCTCTTGGGAATATTTACCTATCAACTTGTAATACCTTTCAATACAGAAAGCCGCGCCCAAAGGAGTCAACCGAGGAGCAAAAGTGGACTGGGAATTATTGCCGCTTGCATGAGACTTATGGGCACAATACTGAAGAGTGTAGGCACCTACATGACGCTATAGAAAAGTTGATTAGACAGAAAAAGTTGCAGAAGTTTGTAAAGAGTCCTCAAGAGGGTGGGCAAGGAACGTCCAATCCTAGTCACGCACCAGCTCCACATCACCCTGATGAGCCTGCTCGATCTGTCGGTAGACTGGTCATAAATACGTTAGTAGGCGGACCTTATCCTGCAGATAAGAATTGGCAGGAAATGGAGCGATATGCTAACTCCCTGAAGCATGCAGATTTTGAGTGTTGTTTAAATACTGAGGACGGGTCCCCAGCTAAGCAGAAGCGGACAATGACAGACGATATAGTATTCAGGAGCCGAGATGCCGACCAGGTGGAGGCTCCTACCGTTGACCCGATGGTCATATTCGCGACTATCGGGCCAGCACTAGTGAGAGAATTTTGATTAATCGTGGAAGTTCTGTTAACATCATCTTCAAAAAGGCGTATAACCAAATGAAGATGGAGACGAAGGATTTAAAGCCGTCTAAAGCTCGTATTCATGGCTTTAATGGTGCAGCGACTGATGTAGTGGGTATGTTGAGTTGCCAGTTGAACCGGGACAAGGTGAGCGTAGGAGGGTGCGAATCCTACCTTTCATAGTCTTGGATGTAGATTCCCCATACAATGTATTTCTGGGTCGACCGGCCCTGGCTGAATTCAGAGCAGCATTGGACCCGTGGTGTTTGACATTAAAATTTCCGACCGACAAAGGAGTAGGTGTTGTTTATGGTGACCAGGCGACCGGTCGTGCATGTTATGTGGCTGAGCTCCGAGAGGCCCATCGAAGAGAGAAAGGAAAGGATGCGGACAACTCCGTCCGCATTCAGAATACTAACAATTGACAAGTAATGCCCGAGCCCTGGCTCGGGCAAAATTCTCGGATCTATAGAGACATAGATCCGAGAGACGATGATAAGGAACCCAGGGAAGAAAAAGCAGCACAGGCTATGACGGTTGACATTTCAGTCAGCCGAGACGATCCGTCGCGAGTACTGAAGATTGGATCACAACTCAGCTCCTCGATGACCGAGGACCTTAGTGATTTCCTCCGAGCGAATCTCGATGTTTTCGCTTGGACACATTCCGACATGTGCGGGATTTCTCCCGCTATTACGAGTCATATGTTGAACATAGACCCGAGGTACATTCCAGTTAAGCAAAAAAGGAGAGGAATGGACCTAGAGAGGTCCGCTGCTCTCAGAGAGGAGGTGGACAAACTCAAAGCGAATGGGTTCGTTCGTGACACCCTCTACCCTGAATGGGTGTCAAACCCCATGCTAGTGAGAAAAGCAAATTGAAAGTGGAGAACTTGCGTAGATTACTCTGATTTAAACAAAGCATGTCCTAAGGACAGCTTCCCATTACCTAGAATTGATCAGTTGGTCGACTCCACTGCAGGACACGAGTTATTGTCATTCATGGATGCATACTCGGGATACAACCGGATCCCGATGCACATTTCGGACCAGGAACACACTAGTTTTGTCACAGACGTTGGGCTATATTGCTATGTAGTGATGCCCTTTGGATTGAAAAACGCGGGAGCGACTTATCAACGTCTGGTGAATCGAATGTTTAAAGACCAGATTGGTAGAACAATGGAAGTCTACGTGGATGACATGCTCGTGAAGTCACGGTAGTCAAACGACCACATTCGAGACTTAGCAGAGATGTTTGGCATACTCAGATACTATGGGATGAAGATCAACCCTCTTAAGTGTTCCTTCAACGTTGCATCAGGGAAGTTTTTAGGATTCATTGTTAATTCCCGGGGAATCGAAGCTAACCCGGAAAATATTCAAGCTATTCCAAACATAAAAGTGCCCAGGACTATAAAGCAGGTACAAAGCTTGAATGGAAAAGTGGCTGCGCTGAGTCAATTTATATCCAGAGCAACAGACAAGTGTATTCCCTTCTTCGATATAATAAAGAAAGGAAAAAGGAATTTCGAATGGAAATCCAACTGTGAGGAAGCGTTCCGAGCTCTGGTGAGGCATTTAGAAAATCCTCCAGTGCTGTCGAAACCAGTAGACTATGAAATGTTGTACGTATACTTGGTCGTATCCCCACATGCTATAAGTGCGGCTTTGGTCCACGAGGAGGACCAAGTTCAAAAGCCGGTGTATTACGTTAGTAAATGTTTAACGGGGGCAGAACGAAATTATCCTAAAATTGAGAAATTGGCATATTGCTTAGTGATTGCATCACGTAAGCTGCATCCGTACTTTCAAGCACACTCGGTCAGTATTTATACCGATCAGCCCTTGCGATAGGTACTCCAACGACTAGAAACTTCTGAAAGGATGTTAAAATGGAATATCGAGTTGAGTCAGTTCGATATTACCTACCTTCCATGAAGAGCTATACAAGGACAAGCATTAGCAGACTTCATCGCTGAGTTCACTATGTCAAACGAACCAGATAGTCAAGTGTCATTCCCCCATTCGATGGAAATTGTACACCGATGGGGCGTCAAACGACCGTTGTTCTGGGGCTGGTGTAATTCTTGTGACTCCAAAAAATCGATCGATTTGTTATGCTTTGAAGCTCAATTTCCCAGCTACGAATAATGAAGCAGAATATGAAGCATTGATTGCTGGTTTAAAGCTTATTGGAGAACTCGGGGTAAAATCAGTTGAAATCTTTTGTGACTCACAGTTGGTGGTGTATCAAGTGCGAGGAGATTACCAAGCAAGGGGACAAAATCTTGCTCCGTACCTTGCTTTGGTTTAGGAACTATTGGCGAACCTTGAACATTATGACATTTCGCATGTCCCGCGTGAACAGAACAAGGAAGCCGACTCGCTGGCCAAATTCGCAAGTACCGGCGATGCACAGCAAATGGGATTAGTTCCCATCGAAACCTTACATGCTCCAAGCATAGATGTGATGGAGGTGGATTTTGTGTTGGAAACGGAAATCGAGAAGGAGTCATGGATAACCCCATTCAAACAATACCTGTTAAACGGGACTTTGCCCGAAAGAAGAAGCGAAAGACGACAGGTCATTCGCAAAGCCGCGTGATATGTGATGCAGGGCGGAGTAATGTATCGGAGGGGGTACTCGGTCCCCTTACTACGGTGCATTGCCCATGATGAGACAAAGCGGGTCTTGAAGGAAGTTCACGAAGGAGAATGTGGCGACCATACTGGGGGGCAGACATTAGCAAAAAAGATCCTCCGCTACGGATACTTTTGGCCAACTTTGAATCGGGATGCTGCAGATCATGTAAGAAAATGTGATAAGTTTCAAAGATACGCGAAAATCCCGAGAGCTCCGCCAATGGAACTCACGTAAATGGTTAGTCCTTGGCCGTTTGCAATTTGGGGAATCGACATAGTCAGTTCTTTGCCTATATCCAAAGGTGGCGCAAAATACACAATAGTTGCGGTCGACTACTTCACCAAATGGGCCGAGGCAGAGCCCTTAGCCACAATCACCTCCAAGAAGGTCATTAATGTCGTTGTGCGGAACATTATATACCGCTTCGGCCTCCCGCGAACCATCATTACAAACAACGGAACTCAATTCGAAAGTAAGGAATTCAAAGGTTTCTGTTTAAAATACAACATTGAGAAAAAGTTCGCCGCAGTTGCTCATTCTAAGGATAATGGACAAGTTGAAGCCGTGAACAAAATAATCAAGTCCATATTGAAGAAGCGTCTGGAAAAGGCTGGAGGCAAGTGGGTAGATGAACTTCCAACGGCGCTATGGGCTTATAGAACCACCCACAAGTCTGCGACTGGCCACACTCCATTCGCATTGGCATATGGCACGAAGGCTGTTATACCCGTGGAGCTTGAAGTTCCATCACATCGGGTGACACATTATGATCCTCGGACGAATCAGGATCTCTTGTTGGAATCACTGGACTTCGTTGATGAAAAACGTGAAGAAGCTGAGTTAAGGGCGGCAGCATATAGGCACCGAGTTATGCGATATTATAACGAAAAAGTCCGCCCAAGAATCATTGATGTGGGTGATCTCGTTTTGAAACGAGTTTTTCCGGTACCATCACGTATGAATCCCCCAAGCATGGAATAGTGAACATTTGCGATGTTATTATATTTAGCCTGTTTCTTTCGTGTTTTAGGTGCAATTATTTCCAGTATGTTTTTGTTCCATTGATTCTTAGTTTTTTTGGCATGTAATCGGACGATTTAGTTTGTTTTCATTAATAAAGGCTTGAAGCCATCTTTTCCATGAATTACTGATGTTTCTATGCATGATAATCCGATGGCAAACAACTAGAGTTGCATTATTCTGTCTGACGTACGAACATGCATAAACGACTTAAATCTCCAAGTCCCCTGAGTGCGGACTGGAGTACTCTGAGTCCCCTGAGTGCGGACTAGAGTATAAACGATTTAAATTTCCAAGTCCCCTGAGTGCGGACTGGAGTACTTTGAGTCCCCTGAGTGCGGACTATAGTATAAACGACTTAAATCTCCAAGTCCCCTGAGTGCAGACTGGAGTACGCTGAATCCCTAGAGTGCGGACAAGAGTATAAACGATTTAAATTTCCAAGTCTCTTGAGTGCGGACTAGAGTACTCTGCGTCCCCAGAGTGCGGACTAGAGTATAAACGATTTAAATCTCCAAGTCCCCTGAGTGTGGACTGGAGTACTCTGAGTCCCCTGAGTGCGGGCTAGAGTATAAACGACTTAAATCTCCAAGTCCCTTGAGTGCGGACTGGAGTACTCTAAGTCCCCAGAGTGCGGACTAGGGTATAAACAACCTCGAAATCCCCAAAGTCCCCTGAGCGCGGACTGGAATGTTCTGAGTTCCCAGAATACGGATCAGAGCATAAGCGATTCAAAAAATCTCCGAGTCATATGGAAGTGAACTAGGGCTTATGTAACTCACAAGGTTTCAGATTTTGTCTACAAGCTATACAGTAAGCTGGACAACAAAAGTCATTTGAAAGACAAAGAACAAAATTTTATTCATCAATTCAAAATAAAGTCCTACTACAACTCCTCCTAAAACTCGAAGTCAAAAGCCTATTTACAACGGCTATGAAAATAAATAAAAATGATTACATAATCCAGACCGATTCCCGTTGAGCGAGCATGATAGTTACTTTTTTGGCTTCTTCTCTTTCTTCGATTTCTCAGACGATTATTCCCCCACGCGTTTTCTCTTGGACGTTTTGCTCGCTAGAGAAACGGTGTCAGAAGTGGGAGGAGGAACATCTAGTGATTTGGTTCTGCCAGGAAGAATGACTTTTAGAGGCCTATTCAATGGATCGTCAAGTTCTACTACTTGAGGCTCGACCTTGATCTCCACTTTCTTTTTCCTCTCTTCCTCGATCTGCTCCTTCATGCTCAGCCCTGAGGTATGTTCAGAAGCGCTGGTAATCTCAATTTCATAACTTTCTTCGACGGGGGACGAAGTTTCAGACTTATCCTCGTCGAGCGCCTCAATCACCTGAGCATCAGGACCGGGGGTCGCTCCCGCGTGAGTAGCCTCGCTCGCTTTCCCCTTTTCCTCCTTGTCGTCATCGCTCCTTGGAGACGGATTGGGATTAGAACGGTCTACGCATAATCACAAGAGATGAACGTTCGAATACAATAACCTCTCGCCGAAAACGACGGTTCTTTGAACTTTAAGAAGAAGAGTTATATACCGGCTTCTTGCTGACTCTCAACCGTCCGAGGAGTCTCACCCTCTGGAATGGGAGATAGAACATGAATGCCGAGGCCAGGGTCTTCCGGGTCGTAACTAATGTGCTGCTCAAACGGATCAAGTGCTGGCCGACCCGCCGATTGAGTCGGGGGAGGAGCTATTGACCCGGTCTCAGACGGACCAACAATGTCTTTTTTTTCCTTTGATGGAGAAGAGTCTTTGCCAAAAAGAGCCATTGCTGCAGACAAGTCTAAAGGCTCATTCCCCCTAAGAAATTCCTTTACTAAAGCATCCTCGTCAACCTCCTCGGTACCCGATTCCAACTTTTTAATCTTTATAAGAGTGTCCCATGCCTCAGCTAGAGATTCGAGGTAACCCTCGCCAAGAAAAGTCAAATCCAGATGCATGAGGACGCGAGCGTTGTATTCTGCTATAAGCGGGTCGAACAAGCACTTGATCTCCTCCCTACCGACTTCGGCAGCTGCCTCGAGGCGTGAATCGATATCAGAAGGCACCATCTTTTTACCTTCCTCGCGAGCTATCTCCTTCGGTGCTTCGGCTCTAGAAAGCTCCTCATCTAGTTGTGTTTTGAGGAGTCGAGTGGCAATAATTTCGTTGCAGTATCGTTGGGACTCCTCCTGAGCAGCTATCTTCTCTTCCTTCTCCTTAGAGAGTAGTTCTTTCAACTCTTTGACCTGCAGGACGAATGCATCCCTTTCTTTTTGAACAAAGTCCTTTCCTAAAGCCAAGGCCCCACAGCGTTGGACCGCTTCGTCAATTTCTTTCTTATAAGTTGTCTCCAGACGATTGACGGCCTCCGTAGTATCTTTAGCATTTTGTTGGGCAGCTTCGAGTTTGGACTTGTACGAAGAGAGCTCTGCATCCTGAGCTTAGATAATGTCTTTATCGTGAATGGATTCAAGCTTCAGGCGGTCGATTTCGTGTTGACGCTCAACAGAGACTTCCAAGACTTTTTCAGCCAGATGGACAAACGCGTCATGTTGAACATAAACATCGTTGTTGCAAGCAATGGCGCTCTGTTTGATATGCCACGAAATGTGATGGATCGCCGGGAGGAACTTCAGACCATCAAAGCAGATTTTGGGGAACTTAACTTTGAGCTCGGCTAGCTTCTCCGATATCGTCGGATCTGTTGCGGGAACAGGGGGAGATGGCGTTGAAAGTTCAGTCTTCTTGTGATGTTCCCGAGACTGCCGTGTGTTGGATGAACCAGAGTGTTGATCACGGGGGACATCGGATTGGGACCCCTTCTGTGCAGACTTCTCCCTGCCTTGCTCTGATTGAGAAGGATGATCACGGGAATATGAGGACTGGCTGTATGTTTTCCTTCGATAAGTTGATTCTCGAGGGTGATAATCTCGGTCTCCAGAGTCATCCCTGTCTCGGTGCTTGCCGGGGCCCGAATCCCGGCCAGAGTGATGAAAAATAGATGACCCGCAAAGATGATCGAGTTCGTGAGTGCGTCCCATGTCACCTGCATAGAATGAGAATAACGATAAGTTAGAAAAGAACAGAGTGATGGCTAAAATTGAAGTGCAGGGTGAAGTGCATGTGTCCATGTGTGTCCTAGTGTTCCCCCCGATGGACCAGTTTCTTTATCTTTACTAATAGGAGTTTTTTCTCCCTGGATTTGGGCCCGAGCGCCTGTATCGCCTCTCGCGGGCGAATGAAGTTTAAGAGCTTCTGGATCATCGAAACCATAGTTGAGAAAATCATCGGGAATAGTGAGGTCCGACAAGCCTTTCAACGAACTCTCTAAGTGTTGAGAAGAAGGCTCTTTTTCTACTGGAGTAAGGGTGACCTTAGAGGTTCCACCCACCGTCTTCTTCCTCAATTTATAGTTCAACTTCTTCTTTCCCTTCGAAGGGGAAGGTGTCTTCTCGATATCGTGGACTTCGACTATCGAGTCCCGAGCAGGGCTAACATTTTCGCCCTGTACTTCAAGCATTTTGGCTTCTCTAATCTCCCCCTCCTCTGGTGTATCAGGGGCGTTACGTGCTGAAGATCCAGCCTGTTTTTTCCTTTGCCTAAAGCAGGCCTGGGTATAGTGACGCCTTGAGGAAGGCTTATTCGGCGACCTTCCGCCAGCAGCCCAAAGTTCGTGAGCGATTCATTTGAAATGAGAGATCTGATGTCCCGGTCTTCTGCGGGAATGGCTCGGATAGCTTCGACAGCTTCAGAATACCCGGAGCCTTCGGGACGTGGGTTGATACCTGTAAAAGTATAGAAAGAGTTAGAAAAGGTGCGGTTTCCACCAAACACGAGTATTAATCCAGAAAAAAGACTTACTCCCTTCCACCCATCTCCTCGCGAAGCCAAGGGACAAAGTACGTAGAACCACTCCTGTTTATACTGAGCGAACTTGTTCCATGCCCCAGTCAGGATTTGACACTTGCTATGGGGCTCAAAGAATACAAAAGATGGACTATCTGACCGTCTCTTGAAGCGATAGATATAACGGATATCGCCAGGAGTCAGGAGCCTGAAAAGGACACTCATGAAGAGAATGTAAGTGTCGTATATGAACGCGTGGCTATTTGCATGTAATTGCGATGGGGCAATCTTGATATACTGTAACAGGTCTCGAAGAAAGGAGTTGAATGACGGCACGCTACCGACCCAGCACATGAATCTGTTGCAGGCTATATATCTTACTGGGGGCAAGTGAGGTCGATTCTGTCCCGATGGAACCAACACGTCGTCGAAAGGAATCCCGTGTACTGAGCATATACGGCGAAGCGTGCTTTCGTTAATCTTCAAGGCTTGAGAATCGATCGGATCGTCTAAAAAGATCGCTGCATCCAAGGCATCAGGAGCCAAGTCGACAGATGCGATCGCAGGGTATGGCATGTCTTGTATAGGAGTAGACGACTGATTTGAATTCTAACTTCTTCTTGTTGAGAAGATGGCCCGGGTCTGTCCAAGATTGTGGCAGAGCTGGATTTTCTAGACATCTCTAATGAGTGTTGGATCTGATGAAACACCTACTTGAACTATACTTAAAAAAACGATCGACATTAGACATAAAAACAAAAATACTACCCCTATGTGGTGTGTGAACTAGTGCAATCATTCAAGTATAAGTGCCAAAGAATTACAAGTCATAAGGTCGCTGAAATAGAGTTAAGCATTGGACTTTCATCTTCGGAAACCGTCATCACCGACCGTCTCCGAGAGCTTGTCATATGATGGTGCGTCGACACTGTATATGGAAGTTTATTATCTGTTTTAGTCGAGTTAGACTCGAGTTTATAGTTGTTGAAATTGGGGAGTTGTTAGTCCGAATTAGTTCGATATGCTTGTTTGCTTAAGTCCTTGTCCTTGATTAAATGTCATATGATTAGGCATACGAGGTCAGTGGGTTCGGTGTGAGTTATGTTCGAGTTGGAATGATTTCGACTGTTTTATTCTACTTCAAGACTCGAGGCCGAGCGACACTCGAAACATGTGTCCTAAATACCGTTCGGCCTGAATGCCGCTCGGCACAAGCCCATCGCTCGACACTTGAATAAATGATACGACCAACACCGCTTGGCATCCTAGGATCAGACGCCTTCGCTTAGCATTCTCTGGCTCGACCACCTAAGATAGACAAGCCAACCCACTCGCTCACCTCCATCTCACTTCCTTAAACCACCAAACTAGACCCTCTCTCTCTCTCCTTAGACCGAATGACACTTTATCCCTTTACCTCCCCGACATTACTTTCACATGGAAAATACCGAGCCACCTATCTCATGGTTGGTCGACTTTCACTTGGAAAGCAAACGCCGACTCATCCACCGTCACTTCTCCCTCGCTCCTTGTTTACCGACCGGCCTCGAACGACACTCTACTCACACTCCGATAGCTTAACTACCATGCTCGGTAACCTAGCAGTAGCCTACGACCTAGAAACCACTGGTGTCTTCTTCCCTTCTCCTCTCCATGTCTATAGACTCGAAATCAAAAAAGGTTGTACCGAGTTCCAACCCTAAGGCATGTTTAAACCTCGGCTTGTCTTCCTCTTCTACATGATTTCCACTGTCCTTGATCTAAGAAAGTTTCACGAACTCAGATCTCGTGCTAAACCTCCTAATCTGGAAAAGCATTTGAAAGAAAAGTGGTTACCTAAGAAGATGGACGAGGCTTAGGGATCCAATTTAGTTCGAGGTTGAAGCTTGCTTAGATTCGACCTGGGGTAGAACTGTAAGGAAGGTTAGAGAGGTAGGAAGAGGTTGGGAAAAAGAGAAGTTAAGAGCTCCTGAATCGAAGTGAAAGTGAGAGAGTGATAAAAGAAAATGTCGGTTTTTATGGAGAAGGGAAGTTGAACAGGCATCGACCAGTGGAACCGGTCAAAATACCTCGTTCGGCATTCAACCCTCGTTCGGCACTCAGGCATCATTCGGCATTTAAGCCTCACTCGTCATTCATGAGAACGTTTTCGTGAGGAAAGAATGAAGGCTTAAAGGAGAATGCGGAGTACTCATGGATCAAAGTGCATCATGTTCGTCCACATGATACACTTTGGGGGGCAAGTGTTACCCGGTTGTTTGACCATGTAACAAGAGGCTCGGCATGGAGACTTTGTTCGGCACACGTCCCCTCATTCGGTATCTGGCATCGTTCGACTTTAAGAGGTCGCTCGGCAGACGGCCTCGTTCGGCACAACTCTCCCGGTTCGGCATTCCACTTCGCTCGGCATAGCAAGGCCGTTCGGCATTCTACTTCGCTTGGCATAGCAGGGTCGCTCGGCATGCTGCCTGGCTCGGCAAACGAGCATCGTTCGTCATGATAGGGTCGCTCGGCATGTTGCCTGGCTCGGCATACGAATGTCGTTCGGCGTGAATCCCTCGCTCGGCACACCAGGCCTCGACCGGCATCTTCCCTCGCTCGGCATCCCAGGCCTCGACTGGCATCTTCCCTCGCCCGGCATCCATCAGCAACATTGATTAGCAAAGTTGCTCAACGAGGCCGTTCGGCATCCCTGGTTCGGTGCATAGTAGGGATGTTAACAAGTTGTCAAGTCCACAACAACGTAAGGACGTTCGGCATAGCTTCACTTCGCTTCAACTCACTACTTGCCTTGATTCTCTCGATGGTCAACCAAAAATGGTTCTCGACCGGCATTCCTCGCTCGGCATGGCTCGTTCGGCATGCCTGGTTCGGTGTGTTGGGGTCACTTACTACGAGCCGAGGTATCTTACTCCTAGGCCCATGAGGGAAGTCCAACCCATCTTCGTCTATAAATAGAAGGGCAGGGGCACAGTGAAAGGGACCTTCTTTCGAGAACACTGGGGAGACTCTGCCGCTTTCAAGGCTGACTCTTTTTAGTTCAGACTTGTACTCAAGCCATTATTGTACGGATTGTATTTGTATTTAACTACTTAGGAAAGCAATAAAGATTACAATTCAAAGTGGACATAGGCAATTACGCCGAACCACTATAAATCCGGTGTTCTAGGTTTCTGTAGTTAATTTAGTCTATATCTCTCTGTTTTAATTTACCTTCTTCATTTATCTCTCTACACAATCTTTCTAAAGGGGGTTAGTGACCAATTTTGGTGCTAACAAAAGCATTTTGACAAAACTTATCCCACTTTTGCAGTGAAGAGTCGTAATGCTAGACTTGGATTATGTACAGATGGTTTTTCACCATTTTCTCAATTTGGTGCTAAATATTCATCTTGGCATGTTATCATCACACCTTATAATTTATCTTTGTGGATGTGTATTAAAACTCCATATATGTTTCTTACTGTTGTCGTTTCTGGCCCTGACGATTCGACACAAGGAATCGATGTTTATTTACAACCGTTGATTGAGGAGTTAAAAACACTATGGAACGAAGAAGTAGATACATACGACGTTTCAAAGAAAAAAAATTCGTATGTTTGCTACTTTGTTATGGACTATAAGCGATTTTCTTAGTAACGCAATGCTTTAAGGATAGAGTACATCCGGTCATCTAGCTTGTCTTTATTGCATGAAAGAAACACGGGCATTTTCTTTACCGAATGGTAAGAAAATTTCATGGTTTGACTGCCATCGATGTCTTCTCCATGTCAATCATCCCATCAGAGGAGATAGAAAAAACCTTTTAGCTAATAGAGTAGAAACCAGACAACCACCAATGACATGGTCAAGCGAAGACATATATGAACTTGTAAGAGACTATCCAAAGATATATGAAACTGGAGTACAAACTGAAATTGCAGGTAAATCGACTATTCATAATCGGTGCAAACAAAGTATATTTTGGGAGTTTCCTTATTGGAAAGATTTTCTGCTTTCGTCATAATATTGATGTGATGCACAATGAGAAAAATGTATTTGATAATGTTTTTAACACAATTTTGAATGTCAAGGGGAAGGCTAAGGACGATTTGAAATCAAGGCGCGATATACAAGAATTATGCAAACGTCTTGAGCTTCATATGAAACCAAACGACAATAAAAAACCCATAGCGTGTTATGAGTTAGATAATAATCAAGTTAAAGTTGTGTTGAAATGGTGGAAGGACAAAATTTCCTGATGGAATTTCATCAAATCTTCGTAGATGTGTTGACTTTAAAAATGGTAGATTGAGTGAAATGAAAAGCCACGACTGTCACATAATGATGGAAAATTTATTACCCGTTGTATTCAAAAAACTATTGCCCTTAAAACTTTGGAAGGTAATAACAGAACTTAGTCTGTTTTACAAACAACTTTGTTTGACTACGTTAAAAGTTCAACGTTTACGTAAACTTGAAGAAGATATTCCTATATTGCTCTGCGAATTGGGGAAAATATTTCCACCCGATTTTTATAATGTAATGGAGCATTTACATGTTCATCTCCCATCTGAAGCACGACTTCAAGGTCCTGTAATGCGACGGTTTTTTGCGTCGGTTTCCAACGGCTAGCGATGACCGCCGATAGTTTTCAGCCGTCGGAAATCGTACATTTTTTTGTAGTGTTGCACAAGAAAACATGTGTATAAACCGGTTTCTGTCTCAAGAAATGAACCATGAAATGTGCAATCGGGTTCGGAAGTGCAGCATTCAAGACAATTATAATCAGAACAAAGCTTCAACTTGGGCGGACATGGTAAGATAAGGGGGTTAAACTTAGAATTCAATATGAGTTTTGTTGAACCATTATCTATTGCAAGAAGAAGATTATTGTTGTGAAGGAGGGGCCAATAGAAGAATAGAAATCAAATGAGGATTCTCAGTTGTTGCTTATGTCTTCAGCAACATGCACGTATATCATCACTTCAAGGATTTTGTCATAAAATCATGGAAGCCAACATGCAGGTTTGAAATCTACATGCAAAATAATGGTTTTTTTCGTTATAATATTTTCAAATGCAGCAGATTATGAAAAGCAATAAATAGGAGTCCTTATTTATTAATGGAAAACTCATAATATTGAAAAAATGGAGTAAGAAACTTAATTTTGATAAAGATTTGCTTTCAACAATGCCAGTATGGATTCGTTTGCCAGAATTAAATCTAAAGTTATGAGATAAAGATGCATTTGGTTCTATTTCTGATGTAGTTGTCATCCCAGTGATATTGGATGAACCTACTATGAAAGAAATTAGATTATGTTATGCAAGAAAATTGGTTAAGATTAAAGCAGACGCTGATCTACTCGAGGATGCATACATCTCTATGCATGATGGAGAAAACTTGGTTCAGAAAATAGAGTATGAATGGATCCTCTACATTGCAAAACTTGTGCATGCTTTGGTCATGACAATGAAAACGTATAACCAAAAAAGTATGGAAAGAAAAGAACAGTACAGAGGCAAATTCAATGAATGAAAATCAATCTAAGAACAATGCTAGCATGCAAGTAGACAAGAATGCAAATTCTGGAAATGAAAGATTGAAAACTCCAAAAAATACAAATCCCTCTACAACTGAGGAAAAAACAATGGAAAGGAAGTAATCTGAGAACAATGACAACATGCTAGTAGATAAGAATTCAAATCATGGAAATGAAAACTTGGAAACTTTAGGTAGTGTTTGGTTTAAAAATGAATTTTGTGTTTTCGGTTTTCAATATGTATCTCAAATATGAGAACAATGGAGGGACAACGGAGAGGATGAAAGAAAGATGGATGGGTGGACGAAAGGGATAGTGGGACGATAGAAATTTGGATTGTTTCATGTGCTTGTGTTATTTTCCAAAACATGGAAAATAAAAAAAAGGTTGTTTTCTATTTTGTACGTTAACTTCGTTTTCTAAATTAGTCGTTTTCAACAATATAAATATGTCGTGTGCATTTTTGTATGGACGAAAACTCAAAACTAAAAATAACAAACCAAACACTATCTTAGTAAATGCAAATCCCCCTACAACTGACGCTAAAAAAATGGGAAAAAATCACTTCAGAAATCACTTTTCCAAAAGCATAAAAAAATGTAAGTACCTAAGGAGAAACTGCTTCTCTCAGCAAGGGTATGCAAATTCAATGTTGCAAGAAAAGGCTGACAATAGTAGGGCTGATCCAACATTAATTAGCTCTACTCCCATTATGCACACTACAATAAAAGATACACAAACAAATGAGAAAGGAGATCAAAATTTGCAAGTCAATATGTCTCCTTCAGATACTGAATGCATAAATCTAGATGATAACACTAGCCTTTTCTCACCACTAGTCAAGGAATCTGTAGTAGGAATCATAGATGGATTAAATACATCATTGCTATCTGGCAACTTAAATCCTCAATCAACTGTCTCAAATAAATCAATTGAAAATGCAGTAAGCCAGAAAGCAACTGCCTCTACATCAGCAAGCAGAAGAAAAAGGAAAAAGAATAGACTAAAAGACATAAATGACATCATATCTATTACTAGTCCAGAGGAGGTAGAGGACAATGGCTTCAGGAAAAAATACATAGTAAAAATTGCAAGTTAGGAAGAGCAACTGAAAATTCAAGACAAGAAATCATGTAGAAGAGTGGTAAAAAGTTCACTGTGATAGATGATGATAGCACTTACATGGCATCACCATAACTGGAGATTGTATTCTTTGTGTATCCTTTACTTTTACATTACATTTTTTATCATGTCTATAATTGCATAGAATGTAAGAGAGCTTAATTCACCTGAAAGAAAATTAGACTTATCAAATCTGTTATCATCAATTAAACCGAGCATTGTAGGGTTATTAGAACATAAATTAGAGTTTAGCAAAATTGATGATTATCGAGCTAAAAGTCTAAACAAGTGGAATATTATAAATAATAATCACATAAAAGGAAATGGTAGAATCATGATACTTTGAGACCCAAATGTTTGGGACATAAATCAATCCTCCTTCAACTTACAGTACATTCACTGTAAATATAGGAATGATGGAGGATTTCTTTTAGAAATTACTTTTGTATAAAAGATTGATTTTATGGAAAAATCTTGAACAGTTGAATAAAAATATAGGAAATCCATGGGTGGTTATTGGAGATTTTAATACAATTTTATATTCTTTTGAAAAGAGGGGGTGGGTAGGGGCCAATTTGTTTCAAAAAATTAGAAAAGATTAACAACTTTATTTTAAAGACTGAATTAATTGAACCAATTATTTTTGAAAATAAATTCACCTGGAAATCTGGGGAGTATAAAACATTCACTGTAAATTGGATAGGATTTTAATAAATCGGAATTTTGTAAACATATTTCCTAATTTTAAATGTTATACTTTACCTCAGGCTTCAAGTAACCACACACTAGTTCAGTTACATCTTTCTCAAAATTCTTTATATAGGATAAATCCCCCTTTTAGATTTGTGAATGGGTGGGTTTATAAAGAAAATTATAGGGAAGTGGTTAACAAAAGTTTAACAACAAAATCAGGACACTGCCCAATACAATTTCAGTAAAATGCTTCAAATCGCTAAGCATAATCTGGAAAACTGGAATAAACATAGAAATAAAAAAGATTTGAAACAAATTAGAGGCCATGTGAGATATTGCAAAATGAGTTAGACAATGATTGCTTAGGCTTTAATAAGATCAATAATTTTTTTCAGGCTCAAGGTAAACTGATTAGATCACTATATATGCAGTCTGTCAATTTGAGGTAGAAGGCAAAGGTGGATCGGCTTACCAATGGGGATGAAGCTAGCAAATTCTTTTGTGCTAAAATGTCCAATAGAAATATAAAAATGACATAGGAAAATTACTTGATGCAAAGGGAAATGTTATAAATGAAGCTACATATATTGTAAAGGAGGCAGTAAAGTATTTTACACAATTATGTAACACTAACTCTTATAGAAGTAGTTCTCCAAAAATTAATACAATGTATTTGCTTCATGATAATAGTCAAGACATATTACTTGCCCATATTAGAATGGAAGAGATCAAAAATGTAGTTTTTAATGCAAATCTTTAATAATAGTTGTAATACATTAGGTGTCACACATTTTTGGTGTAAGCATGAACTACCATAAATGTCTTTTGCATATATTATCAAATC
The DNA here is from genome assembly GCA_030737815.1 of Allium fistulosum. NCBI lineage: Eukaryota > Viridiplantae > Streptophyta > Magnoliopsida > Asparagales > Amaryllidaceae > Allium > Allium fistulosum. The sequence continues at coordinate 1,221,904,361 of CM060904.1, forward strand.
TTAATATCACCTAAAAATAGGATCTAATAAATAAACTTCATTTACTAATTCAAAATGCTCTTTTATAAATATTATCAAATCTCACCATCACTTAAAAATAGGATTTAATAAATGAACTTTTTCTTTACCAATTCAAAACCCACGTCTACAAGTATAACCAAATCTTAATATCACTTAAAAAATAGATCTAATAAATAAAATGTTTTACAAATTTGATCTTTATTAATTAATAATAGAAATAAAAATTCAAACTAACTAAAAATTAGATGTTGAAGCATTGAATAAAAATTCAAACTAACTACACCTGATTTCATCGCAAAAATATGACTAAATATTTGAGTAAATCATTCGTCTTGAATGTGTTAAACATATATAATTTGTAGAAAAATAATTCATGAGCGAAACACGTGTCGCAACAGTCGTGTAGATAAAAGCCCTAACCTTGATGGTTCAGAAATAAATTTTATAAAACTCATCGGGAAGAAATCAATAAAAAATTGTTTGATGCAATTAATGAATTTTTAATTTAAGTCATATTTTTATAACCTTAGTACCAAAAGTAAAGATCCCCAATGGTTTAGAGGATTTATAGGCCAATAGTTTGTTGCAATTTTGTTTATAAAATTATGTCTAACATACTATGAAACACAATGAATTTTTTTTTGAAATATTTAATATCAGAGAATCAAAGTGCTTTTATACCTGATAGACTCATATCAGAGAATACTTTACTTGCTCATAAGCTGATCAGGAACTTTAATAATAAAAATAGAAAACTTGTGTGCATAAAAATTGATTTACATAAAGCTTTTGATAAAATCAATAGGCAATTTATAATACATACGATGAAACAATTGGGTTTTCACGAAAAATTATGTACTTTGGTAAATGAATGTATAAACAATGATACTTATTCAGTAATCATTAATGGGTCTCCCAAAGGTTTTATTCATAGCAATAAGGGTATTAAGCAAGGGGACATGCTTTCTCCATACCTATTCACTATTGTTATGGAATTCTTTTTCAATTCTAATTGGGGCAAAACAGATAAATGGAAATATTAAACCAACAAATAAGGTTAAACCAAGCAATTCTCATTTACTGTATGCTGATGATTTATTATTATTCTTAAATGCAGACCCACAAAGTGGAGAAGCTATTGCCTATTGGCAGGGTAAGCAAAGCATGTGGATAATATACTTCAGCAAAGCATGTGGAAAATATACTTCAGCAAAGCATGTGGAAAAAAAGAGAAAATATTTAATATTCTAAAATTCAAAGAAGGATCTCTGCCTGTAATGTATTTAGGGTTGCCTCTAAGCATGAATCAAATAAATGACAAAGACTGCACATGATTATATGATATAATCCAAAATAGACTTGAGGGATGAATTAGTAAATTATTGTCATTAGCTGGTAGAATGGATCTAACTCATACAGTCATCACAGCAATAATAATGTATTGGATTCAATCTTACAACATCCCAACAAAAGAAATTCACAAAATAGAAATAATGTATGCAAACTATATTTGAAGAGGAAAACATCATAAAGTGGCATGGGAAACTGTATGCAAATCAGAAAAATCAGGTGGATTGAGGCTGAGAAACATAAATGATTCAAGAGAAGTTTGCAATTTCAAACTATTTTGGAAATTTTTGGAAGGAAAATCTTTATCGACAAAATGAAGGAGAAGTATCTCAAACAAAAAATTGGACTACCAGTATTGAAGGTCATCGTTATTTTACATGGAAAAATATACTCAATTGCAGAGAAATGGCCATTAAACTACTGGAAAAAAAAACAAGGATGGTAAGCAAACCAGTTTATGGTTTGATCCATGGATGACAAAACTTTAGTCAGTTTGTTTGGATGGAAAAATATCTACATGTTTAGTGTAGCTAATGAAAAAGTTCAAAACATTATTCAAAATCATCAATAAAATGAATACAATCACCAAACAACTTCAATTTTTAATGCAGCAATTTGGAAAATATCAATAAACCTATATTTGCAAAAGGATACTTGGTATTGGAAGCTCTCTTCAAAAGACAGATTTTCATTTAAAAAAACATAGGAGTATATACAAGAAAATAAAGCAGAGGTAGAGTGGCACAAAGTCATTTGGAATAAATCAAATTGTCTAAAAATGTCTCATTGTGCATACTTTCCTCTTTTAAATAGACCTCCAACTAGAGACAAATGTTTGAAATGGAATAAAAAGAAGAAACTATCTGTCTCATTTGTAAAACTGATTCAAAAAATATTGAGCATTTGTTTTTTGATTATGAATACTCGAGGCATATCTAGTTCATAGCCAAATCAAAAATGAAACTCAATCTACATCAGGAAGTGTAAAGCATAAGAGAAAGCATTCAATACATCCAACAGAACTACAACGCAAAATCAAAAGAGTTTAAGAAAGCATGTATATGTCTAACAATAGTAATATTTCATATTTGGAAAGAGAGAAACTTGAGATTGCACACGCAAAAAGAAATAGAATGCACACGACTATGGAAAATAATTGAATCAGAAAGCCAGATACTTCTCCAAAAATCAATCCAAACTTTCAGACATTTCAAACCAGGATATAAGAAAATTGGACATTATGAAGAAATGTTAGAAGCTTTCTTACAAAGTGGGAAAGTCAATTCGGACATTTCTTGTGGCAAACTATTTCATCACAGTGATAATCACTGGAGGAAAGAGGCAAGAGGTTGGAAAAGTACCAATCTCGTGAGCAAGTCTACTGGAGGCGGCCAATTCTATGCTCAAACCAGTAATGATTCCTGCAAGGGAAGTAAACATAATATTAATAATTATAATTTGAACTATATATCAATTAAAGATGCTAATCAACCCTTTTCCTTACCTGATTTGAGCAGGAACTACCGCTCACACAGTTACATGCATGACGAGATTTGATCCCTACAACAAGAAAGAATTTTGCAACTGGACGTTAATAATCAGAGACTGAGTGATAGCTTTTATAGAAGCAAGCTCAATAATCATATCTATCACTTATCTGTTTGGGACAGAGGCGAAAGCAGAAAGCTTCAAGGTCAAGAAAAGCTAACCGCAATCAAACACGGATTATGGAACAACCTCAAAGGAAGCTTTTCAGATCAAAATTGAAAGCTTCGAGATCAAGAGAAGCTAACTACAATCGAGCACAAACTATTGGACAACTTTAGAGGAAGCCCATTAGATCTACAAATTGGAAAAACTAAAAACATCAAGGAGTGGATATAGCAACCTCCATGAAGCTAGATTTAATCGTGCAAATTGGGAAATCAAATAAATCGTCCTCGATTTGTTTAACCCTAATTTTGTTAGGGCTGGGCTTTCTCTTGCATTATTGAGAAACGAGAGTAAAGTGTAAGAGGGTAGGGTTTGAGATGTAATATGCTGGTAGAGCTGTATTATACGGGCAATACGAACTCGATATTGGTTTGGGCCTTAGGCCTGTTTTATCATTTTTTTTTAAAACTAATTGTGCTACTTAACCATGTTTCCATGCTTGGTGGATGCTAAGAAATGATAAGAATATTTCGCGAAAAGTATGATGCTTCTGATTTCTTTTGTCTTTAGGATATTTTAAATGATTTTATTTTATTTTGACATATTAATGATTTTTTTTTCTTGTAGATTCTTGCTGGCTAGTGGGTTGGACATGATAATTGACATGATAGTGTTCCAGAAACACCAAATAACTGTTAGAAACGGGTAAATTATACTTGCAATGATTGCCAAATTATACTATAGTGTATCATTTCTTAAAGTACAATTTTGTTCTAACTCCATTCAAGAAATATTTTTTGCATGTAAAACATAGAGCAACACACTTATTTTAATATGCTCTCGTGGTGAAATGGATCGTAGCCTTTTGCTATATGAACAACAACATCACTGGTAATTTTGCTTCATTACGCTCAAATTAAGACACTTGTCCTAGTTGACTTCTTTTGTGATGTGTAGTGTATATCTGTTGAATATATTGTTAGTAGTGTAAACTTATGTCTAAGAATTGTTTAAGGATTTTACGTAAACTTGCCTATTTCGAAAGACGTTTGTATTAGAATGGTTAAGGATATCGTGTTTTGTTACATGTTTAATGTGTTTTGTCAGTTGTTTGAGTATTATGATTACTTGTTTGATACTTTATTAATATCAAAATCTATTAATTACTATATGAAACGAGCAAAATGTAGCAGAAACTGAACAAAATAAAGTGAAATCGAATGAGCTACCATAACAAGGAAAATCTGCAAAAAAAACAATTTTTAGCAGCATTTAATAAACATAACTAAAACATATATTGTAGCGGTAAAAAATGCTACAAATAATTTTTTAGCAACGCTAAAGGCACTTTTTAGTGGCGTTTATACAAATGTAATAAAAAAATTGGTTACGGATGTAGAACGCTGCGATATATTGCTTTTCGGTAATGTTTATTAAAATGCAGCAAAAATTTCTAGATTTTAGTTGCATGCCATATAACATCATTCTCTAAAATTCTACTATAAGTTATGGTAGCGTTTTTTGGACGCTACTAAATATTTTTTTTTTGGTGCAGTGTAACAGTCCAAGGTAAACGAACCGAAACAACGTGTGATCTGGGGCTCCCCATATGCCTAAGTGAGCGTCCTCACATACCTTACTTCACGAGTACACTCAAAACCTACGAATATCAACGATCCCTTTTCATAGGTCATCCACAGCAAAGCACTCTTGGAGCTGTTCTTACAACTCCCATCTAAAATCGTCATGGTTTGGAACGATTCCTGACAACCATCGTCGGTCGTAGAATATCATCGTTTGTCCTGTAACCTTCCTCTAGCAGTTCCTTCAATCCACCTTATAGCCCTCTACTCTCCATCTCAAAAAATAGCCACCATCGCCGAAGCCATCACTTCCTATTATGGTCAAATTTTCAGCAGTCTTCGAACAGACTTAAACGATCGAATTGATGAGAAAACGACAAAGAAATGGCCCAAGGACTTGTGAAACATCTTAAGAAGGCAAGACAAAGGAAATATTAAGAAATGAGTAAAAAAATTTCGACTTGATTTTTTCAACTCGACACTCATGGGTCGGTACCGAGCTGACTCAGGTCGGATGCACAAACTCCCCAAGTTGGACTTTAAACAAGCAAAGGAAGACACGAAACATAACAACTTAGAAATTTTCCAGGTCAAGCCCGAAGAAAATGGAAAATTTCCTCGGGTGGAACTCCAATCAATCCACTACCGATCCAAATCGCTGCTGACCTGACACTTGCCACTCGAAATACTTCATCATCGAACCGTACCCTATGGATTGGTATTGATTCGTAGGTCATCGATCAATCCCTTGGCATTTTCCCTTCCCAAAGTGCAACTCTAAGCAAGCACACTTCTGACTCGAAGCGAACCCCGCCATTACTCAAAGCAACTCGCAAATGACTCTAAGCAAAACTCACAATCGAACTGAACTCCATAGGTTGGTACCAACCCCAAGTCATCCTTCTTTGGACTTAAAGCAACAAACAAATGGCTCGAAGCAACTTCATATCGACCCAACACTTCGTTAAATTTCATTTTCCACATGCGACCCCAAGCAAACCATGTGCGACCCTAACCAAACCCCTTTAGGACTCGAAGCAACACGTCTAAAACTTGAAGCAACTTTCCATTGATCCATCAACACTGATCCATTTTCAGTTGACCATAACTCGAGCAAACTAACTCAAAACGACTTGAAACTTGAAATGTAAATTTAAGGTGTCCTCCTTGACCTACTCTAAATGTAACGACCTGTATTCTACATATCGAAGGATCGTATAATATTAATATTGTCTTTATATGAGGTCGTATGATTCTATGATTTTGGGAAATGGCTATTAGAGACATTTTCCATCCTTGGAATTTTTATCGAATGATTTTGACCTTAAAAATCTTGTATGGCATATAACTTTTGATAGGAGATGAATTGTGGTCTGAACCCACCTTCAGTAGATCGGGATGACGGTTTCCCTTTCTATAGAGTGGCTATAATAGAAAACCGAACTTCCGCCAGGGAGATATGACTGTTTGAACTTTTACTTGATTTTGGACAGTTTAGTGGGCAATTAGTAAGTTAGTGATTAGTCCCAAAACCCAGTTCGAGATTAGCATGAGGATGGGGCTAATGTGACTTCTCTCCATCATTTCACACTTCTCAAAAACAGAGAGAAAACCCCCATTAGCTACTTCTAGCCAAAAAGTTGCCCTAATCCCTAATTTAATTAGCTTAAACTTATGATTGGAGGAAGATTAGCGAGATTAGCACTTGGGATTGGAGATTTTCTAATGGAAGGTCACTTGGAGCTGTTGTTCATCTTGGGATTCATGTACTTTTGGACTTGGTTTGGATTGCTATGGATTTAGGTGAGTGGTTTTAAGCCTCTACTCACCAATTAGCCACTATATGATGTTTAATGATGTTTTTAAATGATTTTCAAACTCTAAAATATGTTTTAAACCCTCTTTAATCACATATGTACATTTCAAATGATTTTGAAAAGATTTGTAAAATCATTGTTCTTATGGATCTCCCTTGTTCTTAAGGTTCTACCCTTAGATTTAGGCTTCACTTTGATATGTATGGATGTATGCTTGTTAGGATATATTATATGAAATGATTGCTTGAATCTGTGATGTTTGTTTAGTTGAAAACATCGATCGAATGGCGATTTAGTTTTAGGAATGAGTTATGGATCGGTGATGATGAATCAGTGGTGATCCATAAAGTCAACCTGATCCAAATAGTGTGCGATCGATATGGGCAATAAGGAAGGTCTCATAAGGCAAAGTTTCAAGTCGTCTGGATTTCATTTGCTTGAGTTATGGATGGATAGTTGATGATTTTGGGGACCATGGATTGGTGGAAGATTGCTTCGGGGCATGCTCAAGTCATGGGATGGTTCGCTTCGAGTCTTGAAGGAATTGCTTCGGGTTGCAAGTGGATCTAGATGGATCGCATGATGGAGTTGAGAAATTCCTAAGTGAGGGATCAGCAGTGCTTGCTTCGAGTCAAATAAGGGATGGATTAGGGCTCGCTTCGAGTCACAAGTGTTCGCTTGGGAGCATAGGCTAATAGAGTAAAGAACGGGAAATTTAGCTAAGGCATGGATCGGTACCGATCCACATCGATTGGTGATGGTGATGGACCGGTGAAGGGGAGTTTTACGTGAAGGAGCATGGTTTAGTTGTGTTGAAGTGTGGGATCGGTAATGGTGGATTAGTGACTATGGATCGATGACATGTAGAGTTAGAGCTACTCCGAGTTGTTTGTATGTTTTCTTCGAGACGTGATGGTGTTTGCTTCGATTCTTGGGTGTGTTCACTCCAAGTTCGTGCCAAACCAAACACTTAGCCAAATATGGTCAAGTGTAGGTTCGGTTGCGATTTTGACGGCGACGATGCATGATTCAATGATGAGATTCAGTGATGGAAAGTGATGGCTTCAACGATGGATAGCTGTACTTTGAGAAGCATAGCAGGTGACTACAAGTCGGATTGGAGGAACTATTGGAGGAAGGTTATGGGATAAACGACGATATTCTACAACTAAAGATGGCTATCAAGAATAGTTCCCAACCACGACGACTTCAAACAGGAGTTGTGAGAACAATTCCAGGACGTGCTCTGTTGCGGGTATCGTATGCAAAGGAATTGTCGATATTCGTAGGTTTTGAGTGTACTCATAAAGTAGGGGTCTGTGAGGACGACCACTTGGGCACACGATGGTCCTCGGATCACACGGTGTTTTGATTCGTTTTATTCTGGATTGAGTGCGATGGCAATCTAGTTCCTGGCCTACTAAATGGCATGGATTCGTATACCAAGAAACCCAGACGTTGAGTGTGGTGACGTGACGACTCGCCATTTTGGACAATTTAAGTCGACAATAATAATACATGTCTAACTCAAACAGTCCAGAAGACCGATTATCAATGAGCTTTGTAATAAAAATATAAGAAGAGAAGAGAACAAAATACAAAAGAGAACAATACACAGAATCTCATAGCGGAAATGACAAAATATAATAGTTACATAAACAGTTCATAAAGCTGTTTTACAATATACATTTGATTTTCCTTTATAATAAAATAAGAGTTATACATTTAACAAAACAATGCAGTGGAAATAAAATAGATACATTATTAGTTCATGAAGTTACTAATAAAGTTTACATTAGAGTTTAAAATAAATAGCATGGTGGAAACACAAATGTTTACTAATCAAGAACAATAGAATATAAAGAAATAACTAAAATATTCAAATCCCTCTTCGACTCCATAAAATAATAGTCTCCAAATCACTGAAATACCCAGGCTGACCCGAGTATAATGGAAAACACATACTTGAGTCAAAATTAAAAATTCTTATGTTAGTTAATTCCAAGTCAGGTATACAGTGCAAAAAAAAAATTAAGAGATGTCATGGGATTTTCCATCTCCTAAGGATCCATTAAACTATCTATATGTAGTAAGATACGCTATATATAATATTTATCAGTAAGGTAAATATTAAAATAGCGTTAAGGCATTACCCATATCCCCTTTAACACATTTTTAAGCATGTAGTCTATGCAGATCCTGTAAGACCAACGTCGGTAAATGTCAGTGAGTCCCCTATAGGTACAATACAAAATAAAATCATAGTGGTCTCGTTTAGGGATAATCATATGACAAGGCACGTGAGGCAATGCCCGAGGTAGAATTCTACTAGTTTACCATTCTTAGTTGGTCGTAACACCTAACGGCCGACCGCGTCCATCAATTCCATATCGACGGTGCACCAATTGAGTCCAAAAATCAAGATAGTAATACGAGGGAATGATGTCCGCTAATGATTGCTAACCCCTTGGCCAAATATAGGCTTCTGTTTTAGTCATTTCAAATTGACACAAGAGTCGAGGCATCCATCATCGTTCTCTTACTTCATTCCAGCAAACGTTCGTCAATTCAACCTTTACATTCTACATAACATCCACTGTTGTACACAATTATTAAAGTGGTTTTGATATTGACAGAGAGTATGTCAATATCCGGCCCCGGTCTCTTTAATAACCAACTGTTCAATAAATAAAAGTATGTCGTTTTGTCCATTTTAATTATTATAGAAAAATATGTACATAATCTCATAAAGTGTTGAACATAAAAAGTAGTGAAAATTAGTCACGCATCCTTAAAACGGAACTTAATTTCAAAGCGGGTCCCTGTCATAAAGAATATATATTCTACGTCCCTGTTTCTATTTTCCGCTAATTTATTCCCCAAATTACCCCTGCGTTTCACTGCGAGCTCTAATTCTTTTTTTTTCGATTTAAATGAAAAACTGAAATTAAATTGAAGACGAATCAAGTTTTTTTTACGAAATATGATATTCTTAATATTTGCAGTTATAAATAATCGCAACAAATTTCTGCAAATATATACGATAGTTGCAGAAATTTCTGCAACTATACGCAATAGTTGCAGACATTTCTGCAACTATACGCAATAGTTGCATTTGTGCAACTATATGCAATAGTTGCAGAAATGTCTGCAACTATACGCAATAGTTGCAGAAATTTCTGCAACTATTGCAAATAGTTGCAGATAATTCTGCAATTATTTGCAATAGTTGCATTTCTGCAACTATTTGCAATAGTTGCAGAAATGTCTGCAACTATACGCAATAGTTGCAGTTATTTCTGCAACTATAAGAAATAGTTGCAGAAATTTCTGCTACTATACGCAATAGTTGCAGACATTTCTGCAACTATTTGCAATAGTTGTAGTTATTTCTGCAACTATAAGCAATAGTTGCAGAAATTTCTGCAACTATTGCAAAGAAATTTCTGCAACTATTTGCAATAGTTGCAGACATTTCTGCAACTATATGCAATAGTTGCAGACATTTCTGCAACTATTGCGTATAGTTGCATAAATTTCTGCAACTATACCCAATAGTTGCAGACATTTCTGCAACTATACCATATAGTTGCAGAAATATCTGCAATTTTGTGCAATTTTTATAAATTTGAAAAAAAATCGAACTGTTAAATATTTGCTGAATTGTCTGCAAATATTTGAAATAATTGCACCTTTAATACAAATATAAATTTTTGGTATCAACAATGGATCTCATTTTAAAGATCATAAAATTTGTGATTTTTTGGTGAAAACGGTATGTTGATCAGGTTTTTGTAAATAAAGTTATACGCGTTTGAAAAGTTTAAAACATAAAGGGTATTTGTGTATTTTTGCGTGCGTGAATTTGAAAATAGGGAGCGGAAACGTAAATGTTGGTTGTGAAGGATGTTTTATCTATTTTAAAACTTGTTAGGGATGTGAGCCAAACTATTCCTAAAAAGTATTTCATTTTACTTCAGAAATTCATAGAAAATGTTTCAAAATTTTTTAGAAAGGTTTATTATTTTTCATATCCAAAATATATCATATTTTACACTAATTAAATTCTAAAATTCTCAAAATTTACATTAATGATATTTTAGAGTTCTTAAAATACCTTTTTAGAATTTCTAGTAAAGTTTTGGATTTTTCCAAATTAATTTGATCATTTTCTCAAATTTTCAAACAGCTAATTTCCAATATTGAGTTATTAAAATTATAAGGTGACCAAAATAAATATAATTTAAAAAATATTCTCCAAATAATATGTAGGTTCTATAGAAAAAATTTCAGGTCAAAATAATGTTTTTACAAAATTTCAATAATCCTATTTTTCAAAGAATAAAATATAGAAATACTATATGATAGAATTTGGTGTAGGTTTCTTTACAAAATATTTTTATTTTACTCAGATGGAGTTACAGAAAAAAGTTTCAAGCTAAAATAATACTATTTTTCAAAACGCTCTATTTATTCGTATTTAATTAAATAATTTATTCTGAAAAATCCACACGTAAACTTACAACCAAATTTTAGACTATACTATTCAAAATATTATTTATTTTAACATATCAAAATTTTAGAATTAAATACATACATGCATGAGAAATTTTCAAATAACGACAAAACAGCAAAATTTGTCAAAATCATATTTTGGGCCAAAACGATAAAATTATCTATTCTAAATTTTTTCGCATATCAATATAAGATGTCTAAGGGTTTTTATTTCACCATTCAATGTTTAATAGATCCATACGACAATTACTACAACTTCAATAATTCAACAAGGTGGTAGTAGGTATAATCAATGGTCAAAAAAATATATAATCACTATATCATCAATTATTATCGACTTATAGGCCTGTACATACAATCAAAATTTAAATCAACTTAATTTAAACATATATAACAACAATCATCAACCATCGCATATCAGGGTGTTCAACTAGTAATGGTATTCAATTTTAATGTCAATTTAAATTTACAAACATCAAAACAAAATAATTTATAACAACATGATGTTGATTCAACTTGCAATGGAATCGATAGTATTTCGTGAGTTAAAAGACTCATCTTCGATTAGCGCACTAGAATCCAAAGCAAAAGCAGATGAGACAAACGCGGGCGACACCCGACAACGATCAACTTAGGCATCTACGCGCTTTTCTCGACAGTCTCCAAACTCATCCAAACCAGTAACATATTGTTTGGAATTTTGTCATGAATGGATAAAAAGAAATCGCGGCGTGGATCGAAGTTCATATGAGCAAGACATTCAATTTATAAGAAATATTAATAAAATAATAATTGGTCAGTGTTAAAAAAACAAGTCTATATACTCACGTTCTTCTTTCCTCAAATTTAAGCTAAAGGAAGACTTTAAAATGAAGGCAGCGACAAAATGAATCTCTGGCTATGGACTTGGGCGGATCAGGCTGATGGTGTCGGCATGGGCTTTGCATTGGTGAGGAGGGGAGAGGGTAGACTGACGTGGTGGGAATGCTGCTCTAATGGGGCATGTGAGCAACTGCTGGAGCAAGGTTGGCATAGGTGAGGTGGCCGTTGGCTGGAGCATGGGTTCGGGGCGGCACTCCAGGCGGAGCTGGCAGAGGTGAGGGCTGATTCTAACATTGTGGGGCCTGGGCGGAGCGGCATAGCAGGGTGGTGATGGAGGTCGGGTCATAGGTTGGTGAGGGCGGTGGGTTGGAGAGGCATGCGAAAGGAGGTGAAGAACAAAAGGAAAACGAATGGATGCTCACGCATGGCTGCAGGAATTGAATTCCAAAAAGAAAATTTGAGTGGACAAGTTTTTGAAGCTACAGGAACATGAAGAGTTGGCAGCAAACGAAATACGAGGCTAAAACAGTGGCAATTTATTTAATTAAAGAAATGAATGGACCACTTAGCAAAACTTTTAGGATACAATTAAAAAACGCAGCTTACTCAATTAAATTTAGGAGGATTTATTGCAAAGGACAAAATATCCAAATAATTTATCCTCAAGGATACATGTTTATAATTTTATCCTCAAGGACAGGCCCAAAGCCCATTTTTTCTCAAATGCACAAATCTTTCTTCCCCGTGCCCATTCAATCCCGTTTTCAGCTCCGACCACCTTATCCCGCGTCAACGCCACCTCCTCACCAGCGCCGTCGCCTCCTCACCAGCGCCACCATTGCCACCTCCTCCTTCATACGTTTTGGAGCAACCACCTCGTGCCACCTCCTCCATCCGTTTTATGTTTAGCATCGCCGCAGCGTCACCTCCTCACCAGCGTCGTGCAACTGCCCCATGTCACCTCGTCCACCCCCCAACGCCACCCCCTCACCAGCACCATGCTCTTAAAAGCTGATACTGATACCAGTTTTTAGGTATCAGTTTTGAAATTTTAGGTATCAGTTTTGAGATTTTAGGTATCAGTTTTGAAATTTTAGGTATCAGTTTTGAAATTTTAGCTTGATCTCCATCCCTAACTTTTCACGGTCGCTCTCCGCTTCCTCGCGTGCTCTTTTCTTCTCCGCGAGCTCCTTCGTCTTAGATTTTTTCACAGACTCCATCTTCTTCCGAATTCGCCTCTCGAGCTCGAACTTCGCGCGCAGGTCCTTGATTTCTGCCAAGGTGTTGTCGAGATCTGAGAGGTCGACGTCTCGGTCGGAGTTTATTGGGTTGGAGAAGGAAGCGATGGTGTGGGTTTTGTAGCAAGATCTGGAGTTGGAGAGGCAAGTTGCAGTGATTTGTCCTTGAGGATAAAATTTTAGCGGGTTGTCCTTGTGATTAAAAAAGCCCTAATTTTTGTCCTTCACATAAATTTCCTCTTAAATTTATTAACATCAAATATATTCAAATTTACACCCATTAAAATTTAATTAACACATAATGAATAAATAAATTTGAACACACCAATTAACGTAATAGGAACCGCCGCTATACACAATGAAAGAAGAACCGAGACTCCAAATTCAAATTTAAATACGGTATTTTTTCAGCGTGCAATAAGGAAATCAAATAATTAATTTATTTTAAACTTTAAAATTAGCGTTAAAATCACATCCATACCGCCTTCGGCTGTTGTAAAACGTTGTTTCAATATTCAATTTTTTTCTTTTTATAAAATTATACTTACCTTCAACATGAAAACATCCATTTTATTTTTCTCAACATTCTTTTATTTCATTAAAACGTTCTTTCTGTTCTAACACAAAACGTATATTTCTTTTGTTACACCCATTGATTACAATTAACACCTTCTTTCCTTTTAATTGAAAGATTCCAATCACATTAATTTCAAAGTTAAATTTTGAAACAGACCCTAACTAATAGGAAAAGAATTAAAACAGTTGTATTCTTTTTATTAATTCAGACATATTTATAAAATTATTGCATATAACAAAAGTTATACATTACTTACTAAATAAATGTTTTTCTTACTTCTGAAATCAAACTTATCTAAATACGTTTTAAATCAATAAGCCTTTTTTTTTCTCCTTTAATAAAACATTCATTCTATTCCTTATCAAAATTAACATTTATTATTCCAGAATCTATTATTAATTACAAATAGACCAATATTATTCAATTATATTCTTATATATGATACCATTTTATCCTATTGCAATTTGTGTCATTTAAGAATTCTATTTAAGATCATAACTTACATCTAAATAGACTTTACATCAATAAAATCATAAAATTTTCATTTCTACCAATTTTATTCAAAAAATTTATTTAATTTAATATTTTTAAATGGTTAAAAAAATACGGATTGTTACATTGAGTGGCCCTTGACTACACGATGGGGTCATACGAGTATCATATATCTAATGCATTGAGTGAGTGAATGTGAGGATGGCTGATGGATGCTATGTTTGCGTGATTATTTATCACTCTAGGGATGTCACACGATGCAGATATTATCAACGTAGATATCAAGACACCCCTTAGTACATTAATGTATAGTACACCCATGGTAACTATAATGTGGAGTAGCGTATATCTTGTGTATGTGCTAACTCTGTGGATGCAGGGATATATCAGGTATGATTCTTCATACCATTTGTCCTATTACAGTGGTTTATTAGTATTTAGAGGTTTTCTAACGCTTACTCCAAACTATTGGCTGACTCGAGATTTTATGTTTTACTTTCAATTATTCCAGGTACTTTTAAATAAGTAGATTAGGGATACCAGGTCTGGTGATCATGTAGAGCTAGACGAAGAACGAGCTGGAGATCTCACTCTCGAATTACTACATTTACTTATTTTCCATTTAGCTGCACAACACTATGGAACTTTCATGTGTGAGGAATGCGGAATATGGATCTTAAGGCTAGAATGAACACTAGAGGGGGGGTGAATAGTGTTTATAAGAAATTACTAAATCTTTTTGAGTTATTGTTGATTTGTACACAAATGTATGCAATATTCAGACACAGATATAATCACAGAATCAAACACAGATGCAGAAATAAAGTAAATGCAGTAAAGGAAAAAACACACCGGATTTTATACTGGTTCGGAGTTACCCTACATCCAGTCCCGCACAACTAAGTACGGATTTCCTTTCTAAAGAAATTCAACAATTACAACCCTCGATTTCAAGGCCACGAGGTACACCCTCCAGAATCACAATCCTTTGGGTAGAGATACTTGATTTTCGGGCAACAAGTTCACCCAATTGATTTCTCAAGGCTACAATCACACCTTTTCTCACTTGATTGATTTCCAATGCTACAATCACACCTTTTATTCTATTGATTACAAAGAAAGCCTATAACTCTGAATAACACTGAGTATCTTGATGAGATAGTGACAGAGAATCAAACCAGAGATTATCTAGTTAGATTCAATGTTGATTTCGGTAGAGTAATGTTAAGAATATGTATAAAGAAATGTGGAAGAAGAAGAGAAGTGAAAAACCAGAAAATCTATATGTAAATTCGTTGAAACTAACCCCTATTTATAGAAGAACAACAGCCATGTCCATTCGTGAAAGGTTATGGCGAATAGACACTTCTTTTGAAATTCAAATTTTTGAATCTAACTGTCACTATGTCGACATGGGGTACTAGGGCATGTCGACATTCCAAAGCATTTTTTGAAGATTTGATTTTCTTTGAAAATAACCTTTATCTTATATTAAAAACTATTTAAACTTTATAAATATACTTGACTATAGATAAAATACATAGATAAATATAGAGAATAATATATATAAAATTTTACTATAATTTTATATTTAAATCTAAGTATAAATATATTATAATTAAAAGATAGTTTAAAACAAACGAAGTTTAAAACAAGAGTTTATTAAAAACAAAAACAAAGAATATTTTAAGGCTAAAACATCTTTTTGAAAATCATTTGAAAAGATAATTTTTAAGGCTAAAACATTTTGAAAAGCAGTTTTGAAAATCATTCTGAAGTAGTTTTGAAAATCATTTTGAAGTAGTTTTGCAAGCTTCTTCCTGCAGAATATCTCATCACATCAGGACTCGAGAACTTGTACAAAACCAGGATGTTCGTGGGTTTGTAAGCCACTTGTCGTAGGTTTGTAAGCTACTTGTCATGGGTTTGTAAGCCACTAAAAAGGTAGAAATGGGTTCCATCCCAAAAGAAAAATGGAGTGAAGATTTCAGTGCTATTATGAAGTTTTAACATAATTCTAGACTCAATACTTATCTTGAAATCTTGAACTCTTGATAATCTTGATGCTCATGAGTCTTCAATCTTGATATATTGAATCTTTATACTGTACAGTCTTCATTCTTTGTACCTGCATGGTTAAATCCTGCATATACATATATATCTAAACTATAATGTTAGTATTTATATTTTATAATCTTATTCTAAGGTTGTTGTCATCAAAACCATCATCTTAAGGACTAACAGCATGTACCTTTATTATGTAGAGATAGTTTATTTATGAGTTATTGTTTGATGAATAACTCTACAACTTATGTTGTTTATTGTATGGATCTATGTACTCTGATTTCTATGATTCATTCACTTATTCTTTCTCGCTTGTTTTATATCTTAGATGTTTATTATTATATTTTATTCGATGCATTGTGAGATATATAACATGTTATGTGTTCAATTTACTTTACTACCTTGACTATCGTCCTACATCGGCCGAGCACCGTTGCAGTGCACTATATAGGTAAACTGGATACTGGTGGTGTATGAAGGTCATCACACTTGGTATATGAACTTAGGTTGCATAGTTTAACTTAAGGAATACCATGATCCAGTAGAGATAAAGTTGGAGTTCTCTCCATAGATTGGATCGAGCGTGCGTGCGTGCGTGTGTGTGTGTATATAGCGCGTACTTGTTATATATTGTGATTTTTAAAACTATATAATAGTATATAGTTTATAAGTCACACTACACACATGAGTACTACTTAAGCAGAATTCCTTCTAGAGAGACTAATCGTTCTAATTATAGATTAAAGGATGAGTCGTCTAATAAGAAATGCTGTAAGGAACTCCATCTCTCGAGTCAGAGAAGGAGCTGGCTCAAGAGCTGCTAATCCCAACTAGACGATGTTCAATACCATGATGTAGAATATGCTGCAGAATGTTCAAGTAGCCGCTCCGACTATTGCTATTGATGGTGGTGCTCTGATGTAGGCGCCCAGAGCTGATTTTGCTAAGTTGAATAAAGATTTTACTAGTCTAGTTAGGAAATCGTTCTAAGGAATGGAGTCGGCAATGGAAGTTTAGGATTGGCTTGATACATGCAAAAGGACCTTCGATAATTTGGAGTTAGATGATGATATGAGGTAGAAGTTGGCCTCTAGATAACTCCAGGAATGGTCTATGAACTGGCGGTGTGCCCTTATAGATGGAGTTCCCGAGGATCATTTTACTTGGGATCGGTTCATAGTTCGTTTCGAAGAGAAATTTATCCTGCCTTCTTAAGAAATCAGTGTTGTTGAGAAAGTTCATCGATTTAATGTAAGGTGATATGTCTATGTCGGAGTTTGTGGCCAAATTCGATGTGTAATTGAACTATGGTCTATCTTTCATTGATACTTAACTCGAAATGAATGAAGAGTTTATCATTGGTTGAACGATCATCTAGGGAAGCAATTAATTGGTCACACTGACAAGAGCTTTGAGAAGTCGATCGAGAAGGCTTTGCGATACAAGTGCATGTACCCAGTGCAGAAGGATTGTCTCGAACCAGCTAAATGGAGGCAAACAGTAAAGGCATATGCATTGAATGTTGTTCCAAAGAGAGGGGAAATGGCATTACTATCTAAGGTATGTTTTACATTTATGATGTTCTTATACGAGTTTTATTTAATATTAGGGCTTTACATTCCTTCATATTTAGTGACCTAGTAAATAGATTGAGATTGGAACTCGAAATTATTGACCGACCTTTGATTGTGATGAACCATGTTGGAGGCTCCACTAGCCTGTCTATGGCTTGTCATGGTTTGGTCTTATCGAGTCATGAATGTTCTTTCAATTATGATTGCTTTATTTTGAGTTTCATTCGGTTTGGTATTATTTTGGATATGGACTGGCTGCATATATACATAGTTATGGTGGATTGTGAGAAATTAATTGGACGATAGGGGTAGATGATGGACAACGGTATTGTTAGGGTGCCTACCAAATGCTGAGGTGATGGTTAGCTTTTTGTACTCGTTCGATATTCCACATGATGAGTTCCTCAGTGCTTATTGCCAGGGAGTATCTGGAAAGTATTTAAGGAGTTTATAACAACCCGCACTCCAATGGGTCTGAATTTTCGCTAAATTGAAAACCCAAGCCCACCAAAGTGCGGATCGTTGATATGGTATCCTAAAAATAAATAAATGCATATCAGAGTACCATCGATATAAACTCATAGCGGAATAGTAAAGTATAACAAAACATACAATTTCATACCAATGTTGACACTTTTGAGATTAAGTGTTCTTGTCATTACCGAGCATGCATAAGAAACATATCCTTCCACTGTTTCCGTCTTGTACTAGTACCTGTTCTTTTAAAGCTATCATATGGGCTGTAATGAGGAGGCGGTTAGAACAATGTTCTGGTGATTGGTAAATTATACATTTTACACATAACACTAGTTTATGTCGATTGTCTTCCATCACATGTTATGTCATTTTATTTTACCTAGTCGCCTCGACTCCACGTACGCGTACGATAAGCCTCATCTACCCAAAGTAGACCTTATATATATAAGTACCATAGTCTCCCATTGCACCAAGATACTATCCCCGCTAGTATCTATAACCTGACACCCTACTAGGATCCATCGCCAAAGCAGTATCACGTCCTCGTTGTCGTGCAAGGAACTCTCGTAGTGCCTAATAATGGCATCATCATAATTTAGCCATATCCTACCTCGCTTTGGGGATTTACTATGTGTCTACTTCTTATTATGGACTCAGCTCCACAAACTATAGAGGACTCAGCTCCTCGTGATACCCCATTCGTTTTTGAAAGATCTCTTTTAGCGGGTTAATGAGCCTTGCCCTAATAAAAAAACTATAAAAAAAACTATGGCGGTGCATGACCTAACGTGACCTACCTTAGTAGGACGTATAGCCCATTAAATGTAGCTATGTCTTTTCCGTTGACCGCGCATGACTGATGATGTACTCAACCTATGTATAGCTCCTACTCCTGATTTAGTACTAACACGTACTAACATAACGTCGAGCCGCTCACCATTCTATTTAGATTTCCTAACGCAATCAAGGCAATACCCCCATAATTTATTGAAGAAGACTCTACTGAGGGTGTTCCTTCACCTATATGTAAGCGTATATAACTCCAAGGGTCCTATAGTTTGATATTTCCCACATTAGTATAATGTATACACAACTACTGGTGGCCCTTTGCGGTAGGAAAACTTCTGTTGTGTTACACTACTGACCTCGCATCCCAACCCATACTAATAACCGTGTCATTCTTATTTACTAAGTTATTTACTAAATTTTAATGATTCATGTCCGTCATAAACGCACATTTGAGGCTATGTATGTATATGTGTGTGTATTCATTCATTCTTGTTTGGTTATTGTGCTTCCAATATTTACTGTTAACAATATTCCTCTACTTCTTTATGTGTTTACATCTTATTTAGTTTAACTTCATTTACCGCTTTCTTTTTAAAAGATTTCAATACCTTTTCTCATTTACTTTCCTTTTTTCCCATTATATTACCTTCTATTTCTATTTATTTATAACCTTTAATTCTCTATGTTATTATAGAGGACAATCTATATCCTTTTTATTTTAAATTATGACTTGTTTATCCTTTTATTTCACTTACTTATATTATGCATATTCTTTTGCTTAGATTGTTTTTATCACATTTATAATTCTTTTAATTTATTCTTAGTATTTTAATGCATTGGAATTACATTTCTCCTTAATGGAATGGTTAGCACCATAAATTTCTATATCTCATCCAAAAAGGGAATTTTTTATGTTTGAAATTATAAGGAATTATCTTTTTCATAGTTATTGAAATAGATAGTACAAAATACGGTAAATATCCCTATTTTCTACATCCCTTTCTTTTTAAGTGTATTCCTTGTTATTTCAACTGTAGCATTTTTATTTACAAAATTCTGAGACTTGATAATCTATAGAAATTCACATTGCAATACGCTATATAGTTCAATAAATGAAAATACTACTTAAATCCCTACAATTTACTATGATAACTCAATTTATATTTTTAGTTGTATAAGTCATTTTAAAATTTAGAAATCTGGAATCATTATATATATTATAATTTTTGGGAACTACTACTATTATATACCAAATTCAGGGACTATTAAAACCCAATATTTCTAGATTTACATTCATGCAACATACAATTCAAGTTATCAATAACAAAATATGTAGGTAGGGTTTATTATTTTATTTCACAAATAAAATTTAGCCTTCAACCCCAATTTACATTTTAGGCATACATGAATAGATTTACAATACGAACGCCCCTAGAATCGGTGCAGAATAAGTTGGAGCGACCTTAGTGAAGATACCTCAAATCAGTAGTGATCAAAGAAGTTAGATCGGTACTGATCCAAGAATCCTTAGGCGTACAGCCGATTTAAATTTGTGATTGAATGATGAATGATAGAGGGATGATGTCGAACCCTAAAGTAGGAGCCAAAATATGAATGTGCAACTAAAGGAGTATGTGCCAGAATTTCCTACTGGCTATGGGAGGCAAAATGAAAATGTGGGATAGAGACTTCAATTTTGATGATAGTGATAGAATTGCTGAAATAGTTAGACGAGCATTGAGAGGTGGACCATCAGACTAAAGTCCAAAGGATGTAAATAGAAACTTGTTCATTGCTAACATCCAGTACGCAAGGAATTTGACAGATATCAAGCTATCGATGTTAGAAATGTATGATGGAAAAATAGATCCAATGATTCATCTAATGAGGTACATCTGATATATGGAGGTGTTTGGTGTTTTTGAGGAGGTAATGGGACAGTGTTTTCCATTGTATTTAACAGATTTAACAGTAATATGCTTTAGACAGCTGAAGAATGGGTCCATAAGTACATGGACCGAGTTAGTGAATAAGTTCATGAGACAGTTCAGGGTTCATATTTCACGACCAAAGAATGTGATGATGCTATTGAGCATGAAACAAAGGGGTGGAGAGACCCTAATGAGTTATTTGACTAAGTTTAATGCAGCAGCCGCTCTAGTTCATAAGTCGGATCCATCAGTGGTTCTAATGGCAGCAATTTTAGGATGCTAGTAAAATGGATTTTAAGATTGCTTTGAAAAGTAATCTAATATTGCTAACAGCAATAAATGCACGGCAGACTGGTCGCCTCTTCCATGAAAGTTAGCCCTTGGCAAAACAACTGAAATCAAAACTTCAAAATCCACTCAGCCTTCGTCAAAACTGGATTTTTGAGGGCATGTGTTATACCATATTTTGTTGAAGGTATTTTATATAAACTGAAGGGACTACACCTAGTTCATCTTCGGAAGGAAATACACATAATTGAAAGGGATGGTCTAACTATAACCCGAAACCTTAAATAAGCGCAATAATGCTACAAAACCTAGACCTAAAGGTATAAATCCCAAAAGGTTATATACCAAAAGGATTAAAGTACTTAAGGCTTAGCTACTCAATCCACTTTCTAAGGACCTGAATTCAAAAGTCTAACCAAAAGCTTAATTTGTTTGTAAGTATAGACAATTAGATGAGAACTAAAAGCCGAAGGGTGTAATATTCCGAAAGAATGAAGCCACCGGAACAAAATCAACCTAAAAAACATGCAATGGTGCAATAACACTATAAAATCTCAGCCATCCACACGTACATCCTGGATATAGCTGAAGAGAAGGCATCCATAAAGTAGGCGTCATCAATCTACGTGCTATATTCAGGGCTAGTTAGATCATTATGATTTGTCAGCAATCTAGCATTTCGGCTCAATAGTGCAAGCCACGACAATTTGAAACTCTCTAGATGACTATAAATAAGCACAAACCCCAATGTATAAGAGGACATTTTGAAAAATCATAATTCATAGGTATGAATCAAACGTACTTTCCTATATTAAAGCTTTTGTAGAAACTTACTAATGGAGGACTTAGCTGACTTAGCAGTTTAATAGCCTTTTGGGATTGATACTAGTCTCTAAAGAAGGAAAGGATGGTGGAAATAGGGGTTTTACTCCGAAACGCTATAAATATCAGTGTCACTTTACTGCTTTCTTGCTTTTTTACTTTTGGCTCAGCTTATGGAACTTACTCTCAACCTACATAAGATGAATCCCACTCTTGTATTGACTTAGAGACTTAACCTCTAACAATAAATCTAAGCCTTCGGTAACCAACCTATTGAAGCTCCTCAAAATCTAGAATAAGGGTGAAGTATAACCTTTAGTCCTTGGGTGTTGCATTACGAAAAATCAAACTAAAATGTTTGTTTGAATAGGTCGAAACACAGACCTTCATCTCGCAGAGTAGAGGCTATCCATCGCATTAAG
Source organism: Allium fistulosum (assembly GCA_030737815.1). NCBI lineage: Eukaryota > Viridiplantae > Streptophyta > Magnoliopsida > Asparagales > Amaryllidaceae > Allium > Allium fistulosum. The sequence goes on from CM060904.1 coordinate 1,221,926,796, forward strand.
CGAGACGATGAAGCAGCATTGAATGTCCACCATGGAGTAGTGGGGGTAAGACTTGAAAGTAGCTCATTTGCTAACCTATTAAGAATATCGCAACATGGTTGAGGATGTTGGAGGTGTTGATGGAATGTTGTAAATGCACTTTCGATTCTTTATTTCATTATCGTACATCTGATCTAGCTGCTTAGATTTGAGGGGAACAAGGTTTTTGAATCGGTGAAATTGCGAATTGTCTGCAACCATTTTTCATCTCTTTGAATGAAATCTTATTCAACTAAACATACATCACCAATCGTTTGTAGTATTGTTTGTAGTAATTGGTTCCATGGCGCCTAAATACTTTTCAAATCATCCCATTTGTTCTTCATATAGGTGCTGATGTAATTAAGGTGCAAGCGCTCGTTGAACTCATCGAAAAAAAAATTAGTATCAAACGCCAACTCTTCTTTCACGATTATATGTTTGTGTCGAGCAAATGTCTATGAAATCAAGCATTCTTTGGTCATTCCAATTGATGACAGTTCACACCAAAGAATCGATAGAGGAGGGTGATATTTTGAGATTCAATAAAACATTCGAAAAAGGTAAAAATTTTATTTTGCACAAGATAGTGAACAAAAATAGTTAGCAAAAAAATTATCTCAAATTGCAATTAGAAGAAGCCAACGTTCGGTTTGTATTTTGGAGTTTGGGATGGTTGAGGAAGAGAATGAGGTTGACATGTTTTTGTAGCTGGAAAAACAAAGGTTTAGTTCAAAGCACGACAATGAAATGGTGCATTCGACACATGTGCCCCCATTTTAATTTTTGACGCATCTGATGTGTCGAAAATTGTAACGGGCCATGGAAAAACTATGAATGTTTCCTTAAAGATACTTCATGAATATTACATTATTTAATAGGCCTCTCTGCTTTCTAAGAGTACCCGTTAATGAGATTTTTCATCTCATAAATACCCAAATATTTTTTGAAGTAATCACGATGCTAAATGCTTTTGCAGTTAGGAATCGGTAAAATTAAGTAATATTAAAATTGCCTTTTAAGGAGGCAGTTATGTCGCTTTATTGCTTAATTAATTATGAGGAAAAATATTCAAAATTCTATGGGTAATCTTCATCAATTTGTTAAAGCAATCCATTTTATTTAAATACTGAAGACAAAAATAGTAAAGTAATGCACTGTAAGAAATAAAGGACATAGAGAATTTACATGGTTCAGATGTTAATGAATCCTACAACCATGGATAAAATGTCGATATCCTCTCCTTTGATTCTTAGTACAAACAAAAATGCTAAAGAATACAATTTTTGATTTGTGTGTCCGAAAAAAAGAGTAAAGTAAAAGTACCCCTTTCTTTTACAATGCTTATTCATTTATAGTACATAGAGATTCAGACGGATCTCTAACATCCATCTTCCACTCCTTTGATTCACGCCCTTGGATTATACCACGTGTCGATCTTCTATCTTGCTTATTTGTTATACATGGATTGTTAACATAGTCTTCGGTGGAAAACTTTGATTTGGGTTGATGGATTTTGAACTTGTGCGGAAATCTTGAAATTGAAGCGGGAAATCCAAATTTGAATAAGCTATAACTTGATTTGGGCTTTTTTCTATATGAGACTGTAGGGTTTGAGCAGTATTGGCCTTTCTTTATTAAGCTTTGTTCCCGTGGGAGCAAAGCTGTAGATTGGATTATTGCTAGAATAACTTAGGTTGGGATCTGGTGATGTGTCCAGGCTTCAAAATGGTGGCACAATCTTGTTTATTGAGTTGTATTGTTTGACTTTAATTACTCTTGTCGTTGTGCTTTGTTGTTATTTTGGACGAAGCAGTGTAGTACTACTTTTGGAGTGTTAGCACAGTTCGAATGTTGTACAGCATTGCTCTCTTATGTAAGGTGTAGCCTCCGATGATCCACTTTTGATAGCAAAGTTCTACAGTGCGTACAACCATGCGGTCCTTCTATGTTAGGGGCAGCTTCTTAATGTGGTTTTTTCTATGTACGTTGGTGGCTTATTGCTACTTTTCTCCCTTCGAATCTTTGCATTTGTTAGGTAGTATTTCTTTGGAATTGCAGCGTTGTTCTGTCACTTTAGTGTCAAATCAGGATGGCGGCCACATCCTTATTGCTTTAATGTTAATATAAGATTGCAGTGCATCCTATTGCATATAGTTGCTTTAAGGATTGTGCTACAGTTTTATATCATTGGTATTGCTTTTGGAGCTACAACATAATCTCTATATCTTATCTATACTATATTATTATTAGTGAGTTGAATATCAAGCTCACACAGGCTCCCTTGAAATATGGCAACCGAACAGTCGCATTTTTAATTTCTTTATATTCCAAACTTTAAAATGTAATAACTTTATCTACATTGATTGGATTTAAGAATCGTTTTCACTATTAAATCTCAAATTTAATTTGCTTTCCAATGATATCCATTGTTGATAGCTAAAAATAAATTTTTTAAAATCATAATTTTATATAGCAGTTTTAATTGCACAATTATTTTGTGTCACCGCTGTGTACCATGTTTCTGTAACAGCATTATTATGATGATCATAAACATTACATAGTAGTTTTACATAGATTATTATAATGTATTTATTATCTTTTAACATATTTGAAAGGAATATTTTTTTTGAATTATACAATTATGGTTGCCTTTGAATATTGTAACTACATTATGTAATAAAGTAATAATCTTGATTGTGTTTGATAATATTCAAACTTACTGCAGTTATAATTTAACCCCATCAAAAAATGGTGTAATAATTTATAGGCATTTTTTGAATTAATTTAACTACGTTAGCATTTTTTTATTGCATTTACTATTGATGATTTTGACTATATTTGATAATTTTATTCAATTTTAAAACAGTTATAAATTAATGAAATTAAGAAAATGCAATTATAATTTACCAGCAAGTTTTGGGTAGATTTAACTATATTTGAATATTTTTAACCACATTTATGTGATGAAGTAATAAATTTGGCTACATTTCAGGAATTTATTCAATATTAATACAATTAAAATTTAACTACATTAATAAAATGCAGTTATAATTTAATGACAATTTTGAATTATGCATGGTAGAAATTATTTCAGCTATATTTATGTGATGCAGTAATAATTTTGGTTGTACACGATGATTTATTCGAGCTTACTGTAGTTAAAATTTAAATGCATTAAGCAAAAGCGGTTATTATTTTGCAGTATTTTTGGAATTAAGCAATTATTGTTTTTGAATATTTTAAATGCATTTGTGTGATGCAATACTAATTTAGCTGTAGTAATAATTTTGTTTGATGTTAACGATAGTTATTTAACCGCATTATGAAAATATAATTGAAAAATGAATTTTGATTTTTGATAGCTTGAGATGATTGAATAATGACTTCACATAATTAATGCTTGATTCAACCGTGCAGCTCAGCGTTTAATACATTGCTTCCAGGTTTGATGACATAATTTGGCTAAGTTTACTCAATTTCGTTTACAACTACGATGATCAATAATACAATAAGCATATAAGTTGTTGTATTCGGGCTTAAGGTAGATGCACAGTTTAAGTGTTGGGTCAAAACATGTGTTGTACTGAGAATAATGTCGATAACCACCTAAAAGAGTTTATTTTTTATTTTTTGCAGTAAATTCTAAAATCACTTGCACCACCACCATCGGAAAACTTCTAGAAAACAATTGATGAATGTATCTTTGTATAGATGATTATGTAGTCATAGTTTGATTATTAGATATAGTTAATAGGTCAGACGAGCAGTGAGAGAATTTAGTAATAATACTGCATCAATGACACTTTTGCCTTTTTTGGCTGCAGGTACAAATACCTTCAATGGTTAAAATAATTGACTGATGTAATGCATCTATTAAGGCCAAGAAAACATCACCTATTTGCGCTCAAGCCAATATCATACACGCGTTGCTAGCAGTTATTTCTGAGGCTAAAAAATGAATGGACTTCTCACAATTTTTCTCTTCTGCATGTTTTGGATATTTTCAAATATTGGTTACTACGACTAGCTATATGCCGTGTTTTGTACCCTGCATCGACATAGATTAGATTCGGTGAACAATAGTAATTTATATTGGAACCCATGTTGTTTTCTTATTGCATCATCATTTCTATTTCAATTGAATCTTCTGTTTTACTACTTTTCCCCTGTACTACATCTGTTGCTTTTTTCTTTTTTCTTTTGCTCCCTTTTTTCAGCTGTTGACAAATACTTTTCCTGACTGTTTACAAATTTCATCCTATTACTATATTTCTCCCATTGCAAAAAACTTTTGTTACTCTTATTTAATTGAATCGAACTGCACTATGTCTTTGTGTCTGCAGTTCACAGTGAATACTTCAACTATATCTATGCACATTGAAGCAGCTGTGTAATTGCAAAAGCAACAACATTGGCGTTATATGCCACAGTGAATATATCTATGCATTAGCGGATAAATTTTTAACACATTATCCTCTAAATAGTCTGTGAACTTTAACATATTCACTGTAATTGTTTTGTTCGATTTTAATTGTGATTATCATAACCAAATATATCTTTGTATTCTTTATCCTACCAAATTGTTATTATGATGTAACACTATCGTTTAACAATGTTTTTTCTTTACCACCATATTAAATTTCTTATACATTTGGATATGACCTATGCAACAACAATATTTTTTCAACATCCGTGTGCGAAGCACGGGTTCGCACTAGTTGTTATTTAAAGATCGTGCCACAGTTCCAACTTATTAAGCTTACTTTTTGGAACCACATCATAGCCCTCATATTTGGTGCTTGAAGGTTGTGCCGCATTTCTTCCCATTAAAGTAAGTGTTAGGATTGTAGATCAGTCCCTATACTTTATGGCTATCTTAGGTTTCTGGTGCAGTGTTATAATACTGAAGCTATATTCAATGGAAAAGTGCGGTCCTTATGTTTTGCCACTGTCTTAAGGCTTTGGCGTAGTACTATCTGGATTTTGCTCTTGCTTCCTTTTCATAGTCCAACTTCTATTGTATGAGCGGATTTTTTGGCCTAGTGCCTGCACCAATTTTCCTTTGTCAATCGTTTGGAAAATAAGAGTGTAACACTCGACCTCGAAGTCTACAACAATCGTAGATGGGTGTAGACTTATCTCTACTTTCATATTTTTTCAACAACCCATCACTTCTTGTTTTTCTCTTTCTTCTTTTCAAAAACAAAAAAGTCTATATTGCTATTTCGCATTTCATGCTCAAGTACACATGGCAATCCCTTATTGGCTGATCTCTTGAAAAAGCTGTACTTTAGTCATTCCGACTCCTAAGAAAATCTATAGGATCCTTGCATTAATCTTCCTTGTCATCAATCATTTGACGTTATGGGGCTTTTTCATCATTTCGATTGTGTGGCTAAGATTCAAATTGAGGTGAGTATATATTTTTCCCTTTCTTCTTTCCATGCCTCTACATGCTTTCAAAAACCTTAATTACTAATCTCATCTTCTCCAAAACTAGTTTTATTTCCAAACAAAAGTAAGGGTATTCATTTTCTTGTTGTTTCTTTCTTTATATCTTAGTGGTAGTCAGTAAGATTCCATTATTTTTGTTATGAAATCTCCTTCTATCAAGGGGGCCACTTCCCTCTTATCTCTACCATCTAGAATAATTGAACTAGGGAAATGGAGGGTATTTTGGATTGGGTTTGAGGGTTATGTAGGTAGGGTTCCTGAATCTCATGAACGTATCCATACGCCCCCAAATGTCTTTATTTTTATTACTTCTGAGCATATTCAATGCGGGCTTTGTTTTCCTTCCAATCAAATTCTTCGTGAATGGCTATCTGCTCTAGATACTGCACCATTCAACTTGCTCCCATTTCTTCTTCCATTTTGATTTCCACTTTTATTCTTTATGTAGAGAAGGGCTCTCCTCCTTCATGCGAGGAATTTCAATTCCCGTTCAATATTCATAAGAGTCCTTCTGAGAGTGATTTTGGATTTTATTACGCCTAGGCAAAGAAGTCAGTTCTCAAATCTGTTCCCCGAAAGATCCAAAAATGGAATGATCAATATTGTTTCATTTTGAATTTGGATAACTTTCCTTCTCATATCCAACCATATCCTAACCGTCCTATCTTTTCCGATGAGGCCACTAGGTCATTCGTGTCTTATAAGAAGGACGCCCTAGATTTGGGTGAAGACGGGAGAAAACAAAGTTATTTTTCACTGAGTCTTTATTATGGAAATTCAACTTTCTACATGCTAGTCTTTAAATTCTCTTCAGTTACTAACGATCCTAGGGGTGTAATTTTATAAGTTGGATGCTGAAATTACATTTCCTAATCCTTACAGGGATGATTGTTGATCTTAAAATTTTCATTGTATACAAGTGAAATGGTGGAGGCTTTTCAGATGCGTTTCTTGATGATCCCACGCCATAAAAAATCGGCGGCGACGAAGAAGAAGAAGGAGAAGAGGAAGGCCAATGGAGCTGAAGCTTCTAATTGACCTCTTAAGAAGCTTACTACGCCTCCTCCTCTTCCATCCTTAGAAGCACTTCTCATTTCACCTCTCCAATCCTTTCACGACCTGAGCATTCGCTTCTTGCCCTTGTTCGAGGGCACCATCACCGATCTTGCTGAAAAGGTAGGGCACATAGCTTTGGATGATTTATCCCACATTGCCTCTGCCTCCCAAATCTTATCCCATTGCTCTTCCATTTCCTACACTCTCCTTCATTAAGCTTGCTACTGAGCTTGAAAGGACTTGGGCCTATGTAAGTTTCTTCTTTACTTTCCTTACTTAATGACGATTTTTTTGCTAATTCTCATCTTGTTTATGTCTTCTTTACAACAGATAGGGGCTTTAGCATCCGAGGCTCGGAAGAGGGTCGTGGATGAGAAGGTCTTATCTATTGCTCAAATCGCTAAGCTTGAGGCGGACCTTGCTATGGCGGCCTCTGAGAAAACCAAAGTAGATGAAGAGCTTAGGTTTCAATAAGAGAAAGCATAAAGGGCAGTAAAGGAAGTGGAGGAGACCTTGAAGCTGAAGGTCAGGAGTTGGAGGGAAAGGATAAAACATTGGGGGAAAAGGAGAAGGACTTAGAGGAGCCTAAGGACAGGCTCGAGCGGATTAGTTACCGGGTACTCTTAAAGATGTATGTCGTGGTCAAGCACTAGTTTTTGGCGATCGCTTAGATGATATCAATGCTGAGGTTGACCTCAGCTTCTTGGGGGACTCCGCAAACATTGAAGATGCCCTTACCTATTGTAGGTTCGAGTGGGCCAAGGAGATGGCTAAGGATAATGCTTTCCCTTCTGGCTCCCAAAACACTTTGCTGCAGCAGGATGATGAGAATGCGCCGTCTAAGGGGACGGAGGTCACCTCTTCCTCCCCAAGTCCATGTAATCACTTAACCCTTTGTAAATAATTTCATTATTTTTTTGTTTTCCGAACCTTTCGGTATGTAATGAAATAAATATGTTTCCCAATATTGTTGTGATCAATTTCTTTAATTGTCCTATTGTCTTGTTACTGCACTATGAATAACGATGTTATTTACATCTCTTTATTCTTTTTAGTCTTCTAAGGAAGTGATTTTCAGTAAACTTCTAAAGGAAAGCTTGGAAAAACTTCAAACTCAAAAGGTAGATCATCTTGGTTTTAGTGCAACAGCTATTTGTGGGCGAGAGAAAGAGTTAGATGAAGCGTTTACACAACTTAAAGAAGAAACCCTAGGGTTTCTCCCAAAAATTGACAAAGTAGTTAAAGAAAATAAATCATTTAGTTACTTTATGCTGCGCCATTGGCGCTTTACCTTATAAAGTGGTTTTTTTCCTCCTGATAGCCCACATTTGGAATGGTTTAGGATTAGACTTAGAAATCTAGATAGGGAATGAAACCTGTATATTGTGTATTTTATGTGAATTTGTTGCACTCTTCATATAAAGCTCGTCTTATACAATACATTTATTTTCGTTCTAAATTTTACTTTGTGTAATTTGAGTTCCATTAGATCTGGTTCCGATGATTTCTAATTAGGTCACTTCCCTTTCTTTTTATGGGCATCCCTTTGAAGTTAACATAGTCTCAGAATCCAACGCACCTTCAATCCCTATATTTATAGCGCAGATGACTTGGGTGTACCTGAACTTGAGGTCGAGGCCATAACTTCTAATGCAATCTTGGAGGAAGAGAACCTCAATCTAACAGTCAGCAATGAAAAACTCAAAAGAGATTTAAGGAATGCTCTTCCTAATTTCAACAAAGCCAAGGATGCACACGAGCACCAACACCAATATCTGCAGACTGAGCTTTAGGCTGCAAATTCAAAAGTGGCTGAACCATAGTAAACACTGAAGGAGGGTGAAGCGCTTTAAGGGATTGTTTATAAAGAGGAACTCAAAGGATTGAGAAAAACCATAGAAAGCTTGTCTCTTCAGGCTACTTAACAGTATGAAGAGAACAAAGACGCCAAAGAAGGATAGTTGGTCAAAGGGCTTAGTGTAGGTGCGGCTCCGCTCCTCCTACAAGCATGGACGCCTTATTGGTGGATGAGTGGAAAAAGAAATTGTAATGACCCGTAAATTTGAGTGGTTTATTAATTTAATTAATTCAATTTTTGTGGAATTTTAAATAATAAAATTTTGAAATAAAAATTTAATATTTGGAATACGTCTAGTTAAACATAGCAACTGGTAAATTTTCATCGGATAATTTGGAGGTTTAATTTTCCAGTGTAATTTTATTTCAATTTAATCAGTTAAAAATTGATGATAATAAAATGTTTTCCTAACCTGAATATTTTTATACAATAAATTTGTAAATCATCTTCTGAGAGAGACGTTATATTTCGTTTTTGCAAATTTGGACTGCCATTGCTCTGTTTATATTATTTTCGTCAGATTTGCAGCATTTCCGGTACCGATTATCGACTTTTGATAGGATGATCGTACCACTGATATTTGTATACCGTTTTGATCCTCTCATTGTGCTGATCTCGATGGTATATCCAATTGTCAATTTCGAAGTCAGGAAGATAGTGAAATCTACGGAACGACTTCCGTATTGGTTCTGTATTTAACTTTTGGTTGATCTGTCCTTTCACGTGCCTGCAATATATTCCAACAGCCACTTGCTCTTAATAAATTCAAATTAAAGTCTGACTTTCACTATTACCAAGGTTTGCTTTATAATTCCAGCCGGTTCACTGATTGTTTGCTTTTCCCATTCATTCTTACGTTTTGAAGAAAAATAAATAAACTATTGCTCTTCATATTGTTCGGTCTGCCTCCACAACCTTCCTCCTTGCACAGCAACAGCTAACCCAGCAATACAATGCAGCCATCTTTCCATCGTTCACCGATTTTGCCCCACCCCTAGCGACCTCGCTCCACCATCTTCACCTCCAGCCGGCCATGACTTCGGCAACCACCACCATCCCCTCCGCTTGCCGAACCCGCTCATTTCATAATTCTCTCATCGTTGATCAGTTAATCAGATTATCCTCCCGACACCAATCCCGCCGTTAGTATCGATCCTAATTTAGCAATTTAGCATTCTAAGGAGGATAAGGGAGGACCTAGACGTAGACGGAATGGAGTCGATTTTAGCACGTGCGCTTGAATACACTCTAAAATACTGGCTCAAATCCTTCACCAGAGACCACCTACCAAGGCAATACTCTTAAATCCTTTTTAGCCTTTTTTTTGGCCTATATATATGATCTGCCGATATGTATATATCTAAGTTTATATAAATTATATATTTTATAAAGTCATATATGATCTGTAGTCATATATATATAGTTACAGTATTATATATTTTAAGTGTATATGTTTGTTTATATAATAAGATTTTGTATTGTATTCAATCTATGGTATGTGTGTGTGTGTGTATATATATATATTGATATATACGTATAGATCTAATGATGGATTGGTTTTAATTTTATATATAATATATTTTGTTTTGTTGGTTGTTAAAGGATGAGAACCTGCTTTTGTATTTTCGTGTCAGTCTATAAAATATTTACAGTTTTACAGTTTACATTTTTCTGATGTATATACATTAGTTTATTAAGTATATATTAGTTCTATAAAAGGGTTAGTTTATACAAGTTTTCAAACTGTAATGTATATATTGGTTTCAAAAGTTTATATGGTAGTATTCTTATTGTCAGAAGCTATAAACGTATATATTATTCTGAATAGTGGCATATAGGTTTGCATACATGTGTGTTTAAGATGTGTATATATATTTTGTTGGTTGTGAGTATATTGTCTTTGCATATGGTGTTCTGTTGCCTATATATATTTCCTATATGCGTTATAACTTACTGTGGATATTTGAAGATAGTTAACTATATTGTTTATATATATATCCACCGGTTATTTTAGTATATATATATATATATTATAGAGTACTTATAATATGATTTGATGCTATAATATAATTTGTTGTAAAGTATTCTGTTTTTGATTTTGGTATGGAAAAGATATATGAAGTTCATATCTATATAGTTACTCAGGAGAGATAAATCATGTTTTGGTATATAGATTTATATATGTTGTATATATAGAATGTGGGACCATGCATATGTATTTACATTTTTGGTTACAGCATGTATGTGGTGGACTTCATATTGATTCTTTTATGTAAATATACATATTGGTTTATATATAGACCTGCTGGGTTTTATTACATAAGTATATATTAGCCGTACGTATATATATGATTGATTTTTAAATAACTGTAGTTTATAAAAGTATATATTTGTTTGTTTATGTTTTGTGTTTATGTCAGTTCTCATCGATATGTTTAAAACTGATTTTTTAAATACAATTAGTACATCAGTTATATATATTAGTGTATCGGTATATATATACTTAAGTTAGAAATCTGTTATGGTTTCTATAGCTTCATAATTTTCTCTTATTTCAGAGTTTGTACATATATACAGTTAGGTTTAGTTATTTACTAGCCTACTCATGTATAAGTTGCATATATGTTGCATACCAGAATATGTTTGCATATATTTTAAGTATGTATATAATAGTTGTTATTATTTTTAATGTATATATATTTAATTTAAAATGTGTTTGAATTTAAAATATGTTTATATATATAGTTATATATAGTTATATATATATGAGTTCACTTATATCAATTATCTTCATCGATCCAGTTATGATTTATTTCATCAATTTCTTATTTATCAGCCTATCCGTCGAATTCATGCCAATATAGCTTTGATTTGGAATTCGTGCTTGGATTCGTAACTCATCTCATTTTATCATCTCTCTAGCCTCGAAAGGTGAGAAATCACTCACGATTAACGTTCTTATATTTATTAAATTTGATTTCAATTGAAACGACAATTGAAACATGCTGTTGTTAGTTATTTACATTGCTATATATATGCTCTTATCTGTAACTGTTCACCTGTGACATCTGACACCATTATCTGTTATTTATATTGATGATTTATGCCTGCTATGTTATTATCATATCTGTTATCACTCTGCAAGTTCCCTGTTAATATAGAATTCACTATGGGTTGAAATGATACATACCCGAACGATCTGTAGAATAGGAGAAAATCGTTATGGGTTGAAATGATAAACCCAAGCGATTTTCATTGAATTGAATTTGGGATTGCGGGTTGAAAAGATATATACCCGTATATATATAAATTACGGATTGAAATGATAAATATCCATATCACTTGACCATAGGGTAGAAAATTATATACAGACACCGTTGGTCTATATATAAATAATTTGAAATGATTTCTATGGTTTTGAAAAGAAATATATGGTTTTAATAAATATTGATTTTAAAGATTTATTAAAGTTGATTTAATAAAGTTGATTTGAATCAATATAAAATATGTTTAAGTATTTATGTAAAATTTATATTTTCAAATATAGAGTTTATAATGTTTCAGGTTGAAAGATAAATTTGAATTTGATTTGGAATTTCTAATTATTTAAGAATTATACTTAAATAAGTTTGATTTGAAATCTATTAAATTTTAAATTTTAAGATATTTTTTATAACTTGAATTTGATTAGAAAGTGGCTTAAATGAATATTTCAAACTTATATAAATTTAAATAGGATATTTTGTTTATATAAATTTGTAAATTGAAGTTGTATTTAGATGTATTGAAATGATTAAAGAAATATCTTAGAAACTAAATGAAATGAAATTAAATTGAGATATAAATGGAATTATCAAATTTAGTTTTTGAAATGTGGAATATTTAAAGCTTTGAAATATATTGAAATTTAATGGTTTATTTTGTGTTTCAAATTTGTATTTGAAATCGTTATAATTCGAAATGATTTATTGAGAAATTGAATTGAGTTGAAATTTATGAATTGAGATTGAATTAAGTTGAATTTGGAAGTCGAGATAATTTGAATCGATTTGTGAATTTGTGGAAGCTATTTTATTTTATAAAGTATTTTTAAACTATATCTACAACTATTTATACTTTACTTAATAAATTATTTTAATATAAACTATTTTATATAAATCATTTTCAATATATATTATTTTATTATAAACTATTTTAACTTATAACTATTTTATATAAACTATTTTTATTTTATAAACTATTTTTATTTTATACACTAATTTTAATATCTAAACTGTTTTAGAGAAGAGTGTGATGGATTCCAAATTGTTATGATTTCAAGCTATAGTTTCAAAGTGTTATGAATTTCAAGGTTTTGATTTCCAAAGTGTTTTGATTTTAAAAGACTTACGATTTCGAAAGCGATATAACTTTGGAAAGTGATATGATTTTAGAAATGGATTTATTTGAAGTGAAAATGATATCGTATGGATATGGTTTGAAATGGCAATGATATTTCGGTTTTGAAATGTAAACTATTTTGAAAGTTTATTAAATGACCAATCGGTGTAATAATTACGTAGTTATTGAAGAGTCCGGGATCGGTTAGGGACATACTCTCTGTCTAAACCGAAAACCACTTTAATAACTATTATACGCGGAGTGTGATCTAGAATGAAGTGGTTGGAATGATGACATTGCTGGATTTGAAGAAAGAGAACGATAATGGATAGCCTTGACACTTGTGTCAAATTTGAAATGACTTAAACAGGAGCCGTGTCGGGCCGGTGAGGTTAGCTACCTCTAGCGGACACACTTCTTCATAAACTACTCATTACTTGTTTTTGATTGGTGCGCACCCTTGAATTGGGAGTGTTGTTTCGCGATGTTGCGATCGTTGCGGCGATGCGTTCTCACCAGTCTGGATCAGGAAAACGGTAGTTTCACTACCTTGGGTATTGCCTCATATTCCTTGTCATACTCGTATCCCTATGCGCAACCACTACGATTTGTTTCGTGTTATACCTATGGAGTACTCCCTGATAGCCTACTAGTTTACGGTGGAGTTTACAGTGCTGTATAGACTATGACACTTATATAAAATGTGTTAAGGGGGATAATGGTAATGCCTTAACGCTATTTTGATACTTTATATTACTAATAGGCATTATTTACTTAGCGTACACCACTATATATAAATAGTTTAACGGATCCTTAGAGGATGGTTATCCCAAACATTCTTTGAGTTACTTGTATTTTCAGTTGTTATTTCGCTTGAGTTGGATTTATTGATATAAGAATGTTAATCCTGACTCGAGTGTTTTGTGTTTTGCCTTATGCTCGGGTCAAACTGAGTGTACCAGTATTCGAGGCTCACCTTTGGAGTTGGAGCTTCACTTGGAGATCCAGCTATCTATCCAGCTTTCAGATCTTCAGTTGATTCCAGTGATGTATTCTGATCTTGTATTTGACTATTGTATTCGAGACTTCTGTTGTATCTTGTTTAACTCTGTTATATATATATAGTAGCTTCATGAACTACTATTCTTTTGTTTCCGCTGCACTATTGTTATATTACTCTGTGTCTGTGATTTTGTGATTATTTATTTACTGTATATGCTGAGTTTTGCCAAATTTAAATTACAATCCATTGTTTTGAATTATTCAAGTCCGACATGTGCGGATGCGAATGGTTGAAATTATTGGGTCGTTACATGTGGTATCAGAGCTCTGGTTTTAGGCAAAACTCAGCATATAGAGTAAATTCAATTACAGAATCACGTTCGTTCGAGCTTGAATTCCTTCTTCTTTGACTCGGTTTCTTTGAATTTTGGAACGTTCCCTTCGGTTCCAAAGTCCATTCATGTCTCCCCTATACGTTTCTTTTTAATTCTGGAGCATCCCATAACTCCACTTCAAATGATCTCTTTATTAAGTCGGCGGTTTCGCCAATATCTGAATAATTTGTAAAAGAGTGAAACTCCTGTACAAGCAGCATTGATTCATCGAAGATTTCTGTATCCTCGGTTTATGATGCTGTTATCTTTTGCTTTACCCGAATTCTATCTCTGGCGATCGAATGTCGATTTGTCGCAGAATTCTACATCGAATTTATTCTTGGAATCACGGTTGACCCGGTTAAGGTTACTCGCGATTTATATAAGTTTGTCCATCTCCGGTTTGAAAACTCAATTATCTTATCTCCATATCGAGTCTACCTTTTAGTTGAATTCTTTTAGTTAGAGTTTCTCTAATCTGAATCTCTATCTTTGTTTTGAAATCCATTCGAGGATATCCGAGTGAGGGAGTGTATTTGTAATTAATATAAAATATTTTATGTTTATAGTGTGTTGTTTGAGTTGTTGATGTTGGTTTGGATTTTCGATCGATTCATCTGATCAACGCTATCGATAGGATTTCCAAAACACTTGAACAGAGCAAACTGACCCAATATTGATTTCAAATTTGGTAAATGAAATAATTTTGTATGATTATATTATAAATATATAAGTAAAATTTTCTGGAATAAAAAAAAAGAGGTTAATTAATTGGTTGTTTGAAATGATAATATTTGATTATCATTTATTGTTCTAAATGAATTTATAAACATGGTTTATAAATTGATTTGGAATTTAAATAAATTTAAATCAGGAATTTGAGAATTTAATTTCCAATGATTCCAAACTCTGGTTTTAAAATTTTAAATGTATATTATATAAAGTATTTTCGAATATAAATGATTTTCAAAGAATTTAAAATGTTTAAATCAGTGCTCTTCTCTTTTGTCGCTGGAAAATAATTTCGGTGATGGCGGCCGCATCATCGACATTCATTTTCGAGTTTCAAAGTGAAGAGACCATTTTGTAGCCTTGCTACGGTTTTGTTTTGGGAAAATAAATTGATTTGAATTTCTAAAGTATGACTTGATTTATAATATATAAGTATATGATTATAGATTTGATTTGATATAGTATATATATATATTTATCTCTAAATGATTTGAAGTTAATCGGAAATTTAATCCTTGAATTTATGTTAAAGGATGATTTTAAATAAAATCAAAATTTTGAAACTTGAATAATTGAATTGAGAAAAGTTTATTTGTATATTATCCAATTTCATATTCCACTTCTAAATAATTTAGGTAGGTTGTATTAAAATGGAATTGAATAAATATTTAAACTTGAAATAAATTGAATAAGGAAATTTTACTTGTATAGTACTCAATTGCATCCGGAAATATAACTTACCTAAATTACTCAGAAGTTAACTATGTAATTGAATAATATACAATATAAAATAGTGTTAAAGGAATTTATAAATAAACTTGAGTAGTTATGATAAGAGTAAATATACTTAATATATATGATAAGATATATTAAATGGAATAAATTTAATAAGAATTTGGGAAAAAGAGGAATTAGGTTAATGAATAAAATATGATTATAACAAATGTTTATATTTAACTTATGATTATAGAAGTCGATAATTGAAGATAATAAGATAATGAATCTAGAAATAGTTAAGATTGATTTAACTTAAGTGAAAGCAAATGTCTTAAAGCAATTTGTGAATATCAATTAATTTAAATTGAAATTTATATGGTTTAAATTAATTGATTTGAATCTATTTTTCTGGGTGTTGCTATTTTTCCTACCTTCTTCCTTTTCGGGGACGAAAAGTTTTGAGTGGGGGAGAGTGTAACAACCTGTAAATTAGAGTGGTTTATTAATTTAATTAATTCATTTTTTGTGGAATTTTAAATAATAAAATTTTGAAATAAAAATTTAATATTTGGAATACGTCTAGTTAAACATAGCAACTGGTAAATTTTCATCGGATAATTTGGAAGTTTAATTTTCCAGTGTAATTTTATTTCAATTTAATCAGTTAAAAATTGATGATAATAAAATGTTTTTCGAACCTGAATATTTTTATACAATAAATTTGTAAATCATCTTCTGAGTGAGACGTTATATTTTGTTTTTGCAAATTTGGACTGCCATTGCTCCGTTTATCTTATTTTCGTCAGATTTGCAGCATTTCCGGTACCGATTATCGACTTTTGATAGGATGATCATACCACTGATATTTGTATACCGTTTTGATCGTCTCGTTGTGCTGATCTCGACGGTATATCCAATTGTTAATTTCGAAGTCAGGAAGACAGTGAAATCTACGGAATGACTTCCGTATTGGTTCCGTAATTAACTTTTGGTTGATCTGTCCTTTCACGTGCCTTCAATATATTCCAACAGCCACTTGCTCTTAATAAATTCAAATTAAAGTCTGACTTTCACTATTACCAAGGTTTGCTTTATAATTCCAGTCGGTTCACTGATTGTTTGCTTTTCCCTATTCATTCTTACATTTTGAAGAAAAATAAATAAACTGTTGCTCTTTATATTGTTCGGTCTGCCTCCTCAACATTCCTCCTTGCACAGCAACAGCTAACCCAGCAATACAATGAAGCCATCTTTCCACCGTTCTCCGATTTTGCCCCACCCCTAGCGACCTCGCTCCACCATCTTCACCTCCAACCGGCCACGACTTCGGCAACCACCACCATCCCCTCCGCTTGCCGAACCCGCTCATTTCATAATTCTCTCATCATTGATCAGTTAATCAAATTATCCTCCCGACACCAATCCCGCTGTTAGTATCGATCCTAATTTAGCAATTTAGCATTCTAAGGAGGATAAGGGAGGACCTAGACGTAGATGGAATGGAGTCGATTTTGGCACGTGCGCTTGAATACACTCTAAAATACCGGCTCAAATCCTTCACCAGAGACCGCCTACCAAGGCAAAACTCTTAAATCCTTTTTAGTCTTTTTTTTATTGGCCTATATATATAATCTGCCGATATGTATATATCTAAGTTTATATAAATTATATATTTTATAAAGTCATATATGATCTGTAGTCATATATATAGTTACAATAGTATATATTTTAAGTGTATATGTTTGTTTATATAATAAGATTTTGTATTGTATTCAATCTGTGGTATGTATATATATATATATTGATATATACGTATAGATGTAATGATGGATTGGTTTTAATTTTATATATAATATATTTTGTTTTGTTGGTTGTTAAAGGATGAGAACCTGCTTTTGTATTTTCGTGTCAGTCTATAAAATATTTATAGTTTTACAGTTTACATTTTTCTGCTGTATATACATTAGTTTATTAAGTATATATTAGTTCTGTAAAAGGGTTAGTTTATACAAGTTTTCAAACTGTAATGTATATATTGGTTTCAAAAGTTTATATGGTAGTATTCTTATTGTCAGAAGCTATACGTATATATTAGTCTGAATAGTGGCATATAGGTTTGCATACATGTGTGTTTAAGATGTGTATATATATTATGTTGGTTGTGAGTATATTGTCTTTGCATATGGTGTTCTGTTGCCTATATATATTTCCTATATGCGTTATAACTTAATGTGGATATTTGAAGATAGTTAACTATATTGTTTATATATATATCCACCGGTTATTTTAGTGTATATATATATATATATTATATAGAGTACTTATAATATGATTTGATGCTATAATATAATTTGTTGTAAAGTATTCTGTTTTTGATTTTGGTATGGAAAAGATATATGAAGTTCATATCTATATAGTTACTCAAGAGAGATAAATCATGTTTTTGTATATAGATTTATATATGTCGTATATATAGTATGTGGGACCGTGCATATGTATTTACATTTTTGGTTACAGCATGTATGTGGTGGACTTCATATTGATTCTTTTATGTAAATATACATATTGGTTTATATATAGACCTGCTGGGTTTTATTACATAAGTATATATTAGCCGTACGTATATATATGCTTGATTTTTAAATAACTGTAGTTTATAAAAGTATATATTTGTTTGTTTATGTTTTGTGTTTATGTCAGTTCTCATCGATATGTTTAAAACTGATTTTTTAAATACAATTAGTACATCAGTTATATATATTAGTGTATCAGTATATATATACTTAAGTTAGAAATCTGTTATGGGTTCTATAGCTTCATATTTTTCTCTTATTTCAGAGTTTGTACATATATACAGTTAGGTTTAGTTATTTACTAGCCTACTCATGTATAAGTTGCATATATGTTGCATACCAGAATATGTTTGCATATATTTTAAGTATGTATATAATAGTTGTTATTATTTTTAATGTATATATATTTAATTTAAAATGTGTTTGAATTTAAAATATGTTTATATATATAGTTATACATAGTTATATATATATGAGTTCACTTATATCAATTATCTTCATCGATCAAGTTATGATTTATTTCATCAATTTCTTATTTATCAGCCTATCCATCGAATTCGTGCCAATCTAGCTTTGATTTGGAATTCGTGCTTGGATTCGAAACTCATCTCATTTGTTCATCTCTCTAGCCTCGAAAGGTGAGAAATCACTCACGATTAACGTTCTTATATTTATTAAATTTGATTTCAATTGAAACGACAATTGAAACATGCTGCTGTTAGTTATTTACATTGCTATATATATGCTCTTATCTGTAACTGTTCACCTGTGACATCTGACACCATTATCTGTTATTTATATTGATGATTTATGCATGCTATGTTATTATCATATCTGTTATCACTCTGCAAGTTCCCTGTTAATATAGAATTCACTATGGGTTGAAATGATACATACCCGAACGATCTGTAGAATAGGAGAAAATCGTTATGGGTTGAAATGATAAACCCAAGTGATTTTCATTGAATTGAATTTGGGATGCGGGTTGAAAAGATATATACCCGTATATATATAAATTACGGATTGAAATGATAAATATCCATATCACTTGACCATAGGGTAGAAAATTATATACAGACACCGTTGGTCTATATATAAATAATTTGAAATGATTTCTATGGTTTTGAAAAGAAATATATGGTTTTAATAAATATTGATTTTAAAGATTTATTAAAGTTGATTTAATAAAGTTGATTTGAATCAATATAAAATATGTTTAAGTATTTATGTAAAATTTATATTTTCAAATATAGAGTTTATAATGTTTCAGGTTGAAAGATAAATTTGAATTTGATTTGGAATTTCTAATTATTTAAGAATTATACTTAAATAAGTTTGATTTGAAATCTATTAAATTTGAAATTTTAAGATATGTTTTATAACTTGAATTTGATTAGAAAGTGGCTTAAATGAATATTTCTAACTTATATAAATTTAAATGGGATATTTTGTTTATATAAATTTGTAAATTGAAGTTGTATTTAGATGTATTGAAATGATTAAAGAAATATATCAGAAACTAAATGAAATGAAATTAAATTGAGATATAAATGGAATTATCAAATTTAGTTTTTGAAATGTGGAATATTTAAAGCTTTGAAATATATTGAAATTTAATGGTTTATTTTGTGTTTCAAATCTATATTTGAAATCGTTATAATTCGAAATGATTTATTGAGAAATTGAATTGAGTTGAAATTTATGAATTGAGATTGAATTAAGTTGAATTTGGAAGTCGAGATAATTTGAATCGATTTGTGAATTTGTGGAAGCTATTTTATTTTATAAAGTATTTTTAAACTATATCTACAACTATTTATATTTTACTTAATAAATTATTTTAATATAAACTATTTTATATAAATCATTTTCAATATATATTATTTTATTATAAACTATTTTAACTTATAACTATTTTATATAAACTATTTTTATTTTATAAACTATTTTATTTTATACACTAATTTTAATATCTAAACTGTTTTAGAGGAAAGTGTTATGGATTCCAAAATGTTATATTTCAAGCTATAGTTTCATAGTGTTATGAATTTCAAGGTTTTGATTTCCAAAGTGTTTTGATTTTAAAAGACTTACGATTTCGAAAGCGATATAACTTTGGAAAGTGATATGATTTTGGAAATGGATTTATTTGAAGTGAAAATGATATCGTATGGATATGGTTTTGAAATGGCAATGATATTTCGGTTTTGAAATATAAACTATTTTGAAAGTTTATTAAATGACCAATCGGTGTAATAATTACGTAGTTATTGAAGAGTCCGGGATCAGTTAGGGACATACTCTATGTCTAAACCGAAAACCACTTTAATAACTATTATACGCGGAGTGTGATCCAGAATGAAGTGGTTGGAATGATGACGTTGCTGGATTTGAAGAAAGAGAACGATAATGGATAGCCTTGACACTTGTGTCAAATTTGAAATGAATTAAACAGGAGCCGTGCCGGGCCAGTGAGGTTAGCTACGTCTAGCGGACACACTTCTTCGTAAACTACTCATTACTTGTTTTTGATTGGTGCGCACCCTTGAATTGGGAGTGTTGTTTCGCGGTGTTGCGATCGTTGCGGCGATGCGTTCTCACCAGTCCGGATCAGGCAAACGGTAGTTTCACTACCTTGGGTATTGCATCATGTGCCTTGTCATACTCGTATCCCAATGCGCGACCACTACGATTTGTTTCGTGTTATACCTATGGAGTACTCCCTGATAGCCCACTAGTTTACGATGGAGTTTACAGTGCTGTATAGACTATGAATGGTAACGCCTTAACGCTATTTTGATACTTTATATTACTAATAGGCATTATCTACTTAGCGTACACTACTATATATAAATAGTTTAACGGATCCTTAGAGGATGGTTATCCCAAACATCCTTTGAGTTACTTGTATTTTCAGTTGTTATTTCGCTTGAGTTGGATTTATTGATATAAGAATGTTAATCCTGACTCGAGTGTTTTGTGTTTTGCCTTATGCTCGGGTCAGACTGAGTGTACCAGTATTCGAGGCTCACCTTTGGAGTTGGAGCTTCGCTTGGAGATCCAGCTATCTATCCAGCTTTTAGATCTTCAGTTGATTCGAGTGATGTATTCTGATCTTGTATTTGACTATTGTATTCGAGACTTCTGTTGTATCTTGTTTAACTCTGTTATATATATATAGTAGCTTCATGAACTACTATTCTTTTGTTTCTGCTGCACTATTGTTATATTACTCTGTGTCTGTGATTTTGTGATTATTTATTTACTGTATATGCTAAGTTTTGCCAAATTTAAATTACAATCCATTGTTTTGAATTATTCAAGTCCGGCATGTGCGGATGCGAATGATTGAAAATATTGGGTCGTTACAGAAATTAAACTGCATTATTAAGGTAGACCTAGGGAACTGGAAGACTATTATAAGCAGCGGTTAGAGCGACCGGGGCCGAAGGTGCTCTCTCGCACACATAGGAAAGGGTGGAAAGCAGATGCTCTTAATTTTTTTGATGGTTTTTATAAAGACTCAAAAAAGACAAGGACTTAATTAATAAAGACTTTAGAACAAACGAGAGAGACCACTATAATTAAGATTTATGAGCTCGAAGATCGACTGCGAGAAGCTCTAGCAGCCCCAAGTGTCACATCAGCACCTTTTAATGCGCCTGGGCAAGATCAGATTGCCGATCTCGAAGAGAAACTTAGAAGGGAGAATATTAGATGCAAAATGAGGCAGATTTCTTTGCAACGATCCATATATGTTTTTAATTATTTTTACCCTGTGTCTGATCTATGTTTTCTCTATAATAAAGAAGGATTCATGGTGACTCATGAGTATCAAGATTATAAAGAGTTCAAGGTATCAAGATAAGTAATGGAGTCTAGATTTATGTTAAAACTTCATAATAGCACTAAAATATTTATTTGGATTTTAATTGTGGAATGGAATCCACCTTATCGCTTTAATAGTGGGATGGTACCCACGACCTCTTTAGTGGGATGGAACCCACGACCTTCTCTAGTGAAATGGAATCCACAAAATTTTCAAAATGACTTATTTTTAGATTTTTTCAAAACTATCTTTTTAAAAAGACATCTCTCTCTCGGTTTAAATATTTTAGTCTTAATTCAAAAACTATTTTTAATCATATTAATTTCAAAATCATTTCTTGTTTTTAAACTATCTCCTAGTTTTAACGTTTTAGCTTTAATCTTAAAATATTTATACATTTAGTTTTTGTTACTTTTATATTTCGTAAGATCACTTTCCAAAGGTTTTTATAATCATAAAGTATATTCAAAATAGTTTATGAAGTTCTAAGATTGTTTCGACAAATTTTAGAAAGAAAATCTCTTTTAAAAGAAAAATCAATTTTCAAAAAATACTAGGGGATGTCGACATGCATATACTCTCCATGTCGACATGGTAGCCGTAGATTTTAAAATTCGAATTTTCAAAAGAAGTGTCTATTCGTCATAACCTTTCACGAATGGACATGACCGTTATTCTCCTATATATACCAGTAGTTTTCAATGAATTTTCACTTAATATTTCTTTGTTTTCTCTTCTCTTTCTCTTCCATTCTTATTTTCAAACATTCTTAACAAAACTCTGCCAAAATTCTAAGTGAATCAAAATCGATCGTCTCTAGTTTGATTCTCTGCCACTCTCTCTCAAAGATCTCAGTGCTATTCAGAGTTATAGGATCATTTGTAATCAAAGATCGAAAGATCGAAGTGTATCGAGTCTCTCCATATCAAAGTGTGATCGGAAACGGTGTGATTGTGCCCCGTAAATTAATTGGGTGTGATTGTAGCCCGTAATTCAATTAGGTGATCTTGTAGCCTGGTTAAATCAAGAGAGTTTGCCCTGGACTCGGAGATAGGAGGGTGTATCTCGTGGCCTTGAAATCGAGGTTGTAATATCGACATTATATTTGAAAAGAAATCTACATAAGAAATTTTTTGGGACTGGATGTAGTGTAATTCCGAACCAGTATTAAATTCCGGTGTGTTCTTTCCTTTACTGCTTTTATTTACTATTTGCATCTGTGCCTGGTTCTGTGATTGTCTCTGTATTTGTGAATTGAATCTGTTTGGGTTTAATTTGAAAAGATTTCAAATAGATTCATAAAATTAATTAAACACTATTCACCCCCCTCTAGTGTTAATTCTGCCTTAAGATCCGTAATCCGCATTTCCTACAGACTTTTCGTATTCGAACGGACCGACCTTTGGCTAGCATCCCTTAGACTAGTTGTTTTGTAGTCGTAGCAGTATTTTAGGATCTTATGAATTAGAACACTTTTGTAGAATTATGTTGTAGAAAATGTTTCTTTTGGTTATGCAAATATTTTATAAGGATGTTGTATAAATTGAACTTTCTTGTAAATGAGTATAAGTACCTTGTGAGTTTTAGTTTGTTCGCACTTTCTTTTAATTTTATTCATCTCGATTTGCTTGATTTTCAGCCTTGCATCACTAAGCAATGTTCGGTGATAACTGACTTAGAAGAAAAGCTCTAGTCTGCTCTGGTTCGAATTACTGAACTGGAGGGATTATTATGTCGAATGTGTATATAGGGTTTTATATGAAGATGAGATAAATGTACTAAATGGAAAATTTAAAGAGTTGTCTTTACAAGTCGCTAAGCAAATTAGTGCAAAAGATGATCCTATTACGTCCTTGGCCCCTAGCATAGTATCAAGGCCTGGTGCTACTTCTGAGCCTTTACCGAGAGTAGATCCTAAAGTTTTTTTCCAGTGGAAGGAGGATTTGAAGAACAATTACAAGGCCAAGTTTTATGAGTTGAATAAATTTTAGTTCCGCAGTTCGCCGCAAAGTAAAATGTTGAAAGTAAAATGCGTGTTAGAGTGTTGGGCAATTATATCAATAAATTTTAGTTTCAGTGGACAATAGTTGTTATTTGTCATGACTATTCAGATCTGCAACTTCTATATTAAACGGTTGAAAGTAAAATGTTGAAATTTTTAAACTTAAACTTGGTATAATAACTATTGAGGTGTTTGAATGTTTTACGGTAAAGAAATATGTAACAATAGATAACAGAATAAACTGTTAATGGTAAATTTTTCGCTATCTCAGAATTGACTTAAATTAGTGGAAAATTGTCCATAATGAGAAATGATGAACGCCGCTCGAAACTGCGTTCAAA
The DNA here is from genome assembly GCA_030737815.1 of Allium fistulosum. Classification (NCBI taxonomy): domain Eukaryota; kingdom Viridiplantae; phylum Streptophyta; class Magnoliopsida; order Asparagales; family Amaryllidaceae; genus Allium; species Allium fistulosum. Next base: position 1,221,951,135 of record CM060904.1, read on the forward strand.
CCTGAGTTACTGTGACGGAGATATCGTAGTTTGAAGATAGATTGTTCGTGTTTCTGATTGAATCCACCTTTGATAAGCCCTTTAGATATTCAAAAGATAAGGCAATGGAGTGTGCCGCGATGAGCTATATGATGACGCAATATGAATGTTTAAAGCTACATACGAATCCGAGTTAATATAAGGAAATTACAGATCGATTGCTTTTGTTCTCCCCAGACGATCAACCCCTACCGGTAGGAACACGACATTGGAAAAGCCTATGCAATATTTAGGCTGTGAGACAAATAGAGTGTGCCGGGATATTCTACATAATGATATAAGATGAATGGTTTAAATTGCATGTGATTCCAACTTATAACATACGAGTTAAAAATCGATTGTCCCTTTTCTCCTTGTACCGTTCTTATCGATCAACCCTTACTGATAAAAACAATACCGTGGACAAGTACCTCAAATGCTCGACATATGAAGTACTTAAAACTGCTGGAGTATTCTACACAGTGATACAAGATGAAAGATTTAATTCTAAGATGAATCCGAGTTAAGGCAATGGGTTATGGATTGGTCGTTTTTTCTTCTTCCAAGTCAATTCGGATGCATCACTACTGATGATAGGCAGTCGATAGGCAAAATTCATTGGATGTATCAATCGATAAACAGTCAATAGGCACCAATTGGTAGGCAGTCGATCGATAGACAGTCATTCAATATTGGCCGATGTGTCAAAGCGTTTAATGCGTCGTTTTGAAATAATTTATTATTTTTCAAATTTTTATTATTTCTTTTTAAAATTTTATCCAGACTGACCGTAAGGGAGGTTAGCGACTAATGTGGAAGTGAAAATCAATTGTAAGAAGCCCAAAAAACATGTAAATAATATGTCCGCGCTTTCTCAGATGTTCCACGTTCGTCCTTTTCTCTCGTTTTCTACCTGATTTCTGGCGATTCCCGTTTCCTTGCTAATTCTCATAATTTAAATTCAATATCAACCTATACATCCATTTTCTCTCGTCATTTCCTTGAATTTAGTGTGCTCCTATTGGCACTCCGATTTTCTCTTCTGGCCATCTACACTGAAGGCCACCCCAAAATAACGTGCACTCCTCTTCCTAATATCGTATATTCATTCACTCTAAATCAAGCGGCACCCAATCGGTTGCAAAGGACCGAACTTCTGTTGGTTGTACATAAGAAAGAATTGCAACTACAGTTCAGCCACCTTTGGCCGTTTTCCATGAAGAAGGCTCGGTTATTAATGGCCGTGCAGCGTTGAATCACCGAAGAACTGCTGATACAAACGGTTGTTTATAACTGAGTGAAGGAATATAATATTGGTGGCCAGAAGCACATACAAAAAATTCATTTCTATTAAAATTATAAGGGTGACCAGAAGAGCAAATCGGGGTGCCAACAGCAGCACATTGAATTTAACCCCAAATTTCGACTTAATTTTCAAAACCTAAGGTACTGTTTGGTTTAAAAACGAATTTTGTGTTTTTGATTTTCAATATGTATATCAAATATGAGAAGAAGAAGGTACGACGGAGTGGATGAAAGAAAAACGGATGAGAGGACGAAGGGGATAGAGGGACGACGAAAGAATGGATTGTTTCACGCGTGTTTGTGTTATTTCCCAAAACGCATGAAATAAAAAAAAGTTAGGCCCCGTTTGGCTTGTCGGTTTTAGTTCTGTGTTTTCGTTTATACAAAAGCGCGTCCGTTGTATGTATCGTTAAAAAACAAACAATTTTGAAAAATGAAATTAACATGTAAAATAGTAAACAAGTTTATTTTGTTTTTCGTGTTTTGAGAGATAACAAAAGCACGAAGAACAATCTAACTCCTTCGTTGTCCGTTGGTCGTCACAATGGCTAAGAATTATAAATCTTCTTCTCTTATTTCTTGCTATTTCTTAGTGCAAGTTGAAAACACAAAACTCAAAATACAAAATAAAACCAAACGGGCCCTTATTTTCTATTTTGTATGTTAACTTCGTTTTATAAATTGGTCGTTTTCGACCATATAAATGGGTGTGTGCATTTTTGCGTGGAAGAAAGCCCAAACCTATAAAAGTTACAAACCAAACGCTATCTCATATTTTAAACGATTTGAAAACCTAGGTTTCGAAAATAGAAAGTAGTTAATCCGTGGATTCCCATTCAAGCTAGCTGCTTCAACCTAACGTGATTTAAGGTAATTTTCTTTTTTACTATGTTAGATTTCGTTTACATTATGTTTAATCTTGCATTTGATTCAAGTATAGTTTAGGATTAGTTACATGTTCATTTCGATTTTTAATTTCAATTTTAAAATATTTTATTTATTACTGTAATTTAAGTTTAGCTTGTTGCAATTTAATGTCAAAACCTCATAAGTATAGAAAACATTCAGAACTAAAAGGCAAAACGGATCGCAGAAGAAAGCAGGCTGTGTCATTGTCGGACCCTGCAAATTGTTCTAGTACTGCAAACACCACAGGCCCATCTCAAGGTTCACTGCCATCAACTCCTTCCACGCACACTCCTGCTCATACTGTCCAATGACTACAATGCAACATAGTGCGAGCTCATCAAAGCCCTTTATGATGTTTGGCATTGATGGCTTTGGAACACTTACTTCTCCATCTAACCAACTGGTTAGTAAGCATTTCATCTTTTCATGAAAAACATAATGTATAGGTTAAGTAAATAATTAAAAAATTTATGAGAGTAAAATGATATATTGCAGGATAATGTGGGTCGACTTGTCGATGATGGGCTTGAAGATAACGTGGAGTCTTTTTTATCCCACGATGATACTGAACCAAGAGATGCAGCAAGTCGCTGTATGGACACAGCTAAAGATACATTACTGTTACTTCAGTCTGCATACAATATTAGAATCTTATCCTTCCCAATTATATAAATTAGTTGTATGAACAATGAAATTTGAATTTCAGGCTTTAAGTTATCTGAAATTGATCTGAAATTGGAATAACTGGTACTAGTTCAAATAAAGTTGTATGTTATCACATCTCTTCGGATGGTAAACTTTTTGACAATGGGCGGTCATGCTAAAAAGGTAGAAAAAATAACGAGGGAAAAATAAACATCAAATATTGAGTATTTTTTTATGGTCACACACTCAATTAAGTTACCATCCAGCAATGGCACTCTAGCTAATGCCACAGATTCAAGTCAGTTATTTTCTTTCACGGACCATACTTCATATTATATATATTGTGCATATTTGCCGTCAAATATATGAAAATTGTAAACAAAGATTCAAATTATATTGTGCATATTTTAATTTCTTTCGACTAAACGAGACAACAACAAAAACAAAGAACTCGATAAAAATGTAAATTGTGCAAAACTCGATTAATATATGAATAACTATTCTATTCCTCGCTAATTATATCATTTTACTGGAAAGATATTGATATAGATTGACTTCTTGTCAATGTACAAATATACTATTCCCTTGCAGCTGCAGCGCCCATGCTTGAGTTTGCCATAATCACGCCTTAACTAGTTGTCGAATTATTAGCATTGTTAGTTCTTTCTTTTTATTTGTACTTACTGGGCATATAGGAAAATAAATGGCTCATTTGTTTGTTCGATGAATGGTTAAAACTTAACTAGGTGAGGAGCCAAATATAATCATCATTATATTTAGATGGACTAGAATGCAAGTTATGTTAGTACATATATGCAATGATTTAATTGACGTCTAGAGAAATGTGTTGGAGCCACATGAGATCGAGTGATGGGAGTTTGTCCTCGTGACCATTACCCCAAAACATGAATAAATTTGTAATTTTTTGCATTTATATATGGAAAATTTTATTTTTCATGACAATAATCTTTGTTAGATCTGCCCACATTGATTTTTTGATTTTGCATCATACTCCATTACGAATATGCATTATAACTGTCCTTGAATTTGACACATTGAAAAGATTGCCTTCAGTCCTAATGTTAATTTTAGATGGTCATATTGTAAGTTGTTTACATATAATTTCAATTAATTTATACTGGTATAAATGTCTATGGAGAAAATTAACAAATTTTAGAGAAAAAAGGCAATTTATAATATAATTATTACGGTAAGCAGATTTTCATATTATTTTGTCCAAGCTTTATAAATATGTATGCTGAAAGTGTTAGAATTTGAAACAGAGAAAAGGAGAGAGATACAACGTTAAATAAAAAGAACTACATTGTTATTCTCTTAATAATAAGAACTACGTACAAAGCTTTAAATAAAGGAAATACCCACTACTTCCTAAACTCTAGGCACTAACATATAAATAGGAACATATGGTTATTGACTATTTCTAACACCCTTCCTTAAACTGAATGTGCTAATATTCAGTTTACAACACAATTTCTTCATCGTCTTCCATAGACGAACTCGGTCACAACATTCATCTCTATCTGGTTGGGCATGCTCAACTGTTTTACGTTGATTGGTACTTTAACCATCAATAGATACTCTTGGTTTACTCTTAGGGATCCACTGACCTCTCCATTCGGGCCGTCCCTTGTATCTGTCATCTCCCCAACAAATGAGAACCGCGGCTCTTCTTCCTTACTTGTTGGATGACACAAAACCAAATCTTTCTCACTCTGCCTACTTCACATGTAGGCATGCCTATCTTCTCTTAGGCATATCATCAAACAATTTTCGAGCATTCTTCGAATTGTCCAACCTCATAACCGACATCGTTTTCTTCACTATCATCATCTGCAACCAACGTTTTGCAGAACGTCTTCTTCATGCTAACATCAACATCACCGTTGTGACAGAGATCTGAAAAACAAACTCAGTCTTCATCAGCTTAATCACAACACTGCAACTCTCCTTCACCACAACTACAAAACTGCATACCACACATCTCAGTTTCAACACATACACATTCACCGTTATCTCAAAACATCATTCTACAGTCAAGGTACATCATCCCAACTACACAAATCAACTTACTGCCTTTGCCATACAACCCGCCATTGCATTACTTAAACCATCCATCAACATACATCTCACTGTCATCAACCTCTACTCATTTCCTTCAGCAAACTTCAACCCACCAGCACCATCACCTTACAAGTATCACTAAACAACAATTTCTTCCATCAACTTCCTGCTATCAACTAACACTTCACTCCAACACCTCAAACACAGCCACTCACTGCCATACCAAGTCACCACACTTCCATCCTTGCTGCAGTACAATAGTAATCCACCCTCTGCCTACAACATCTCATCAACACAACAAAACCACCATTGCACACAGCAACTGCCATATCATCACAAATTCATCCATCACCATTCACTGCTACCCTCAACCCCATACTACTGCATACTTGCCACAATCCTCTACAACTGCCATCATGCTTCAACTTCACTCCATTTCCTAAAATACCACTGCTACTACCTTTCCTTCTTCTCAATACACTTCAATAATCACTTACAACCTCTTCCATTTGCATCTTACTTACCAAATTCATCATCAACCTTCAACCTAATGTTCGACATCCACAGTATCACGGCTCTGTCAAACACCCTGGTTCCATGTATCACTGCAGTGTATCAGTATGCTACCTGACCTTCTTCATATCCTATCAATTTCCATCATTTCAGTGCCGATTGCCTCGACTACTAACATTCTTCACCACTCAAGTCAATCACTAAATCATCTAGCAAACACAACCATCAGTTTCATAAACCAGACCAGACTTTGCATCATCCATCACCATACTACCATAACTACTGTGACCATACCACCATCATCATCCACCTCTGAAATCACCAAAACTACTTCTCCCATACACCCATTTCAACACTGACAACATCGGTTTACCTCACAGACATCACGAATCAAAATCTACCCTAAACATCACCATCCTAAACAAACAACTACCGCACATCCGCCTCACCACCTACAATCGCAGAGCATTGCCATCAAACCAGACATCGCCGGCCAACAACCAATTATCAACTCCCACCGAACTTCCTCCCGTCATCGCCTTTACCTGAACCCACATCCAATTACCCAAAACTAGCCTGCCTCTGCCAAATCAACAACGCCAAGTCGCCGCAACCTCCATTAATCACTGCCTTCCACAATCGCCTCAAAATCACTTCACTTTAAAATCGCCTACCTCAGCAAACCCGCGAACCCCAATTTCATCGCACCGAAACCAGCTTCCTCGCCAATCATCGCGACACCCTTAACTGCGCATCACCATCACCAATCCCCTCAAATTGCTTTCTCCGATAGTTTTTTTTCAACCAAACATAGTCCAGGAGGCTACCATTCTGAACGACCAAGCAACAATTTCATGCCACTTTCATCCACCAAAGCCAACAAACAAACCCACAACACTTCTCCAATAGCAACACAAAGGTCACCTCAGGCAGCAGCACGAACAAATTACAAATTGAAGCGATGTGGTAGAATTTATCCAACGGCTTCACTGACAACTTCAACTTTATCCCAGGCTTTGACGTAAACACTTAGACTCCAGCAGCTTCCATATTGTACACGATGGCAACCACCTTTATTTCACGAGCAACTCGAACTCAAGAGACACTTCCATATCTTGTCAAAGCAACTCATTGAGCAACTCTTTCTGTCAACGAATTTTTATCTCAATCTTCAGCAATAAGCATCGGATCTTGGCAAAGCGACTTTTTAAGGAGGAGGATTTTATTTTGGATTGTTTGGATCTGAATAATTGAAAAGATATTAATCGGCTTTCCTATGTTGAATGAAATTAGGATTTTTTATCTCTTTTTATACGTCTCTCGGATCTCTCTACCCTCTCCAACCTAGCTCTGATACCATGTTAGAATTTAAAACAGAGAAAGAGGAGAGAGATACAACGTTAAACAAAAAGAACTACATTGTTATTCTCTTAATAATAAGAACTACGTACAAAGCTTTAAATAAAGGAAATACTCACTACTTCCTAAATTCTAGGCACTAACATATAAATAGGAACATATGGTGGGTTATGGGCCCACCACGCTTCCGCTGCGTAACGACGGTCGGATCTGTTGTGTAACGACGGTCGGATCAAGCTCCACATCTCCAGCACGTATGGCACACACTTTGTTGTAACAAAAGGAATCCCCAATGTTACATGCCTACCAACTCATATTTATACACCACTTCTCCAAGTTATTTAACGATGTGGGACTTTCCAAATCCGAACCGTCGTTCCTCCATTAAACATGCGAGACAACCCTAACAGAAAGACATAAATTAACAGTCAAATTTTCAATTAGCCAATAAGAAAACTAGAAGAACATGAAAAATAGGTAATTATCAAATATCCAACCACATAAAATATTTTAATTCAGAAAGACAAAAATATAAGCTAATTTGTCCAAAAGTATGGTAAAAGTATCTTCCAAATTATTCTATGCCAATTTTACATTACAAGCAGTAAGATTTGAATAGATAAATATTTAGTTATTAGCAAATAAAGAAATTAAGCACATCTTTAAAAACAGGTAACAGATTTTCCCTGTTATTCTGTCAAAGCTTTATGTGTGTGTGTGTGTAATGTATTTCTAATAAGAAGATTTAGTTAGTCAATAAAAATAACATAGAAAACCCAAAATAAGGAAACTTATCAAAAACAATAACTAGAAGATTTTCCAAATTATTCTCCAAGTTCTATATATATAGATAATAAAATGTTTTATATTTTACATTTCTCATTCCTCTTCTTCCTCCTTTTTTATCAATATATTAAATTTCAGGAGTTACTTCGGTTGCTGAATCCCAATGTATAGTGGAAGATCTGGAGAGATAAGCTGATGATGAAGTTGCAGCTTCACTACCTCGGATCTGACCAGGCACCGCCAATTTCCAATTTGGCTGAGGTCTATTTTGTATATTCCTTTGTAAATCCAAAGTAGTGTACATATAAATAGGCATATTACTGTCCAGTTAGTATCTCAGAAACATACAGCTTCCATTCAATTTGTTTTGGACGTACAACTTCTCCTCCTTGTGCTCTGCTTATCATCCACCCGAACCACGTGAATAAGCCGCTAATACATGGAAGCACGGAAAATGATCTAATGTTGACATGTTGCATGAACATTTGGCTACATTGTCTTCGATATTCACCGTATAATCAAACATATGCACATCTTTCACCAGCCATTCAACGAAGCTATATCTCTCTATAGATATGAGTCTCGATTCTTTCATTCTTCTCCGCGCTAATGCTTCCCACCTAGGTGCGAGCTGCGACGTCCACTCTTCCCCTTGAGTACGTCGTTCGACGAAGTAATGGTTCAGTCGATGAAACGTACGTGCAACCAATGATCTAACAGGTAAATTCCTAGTTCCTTTGAGCACACCGTTAAAGCTTTCGAAAACGTTGATCGTTATCATATTGAATCTTACTCCGCCGTCGTGACAAAGAGTCCAGCTTGATTCCTGGTCTTTCAAACTTCTTTCAATCAATGCATCGGCATCTCGATTTACATCCTTCAACTGTTTTCAAAGATCATTATATTTTACGACCTCCGATGCCGTGGCACATGCGAGTAATAAATTTTGTAGCTCATCCGTGCCAAACCCCGCTTTCTTGAAATTTGCTTTAATATGACGGATACAAAAGCGATGATGATGTTCAATTGGCCAACCTTCTCTAAGCGCACGTGGAATTCCTTTCATACGATCCGAGATAAAGGTGATACATCTAGTACGTACGGATGGAATATAATTCCATATGCAACGAATAAACTAACTCCACGTTTGCAACGACTCTGTTTGTACAATAGCAAAAGTTAAAGGAAATAGCCCTTGATTTGCATCCACCCCAGTTGCTACTAGTAATGTACCCAGATACTTCCATTATAAATGAGTGCCATCAATAGACAATATGGGTCGACAGTGGTCGAAGCCTTGAATAGAAGGTCCGAAAGCCCAAAAAGCTCCATCAAAAACACCACGACTATGAATAACATCATATACGGTTCCGGGGTTGGTATGTTGTAGGGCTCTAAGATATTTCGGCAATTCCGCGTACGACGATTCCCAATCGCCATAAATCATTGCAACAGCTTTCTGTAGTCCGTGCCAGGCTCGAAAATAACCCACTTTAATATGAAACACGTTGGACATTGTCTCTTAAACAGTTCTTGCAGTCATGTTTGTTTCAGCTTTAATCAACGGAAGTATTTTGCTGCATATAAACTTAGCAGTTGTCTGTCGATGGTTTGAGTTTATGGTTGCATTTAAACAAGTGTGATCGCCGCCATATGTAGTTATCTTCCATCAGTTTGAATTTTTTCTTACCGAAAGGCTTGCATGAACTCGCCAAGGGCATGTTTCTTCCATAGTACAACGAACCGTGTATTGATTTGCACGCGATTTCAGAACTTGAAACGAAACTGAACATTTAATCGTTCATTCACATAACTGTTCAACAAGCTTCTGCTTACTTTCAAAAATTAACCCAACTCGTGGACCGTTCTTTGCACATTCTCTTCCAAAAATTTCCACGTCTTGTTGACAATTTTGCATTATTGATTTCACCATCATTGATGCCGTGCATAAATCATCGGCTAGAGCCTCTTCATATGTGATTTGTTCTTCTTCCGCATTTACATCATCAGCCTCCTCAATGTCTGCATATATGATTGCATCATTGTTAACTTCCATTTGATGGATCCAAGTTCTATCCTCAACATCCGCACAAGCTACTTCCATGCTATCCAATTGTCCACAACTCTCATGTGGAGTAAGAACATGATCATCGACACCATCGTCATCACAACCAGTAAATGCATCTTCGACACTAGGAATACAAAAAACAAAGGTAATATATTTTGCATTAACGTAAGTCAAAATACAAGTGCCAACGTATAATAGTACTCAGTTTTCAAACGTTTGCGACTGATTTGGATTTATAGCGTTCTGCATCATATGTTGTTCCTGACCAGAAGAGACTCCAGCCATTTCGCTGTACCTATGAAGTAAGTTTGTAAACTCTCCACCTTGATGGCTTGAAAGATACGACGGATACGCCGAACATTGTGTTTCTTGTAACTATGTTGTGTGTATATACTCATCCCCAGAGATTACTGCCGCTTGTGTTTCAACCACATTTTCATGTTCCACTCTCACAATGTAGATTTCTATCGCTCTCATTCCAACTGAAAAGGTGGAGTTCAAATCGTCGTCGTCTTTCAAATCAATAGCGGATGCACTATCATCCCGAACCCATTTCACCGCTAATTTTAAATCATATATCACATGATTTGCTTTTGTCACTTCAAATGCCCTTTGTTTAAGCTCTTCGAAACTACAATGATTTTTTATTGTCGATCATTTTCGTCTCCCGCCCACATATCTAGGTTTACCTTCATCATCAACCAACAATTCGCCATCAAAGTAAAATATAGTCGGAACCTTTGACATTATCTGCCAAATAAGTTCCAATACCTCATTCATAGTTTTTGGTCACCGACATAACTATAAACATCAATTTGATGAATTATTACCTATTTTTCTAAGTAGATTTTGCTTCCGCATGCAATCTTCAACCAAAAGCAATCAACTCAATCTTTAAAAAAACCCAAACAAACAAATCAATATAATAATGTAACCAATATATTTCGTCATTAAAATCAACACTATCAAATGAATTTCAAAAACATAATAAACTATCCACCATGCACACATTACGGGTTACAACAAATGGAAACATTTTCGCAACAACATAATACAAATACAACGGTTCAACGTAAAATTCAAATATGACAACTTAACCAAGTCCCAAACATCTACCACATTCTAGGCCTTCCACTGTTCGTCCTTAGTTCTTCATTCACACTTTTCAAACGACTTATTTTGGCTTGCAATTCGTGGGCATACTCAAGTCCCCTTTCGCACAGGGGTTGATCAATCCATTTAAAATAATTGCAACAATCATATTCACGAGGATTCAATCTATGTTTGTTGTACGAACTATATCCGAAAAATCTTCGTCCAGCATTCTTTTCCTGTCTGCAAACAACCAGTACACATATATCTCCGTAATAACAATTTGGACTTGGTCGTTGTCCCCTTGGCATGGATGGACCAACATGATGTATAGGCGTCAGCAAATTTCCGCTAACTGTATGTTGATGACCGGGCATTTCCGCAGAAACAACTTCACATAAACGAGCGTGTAAGGTTGATGATCCTGAATGAAATTTACGCGGTACTGGTTCGAACTGTGTTTCCAGAACATAATCGACATCAAAGTCAATATGACTTGAACTTGCATCTCCGATTTTCCCTTCAACCTCATCAAAATGTTTCATCAATGTTTCGTCGTCTATCTCCCAATCATTAATGTCTACCGTCATAATAAATAATAAACAATTAAGATGTAAATTAGGGTTTTTAATTTACTATTATTTAAATAGGGTTTCTCAGTTCATCAAACACTAACAACTAATTCAACAACAACATCATCGTCTAATAATTAACACCACCACCACCAATAACTCTTCATTTTCAACAACATCAACAATAGCAAAATTATATCTTAATTTTCAAAAACATGAATTATAATTATCTCTAATCAACGTAGATGAAGAGCTTGCTTCCATTTTATGCGCAATCGAGTGTTTGTTTGAAGAAATAGATGAGGAAAAATATTTTTGACTTAATATATTTGGATTTGAAATGGGTTTGAAGTTGGAAATGTGAGGGTTTTGGGAAGAAAGGGGATATGTTTGATAAATGAACCCAGATTCAGCTCTCTGTCTTTTTAATTTCCGAAAATTACCTTGCGCATTCCATAATTGCGCAAGCTTAAAACTATAGCTTGTGCAAATATGGAATGCGCAAGCTCTACGTATAAAAAAAATTATACCTTGCGCATTCCATATTTGCGCAAGTACAAAACTAAACGAGGCCTATTTTGACAATTAGTTTTTGCAGATGTTTATTTGTATTAGTTTTTCTGGAGAGCCTTGATCAAAAAATTGTCCTTATTTAGTAGTTTTTTACCGATTTAGTTTATCAAGAGTATATGTGCTAATATTCTTGAAATTTTAATTTGAAATTGCAGAATTGGAAACTATTTCATGACATGGTTATTGAATACATTCAATTGGTTTCATCGCATATGGAAAGCTTGCAGCCAAACTATGATCAAGGTTCGCAAATCTCTGACAAAGCCTGAAATGTAAATTTGAAAGAAAGATTGCTTATCTATCTTTAAGTTATTCTGGTTGAACTTCTTATGTTATGTCAGTATTCGTTTTGATGAACTTTAGGTTAGTTGGACGTGAAGTTTTATTTTTTTTACTGAAGCCAATTTGATGTGAGGTGTTAAAAACTTTTTTATTTTTATTTTTATAAATGCTATATGAATTGTGCTCAAGTTATGTGTCTATAAATTTGATGTTATATATGCTAAACATTCAATGTTAAACATGATGTGTTAAAATAATGTTACACTTCTTTCATTTCTTAGTGCTAGTATCTTATCTTCAGTTGCCTGCACTTTGCAATGTATTCTAAGTTCCTTTTTTTTTCACATCGTCTCAGAAACTAATCATCTCTGAAACTAAAATGATATGACATCTTTGGAAGTAAAATGATATGATTTTTCTTCTTACTTCTAAAATGTATTTTATAGTTCATTAGCAACATTCATATTTAAAGGACAAAGATTTGTATATTTTTTGCTTCAAGAACATAACCTCAATATTTTTATCATAAGGACAAACATTCTCCTAAAAATTATTCATAAGGACAAACATTTTTCAAAATTATTCATAAGGACAACAAAACTGCTACCAAGCTAAAAACTGATACCTAAAAACTGCTACCGATAACTACAAACTGATACTTAAAAACTGATATCAATGACTAAAAACTGATACTAAAGAACAGGATAAAATATTGAAAGCCTGTCCTTGAGGCAAAAACGCTGAAAATTTTTGTTCCTGCCAATAATTTTCTGTGTTATTTATTAATTTGTTTTTTGAAGTTTAATTATAACTATTTAAACGCTGGTGTCTGACTTGTGAAATGTGGCTTCATCTGACATAGTAGTTATTTATTTATTATTTCGTCTGAGTTGTGAAATGTGTCTTCATCTGACAGTCCGTTTTCCTCGTGTGGAGAAAATGGGACAGAATCGTTTCTTGTCCGTTTCCGTCTTTTATGCGAAAGACAACCGGACTCATTCCATATTGCTCACGTCACGGGTTACATGTATTAACACTATTTATATTATCTTCGAATTGACCAATGCTAGAAACAACGAAACAAAGTTAAGAACTTGGAGCATCTAGATAAAAAAATGTTCATGCAACCATACTTTAATCAGTTGTTTATCAAGAGCAGGAAGTAAATTTTAGTACGCAAGCTGGCTATAAAAGTTAAGAAAAATCGAACATCAAATCAACCGTCCAAGATCAAAGAACGGATAAAAATGTCCAGTGGAGAAGTTCACATTACAAGTTATGAAAAGATTTCAATTCCTAACCCTTCAAAAGCACCATCTTCAATCAAACTATCCTTCTTTGACGCACTCTGGATTCCATTTAAACCTGTTCAGAAAGTTCTAGTTTACTCCTCCTTAAAAACAGACCATTTCTCATTTTCCTCAATTACAGAAAAACTCAAGTCATCTCTTTCTTCTGTACTGCTCGATTTTCTGCCACTTGCTGGAAAGCTTGCATACGTATCTGACGTCCAAGATGTAGAAATCGATCTTTCTGACCTGGGATTCACCTTTGTTGAAGCTGAATCTGATCTAGATGTACAACAACTTTCCTTCAACGAAATCATAGACGTTGTCTCCTTTTCTAAACTTGTACCCACGGTCGATGTCGGTGTTTTGCCATTTCATGTGCTCGCTGTTCAGGTGCAGAATCATTCATATATAACAGTAAACTATATATGTTTACATGTTCATAACAGGAATATAATATGTACAGGTAACACGATTCAAAGAAGGAGGAGTGGCAATAGGGTATTCAATCCATCACATGGCAGCAGACGGAAATGCCACAACCAAATTTGTCCAAGCCTGGTCCAGCACCTGTAAAGCGAAAATGAATGGCATGGAGCTAACAAACAAGTGTCCTCTTCCTTCTTTAACATATGACAGAGGAGTGATAAAACATCCAAAAGGAGAGCAAATCAAAAAGGCCATTCTTTTCGGTAGTGCACCGAATCTCCCTAGTGTAAGCTTTAACACATTTCCTTTCTAATTTATACACTGCATAGGTAAACAGTTAGAGTGTCCACGTATTGCAGACAAAGCATCCGAAGTTGACCGCTCTGATAGAAAGACGCAGTCAGCTAAGCAGACGCACGTTCCAGATAAGCAAACAGTCCATCGACCTCCTAAAGAAGCGTGGCACCGATCCAGGTTCTCATGTAGTTCCATCGATGTTTTCAGTAATATCGGCTTACATTTGGGCTACGGTAGCCAGATCGAAATCGTTCGGCCCAAAGGACGAGACGGTCTTCGGCATCACCATGGACTGCAGGAGCAGGCTGGATCCGCCGATCCCTGATGGGTACGTTGGTAATTGTATTCGTGTAGTTACTACGAAGATCATGACTGGTGACTTGGTAGGAGAAGACGGAATGGTTTATGCTTGCAAAGCGTTAAGGGAGTCGATCCAGATGGTAGGGAAGGATCCACTGGGGGATTGTGAGGAATGGGTTAATACTTTTACAGGAATACCATTAGGAAGGCTGGTGAACGCGTCTTCATCTCCAAAGTTTAGGGTGTATGAGTATGACTTTGGGTGGGGGAAGCCTGATAGGTTTGAGATGGTGTCCCTGAACACCGATGGTGAATTCGTTTTGGTTGCTGGTAAAGAAGAGGGTTCGGTGCAGATGACCATTGCCATCGGTCCTGATAAGTTGGACATGTTTTCTTCTTTGTTTTTGCGAGGATTGAAAGGATGATGATACACGCATTACCGGTAATTGTGTTGGCTTGTCAATGTACTTTTGCTTGCTTTTCCCAATAATAAGCGTTTGAAGCCATTGCACGAATAATTTGATGGCATGGAGAGCGCCTTTAACGTCTATTGCAGGATTACATTACATTTTTAATCAAGTGGTTTTAAACGTTCCCAGATTTGCGCGGATATTTCTTTCCATTGGACTTTTCTACAATACATGCATCTTTCCTTCTTTCCTTCCTTCCTTCCTTAGATATGATTGAATGAAATAATATTATTTTCTACTCCTTATTTAACTCCTAAACATGAACAAAACGTACAAGCACTTTTTAAATTGTTCAGTTGATCATGCTTTTACTAAGCTAAATTTAACACGTACTTCTGAAAGTAACTGTGTTTTTCACCTAAGTTGATTATTTTACTTTCCAATATAACATGCGGACCACAGATGTATGTATTTGATAAAATGGCAACCTTAGACAACTTTACGTATCGCAACTATTTGTATGTTGTGAATTTTGCGGTTCGAGACAAATTTGATGGCGATTGTGAAGAAGATAATGCTGTACTTCCGACTTCAAGGATCTATGAAATAGATTCTTTCAGACAATAGTTCAACCCACCAAGTACAAACGGGTTATCGAACTATCGACTTTCAGGATTCAATGAAGCCCTATAACAGCGAGATCAGATTCAAAGTTTATACGTCTTTGATCCGATCAAGAACACTTTAATAATGGTTTCTGATGATGCAATTTGTATAGAATAGAATGAAGAGGAAGAAGAGAGCAATTCTGCGACGTTTTTCTGAGTTTTCAACACCTTGGAGGCGTCACAAAACAGAGTAATGATGGCATAGTGTTTTGTAACACTTTCTGGCGTCGCAAAAAACTGCTCTGTGAAGAAGAAGAAGATTCAGAATAATCTCTAATGTTTTCTGGGCGTCACTATTTATAGTGGTAGAGAGGTGCCTATTCGCTAAGCAATTCTGCAACGGCTTTATCCATTCAATATTTAAACGTCGCGTCTATTCATTTTGTAACGTTTAGAAAACATTATAAAATTTCCCGCCATTTATTCAAATTCAGGAATTTCGGTTTTGGGTCCTTAACGAGCTGAAATCTGGTCCGTTACTGTTTACATATGATCCAAAAATATTTTCCGACCCGAAACCTGACCCGGTTCGGTCGGACGGACGGCGACGACGCACGTGTGGTGTTGCATGACTTCTCTCCTTACAACAAGGCAAACATGTGGGAGCCTCAAGGCCCCAATATCCACATGAGAAAGCTATATTTATACAAATATATTGTATAATTTTCTAGCATGTGGGACTAATTGATTTCTTCTTCCCTCTTTACTTCTTCTCTTCCAAATCAAAATCCAAATCCCCAAAACTATATTTAAAATTTTTACAACAATCTCCCCCAATTTTCAAATAAGAAAAATTAATAAATAGAATGGCTGCATCACTAGAGTGACTTCCTACATATCCAAGTGGGATCAAGCCTATGTAGTTCTAAGATCAAGTTTTGCATCATCGTGAATACCAACACATAAATGAAAGGTATCTTTTGGATTTGAACCTTTACTTAGTGTAAATCATTCGAGGCCTTATCGAGATTCTATGGTGAACGAATCTTGAACCAAGTATCCCTAATGATAAAACCAGAACAATTACACATGTTGATTTCCTTAGGTAAAGTGTTATGTATTGCTCAGCACGTTAATGGCCATGTGCTTAAATCTTGGTTCATGAGTCTACTTAGAAAGCGGTCTTACTTTCCTAGGAAACGACCTGATTTCAATACTCATATAGGTAAGTCTCTTAAGGTGTTTCTGCGATACACCTTTTTTAAGATAACTAGACTTATTAAAGACATATATCCATCCTTTGTTCTTGCAGAATCCAACACTAAATATTATGGGATTATCGATTTAGTGTTCCATAATCATTCTCTTAACTTGTTGGTACCCATTGAACTTTGTCTATCCTTTTCAAGACATAAGTTGGGTTTCTGTTTAAGGATGATCAACCTTCATTCACAGACCTTAGTCCCATTTCTTGTGACTTTATAGAAACCATTGCCTTTGGAAGACTCTTTGTAAGTGGATCAACCAAGTTTTTCTTCGTTTCTATATAGTCAACAGTTATAACTCCTCTTTTGAGTAACTGTCTCACCATTTGATGTCTTAGACTCACATGTCTAGACTATCCATTATATGTCTTATTAGACACATTGTATATCGTTGCTTGATTGTCACAGTTAATTAAGACTGCTGGAGATGGCTTCTTCCATAAAGGGATTTCCATTAATAAATTCCTAAGCCATTCCGCTTCTTTACATGCATCTGCTAATGCAATCAATTCCGACAACATTGTTGAGTCAGAAATACAAGTCTGCTTCTTGGAAGCCCAAGACACAGCAGCGCCTCCTAATGTAAAGATCCATCCAGTAGTAGACTTGGATTTGGATTCTACATTGTTCCAGGTTGCATCACTATATCCTTCTATTACAGCAGGGTATCCTTTATAAGATAAACCATATTCAATGGTTCTTTTCAAATAAGCTAAAACTCTGGAAATAGCTTTCCAATGTTCGAAACCCGGATTACTCGTAAATCGATATAATACACTTATAGCATGTGCGATGTCTGGTCAAGTGCAATGCATAACATACATAAGACTCCCAATAACACTGGAATACTCTAGTTAAGAGATAGTACGTCCAGTGTTCTTTTCTAATTTAATACTAGGATCTAAAGGAGTTGGTGCTGGTTTGTCATCGTAATGACCATACTTTTGTAGGAATTAGTAATAATTCCCCCTCTTTCCTAACAATTTTAATTCCCAAAATTACATCAGCTTTTCCTAGATCTTTCATATCGAATTTAGAAGACAGAAACTTTTTAGTTTCATTCACACAGGATATATTTGAACCAAATATTAGCAAGTCATCAACGTATAAACATATTATAACACTACCGTTGTTATCCGATTTGCTATAAATACATTTATCAGCATCATTAACAATGAATCCATATGACAGTGCAACTTTATCAAATTTCTCATGTCATTGCATGAGAGCTTGCTTCAGGCCATAAAGAGATTTCACTAATTTGCAAACTTTCTTTTCTTGGCCTGGGGTTTTGAAACCTTTAGGTTGTTCCATATATATCTCTTCTTCTAAATCTCCATTTAGAAAAGCAGTCTTTACATCCATTTGATGTATGACTAATTTATGAATTGATGCAAGTGCAATTAAACAGCGTATAGAAGATATGCGAGCAACTGGAGCATATGTATCAAAGTAATCTACTCCATGTCTTTGCTTATATCCCTTAGCAACTAATCTGGCTTTAAACTTATCAATGGATCCATTTGTATTTAACTTTTTCTTGAATATCCATTTACATCCTATAGGTTTAGCACCAGGAGGTAAATCAGTTAAAACCCAAGTTTGGTTTAATAGTATGGAATTCATTTCATCATTGATAGCTTCTTTCCAGAAATTGGAATCTCTAGAACTCATAGCCTCAGAATAAGTTTTGGGATCGTCATCGACGTTCATTACATATTTAGTCATATTAAGGACTTCGTCCTTACTGCCTTCTATAAGATATGTAATGAAGTCAGGACCATAGTCCTTCTCTATTCTTGCTCTTTTACTTCTCCGTTGTTCAGTACTATTATCTGGTATTGATACTTCCTTGCTGTTTTGAGCAGGAGCATAATCATCGTCATTGATATCATTAGCCATACTAGGTTCTGGACTAGATGATCTCAATGGGATCTCAACAGTTTGATTTTCAAAAAGTTCTACATCTACAGATTCTATAACTTCTAGGATGTCAAGAATAAGGAATCTATAAGTTATACTATTAAGTGAATATCCTATGAAAACACATTTAAATGCTCTATTTCCTAACTTTGGTCGTTTAGGGTTTGGTTTTCTAACATATGCTAAGCAACCCCAAACTTTAAGTCTAGTTAGGTTAGGTTTCCTATAAAACCATAATTCATAAGGGGAAATATTATTCTTTTTAAGTGGTACTCTATTTAAAGTATAACATGCAGATAACATAGCATCACCCCATAGGTTATAAGGTAAATTAGAACTTATGAGCATGACATTAACCATTTCTACTAAAGCTCTATTCTTCCTTTCAACAACACCATTTTGTTGTGGTGTATATGGGGCAGTACATTGGTGAACTATACCTTGTTGTTTACAAAACAAGGTGAATTCATTTGAGAAATATTCACCACCACGATCTGAATGTAATACTTTAATATTAGCTTCTAATTGTGTTTCGACCTCTGCTTTGTAAATTTTGAATTTATCAAAAGCCTCATCTTTAGTTTTCATTAGATATACATATGCATATCTAGTATAATCATCAATGCATGTTATATAGTATTGGTTACCACCATAGGTGATATGACTTTTTAAGTCACCCACATCACTATATACCAAATCAAGCAAACCAGTTTTCCTTTCTACGGATTTAAAGGATTTTCGGTGTAATTTTGCTTGAACACATATTTCACATTTAAAGATGGTATCGAAATCACAATCAGAAATGAATCCTAATTTATGCATATTTCTAATGGAATTATAATTAACATGTCCTAATCTATCATGCCATGAATTAATAGAATCAACAATAGAAACAGAAGATTTCTTTATTAGATTCAACTTAATCATGTCGTTACAAGAGTATCCCTGTCCAATGAATCTACCATTCTTAGACAACACTAGCTTATCAGACTCATACACCATCTTAAATCCTCCTTTGTTAAGAAGGTATCCAGAGACCAAATTCTTACACATATCAGGTACATAAAATACATTTTCTAATGTAAGAACTTTTCCAGAGGTGAAAGAAAGTTCTATAGTGCCTTTTCCCAGAACTTTGCTTAGAACCTTATTTGCTCCAGTAACTTCATCGGCTTCTCCTTTATTTTCTTCGTAACTCTTGAACAGATTACGGTCTTTGCAAATGTGAATGGTTGCTCCAGTATCGAACCACAAATCATTATCATTGCCGCTAATGGAGTTCGCCTCTTGCATTACAGCCACAAGCGAGTCTTCGACCACATTCACTTTTTGTTGTTTCTTCCGCAGACGGCAGTCTCGGGCATAGTGGCCGGGATTGTTACAAAAATAACAAGCACCTTTCTTTTTGTTGTTGGTTTTGGAATGATTTTTCTTCTTAAGCTGTGTCTCATTCTTTGGCTTTAACTTATCAGTAATTTCAACATTATTTGCCTTAGAATGGGACCCAGTTTGCGGATTATCATCTAGACCGCGTTTGCGAGAGTCTTCTTCAATACGAAGATGACGCTGTAAACTGTCTAAATTATAATCCGTTTCCGCATGCTTCATCTTTTTCTTATAATCATTCCAACTATGTGAAAGTTTAGAAATTATAACTCCAACAACAAAAGATTCAGGGAGATCAATTCCAGCATCTTTAAGTTGATTCATCAACAGTAAGATTTCGCTTACTTGTCCAATTATGGACTTATTGGTGACCATTTTGAAATCCATAAAATTGGAAATAAGAAACTTTTGATTACTTGCCTTGGATATGCGGTACTTATTCTCCAGGGCAGTCCAGAGTGCCTTCGCTGTTTCCAAGATCCTATGAGCATTGTAAACTGGGGTAGATAGCGCATTCAGAATATGGCCTCTGCATAGAAAATCGTCCTTTTTGCGCTTTGCACGTCTAGCCTTTAGAGCAGCATCATCCTTATCAGTTTCCTCCGGGATATCTTCCAAGTCATCTTCCAAAATGTAGAACAACTTGACGGTGACCAAGAAAAATTTCATCGTCTCTTGCCAACGAGTGAAATTGTCGCCATCAAAACGCTCTAATCGAGTTAGATGCTGATTCATAACTTGTAGAGCGCTCGAACCTTCCATGGTTGAAGTATATTGTTTGAAAATTGTTGTGAATTTTACGGTTCGAGACAAATTTGATGGCGATTGTGAAGAAGATAATGTTGTACTTCTGACTTTAAGGATCTATGGAATAGATTCTTTCAGACAATAGTTCAACCCACCAGGTACAAACGGGATATCGAACTATTGACTTTCAGGATTCAATGAAGCCCAATAACAGCGAAATCGGATTCAAAGTTTGTACGCCTTTGATCCGACCAAGAACACTTTAGTAATGGTTTCTGATGATGCAATTTGTATAGAATAGAATGAAGAGGAAGAAGAGAGCAATTCTGTGATGTTTTTCTGAGTTTTCAACACCTTGGAGGCGTCATAAAACAGTAATGGTGGCACAGTGTTTTGTAACACTTTCTGGCGTCGCAAAAAACTGCTCTGTGAAGAAGAAGAAGATTCAGAATAATCTCTAATGTTTTCTAGGCGTCACTATTTATAGTGGTACCTATTCGCTAAGCGTCACAACCGTTTGCAACGGCTTTATCCATTCAATATTTAAACGTCGCGTCTATTCATTTTGTAATGTTTAGAAAACGTTACAAAATTTCCCGCTATTTATTCAAATTCAGGAATTTTGGTTTTGGGTCCTTAACGGGCTGAAATATGGCCCGTTACTATTTACATATGATCCAAAATATTTTCGGATCCGAACCCGAAACCCGACCCGGCCCGGTTCGGTCGGACGGACGGACGGCGGCGGCGCGCGTGTGGTGTTGCATGACTTCTCTCCTCACAACAAGGCAAACATGTGGGAGCCCCAATGCCCCAACATCCACATGAGAAAGCAATATTTATACAAATATATTGCATAATTTTCTAGCATGTGGGACTAATTGATTTCTTCTTCCCTCTTTACTTCTTCTCTTCCAAATCAAAACCCAAATCCCCAAAACTATATTTGAAAATTTTACAACATTGTAGACCAGCTAGTAATTATCTATGATATTACTGTTAAATAAGTTGTATAGTATGGAGAATATTCTACGAAGACGAGTTCACATGCACGCCCATGTGGTCGTCACTTGGGCATGTGAACTGCTTTGAACATGAACAGTAACGTAACTTATTTACTTCATCGGAATAAATAAAAGTGAACGCACTTACCATTTGTCATTCCCTGCATGTATACTAATGACGTGTACAATAAATCTAGTGAATTAACTTTTAGAGGAATCCCGACACAAGTCAGTCCCGTCGGCTCACCACTGACCCCAACACTCAAAAATGGACTCACTGTTGACCGCCAAGGTCGCTTTGAAGACCCCAGTAGTCGGTGAGTTATCCGGCATTTATAATGCCGGATAAGCATGTGGTCAGCATTAATTGCTTTTTCCGTGAATTGCAATCATGATCATACGTATTTATCCGACATCATAAATGCTAGATAAAGTGATTTGATATTCAGGTAAGTCACTGTCAACCAATGAAAAATAACATTTTTTTATTTGAGTGAATGGCTTTTGTGTTGTGTGTTAGGGATGCTCTTATAATCAGCGTTATCATGATCGGATCCACCGTGGTCCAACTTCGAAAAACTCCGAACCATGGACCATAGCAGTCTGGAACTCAATTAGTCCTCAACTGTGCATGAATCGAAGGTCAGACTTTCAAACAATGGTTTAACCATCAAATTTACCTAGTTGAACTATGGTTTTATTATTTTCTTTTTACTTTTACAGAATACATCATTCTAATTATCTTTACCGTTTTGAAGAAAAAATTTAATCTACATTTGTAATATAATCACCATCCCAAAATCTAAACAACAAACTCCATCACTTTGTTCTTTGATGCTGCAAGCATCTCCAAGACCATTATAAGCTTCGTAAAGCTCATTACTACTAAGATTCTACGATGTGCACTACTACTGTGTGCGCCACATCAGTTATGTTGGTGCAATTGTGCACAACTGCTATAATTGTGCACTGCAGCAGTATATAATTTCGGTTGTGCAACTTCTACTGTAAACATTGAAGATCCTTTATGATTCGCCTACCTAACATTTTTCTTTCAATATTTTAGCCTATAACTTGTACTTAAACATGTAAATTTTTGAAATATAAAATATGCACGGTTCTCACAGTTTAACTGATTGAACCATCAAAACCTTGAACCTTGAGTTTTCATTGTTCAACTTATGGTCCGATCATGATAGTTATGCTTATAATCTAAGTAGTATATCAACTCGTTTAAAACTATAAGAAAGAAAGACTTATGAAGCAAATTGCGCTGTTTGATGGCTAACCCTAAACCTCAAAATCTTAATATGCTCTACCTTTTAATTTGCTTTGCACTGTATTTTAGGGCATAGTTTCCATAATCGGATCATGAGTCGAACCGTGACGATTCAAGTTTTAAAATTTTGATGGTTCAATCGATGAAACCATCGGAACCGTGATTTCTTTTTTCGAAACATCTACACATTTAACTACAAGCTACATGCAAAAATAATGAGATAATAATGCTATGTACACAAGCTGTAGATAGTCCTTAAGATCTGCAACCGAAGTTGTGTGCTATTGCAATGCACAACTGCACCAATATAACTTTAGCTATGCACACAGTAGAACAATGCATAATGATAGAAGTTTAATGACGATAAACTTGACGAATCTTATAGTAGTAGTTGAGGAGTTTGCAGCCATAAAAAATGAAATAATGGAGTTTGTGGTTTAGATTTTGGAACGATTATGATTTTTGAAATATAGATTTATTTATTTTCTTCAAAGCAATACAAAAGATGAAAATGTAAGGAATTACATTATGAGAAAGTAGGAAAAACAGAAGAACCGAGGTTCAACCAAGTAAAATTGACGGTTGGACCGCTGGTTTGAAGGTCCGATCAAGGTTCATGCGTAACTGATGTCTGACTGAGTTTTGGACCGTGGTAATCCAAGATTCAAGGTTATTCGAGGTCGAATCGACTTAGGGCCGGGTCATGGGTCATGAAAACATTGTTTTAAGGTCACACCCTCGTTATCACACAATGCTCGGTGTGAAAAGGAAATCTAGGGCGCTGAATATATGTGGATATTGAGTATAGTTCTAAATGTATGATGAACACGCAAATCCACTAACGAAATATTTGATGGTATTATGTATTTTGTCACATAATATAAGGCAAACATAGAACAACACAACACAGAGTATATGAACCATAAAAAAAATTAGAATATGACTTACAAACATATGTTAAGAACAAACTAAGTTACCGTTTGCATTAATTTTTTGGTCTAGCTAAGTTAGCCATGCTTCAAATGCGTCAGATGTCTCTAGCATCAACGGTAAATTTCAAACTTTCCTCTTCAAACGGGTAAAAAAAGAAACACTCCTATGTGGAATCAAACTTCTCATCTTTTCTTCCTCACCATCAACAAACAAAAAAAACTCAAAATTTCAATCAAAAATCAACAAAAAGAAATCAAACTTTCAGGTAATTTTTGTAACGTTATATCCACCTCATTTCCATCTCTGTTCCAAGAAGGAAAATTCTGATTTTTTTTGAGTTTTTTTTTTGAGCTAGAAAATGGCTGAGGCTACTCTGAAAAATTCATGCAAAAGTCCTAGTAATTAGTTCGAACTGAAGGAATCAGGCTAGGTCGCATGGGTTAAATGGATGAATTTGAAAAAAAAAATCAATATTAGATATTTGTTAGGTCGATGAAGTCCAATAGATTTTAGATTCAATCTAAAATTGTTATAAATAAAATCTTATTTTATCTACGAGTTTAAATGTCACAAGTTCTATTTTCGAGATCGACACTTGATTGTATTAACGAACCATGTTAAAAAAAATCTAATTTTATTTAATTATTTTGAAGAAATTTTTTTAAATTTAAATTAAGTATATTATTTTGAGCGTATTAAATACAGTGTATAATGTATGTGAAATATATAAATGGTGTACATGTTTAATGTGTACATTAATATGTGATGGGATTTACACTACAATAAACACATTCACTCTTTATATATATCTTTTGTTTTCCATAGATTTTATTTAAAATCATATATATATATATGATTATATATATATATATAATTTCTACCTTATAATAATAAAAATAATGATCATATATATATATATATGTTAATTATAATTAATTTTGATTAATTCCATATATATTGAACTTTAGTTTTTTTTAAGGAAAATGAGTGATCCTCCTTAAGGATGAGAACAATTATGTAGTTTTATTCTACACTTAAAAAGAGCTATTAACAAGTTCAATAGGTGGTTCTTCCCCATGAACCCGTATAATTAAAAATAGAAAAAAACATACCTAAAAATTTAGGAAAAAACTGCAATGCATAAAAAGGAAAAAGAAAACAAAGTAGAAGCAACGAAAGTCGAAGGCAACCTCAGAGATGGTCTCAATGAGAGGTAGACCTCGTCTAGTCTCCATAGAGGAAGTGAACAATATGAATAACTATCAAGAAAGTCCAAACAAGATGTAGAAGGCTCGGTAGTTTACCGGTACTAGCCATCCAATAAATAAGGACACCCGATCCGAACTGCCCATGTCAAAAACTAAATCTAAAATGATCAACAAATAATGAAGCTTAGAAATTATATATGTGTATAAATCAATTGTTTGTGTGTGTGTGTGTGTGTGTATGTGTGCAAGAGAAGAAGAAGTAACATGCATGAGGTATAGTAGCCTAGGTGTGACAAGGAAGCTAAGGGCAATGACTTTGAACATAAGCTAGTTACCTAGTAAATGTAGCAAGTTAGAATGATCGTGTGCATTCTCATCTACTAAGACGACACTTATTACATTATTATTTCTTTTGTTAACAACAATTCTTTCACATAAGACATTAATTCTGGATTTCACCGTTTTAAGAACTCTTGAAATTCATTGATATTAGCTAATTTATAGGTATTGTTGGAAATCCAATTCTAATAAAATAAAGTAGTTATATAGGTTATATTATCTGTTGTAGAAGTATTATTATCATTGAAGAATCTTTGATCTCCATCAAACCAAATATATCCAGCCACATTTAATGAAAAGAGTCTCTAATAAGAATCGTCGTCTAGAAGTGAAGTAAAATCTCAACTTAGACCAATTAAACTCACAATGAAAATTTAAGGTGATATTAAAACAAAAATTCTAAGGATGTCCTGAAGCATGGAACTAGTAAACTGACAATCAAAGTACAAATGTGCAATTGCTTCTATGGTCATATTGCAGAATGTACATTTTTCATCAGTATGCACATTATTCTTTTTTAAAAGTTCAATAGTGTTAAGTTTCCCATGTAATATTAACCACATATGTAACTTGGATTTAGAGGATGCATTCGTTTTCCATATAGATTTAAAAACATTGGATTTAAGTCTTGAGAAATTTGTAAAAGGAATAAATGTAAAGTTATTAGTCTTATTCCAACACCAAATTTTAATATCATTATTATTATCTAGAGAGTTCCAAGGAAAACTCAAATTAGGTTTATAGACTTTCGAAATTAATAGATTTTTAAAATTATAAATATCGTAAAGCAATGTAAATTCTACTTTAGGAGGAATAACAAAGATTCAGCGATCATGTCAGAAGGATGTGTTATTCCCCAAATGGACAACGTTACTAATACATAGTATAAAAATATCTAAGCTTTTTAAAATTGATTTCCAAAAGTGTGATAATTATTAAGGTTGTTAGATGTTAATTGGTGTTAGTTATTAGAACCTCCTTAAAATTGATTAGAAATTAGTTCTTTTCAAATTAAGTTATTATTATTAGTATTGGACTTCCACAACAATTTCCCTAATAAATAAACATTGAGGTTATGTAGATTAATTATTCCTACTCCCTAGCCCTCCCTCCTCTTTCGGTTTATGAACAAAATCTCAACCAACGAAACACTTTGAACTACTACTAGAATGATCTCTAATCCATAAAGAGTCTCTCCTAATATTGTCTATTTTATTTATTATCCATTTTGGAAAGAGATAAAACGATCTAATAGATTGGTAGCATCGATAAAACTGAGTTGATTAGAACTGCCCTTCCCACCTTCAATAAAAAGTTACCGTTCAACCCACATAATATTTTGTTAATTTTATCAATGATAGTTAACCAGTCATCGCGCCTAAGTTCGGTTGGTTTATTTAAAACCCTAAGTATTCTACGAGAAAGTTCATAATGTTATAGTTTAACGCAGTGTAAACTTGACTCTCTGCGTTGTCTACATCATTTAGCATTAAAACTGAACTCTTATCAAGATTAATTTTTAGACCAGATAGTAACTAAAGCTGTACAAAATAAATTTAAGAGCGACAATATGATGAGGCAAATGCAAAATAAGCATGGTGTTGTCTGCGTACCATGGAAGAAGAGATCACAACTTGTAACCTCATTTCCAACCCTATCTAAAATCACATTACTAGAAGCTAGCTCAATAATCATGTCAAAATCGCCCATTGCTCGGTTAAATAAAAGGGAAAACAAAGGGTCACCTTGCCTAAGACCACGTTTTAATTTGATTTTATTACTTAAAATATTGTTACCATAATACTAGAATTGCCTATTTTTAGAAGAGTCATAATTTAGCCTACCCATCTTTCACTAAAACTTCTAGCCAATAGTGAGTCATTATGGAAAGTCCAATTCAAAGAATCAAAAGTTTTGTGAAGTCTAGTTTTAAAAAAGCGTAAGTGAAAATACTTTTATGGTAGTAACAAATGAACACTTGAATAACGCAACCCCATCCATGATATTTCTAACCATAATAAAAGCAGTTTGTGAATTATCAATTAAATCATTCATTTTGGCGCTAAACAAATTAACTATAACTTTTGAGATAACTTTAAAGGAGCAATTCAGAAGAGAAATTGGTTCAAAATCTTTTAGTTCACTCGCACAACTTTCTTATGTAATAGAAATAATTAGGAAAATTAAACCTACCCAATTTCAATGTACCATCATAGAATTCATTAAATTTTTTAGTTAGATTAGATTTTAAAACTGGCCAAAAATTTTTGTAAAATAAAACCAGGAATCTGTCAAGACAGAAGCACCTTGTCGCAAGACATATCATTGAAAAACCTTAAAATCTCCTCCTCCAAAAACAGGGAGTCCAAACCGTCTAAGTCAATCTTAGCATCAACTAGATATAACTCTTCCCAAATAACTCTAATCCTATGGCTTATCATAGTTCCACAAATATATTTATAATAGTTAGTGAAAGCCTTAGTTAATAATTTTTTATAAAACTTTTCTACGCGGTTAATAATAATAGAGTTAATAGTGTTACTATGCTTTTTACCGTTAGGTACTTTATGAAAAAAATTGTATTTTTATCGCCCTCGCCCATACACCAAGATTTGCTCTTTGTTTCCACATAACTTCCTCCCGAGTTAAAATTTTATTCAATTCTTCTTTTAAGTTTAAGAGGACATTCTTCTCAAATAAGTTAAGGACTCTAGTTTCTTTGATTTTATTATACTTTAGAATTTCATAATGTAAATTCTTTTTTTTGACTCTAATATTCTAGAAAGTATCCTTGCACTATTTTTTAAGAAAGTTTCTTAGAACTCTAAATTTGCTTACATTAATCTTGGCTATATTACCTAAAAATCTTGTATTGTAGTAATTTGAAAAAGCCTTTTGTTTGTAATTATATTCGTAAAGTTATTCTCTAACAACCACATCTTTTGTAATCTAAAACTTTTCTGAATGCCGTTAAGATTATCATTGGAAAGAATAATCGAACAGTGATCCAAGTAAATGCTTGGAAGATCGACAACCATACCGATGGGGAACTTATTTTTCAACTTCATCACTAATGAAAAACTTATCTAAGAACGCTATCAAAGGAACTTCCCTAGAATTCAACCAAGTGAATCGTCTGCTAGTTAATGGTAACTCGATCATGTTGCCATCAATGATAAACTAGTCGAACTCTTCATGTTGATTGTATACTTCGTCAGCCTCGGACTTGCATTAATGTGAGATATTAACAAGAATGAATAAGTAATATCTTGATTAAGAGGTGGGAAATGAAGCGAATTTGGTACGCGAAAAAGGTAAAGATACAATAATTTTTAGAGTGGTTTGACCGAAAATTGCCTATATCCACTGTTAGGAACTTTTTTATTTTTATTACTTTACCTACAATAGCCCGAAATCTCGGGTTTAGGTGACTGAAAATACAAAGATGCACTTTTCTAGTCTTAACCCAATGTTATCTCTTACCATTTAACATGGCAATGTGTGATGTATTTATAGTGACTGAATCAGATGTTTGGACGATTGTGATTGACTCGAATCACCCTAGAAACACTTTGTGCCACTATTGATGATGTACAATTGATGATTATTCCAACTACTAGGTGTCCTACGTGGTGTAACAATAGACCGAGAGCAATCTGTACCGTGGAAACATCCCTAAAACATGGTGGACGACAATGAGTAAGGGGTGGCTATAGCAGAGGTACTACGGTGTCAGCATAATATATGAGAGGACTACTGCACAACGGCGTCTATATAAGATAACCCACGCAAGTAGAGGCCAATTTCCCCATGGTGTGGCACAGAAGGTACATCTTCCCGTCAAGGGAGCTTGACGGTCTACTGGCATGGTTAAAGGACGTCAGGTGGTTCCTATGAGTGGTGGTAGGTCCGAGGTTAGGATGACGATAAACGAGAATGCCATTTTGCTAGTTTTTCTGGTTGACCAAGTCGAACGCTGTCGGAAGTATAACAACCTGCACCCCAGTGAGCTCATATTTTCGCTAAATCGAAAACCTAAGTCCGTCAATGTATGGATCATTGGTTTGGAATCTTGCAAATAAATAAATAATTGCACATCAGAGGACTATCGATATATCTCACAGGAGAATAGTAAAGTATAATAGAACATATTGTTATCGACCAAGGTTGACAGTTCCAATGTCTTGTGTCCTTGCTAGTGCCAAGCATGCTTAAGGAAACCTGTCCTTCCACCGTTCCCGCCTTGCACAGTACTTATACCTCTAAAGTTATCATGTGGTTTTAATGAGAAGGGGGTCGGAATAATATTCTGGTGACTGATGAATTATACACTTTGTACATAACACTAGTTTGTGCCGATTGTTTTCCACTAAATGTCATGTATTTTAATTTTCACTTAGTTGTCTCGAATCCACGTTCGTGTATGATACGCCCCATGTACCTAAAGTAGACTATAACTACTTACGTGTGTGTGTATTTAAGTACCACATTCCCCCCTTCAGACCAAGATACTATCCCCGCTCGTATCTGTAATTCTGCACCACCGAGCATCATCATCAATGTCTAGGTCAAATTGCCCACATACAAAGTAGAACCTCCCATTAGTGCCTAATAACGGTATCACGAAAGTTAACCGTATTCTATCTCACCTTGGAGATTTACTAACTTATGTACTTCCTATTGTGGATTCAGCTTCACGAACTACCCCATTCATTTTTTAAAGAATTCTTGTATGGGTTAACTAGCCTTGCCCTAACAAACAAACTAGCAAGCAACCATGGCGATGCATTACCTAATATTGGCTATCCTAGTAGGAGGCGTAACTTGTTAGGTGTAACCTCGTCTTTCCTGTTTTGGCCGCTCTGGACTAATGACCCACTCAACATATGTAGCTCATACTTCTGATTTGGTGCTAATACCTACTGACATAGCATCAAGCTGCTTACCATTCTATTTAGATTATCTAACGCAATCAAGGCAATACCCTCTCTTTATTCATTGAAGCCGACTTTACTGATGGTATTCCTTCACCTAAATGCAAGCGTGAATTCTATAGTTGGATATGTCCCACCTCAGTATAATGTATATATAACTGTTGGTAGCCCCTTGCGGTGGGCGGACTTCTATTGTGTAACACTACCAACCTCGCATTCCAACCCATTCTAATGACTATTTCATTCTTATCCATTTAAGTTATTTACAGACTAATGTAATTCACATCTGTTATAAACGCATGCTTGAGACCACATGTGTGTGTGTGTATCTACGTGTGTAGTGTGTGTGTGTATGTTTATACACACACACACACACATATATATATCTTCATTCATTCTTTTTTAATTACCGCCTCTACTATTCATCGTTGAATTTTTTTACCTTTTTATGCGTTTATATCTTACTTGATTTAAGACAATTTACCGCTTTCTCTTTAAAAAAATTTCAGTTTTTTTTCCATTCATTTACCCTTTCCTTATTATCTACTTCTATTACCTTTTTAACCTTTAATTTATTCTTGCATAATCTTTAATTTCTTTTCTTTATTTAATTTCATCTTTATTTATATCGCGCATCTATTCTCTTAAAATATTCTTATCACATTTATATCTCTTTATTTTAAACTAAGGGATTTTTTGCATTTTAATGCAATGGAATTACATCTCTCCCAATGGAAAGATTTACACTGTTAATTTCTATATCATATCCAAAAAGAAAGGTTTGTGTTGTGTTTGGAATTACAAGGAATTATCCTTTTGCAGTTATGGAAATTGACATCACAAAATATGATAAACATCCCTATTTTATATATCTATTTAATTTTAGGTGTATTCCTTGTCATTTCAAACGACGTAATTATTTTAAATTTGATCATGTATAGAAATTCACATTGCAACATTTTATATTCTAACGAATTAAATACCACTTAAACCCCTAAAATTCTATTGTGATTTCTTTATTTTATTTTCTTATTTTTCAATATCCACCTAAATAAATATCTGGAATTATTACATCATTTATAAATTCATGGTCTACTATTATTCAATAATAAATTTAGGGATTACTAATACCTAAATATTTTCTATCTTACATTCATATAACATATAGATATATCAAGTTAATGATTACAGAATATGTAGGCAGAGTATATAATTTCATTGCAAGTGTATAGGTTTAGCTTACATTTCTAATTTATATTTCAGACGTATAGGAATAGATCTTTAACGATATAAATCTAATATTATACAAAGTATATAATTAACTCACTCACCTTTTTAGTTTTTCAAATCTCCAGATCTAATCCCTATTATTCCACTTTGACTCCCTTTTCTTTTTATTTGGATTTATACACCGCAAGCATGTATAGATTTATCAGCGATCTAGATTAGAAAAGAGATTTGGAATTTGATTCATTATTTAGATCTGGATTTATAGTTTACCTTGGCTTTGATGATTTGATTTGACCATATTCCTCTTCTCTATCATCTTCTACAATTCTCCAATTATGTGTATGTATAAACTAAAACTATTTCTAAGAATTTAGAATTTTGGAGGAGAAGAGAAAATGGCAGAGCTTCGGTGTCGCTATGAAAATATAATTTTAGAAGTGAAGGTCTAGGCCTATATTTATATGGGTTCAAATCAATGCAAGCTTTTTAATCAAACTGATTTATATTTGGGCCGTTCTATTGTCGATTTCAGCATACCCAGGTCGACTGCTAGCCCTACACGGTTGATTGCTACCGTTCGACCATGATAAATTCTTGGTCGACCGTATGCCTTTTAAACTGTGAATTAGGTGCATCGATTTATTTCGTTTATCTAATTACTTATTTAACCGATCATTTATATTTGTTTCCGTTCACATATTTCTTAACGTCCAAGCTAACGTTAACTATCCATTTAATCTAACTGGCAAAAATTAACTTTAATTAATTACTTTTATTTCCTTAATTACATATATAATTATTTTCGATTTCAAAGCTTCAAGCGTTAGTAACTTCTCCATTTGAACTCCAATTGGAAAACTTTATATAAAAAAATTGATCAGAAAATCACCAGGAGCACAATGGTGTAAATTTCGTAGTCAAATTCCGATATTTGTAATAATTCTATTTTTCAGCATTACTAATTATACATCGATTTCCTTTTAATTAATTATCGTTAAAATTACGGGCTGTTATAGGAAGAGTAGCCCGTCTTGATTGGGCTTGTTGTTCGTAAGGGAGACCGGCCTGTCGCTTTTGTCGAAATGGACGATGCGCTTCCATGAGCGAGCCCGACCGGGAAGGTAGATGAAACTTGGAATTGAGGGGCTATGACATGGATGAGTATGGTGCATGGGCTTCGACTATTGCTATTCGAGCTAGGCCGAGTGGAGAAACATGGCCATCTTGCATTCGGGCCAAGAAATTAGGGGATTTTAAGTGGGCTTGTTTAATTTTGCATTTTGCAAGAAAAACAAGCAACATTCTACCTCCTAAGCCTATTTCTGCTTGCGAGGGTGGGTTTGTCACTCATGCATTTAATGTCACGTTAAATGCCATAACATGCGTTGTTAGATAAATGGCATAAGTAGTTTGTCCTTTTAGGCCTGGCAGAAGCAAAATGCCTTTTTGATGTGGGGATTTGACAAGAACGTTGATTACACCTAGACGGTTTAGATTTCTTCATACATGGCGAATTCATCGACTCAAGTCGCTTCCCTTATTTCGTATATCCATTCTCGCTCCTTTGCCTTAGCCATTTTTGGGTTTTTCCTTTTTGGAAGGTATTCTTCCATTAAAGAACTGTAGAGCCCGATTGTCTTTGTAACAACCTGCATATTTTACGATTATATATTTAACTATAACATCGTTAATTAAATTTAAAGTCCGAAACATGACTTTTTGTAAACAGTCAAATCTGGACTCGAGACCACTTTCATTGAGTTCAAAACGATGTTTACAACCTTTTTGAGTATAAACATTGATATGTTTGGAGTTGATTATGATTTTGGTATTTTCATTTGGGCTTTGGGTTATTTTCTAGCCCACTAACCCAACAAGGTAACCCAAACTCTTCTACCAAATACCCTAACTCCTCTCCTCTTCATTCATTCCACTCATAATTTCCTAACACTCAAGCTAAAGGAAAAATGGGGAAAAGAGGGGAAATCACAATTCCTAAGCCCTAGATTCTTAGGAAATTCAAATTCAAGTTCTAAAATCAAAGAGAAGCTTAGGTAAGCATCCTCTTCATCTTCATCTCAATCTCTCTCCAATTTACATAATCTCCTATAACCTAATTTAGGAAATCTTTGCATGTGATACTAGTTTGGAGATTCTAGAGGTGTGGTTGAAGAGGAGTTGATCTTAGCTTGTTTTGGAGCTTATCTATTCTATTTTTGGGTTTAAAGGTGAGTTATTGAACTCACATCTAGGTCTATAGCTTTCATTGTTGTTAGGTATGAATTCCTAACATCTATTTCTTATTTCAATGTCTTTTGAATTGAATTGATTTGGTGAATTTTCCAATCTTGGTATTTTGAAGTCAAAATCTAAAAAAAAAAAATCCTCCTTTGGATGTTTGGACATGTTGTTTGGGGTGTATTGAAGAGCCTATAGGGTTGGGTTGTCACTTGGCATAAATCCCTAGACACCGTCGCTCATTCGATCGCTTCCAAATTCGTTTGCCCATCTTTGGGGTAGGAAAATTCTGCCCTGAGCTTCAGCTCAGACGTTTGGGAAAACCCTTAGACATCTGGGCCTTAGGAATAAAAATTCCGGAACCCAGGGTTAGATATCTGAGGTTTATCCCCAGACGTCTGAGCGACCTGGAACGAATTTCCAGAACTTCAGCTCAGACGTCTGGCGTTGTCAAATTCTGCATATTTGCCTATTTTTATGTGGATTTCCAATTTTTATCGATTTATGATGATCCGATTAGTTATTATCATTCATTATCGACTTTGATGATTTCTTTTATGGATTTTTGGTGTTTCCATTTAATGGATTCGATATCAATTTCCGTGGTTTTGATTCACGTTATTGAAATTTGGATTTTTGTGATAGATTGTTTTATAATCGTTTTTGTGATTTTTCACTTTAAAATACAAAGGTTTTTATACTAGTAGTAAATACTAAAACTCTTTCACAAAAATGATTTCAACACTACTTTTAATACAAAACTCTTTTTTTTAAAAAGCGTTTTCCAATCTATTAGTATATACAAACCTTTACCACATTCGTATGAGAAATCCAATTAAACGACTTAGCAAAACAAGTGGTATGAAACGCTTGCATTTACTTTGTCGGTTAATTCTTGGACTTGTTCGATTGGAATCTCGTGACAATTATCGAGTGGAAGTCTACAATTTGTTCGTAAATATTTAAGTTAAGCCAGTGGTTATGGGATATGAAGCCTAACTCATTTAATTATTGGCTTAGTGTAATTTACACTTATTGATCAATGATGATCATTTTGTGATTTAGACTTACGCTGTGCAATGTCTCTTTGTCCGCGTGGGGGACTGTACCCCATTTGTGGTGCTTCAACTCATTTGTCCGCGTAGGGGTGTGGAGCTTCGGCTCAATTGGTGAGGTAGCGACCCATGGTCTTCGGGCCGTTTATGGAGCTTCAGCTCAAATTTTATGGGTTAGCGACCCATGGGATAGCGTCCCGTTTGTGATACACGTGTTGGAAAGTTTTCATGCTTCCGTTTGTGATAGGCCTCCCCCTTTGTGCTTTTTGGATTTCTAAATATTGATTTCTGGAATTTGTGTTTCACCAATTTTGTTGGTCTACATTGATAAGCTTTATCAATATTTGTGATTTGGTGAATAAAATTAAAGAATATGATATTCTTTTTGGGTATTTGAGAAAACTTGAGATATTGTATGATTTTCATTGTTATGATATATATATTTGTCATATCTCTTTTCCTATCTCATCTTACATGATAATTATAGCTAAACTGATCCATTTATTATTTTTCTTCTTAAATAATACTGGGGTCAGACCGAGGTGTTTCAAGTTCTTTCACTTGACTTCTTAGCAGGGATTAGATTCTGACTTTTGGCTAACTACTTTAGCTTAGTAGTTTTTGTCTTTCATGTATACGAGATATAGACTCTTTGATGTATACTTATTCTTTTGTGTAGTACATGTACCTATTCTTTTGGCATGTAGTGGATCTTGTATGACCACTACTATGATGTTCACTTCTATGTGTTGTATTCATATCTGTTTCCGCCTTAGTGATATGAATATCTGTGACTGATTTTATGTTATGTTTGTTTTATATTGATTACGAAGGCCCCTTAGCCACTATGTAGTAGATTTGAGTTTGGATTGGATATGTTAGATTTCCTCTTGAAATGGAATGCATGATATACTATTTGATGTATCGGTTCTCGCTCAAACCAATTACATAGATGGTCGCTCCTCAATAGCCTTATTCTTTGTGCCAGTCCATGGCTCCATAGTGTCCTTAGGTAGTGTGAGTATTGAGATGGAGCATCACAACTTGGTATTAGAGCCAAACTTCGGAACAATATAGGATATTATAACAAGGATCATTGTCCTAAGTCTCTCTTAGGAATCGTGCCTTAGAATTTAATTTGAGTCTTAAGACCCGTTCCATCCTATCTTATTTATGATGCCTTATTTTACCAATCAAGCTTATTGGAATTCATTTTGAGAATAACCTTTTTCCTCTTCTTTCCTTTTTCTTAAGAAGAGAAATGGTTAGACCAGACCATCCTAGTACTGGTCAATCCAGTGGTCCTCCTCATGAACGGCGCATTCATGTCTGCTCAACAACTTTTGGATCTTATAAAGAACGCCTAAGCTACCGGTCCCATTCCTGAGCCTACTCATCCTAAATCTGGGTTTGTGCGCTTGTGCAGTGATTACACCAATTTGGGTGGAAAGCCATTCAAAGGGTCCGAAAGCGTTATAGAAGTCCAAGCTTGGCTTAGAACATGCGATCACATCTTTTCTAGCATGAATCTTTTAGATTTACACCGAGTCCAAGTGGCTTCTAGCATGCTCCAGGATAGAGCATTAGATTGGTACTTTTGATTTTGGAAATTGTAGAAGCGGATCTTACTTGGAAGCAATTCCGAGAAAGGTTCGAGTTAAAGTTTGTGCCTGTAGCAGAAAAAGTAACTTTAGCTCGACGCTTTATTGACCTTATTCAAGGTGAATCTTCTATGGCAGATTATATCGCATCTTTTGAATCCCTCTCTAAATATGGGTTCGAGTATATTAATACCCCTTTGAAGAAGAATCAAAAGTTTATCTATGGTTTGAATAAGAACCTCAAAAAGGCTTTACTTCTGAAACTAGAAGTGCCTTTCGATCAGCTTGTAGATATCGCTCTTTGACTTGAAGAAGCCGATAAAGAAAGTGATGGTGATGTGGGGAGTGCCAAGAAGAACTTCATCAACAATAAGAAGAGGCATCCCGCTAGTAAGTTCAAAGGCCCTAATCCTAACAAGAAAGGGAAGCAAGCAACTTCAGTAGCAAAGACTCTTACCCCTAATCGTGGAGAATGCTACAATTGTGGATCTAAGGACCACTATGCAAATAAGTGTCGAAGGTCCCTTACTTGTCGTTATTGCAAAAGTTCAGGTCATCCTATATCTTCATGTCCCAAACTTCAAAACAAGAAGGAGGGAAAGTTGAATGTTGTGCAAGCCCCTAGTAACACTTCTCTTAGTCAAGGTATTTCTCATTCTATCCTTGATGGCATTATTATGTTTCATGGTCATCCTATTCGAGTTCTTTTTGATATGGGTGCATCTCACTCTTTTATATCAATGGAACTTGTTGATACTTTTTCTTTAAATGTTATGGGCTTGATGACTTCACTGAGAATTGCGAATCCGGTTGTTGGATCCACAACACTCAGTTTATTTTGTAAGGATGCTGAGATTATTTTATGTGATTATGCTTTCCTTACCGATTTGCATGCTATGCGTTACCTAGGTTTTGGAATGATTTTGGGAATGGATTGGCTTAATCGATATGAAGCCCACATCCTACGTCCCGAGAGGACTATCCATCTTCGACATCCCCAATCTGTTAAGCAGATTTCTATTGTTCTTAAAGATTCAAATTCCAATTCGGTAGCATCCTTATATTCTCTAAATCTCCATTATGACGATAATGATGATGAGGAAGATGTCCTTTCCCTCATTCACGTTGTTCGTGAATTTCCCGATATATTTGAGCCCATTTTAGGATTACTACCTAAGCGAGCAATTGAGTTCAGAATTAATCTAATCCCTGGAGCTCTACCTATCACTCGTCCTCCTTATCGTATGTCCAATAAGGAAAATGAGGAGATGCGTAAAAAATTATCTGAATTGGAAGCAAAATAGTTCATTCGTTCTAGTTCCTCTCCTTGGGGAGCTTCAACTATCTTTGTGAAGAAATCCAATGGTACACTTAGGCTTTGCGTTGACTACCGCAAGCTTAATGATCTTACCATTAAGAATAAATATTCCTTGCCTCGGATTGATGACTTATTCGATCAACTTAGTGGTGCTAGAGTCTTTTCACAGTTAGACTTAGCAACCGATTTCCATCAGCTTCGAATTGTAAAGGATAGTATTCCTTTGACATCGTTCCGTACTTTTTATGGATCTTATGAATGGCTTATTATGCCATTTGGTTTAACGAATGCTCCAGCTTATTTCGTTGACCTTATGAATCGAGTTTTCAAAGACTTCCTCGATCGATTTGTTCTCATCTTTATCGATGATATATTTGTTTATTCTAAAACCGAGGAAGAGCATGAAAAACATCTTCGAATTGTGTTGGAAACCCTTAGGAGCAATCAATTGAAAGCAAAGTTTTCTAAGTGCCACTTTTGGCAATCCTGTGTGAAACTTGTAGGACATATTATTTCTAAATCCAGAATTTCGGTGGATGCTTCAAAGATTGAGGTGATTCAAAATTGGAAGAGACCCGAGAGTGTGACGGAATTTCGTAGCTTTCTTGGATTGGCGGGCTATTACTGTCGGTTCATAAAAGACTTTTCTAAAATTTCCGTACCTCTTACTAGTTTGACAAAGAAGGGAGTTAAGTACATTTGGTCAGACAAATGTGAAGCTGCTTTTCAAAAATTAAAAGAACTCCTTTCCGATGCTCCTATTCTTGTGATTCCCGAAGGGAACCAAGACTTGATTGTCTATACCGATGCTAGTCGTATTGGTTTGGGAGCCGTTCTCATGCGAAGGGAATGTTATCGCTTATGTTCTAGGCAATTAAAGCCTACCGAGACTAGATATGTCACTTATGATTTAGAGCTCGCGGCCATTGTTTTCGCCCTTAGAATTTGGCATCATTATCTTTTGGGAGAGAAATTTGTTATCTGCACCGATCATAAATCTTTGAAGTTTTTGTTCTCTCAACAGGAACTTAATTTGCGTCAACAACATTGGCTCGAATTCCTTGCATTTTATGATCTTGATATTCTTTATACTCCCGGAAAGGGAAATCGTGTTGCCGATGCCCTCGGTCATAAGCAACAAGCAGTTGTTTCCACGATGATATCTGAATGGAATGATCTCGAGACTTTGTCTACTTGTGAGATTCGAGATCGTGAATCTGATTCATGTTCATCTGTTGTTTTATGTAGCCTTGAGGCTCATCCATCTCTTTTAGACCGCATTCTTGAAGCTCAAAAGCATGATCCCGAATTGGCTCATCTTAGCCAAAGTTGTAGGGACAGAAATATTGATGGTTTGAAAGACTTTGAAATCGATACATGTGGAGGCATTCGGAAATTTGGTAGACTTATTGTGCCAAATATTAGTGATCTTCGTAAAGACATTTTAGAAGATTCTCATCGTTCTAAATTTACCATTCATCCCGGTAGTAGTAAAATGTATGTGGACATGAAACGACTTTATTATTGGGGTGGAATGAAATATGATATTGTTAACTTTATTAAGCATTGCATGACTTGCCAACTCGTAAAGGTCGAGCATCAAAGGCCCGGTGAGTTATTGCAACCTTTAGATATTCATGTTTGGAAGTGGGATCAAGTTTCCATGGACTTTATTGATGGTCTTTCCCATTCTCGTTCGGGTCATGATAGTTTATGGGTGATTGTAGATAGACTTACAAAATATGCCCATTTTATTCCCGTTCGGTCCAACTGGACTGTACCTCTTTTGGCTAAACTCTATGTTAACGAAATTGTTAAATTGCATGGAGTTCCTACTTCTATTGTTAGTGATCGTGATCCATTATTTATTAGTGGATTTTGGAAGGATCTTCAAAAAGCTTTGGGAATGAAGCTTAATTTTAGCACCTCTTATCATCCTCGGTCTGATGGGCAAACCAAGCATGTGAATCAAACTCTTGAAGATCTCATTCGTGCATGTTTTCTTGATTTTGGTGGAAGTTGGAAAGATCATATTTCTCTTGTTGAGTTTTCTTACAATAATAGCTTCCAATCTAGTATTGGTATGGCACCTTTCAAGGCACTCTATGGAAGGCCATGCCGATCTTCTTCATGTTGGCTTGAAGCCGGTGAGAAGCTGATTTTAGGTCCAGATTTTATTCGTGATGCCACAGAAAAGATTGACCTTATTCATCGTAGGATGAAAGAAGCTCAAAGTAGACAAAAATCCTATGCCGATAACCGAAGAAGAATTTTGGAATTTTCTATGGTAGATTTGGTATTCATTCGTGTTTCACTTATGAAGGGTGTTGTGCGTTTCAGTCGATCGGGAAAATTAGCACCTCGATATATTGGCCCATTTCCCATCACCGAATGCATTGGTTCCGTGGTTTATTGCCTTTTGTTACCGGCTTAATTTTCAACTATTCATGACTTATTTCACATTTCTCAGCTATGGAAATGCCTTAGAGATTACGAATCTATTCTTGAGCCTAGTGTTATTAAAGAAATTGAGGTTTCACCTAATTTGAATTGTGAGAAACATCCTATTTGTATCATTGCTATGGAGGTTAAATGCCTTCGTAATAAAGATGTTCCGCTTGTGAAAGTTTAATGGTCCGCAAATCCTAAGGATTGTTCTTGGGCATCCAGAGAATACATCGAGCGAACACATCCTAATTTACTCTCTCGTGCTCCTTAAGGTGAACTTCTCATTTTAATTTTTCCTTTTGTGCTGTTATGTCACAAAATGGTTGTTACTCCTTATTTTCTTCTTAAATATTGCGAGGACACAATTCCTTTAAGAAGGGGAGTCTGTAACAACCAGCATATTTTACGATTATATATTTATATATTTTATTTAAATATAGCATCGTTAATTAAATTTAAAGTTCGAAACGTGACTTTCTATAAACAGTCGAATCCAAACTCGAGACCACTTTCATTGAGTCTAAAACGATGTTTATAATTTGTTTGTGTATAAACATTGATATGTTTGGAGTTGATTAGGATTTTGGTATTTTCATTTGGGCTTTGGGTTGTTTTCTCGCCCACTAACCCAACAAGGTAACCCAAACTCTTCTACCAAATACCCTAACTGCTCTCCCCTTCATTCATTCTACTCAAAATTTCCTAACACTCAAGCAAAGGAAAAATGGGGAAAAGAGGGGAAATCAAAATTCCTAATCCCTAGATTCTTAGGAAATTCAAATTCAAGTTCTAAAATGAAAGAGAAGCTTAGGCAAGCATCCACTTCATCTTCTCCATCTCAATCACTCTCCAATTTACATAATTTCCTATAACCTAATTTAGGAAATCTTTGCATGTGATACTAGTTTGGAGATTCTAAAGGTGTGGTTGAAGAGGAGATGATCTTAGCTTGTTTTGGAGCTTATCTATTCTACTTTTGGCTTTAAAGGTGAGTTCTTGAACTAACATATATGTCTATAGCTTTCATTGTTGTTAGGTATGAATTCCTAACATCTATTTCTTATTTCAATTGCTTTTGAATTGAATTGGTTTGGTGAATTTTCTAATCTTGGTATTTTGAAGTCAAAATCTATAAAAATCCTCCTTTGGATGTTTGGACATGTTGTTTGGGGCGAATTGAAAAGCCTATATGGTTGGGTTATCGCTTGGCATAAATCCCTAGCCACTGTCCCTCATTCGATCACTTCCAAATTCGTTTGCCCATCTTTGGGCTAGGCAAATTTAGCCCTGAGCTTCAGCTCAGATGTTTGGGAAAACCCTCATATGTCTGGGCCTTAGGAGTAAAAATTCTAGAACCCAGGGTCAGACATCTGAGGTTTATCCCCTGACGTCTGAGCGACCTGGAACGAATTTCCAAAACTTCAGCTCAGACATCTAGGAAAACCCTTAGACGTCCGACGTTGTCAAATTTTGCATATTTTCCTATTTTTATGTGGATTTCCAATTTTTATCGATATATGATGATGCAATTAGTCATTGTCATTCATTATCGACTTTGATGATTTCTTTTCTCGATTTTTGGTGTTTCCATTTGATAGATTCGATATCGATTTCCGTGGTTTTGATTCATGTTATTGAAATGTGGATTTTTGTGATAGATTGTTTTACAATCGTTTCTGTGATTTTCACTTTAAAATACAAAGGTTTTTATACTAGTAGTAAATACTAAAACTTTCACAAAAATGATTTCAACACTACTTTTAATACAAAACTCTTTATTTTAAACCGTTTTCCAATCTATTAGTATATACAAACCTTTACCTCATTCGTATGAGAAATCCATTTAAACGACTTAGCAAAACAAGTGGTATGAAATGCTTGCATTTTCTTTTCCGATTAATTGTTGGACTTGTTCGACTGAAATCTCATGAAAATTTTTGAGTGGAAGTCTATAATTTGTTCGTAAATATTTAAGTTAAGCCAGTGGTTATGGGACATGAAGCCTAACTCATTTATTTACTAGCTTAGTGCAGTTTACACTTATTGATCAATGATGATCATTTTGTGATTTAGACTTCGATGTGCAATGTCTCTTTGTCTGCGTGGGGGACTGTACCCCGTTTGTGGAGGTTTGGCTCATTTGTCCGCGTGGGGGACTGTACCCCGTTCTGTGGAGCTTCGGCTCAATTTGGTGGGGTACCGACCCATGGTCTTCGGGCCGTTTGTGGAGCTTCGGCTCAAATTTTATGGGTTAGCGACCCATGGGATAGCGTTCCGTTTGTGATACACGTGTTGGTGAGTTTTCATGCTCCCATTTGTGATATGCCTCCCCCTTTGTGCTTTCTAGATTTCTAAATATTGATTTCTGGAATTTGTGTTTCACCAATTTTTGTGATTTGCATTGATAAGCTTTATCAATATTTGTGATTTGGTGAATAAAATTAAAAAATATGATATTCTTTTTGGGTATTTGAGAAAACTTGAGATATTGTATGATTTTCATTTTTATCATATATATTTTTCATATCTCTTTACCTATCTCATCTTACATGATAATTATAGCTAGACTGATCCGTTTACTATTTTTCTTCTTAAATAATACGCAGGTAAGACCGAGGTGTTTCAGGTACTTCCACTTGACTTCTTAGCAGGGATTAGCTTCTGAATTTCGGCTAACTTCTTTAGCTTAGTATTTTTTGTCTTTCATGTATATGAGATAGAGACTCTTTGATGTATACTTATTCTTTTGTGTAGTACATGTACATATTCTTTTGGCATGTAGTGGATCCTGTACGACCACTACTATGATTTTCACTTTTATGTGTTGTATTCATATCTATTTCCACCTTAGTGCTATGAATATCTATGATCGATTTTATGTTATGTTTGTTTTATATTGATTTCGAAGGCCCCTTAGCCACTGTGTAGTAGATTTGAGTTTGGATTGGATATGTTAGATTTCCTCTTGAAATGAAATGCATGATATACTATCTGACGTATCGGTTCTTGCTCAAACCAATTACACAGATGGTTGCTCCTCAACAGCCTTATTCTTCATTCTAGTCGATGGCATTACCCCGTAGTGTCCTTGGCTAGTGTGAGTATAGAGGTGGGGCGTCACAGTCTTCCATAACACACTCGACTTTTTCATCCAAGTCCAATTGATTCATTAGTAAGTAATCCTTCCCTTATCTTCAATCCATGAATTTCCAAGCTATGTTCCTTGCATGAGCATCGTTTGTTATATATATATCATTTGTTATATATATATATGTTTGCATGCTGTTATAGCATTCCCTTAAAATTACACATCCAATCACGTAGAAAAAAAATTCCTTTCATCGATGCACTTTATAGACAAACCGTTTTTTGGCTTTCAGTGTTTGATGATAATCATCGTCATACCACCAATGGCGGTCGTTAGACGTTGGGATCCATAAAAAGTTAGAAGAAAATGAGGCCTTTTTTAGATGTCGTTATTATTGAATCGCCTTCATTCGGCTAGGACTTGAAAAATTTTGGACTGGACGTGCAGACAGGACTAGTTCGGCTGATCACCTACACAGGGATTTTGCATAATTTTCACAGGTTGAGGGAGGTTTGGTAACCTAGGTTGCTTGTTATTCATTGCAAATGGCTGAACATGCTTCCACGAGTGGTCAACAACCCCTTCCGCTAGGGGCCTCTTAGGTCCAAGAGAACCATATCAACCTAGAACATTCCTTGATGGACTTTGGTCATGATGACACTAGTTCGAGGTATCCACTTCTTATGGACCAGCCCAACAACCCCTTCCCTCGTTGGGCTACTTCGCATGGACTCTTGCTTGTATGAAAGTTGGGGCAACCCTCCTCCTACGTCCATTCTTCATTAGGTTTCTGAATGTCATTGACTCTCCTACCTTGATTATCATCTTCAGGCCGTTGACTCTCACGCCTTGATCTGTGGTCTCTCAAGCAAGGCATTGCCCTACAAAGACCATTTCTTTCTTGTTCTCGTAGCCGCCAACCCAAGCCTTAACACACGGGTCTTTATTGAGCCTTGTAAGCTTTCTTTAACTTATTGAGGAATTTTTCCTGATTGTTGTCCGTTTTATTATCATCTCCTCAATTTCTTTTGCAGTGATCCATGCCAGCTCTGAGACAAGCCAATCTACGTACCACAGGTACCTCTACCTAATCAACGATACTACAGAACATGTAAGAAATCTTTTAATGATTCTAAACGATGTCAACCTTCGCCAGGTCGAGTTATTAGGCCCGAGGTAGACCATATATGGATGATATTCCACAGCTAGGACCCCAACTGCACGACCAGCTTGGATGATGGGGGTCGTGGTTGGAGGGATGAGAATGACGG
Source organism: Allium fistulosum (assembly GCA_030737815.1). NCBI lineage: Eukaryota > Viridiplantae > Streptophyta > Magnoliopsida > Asparagales > Amaryllidaceae > Allium > Allium fistulosum. The sequence goes on from CM060904.1 coordinate 1,221,995,939, forward strand.
TTACGACAGATAAGGATGAAGATAAGGATGAGGCTGCCAAGTCAGACTCTGGTCGAGGCCAGGAGGTGATCAGGGTGAGTGGGAGTCCTTTAATCCGAACCTCTTGGACGACATCCTAATCCATCGTCGTTATAATATAATAAAACGGTCATCATATTACACCAGCTTAGAAGAGACACCCAAGACATGGAGGATAGGCGATCGGGCATAGAAGCCAGATACGCCGACTAGCGATGGCTCCTCCTTTAGGAACCCCTCCGCCTATGACTCTTAGAAACACATAACCTAAAAATTTCCCTTTAGTAGATACCTTCATGAGGGGGGCATAACATAACGGTAGTAGCATAGGGTCCCCATACCCGCCTTTTATCAGGAGGCGACTAGGGGACCGAATTGTAGAGGGTAGCTCGGAATTGTACCGTTTCACTTTCAATTTTCCCCTTTTCCCTTTGTTGTCTTGTGCTCATGTCTTTTATAACAGTCAATTTGAGCCTAAAGGCTACTTTTGATGTTGCTGTAGAGGAGACATATTCCACCCAACCACATCAATCTGATCCCAGCACCCTACTGTGTACGTTGACTTGATTAAGCCTGCCAAAGTGGATGACGAAAAAAAATTCCGCTGACTGACCTGACACTGGATGTGGAGGTGGCTATCGAGTAGGGTAGAGGTGAAGAGGAGGCAGAGCGGAGGGGGGCATCCAAGAGGCCTTGGATCCTAGAGCTAGAGAGCTTGGGGAGTCTTCTGGTTTACCAATTTTCTAAGGAGGTAGACGTTATCAGACTCTTGCCGAGGGTGGATGGGCTCGAGGTGGTGGGGTCTACCACCTTAAAGGTAGTTGTGGCGAATGATGGCCTACGGATGCTTGTGTATGTGCTTGCCGGTGCAGTGACAGAGGCCATGTACCACAAGGTTCAGGCTCGGTTGGGATTGTAGATCAATCCCTTGGATGAGGTCCTCAACTCTCATATGTCAGAAGCTTATCTAGTAAGTCTTCATACTTCAGCGAAAACTCTTCTTTTTTGCGACTTGTGATCTGAACCACTTATCATGCAGGCTGCGAAACGAGCTTATCGAAGTCATTCGGGTTTGGTGAATCCTAGGAGACACTTGGTGGAGGAGAGGGTTGTGCCCTAACAAGCTGAGGAAGAGAGGGGGAAGCTACTAAAGAGGGCCTAGGATGTCAAGAACAGGAAGGAGGCTTCCGAATGATCTAGGGAGGCTGCTATAAATGATCTCACTACCAAGAGAAGGAGGTTTGAAAAGGATCTCTGTTAATTTAGGGCGGACTTGGAGGAGGCAACGATAATGCAGATGGGCTGAGGGATAACTTGCAATTGTATTTGGGTCGTCCTTGCCAAGCGAAGATCAAAGCCTTGAATGATCGATGTGAGGGAAGATTGAATAGGATGTTAAAGATGATTGTCTCAACCAACTTCATCTCCCATTGACAATCTCCTTTCTCACATTGGAAGAGTATTAGGAGGTCCGTGCATATGTTGTGGCGAACATGGCAGCGACTTGGATGCTTCCCATGGTGGTTCTTACCTTGAAAAGATTGCCTCGTTGACAGGCAGAATAGGTAGTTTTGTTGCTTTGGACCCTCCGTCGATAAACAAAGATCAAATCCTTGATGATGACTACCATATCACCTCGTCTCTCCCTCCCCAGTAAGCTTTCTTCTGGTCAATCTGCTTCTGGTTTTTGATATGAATGATGCCTTGGTCAGATTGTGACCGTAACTGCCAAATGTTGTTTATTTTCTTTTGTGTTGAAAGTTGGCATCGATGATTTACTACTTATTTGGATTACTCATGTCTACCTTGTATTCTTTTGTTAACCATTATGCATACTAAACACATATGCATGCTTGTACCCTGTGTTTACACTTTGTGATTCAAACTCAGGTCGCTCTGATGCCCCTGGTGTTTGCAAGTGAACATGTAAGTAGCTCGTGCCTAGGATTACATAAGAAAATGTGATAAAAGCACATGTTTATCTAAATAAAGTCAGCTTAATCTTTTGGTAAAGGTTCTCGATCTGTATATTTGAATGATGGGTGCGAGTTTTTGGTTGACGTATGTGTTAGGGTTACGCTATAGGTAACTGTATCACTAGATCACTAGTACGTCGCCCAGTTAAGGGGAAGCAGACGAGATTGATGGTGAACGTGTGAGGGCCACAATGGGTGTAGTCTTGTCATTGATTCGCTTATGGCCTTGGTGAGGAAGAATGCGTTGAGTGGCTTCCGCATCCCCAGACACAACACTATTGGATGCCTAGTTTGGAGTTACAACGTGGGTAACTGCTCCACCAAGACACCAGTGCCCCATCCCACTAGAGAGATTGGCAACATCATGGGCGAACAAATCGAGACCATTGCATGGGCAGTCTTGCCATCGGTTCATGGATACCTCATATGGGGAAGCAAGCGTTGAGTGGTTTATGCATCCCCATGGAGTAGTACTACAGATGTTTGGTCCGGAGTTACAACGTGGGTAACTGTGCCTCTAGGTCACTAGTGCCACATCCCTTCAAGGAGATGAGCAGCATCATGGGCGAACAAATCGAGCCTGCTGCATTGGCAGTCTCACCATCGGTTCATCGATGCCTTCGGTGAGGAAGCGTTAAGTGGCTTGCATGTCCTCATTGAGAGGTCTCTTAGGAATTCTGTAACAACCCACCCTTAGTGGGTCCGAATTTCACTCACGAAAAACTCAAGTCCACAAGATTTTGGATCATTGGTAGTGGTATCCTATAAATAAAAAAAGTATACTAGAGCACTATCGATAAGAACTCACAGTGAAAGTCTAAAGTATAACAAAACATATAATTACTAACCATGACTAATGCCTCTAGTATCAAGTGCCCTTGTCAGTGTCGAGCTAGCAAAAGGAATCTTGTCCTTCCATCGTTCCCCCTTGTACCAGTATATGTCCCTCTAAATCTATCATGTAGGTTGTATTGATGAGGCCGTCAGAACAGCATGGCGACTGGTAAATTACATACTTTATCCATAACACTAGCTTATGCCGATTGTTTTTCGTTACGTGTTATGTATATTATTTAAAGCTTAGTTATTTTGACTTCATGTAAGCGTACAATACACACAACTTACTTAGGTATACAATAGCTATATATATATATCTATGTGTGCACACCACAGTCTCCTATGGACCAGGATACATCCTCCGCTAGTATTTATGTTTGTCTCTATATGTGTCTGTACCATCTGTGTCTAGGGCAAATTTCTCATGTACATCGAGGATCTTCTCGTTAGTGCCTAATAACGGCATTTATAACTATTTAGCCATATTCTAATTCGTCTAAAGGACTCATCTAGATGTTATCTAGTCTTGCGTCCTAACTACAAACAACTAACAAACAACTTTAAGGCGGTGGATGTCCCATACTGATCCTACACTTTAAGGAGGTGTAGTCTGTTTAGGTGTAACCTGAGTCTTTCTAATCGCCGCTCTAGGACCGATGATGCTCTCGACCTATGTGTACATCCCTACTCCTTACATATATGGTACCAACCTTGCTAACATAGTGTCGAGTCTACGCTCACCATCCTATTTTAGGTTGTCTAATGCAATCAAGGAAATACCCGGTTGTTACTTAGCACTCCTTGTAAGGATTGAAGTACACCCAACATGGTCATTTAAGACTTCAAACTGGGGTGAACCCACTGTGGTATATTCCCTTTACCTATACATGAATGAATATTCCCACGGGTCCTATAGTTGGAATGTATCAATCAGTACAATGTATGCACAACCTTTGGTAGCCCCCTTTAGAGGACATACTCCTGTTGTGCAACGCTACTGACCTCGTATTCCAACCTTTACTAGTGACTACGTCATTCATAGTTAATTTAAATCATTTGTCTGCATCTGATAATTAACACCCTCCATAACGTATAATTTAGGCTATATAAATTTAACTGTAAAAATTACTATGCCTCCTAAGTTCAATTATTAGTATTCAAACACCTTTACATGAACTTAATTATTACTTCTTTAATACTATTAAATGTCATTTACTACTTATCTCTTATTCAATAGATTAAATCTTTTTACTGCTTGATTTTCAATTATTATAATTAAATATGTTCTATTGTTCCTTTTCAACTAATAGCTTTACTTCTTTGATTATTATAACTTTCATAATTTCTTATTTAGTTGTTTTGTTACTACTTTCATCGGTTATTGTTTATTTTTTACTTACTTTTAAACATCTGTTTTAAATTAACAATGATATTATTGTTATTACTTCTATTCATAATATTTTAGCTTTACCTTTAGGGATTTCTATATTTTAAAGCATTAGAACTATATCTTCCCAAAAGGTAATGTTAATACTGTAATCTTTCATAAATTACCTAAAAGAGGATTTGTGTTCGGTTTAGAATCACAAGGAATTATCTTTTCTGTTATTATTGAAATAGACAATACAAAATATGGTAACATCCATATTTTGTACACCTCTTTCTTTTCGTCATATTCTTTGTTATTTCAAACAATACACCATGGAGTTGGATAATTTATAGAAAATTAAACTTCTACATACTTCATTCAATGAATTAAAATATTACTTAAATTGTAATCCAATTTGTAACAATCTTTAATTCATGTTTAATAATGTATAACATTCAAACATCAAATCTAGAATTTACATAAAAATCTCATTAATGAATTATTCAAAACTTTTAGGGAGTATTGTCACTCTTACATTCTAGGTTCAGGTATATACGATATTTAATTAGATTTAACAATTCATAGAATATGTAGGTAAGGTTGTCGAACTTATCACATGTACATATTTAAGCCTACAACTCCAAAATTTATGACAAGGCATAAAAGGAACATATTTACGACGATATAAATCCAATATTATATAAAAATATATAATTTCCCACTAACCTTTAAGCTTCCAAATCTCCAGATCTAAATCTGTTATTCTTGATTGACTCCCTTTCTTTCTACCAAAATATGTATCAAAAGTATATATGTATTTATTAGAATTATAGATTTGGGAAGGGATTTGAATTAAATATAGAATTGGATTTAGATTTACAAATTACATTGGTTTCACTATTCGATTCGATCATATTCTTCTTCTCTATTATTCCCCGCTATTCTCCACTTATGTATGTTATAGTTTATACAAATTTTAGAATTTATGGAGAAAAGAAAATGGCAGAGCTCCGCCCTTGCTTCAAAAAATATGAGAAGAAAAGTGGGGGGTTAGGCCATATTTATAGAGGTTCAAATCAATCAATCCCAGTTGTTAGATTAGATTATATTAAATTCAGACCAGTAGGCTTAGGTTCAATACACAACAGCCAGTTTACCATCGGTCGACTGCTCTACTTCTACCGATCAACCGTTGAAGGTTGACCGATTAAGCCTTGGTGTCGACCGATCGTGTTGTTTTTGTTAATTGTTCGTTTCTTTCCTTTAAAACATTATTTGATACGATTTGATCCGATCTGATTAACGTTAAACTTATTTAGACGTTAAGCATTCGTTAACGTTAACTAACATTAATTAATAACATTTATTTTCTTAATTACATATATAATTACTTCTAATTCAAAATCTTCAAACATTAACAACCTTTTCATTTGAACTCCGATTGAAAAACTTAATATATGAAAATTGATCAGAAAATCAACACGAATGCAATGGTTCAAGTTTCGTAGCCAAATTCTGAAGTTCTTGAAAATTAAATTTTATGGCTTTAATAATAATTTATTTATTTCTTTTTAATTAATTTTCGTTCAATTTACGGGGTCACATTCTTCTCCCTTAAATGAATTTCATTTCCGAAATTCCTCAAGGACTGAATCATGTAACATAGTGTGCAATCATTCTAAGCTATCCAACCAATTAGCGTGCAATCAATTTTGTAGAAAATTGTATACAAGTGCATGGTGTATCACAATACATATGATATGTACGCAGAATAATACTAAATTAACACCTCGTGTATGAATGCATTCTTTAAATCAATTTTGAAAATATGGTGCAAACAACCTATATTTACTAATAGGTCTAAATCAAAACCTTTGTTTTCGCACCCAAATTTTCGCATACTTCTATGAATATAGGTATGGTTCAACCAATTTTTGCATCCAATTCCTACCATCCAACACCAAGCACACCTTTTCTAACATCAATAATTTTGAAAATACAATTTTCAAAACCAACATTCATATGACTGAAAAAGGGTTTGGATGGAGAGTTCTATACTTCCATCATTCTCTTGTGTGCCCACTCGCTGTACCTTGGAACCTTCTCTTTTGCCTCAGATTCCCTTTCCAACTTTTACAAGTATAGTATGCATAAGGAAAATTATTTTTAAAATTTTAAAACAGAGTTACTTCAAAACAAGTTTTTTCTCCTCTATCAACAATGTATGGAAAAAGAAATTCTAAAGCTAAAATAGCTTTTCTTTTTCTACCATCTATGCTTTACATATTATCACTTTTGCTACATAGTAATACTCATATTTGTTAACCCATCGACTTTTCCTATGTTTAGCTAATGTGTTAAAGTCTATTATCGACTATATCCTATTCCATAGTAAATTTTCAAATTAAAAAAGGTTTTCTTTTATTTTGGAACAACAATTAGTACACAAGTTCATTTATAAATTTCAGCTTTTAAGGCATAGTGATAATGACTCATGGTTCCGCAAAAACTTTTCCCTGTCCTTCGCTCGCTAAATTTTATCTCCTAAAATTTTAATGCCTTTTGGGACTAAATTTTATTTTTCTTTTAGTAGCTAATTTAATAAATTTCCTAATTTGTTTTATAAACTTCTAGTCTTTTATATATTTTTTATTTTGCATTAGCTAAGTGTCTTTTATGAGATTTCCTTATTTATATTGTTTTCCAATAAATATAGCGGTCAATCCATAAAACAAATAAAGAGGAACATTTTTTTCTTACATCGTACACGTCTTGTACACACAAAGGCAAATAATGCTTACAACTAAAGCCTAAAAAGAACAACAAATGTTGGAAGGAAAATAACAATAAAAGCTAGAAGGAAAATAACAACTGCTACTACTAATCCTACTACTACCTACGGGCTGCGGGATGGCCCTGATCCTCCATGAGAGCCCGAACCACTGCCATAACCCCTAAATGATTGGAGCATGACAGCTATGCATCAAAGCTCATAACTCTGACGCTATTACTCAACTTGTATCTCCTGCAGCTCAACCTCGATCCAGATATGGGAATTTCGGATTGACATATACTCAGGGCCCTATGGATGTGGCTCTACAGCCTCCCGATCTGACCATAGAGCCCACTGCACTTACGCCTGCTCTGATCCCTCCTATGCTCCAACTCCTGTAGGCGCCTCTCTAATCCCCGTCCTCCTAAGGGAGGTATTATCCAATAGAGCAAGCGCCTTCATCTACACCTGCTCTCCTTAGAGACTAACTTCATACCGTTTGAAGAGGGGAGATGAAAGATGACAATATGGAATGTAGCTCCTTCACATCGCAACTTCAAGGTCTATGTAATGACACATAATTTGTGATGCAGCAGCGGATTAACAAAATGATGATTCTGTGAAAGTAGCAATCGATGGAATGAAGAATACTGAATGGCCCAAATTCGTTGATCCGAAGATACTGAATTCTAGCTATCTTCGTCACGTTGATCGCGCACGATACCGTGAAAGAAGATCTGCAATTCTTCAAACGTTGATCAAGCGCACTTGATACCGTGAATTGGCTTCTATGATCGTTGATTCGAGCGCACTCGAATGCCGAAAGAGGAGATAGGAGATTACACTCGACTACCAATTTTAATGAAAGCACAAAGCTATCAAAACAAAAGTTTTATTCAAAATCAACCAACCTTTACAAATGTCACAACCCTCCTATTTATAGGCTTACAACTCACACATTTCAACAATAACTCTTAGGTCGGAAACGACCTAACTCCTACGACCTAAAACATTACAACGCAACACTTCACCGACCTAACATAGGTCGTCAACGACCTAACAGATCAACAACAAACACGTTACAACACAGAAACGACCTAGTACATGCACGTAGCGACCTAATAGACAACACACGCGACCTAAGCTCCAGACGACTTAAGTCATAGTACATGTAACGACCCAGAATTTTGAACGATTTAAATTGAAAATATTTAATTAATTTTAAATATTTAAATGATGGTTTGACTTGAATTTCAAATTATCAGAATAAATTAGCGATTAAATTTTAGAATTTAATCTAGTGAAAGTTTAAAAAAAAATTGAATCTTCAATTTTAAGTTGAAGAAAAATATTTCGAAAGCTTTTAAAATTCGTATTGATAATACTGAAGATAATAGAAGCTTCAGAATCGAATTTGGAACTGCTTTGTCCAGTTTAGAAATTTATATCGTTTGAATCGATATTTAAAAATAGCCGTCCGAGACACAGTCTCGGAATTCGACGAAACCAGATGCATTGGGTCCATACTATTGAATTATTACTGGATTTCAAATTTCGTATTGATCGGAGTTGTTTTGTGACCGTATGATATGCAAATGCGTTGAAATTTAAATAGAATTTAAATTTAAAATTTAAATTGGATATTTGGTCAACACAACACCACCACGTTATCTCCCGTTGAATACGCCTGGAATCTCGTTCAAAATCACGAAGATGATCGTGCAGAGCATGCCTCATTCAGATTTTAAATATCCCTCTGTTCAAATCAAACGAAACCTTATCTTCGTTAACATCCCTCTCCTCTAAACAATCTCGTTCAAATATCAATGGCCGAAGCCCTTTACGTTCAAAAAAAAAGGAATCATTCTTTAAAATTGAATTTCACCGCTCGTTCAAAAAAATTCATTCTCCAGGAACTCTCGAGGCTTCATCAATTCGTGGCAGGGGGCAAGGCAACTCGAGTGTGACGAACGAGACCAGTCGCATGCCCAAATCTAGAGCGACGACGTATAGGGATGGGCGATTTGAGGAGGTCGGCAACTACGTGCGGATGGGGAAGGTCGATGCCGTGAATTCGTGGGAGGTGATTTTGAGCTTGAGAGGTTCGATTTTGGTAGATCGGCGACTAAGGCTTCGAGCTGGGCGAGGCACGATGACTCAGGGGTCTCGCGAAATTTGTGATGGATTCGAGCTTCTCAGGGGATCGCGAGGTGGGAGCTCGGGTTCGTGGGGGCGGCATCGATCAACGTGGGCTTCTGTTTGAAGTCACGTGGTCGAGGTTTGGTTCGAGCAGCTTCACGATGTTGCATAGGGCAGCGACGATCAACGACGTGGTAGTGGGCGAACTAGAGTTCGAACCTGGGTTCATCTTTGTTCAGTAAGGTATAATGTTTTTCTTTTATTCAATTTAATCAATGTATATATATGTAAATATATATATGAAGATAAAATTTTAGTTTACAGTGAAGAAAATGAATTTTTATAAAAATAATACAATAATGTGATTAAATTGGTAAATTAACTTGTTTAGTTATTTCAGTTACTAAAGATAATTTATCTAATGAGAAATTGGTTTCACATTTAAAGTATTAGTTTGAAATGTTTAAAGAATTTATAAAAAAAATTAGATTTATAAGTGAATGAAATTTATAGATTTATAAATTGTGAAGTTATAAAATGAATGAAATTGTGGAATAAAAGATTTATAAGAAATTAACTTATAAATTGGATTTTTGCCTTTAAATGGAATATTGATCGAATTTGTTAATAAAGGAGATTTATAAATCAAAGTTGTTATGAAATATAAAGGTGAATTTATAAACGTTGTTTTATAAATCCGAAACCAATTGAATTTGGTAATTTTAAACGTAGAAGTTATTAAAGGAGATATATTCGTGATTTTGGACAGCGAATTATCCTTTAAGTTAAATGTAGTAAATAACAAGAGTTTGGTTGGAAATTTTATCCACGATTTTGGATAGTGGATAATTCTTGAAATAAAATGTGTAGAAAATATTGAAAATTTGGTTAGTGAAGTATATTCACGATTTTGGACAGTGAATATATATTATTAAGTAAAATGAATCTGGTCTTGGGAAAGTGATATTGAAATAGAATGAAAACGATTTAACGATGTTTTCAAAAGTGTTTAATATCGAAATCATAGATTTCAACATTTATTGTTGAAATAGACATTTTCGAGAAATATAAGGAAATGGTGGACTATAACACTGTTGTTATAGTAAATGATTTCCGAAAGGAAATGTTTTTATATAGTATTGGGATTTACATATCTATCTTAATTTCGAATCCCTATACTAGTGATTTTGAGTCGTCGTAACGATGTTTTACGTAACATTCGTTTTGACTCAAATAGATGTTGTTATAGTAAATGATTTCCTTAAAGAATGAAATATATACTTAATTTTGATTTAAGTATATCGAATATTTTCAAATGTTGAAAATAAATAGATTTGTGAATTACTTATTTTTAAATAAGTATGGAATTGCTTTTCCAACATGAAATGAACGTTTGAGAATTTATCTTCTTAAAGATAAATCGAAAGTGAATATTGAAACCGATTGAAAATCGTATATCAGTAGATATTTTGAAATATAAATTCACTATGGAATTTATAAAAGAAAGGGAAATTGTTTAGAAAAATAAATATTGATTTATTTTTGAAGTGTGGAAATTTTATATCTAGTAAAGATATTTTGGAAAATAAATTATTTGGAAAATTATTTGGAATCTGATGATGTTGCGCATCTTTATTGATAGTTAAATAACCGACTATCAATAATTACCTTGAATGGGTATTTGTTGTGAATTGGATGAATTTGAATGCCACACTTATTTTTTAATATTTCGCTCACTATTCGGGTTAGCCGGGAAAGGACCATGGGGTCGTATAACCCATTCCGAATATGTGATACGTCGTTATGAATTGCATTTGATGACCGGTGTTGAAGACCAGATATTTTTGAAAACGGAAGGATTACCGTCGAGTTACTCTACATCGGTTGATCTCCGATTTAGAGGTTTTATCACCCTTAGTGACGGGAAGTCCGGACGTGATTGGAAATTATCCGGATTTGCAAGGGCTTCGTGAGGAGTGCCTTCGGTTCTGTTCGATCCCGGAATAGACTTGTATGGATTGTATGTCTGACATTACACTTTGAGATATAAAGCTGATTTCTTTCAAATACATATCTGTTGGTGGCGGAGAATTTATTCTCTTAGCTTAACACCCTTCTCTGAGACGTACGAGCTCAGAGGTTATGTAGTTGAAATTTATCAGCGATATATTCCCAATTTGGTAATGTGGCATGCAGAGTGTTGCTGTGTGATGATCAGTGTTTGATCATTTGCGATACGATCATTTGTTTGATCATTTATCTTTGTGATCATAGGTTGATCATCTGTTGACCCAAAGCGTGGCTTTTTGAAAAAGCGTAGCTTTGTGGACGAGACTTCGTCAGGGCCTCAACAACCCGGAAATGGTCGAAACAGGAATGTTGCGGCAAGGTTATGAGGGTCGCACCCTTTAGGGTATGTCATTTCCTTCTGGAAAGGGGTGGTATCATGGTATGGAGCCCAGATACTTACTCATGTGGATACACTTTCTTTATGATGTGTGATGTTGGTTACCGAGCGCTCGGATAAAGGTCCCAAAGGACCGGGTGATGACATATTCGTGAGTTACCTGTTACAGGGGTAACCCGGCCTTGTTTGGCAGAGAGCAGTTTGTCTCTCGGGACGTCCAGCCAGAGGCGATCCTATTCGGCAGGAGGAAAGGAAGTTCCTTAGCCTGACCATTTGTTGGAAAATCCAAAGAAACAATACGAACCCTTACGATTGCAATTGTACTACCTGCTATGGAATGTGGCGGTAACCTGCTATTGAACATAGTAGCTATAGTAGGCATACGATACTGGTCGTATGTTGGCTAAGATTAATATTATACTTTCGAAATGTTTTCTACACTAGACATTAATAATAATAATCCAATGATTGGCGTAGTAAGCATCTTTGACTATCATAAGAAGAAATCTCCTCCAATTCTGCGTTTGCATTGTGTGTGTGGTGGGAGGTCTTATGGTAGTTTCATTTTCCAAAAGCATTGCGAATCTGATTTATTTTCTTTGTGAAAAATAACTGTTTTACGATCTCACACCAGTCACCATGACTGACCTGGAGTTTATTGTTTCCCTTCTAAACTCTGGGTGCCCACAAATTTTCCACACGGGCAGACTAGAGTTAGGTTATCAGGATATTCTGGAGCTTTGGAGATAAGCTGGATGACGAGACGTAGTATTTGTATCTGATAGTATTTATTCCGCTGTGTATTCTGTATGAGGACAAGTTTATATAACTGTCCATTTTTGTATATTGACTCTGATTGATGTATGTATAAACTGATATAGTTCTTTGTTTTAAAATACTAGTGATTATCTATTATATATTGTTCCGCTGCGATATGTGAGATTCTGATATTGTTTTCGTTTCTGATATTGTTCTGTTGTTCTTCTTCTCTTTTTCTTCTATCTTTTCTTCTATCTTTTCTTCTACCTCTTCTTTTAAAACCCTAAGAATTCGGTTTTCCGGCATTCGTTTGCTCGGTAGTTGATACAGTGGACGTATCGATGTCGATTTTCGGAAGTCGAAGAATCGGGTCCTTACAACGTGGTATCAGAGCATATGGTTAAGCGATAACTCTTCTCTGTTGGGTGTTACTCATTAGAGATAGAGTCAGTAGTACTCTAGAATGAGTGTGAGTGTAATAATAGATATGAGCGCGTATTTGTTAGTGAATATGAAATTGTTTTGTATTGTGTTGACTTATCGGTTGATTGTTTATGAATTCTGGTCGGTGCAGTCTAGCTAACTGTAATCGATAGGGGTTTCTAAATTCTAAACAAGATAAACCGACACAGTATTGATTCTAAAAATGGGTAAATGAGATAATTTTACCTAAAACTATTTTTGTATATAAAGGAAATAATTTTTTTTGTGTGAATTATTGTGATATATGGTTGCATGGTTGTTAGGAAAATAATAACATTGAATTATTATATGAAATTGGATAAGAAATTGAAATCGTAACTCCAAAGTTAAGAAATGAATTCGTATACAAAAGAAATTTGAGAATATAAATTATAAATGTGATTTGTAATTTGAAACGGAATTCCAGAGAAGTATTTGGAAATGTTTTGAAAAGAATTTGAAAATTTTGGAGATTTGGAAAGTTTAAATCCTAATTGGAGTTGGGAATGAATTTCAAAAGGTTTGAAAAGTGTTTTGAAGGAATGAAAAGCTCTAAACTCTTTTCGGTCGCTGGAAAATAACTTCGGTAATGACTGCAGCATCATCGATGTTCATTTTCGGGTTTCCAGAAGAGGAATTGCTGCTAAATTGTTTTAAATGGAAATTGTTTGGAAAAATTTGGGTTTTGTTTTGGAAATTCAAAGGATAATTTGAATTGTTTTCAAAATGATTTTGAAATGTTGGTAAGATTCTGGAATACTATATAAAAATATCTATGAAATATTATGAAGTTGATAACTTGTAAAGTTTAAATAAAAATCTAACTTAAAGAGATGAATTCATATATGAATAAAATTGTGAATATAAATTGTAAATGAATTTATGATTTGGAATGGAATTCCAAGAAGGTAATTGAAATTAAAAGTCGTTAATGAAATGAGACTTGAATCAAGTGAAATAGAATCCAAACCTGAGAAAATTGAAATGGATTGAATCCGAATAAACTACTTGGATAATTAATAAATTCATGAAATGGAAGTTGAATTAGATAAATTGAGACTTAAATTGTGAACTAAATAAAAGAATGGTTCGGAATTGCAAATAAATTCAAGTAAGAAGAAATAAATTTCAAATGAATGGAATTTACAACTGTAAGTGAATAAAATTGAAACTGAATGTTGAAACAAATTTGAATTGTGTGAAATAAAATGAAGTTTTAAGATTAGTTTGAAGTGAACTAAAGATAATTGATGAAATTCAATATTCAGAAGTTAAATAGAATCCAAATTGAATTGAAATTGTGAATTGAATTCAAATGAAATTTGAAATGTAAAATTGAATGAAAATGAATATGTGTAACTTCAATAGAAAATGATATAAGCTGTTTATATTGGAAAAAATTTTGTAATGGGATTGGCAAAATGGTTTGAATATTGTAACTAGATATTATGACTAGTAGGATATACAGGTGTATTAAAGGAATTGGATTTGATTTCAAAGATAAATTTGAATTGCTCGACAAAAGGTATGTATTTGAATTTCAATATGAGATTTGATGATTTTCTTGTCTAGCCATTTGGCCTTTTCTTTTTCTTTTTGAAATCTGAGAGTCCGTAGGGACGTTTTGTAGTCGTACCATATTAGCCGCGCAAAGGAGACGCTGGCGAAATTTTTCGGAAATTTAGGGCGTTAGAAATTTTTTGAGAAATTTGAAAGTTTAAATTTGAATTTAAATTTAAATTTGAATTGAGAAGTAAACAATGTTGTTTTAAACTTGTAATTGAAGTTGGAAATTTAGTTGAAATAATAACGAATCTTTAGTAGAAAGATTTGTTTTGATGAATTGATAGAAACTTTTGATTGTGGAAAATAGTAGACGAGTTAAGGACTTTTTTTCCTAACTTGTAATTTCGGGACGAAATTCTTTTAAGGGGGGAAGTTTGTAACGACCCAGAATTTTGAACGATTTAAATTGAAAATATTTAATTAATTTTAAATATTTAAATGATGGTTTGACTTGAATTTCAAATTATCAGAATAAATTGGCGATTAAATTTTAGAATTTAATCTTGTGAAAGTTGAACAAAAATTTGAATCTTCAATTTTAAGCTGAAGAAAAATATTTCGAAAGCTTTTAAAATTCGTATTGATAATACTGAAGATAATAGAAGCTTCAGAATCGAATTTGGAACTGCTTTGTTCAGTTTAGAAATTTATATCGTTTGAATCGATATTTAAAAATAGCCGTCCGGGACACAGTCTCGGAATTCGACAAAACCAGTTGCATTGGGTCCGTAATATTGAATTATTACCGGATTTCAAATTTCGTATTGATCGGAGTTGTTTTGTGACCGTACGATATGCAAATGCATTGAAATTTAAATAGAATTTAAATTTAAAATTTAAATAGGATATTTGGTCAACACAACACCACCACGTTATCTCCCGTTGAATACGCCTGGAATCTCGTTCAAAATCACGAAGATGATCGTGCAGAGCATGCCTCATTCAGATTTTAAATATCCCTCTGTTCAAATCAAACGAAACCTTATCTTCGTTAACATCCCTCTCCTCTAAACAATCTCATTCAAATATCAATGGCCGAAGCCCTTTACGTTCAAAAAAAAAGGAATCATTCTTTAAAATTGAATTTCACCGCTCGTTCAAAAAAATTCATTCTCCAGGAACTCTCGAGGCTTCATCAATTCGTGGCAGGGGGCAAGGCAACTCGAGTGTGACGAACGAGACCAGTCGCATGCCCAAATCTAGAGCGACGACGTATAGGGATGGGCGATTTAAGGAGGTCGGCAACTACGTGCGGATGGGGAAGGTCGATGCCGCGAATTCGTGGGAGGTGATTTCGAGATTGAGAGGTTCGATTTTGGTAGATCGGCGACTAAGGCTTCGAGCTGGGCGAGGCACGATGACTCGGGGGTCTCGCAACATTTGTGATGGGTTCAAGCTTCTCAGGGGATCGCGAGGTGGGAGCTCGGGTTCGTGGGGGCGGCATCGATCAGCGTGGGCTTCTGTTTGAAGTCACGTGGTCGAGGTTTGGTTCGAGCAGCTTCACGATGTTGCATAGGGCAGCGACGATCAACGACGTGGTAGTGGGCGAACTAGAGTTCGAACCTGGGTTCATCTTTGTTCAGTAAGGTATAATGTTTTTCTTTTATTCAATTTAATCAATGTATATATATGTAAATATATATATGAAGATAAAATTTTAGTTTACAGTGAAGAAAATGAATTTTTATAAAAATAATACAATAATGTGATTAAATTGGTAAATTAACTTGTTTAGTTATTTCAGTTACTAAAGATAATTTATCTAATGAGAAATTGGTTTCACATTTAAAGTATTAGTTTGAAATGTTTAAAGAATTTATAAAAAAAATTAGATTTCTGGAATTTAATTTATTTAACTTATTTAAGTATTCTAATTGTTAAATTAGTTCAAATCAAAATTGTTAAACAATTTAATCCATTGAAAAGAAACTGATTGTCGATAATTTCGAATATTAATAATTTGTACAAATGTTTATACAAGGTCTATACATCGAGAGAAAAACAAACTGAAATGAAAATGGGATGTCAAAATAAAAGCTAAGGTGAGATCTTCTCACTCAAAATAAATTGCAGTTATTGATTGTTGTTTGGATTTGTGATATTAGATATAGTAGGATATATCTATATATATATAGCAATATATACATATTGGCATATGTATATATTGGATTGATTGATTTCCCGCCTCGTATAGCGGATGAGACCCTATTACGCCGTTAGTAAGCGGATGATTTTATAAAACCCATATACCGCGATATTCCACCTCGAAGTGGAATTGGTATTGTGCTAACGTCTGTGGATGCAGGGAAACAGGTTGGAGGGATCCAACTGGATTCCTCACCAGTATTTATTTATTTACAGATATTGATTTATATTCTGTTATCATATTGATATATGATGTTTGTTGTTGTGATTGACTAGTTGGTGCTGTTGCATCATTGGATTCAGTTTTGAAATTTAAAAATAACGATTCTTACTTTAAAAGGATTTTAAAGTGATTTTTTGAAAGTAGACGTTTTATTGAATTTTTGAATTGATTTATTTCAATAAATAAAGTTTGAAATTTTAAAGTTAAGATTTTTGGTGAAATATAACCAAAGTGTGATTTTTGAAATAAAAGTTGATTTATTTATAAAATGGTTTAAGTTGGGATTTTTGAATATTGTAAATGGTCTATATAAAAGATTTATAAAGTTGATATCTATAAATTAAAAATATTGAAATTATAAAATGAGTTTTTATAAGTGTTAAAAATGAAATATTATGGAATCCGTAAGTGAATGAAATTTATAGATTTATAAATTGTGAAGTTATAAAATGAATGAAATTGTGGAATAAAAGATTTATAAGAAATTAACTTATAAATTGGATTTTTGCCTTTAAATGGAATATTGATCGAATTTGTTAATAAAGGAGATTTATAAATCAAAGTTGTTATGAAATATAAAGGTGAATTTATAAACATTGTTTTATAAATCCGAAACCAATTGAATTTGGTAATTTTAAACGTAGAAGTTATTAAAGGAGATATATTCGTGATTTTGGACAGCGAATTATCCTTTAAGTTAAATGTAGTAAATAACAAGAGTTTGGTTGGAAATTTTATCCACGATTTTGGATAGTGGATAATTCTTGAAATAAAATGTGTAGAAAATATTGAAAATTTGGTTAGTGAAGTATATTCACGATTTTGGACAGTGAATATATATTATTAAGTAAAATGAATCTGGTCTTGGGAAAGTGATATTGAAATAGAATGAAAACGATTTAACGATGTTTTCAAAAGTGTTTAATATCGAAATCATAGATTTCAACATTTATTGTTGAAATAGACGTTTTCGAGAAATATAAGGAAATGGTGGACTATAACACTGTTGTTATAGTAAATGATTTCCGAAAGGAAATGTTTTTATATAGTATTGGGATTTACATATCTATCTTAATTTCGAATCCCTATACTAGTGATTTTGAGTCGTCGTAACGATGTTTTACGTAACATTCGTTTTGACTCAAATAGATGTTGTTATAGTAAATGATTTCCTTAAAGAATGAAATATATACTTAATTTTGATTTAAGTATATCGAATATTTTCAAATGTTGAAAATAAATAGATTTGTGAATTACTTATTTTTAAATAAGTATGGAATTGCTTTTCCAACATGAAATGAACGTTTGAGAATTTATCTTCTTAAAGATAAATCGAAAGTGAATATTGAAACCGATTGAAAATCGTATATCAGTAGATATTTTGAAATATAAATTCACTATGGAATTTATAAAAGAAAGGGAAATTGTTTAGAAAAATAAATATTGATTTATTTTTGAAGTGTGGAAATTTTATATCTAGTAAATAAATTTTGGAAAATAAATTATTTGGAAAATTATTTGGAATCTGATGATGTTGCGCATCTTTATTGATAGTTAAATAGCCGACTATCAATAATTACCTTGAATGGGTATTTGTTGTGAATTGGATGAATTTGAATGCCACACTTATTTTTTAATATTTCGCTCACTATTCGGGTTAGCCGGGAAAGGACCATGGGGTTGTATAACCCATTCCGAATATGTGATACGTCGTTATGAATTGCATTTGATGACCGGTGTTGATGACCAGATATTTTTGAAAACGGAAGGATTACCGTCGAGTTACTCTACATTGGTTGATCTCCGATTTAGATGTTTTATCACCCTTAGTGACGGGAAGTCCGGACGTGATTGGAAATTATCCGGATTTGCAAGGGCTTCGTGAGGAGTGCCTTCGGTTTTGTTCGATCCCGGAACAGACTTGTATGGATTGTGTGTCTGACATTACACTTTGAGATATAAAGCTGATTTCTTTCAAATACATATCTGTTGGTGGCGGAGAATTTATTCTCTTAGCTTAACACCCTTCTCTAAGACGTACGAGCTCAGAGGTTATGTAGTTGAAATTTATCAACGATATATTCCCAATTTGGTAATGTGGCATGCTGAGTGTTGCTGTGTGATGATCAGTGTTTGATCATTTGCGATATGATCATTTGTTTGATCATTTATCTTTGTGATCATAGGTTGATCATCTGTTGACCCAAAGCTTGGCTTTTTGAAAAAGCGTAGCTTTGTGGACGAGACTTCGTCAGGGCCTCAACAACCCGGAAATGGTCGAAACAGGAATGTTGCGGCAAGGTTATGAGGGTCGCGCCCTTTAGGGTATGTCATTTCCTTCTGGAAAGTGGTGGTATCATGGTATGGAGCCCAGATACTTACTCATGTGGATACACTTTCTTTATGATGTGTGATGTTGGTTACCGAGCGCTCGGATAAAGGTCCCAAAGGACCGGGTGATGACATATTCGTGAGTTACCTGTTACAGGGGTAACCCGACCTTGTTTGGCAGAGAGCAGTTTGTCTCTCGGGACGTCCAGCCAGAGGCGATCCTATTCGGCAGGAGGAAAGGAAGTTCCTTAGCCTGACCATTTGTTGGAAAATCCAAAGAAACAATACGAACCCTTACGATTGCAATTGTATTACCTGCTATGGAATGTGGCGGTAAACTGCTATTGAACATAGTAGCTATAGTAGGCATACGATACTGGTCGTATGTTGGCTAAGATTAATATTATACTTTCGAAATGTTTTCTACACTAGACATTAATAATAATAATCCAATGATTGGCGTAGTAAGCATCTTTGACTATCATAAGAAGAAATCTCCTCCAATTCTGCGTTTGCATTGTGTGTGTGGTGGGAGGTCTTATGGTAGTTTCATTTTCCAAAAGCATTGCGAATCTGATTTATTTTCTTTGTGAAAAATAACTGTTTTACGATCTCACACCAGTCACCATGACTGACCTGGAGTTTATTGTTTCCCTTCTAAACTCTGGGTGCCCACAAATTTTCCACACGGGCAGACTAGAGTTAGGTTATCAGGATATTCTAGAGCTTTGGAGATAAGCTGGATGACGAGACGTAGTATTTGTATCTGATAGTATTTATTCCGCTGTGTATTCTGTATGAGGACAAGTTTATATAACTGTCCATTTTTGTATATTGACTCTGATTGATGTATGTATAAACTGATATAGTTCTTTGTTTTAAAAGACTAGTGATTATCTATTATATATTGTTCCGCTGCGATATGTGAGATTCTGATATTGTTTTCGTTTCTGATATTGTTCTGTTGTTCTTCTTCTCTTTTTCTTCTATCTTTTCTTCTATCTTTTCTTCTACCTCTTCTTTTAAAACCCTAAGAATTCGATTTTCCGGCATTCGTTTGCTCGGCAGTTGATACAGTGGACGTATCGATGTCGATTTTCGGAAGTCGAAGAATCGGGTCCTTACAGTACATATGCGGCATTAGGTCGTTAGCTCGCTCAAGCGACCTAAAAGAGTAGCGGTAACAACAATTCAACCCAGCTTCAGGACCCTTCACGCGACCTACCTTCCAACGACTTAACATCCAGCGACCTATCTTCCCAGCGACCTAAGAATGAGCGACCTTCGAGAATTAGCGACTTATTGTTAGGTCGTCGCGACCTACTGAAGTGGTATGTGAATTAGGTCGTTCGCGACCTACTGAAGCGGCATGTGACTTAGGTCGTTCGCGACCTAAAGTAGCGGTATGTGCTTTAGGTCGTTCGCGACCTAAAGAAGCTCTTAGCTCGTTACCCCTTAGCTCGTTAGCTCGTAAGTCGCTAGGTCGTTCGCGACCTAACACTTCATCAATCTGGGTATCATTCTTGGCTGCATCATCCTCCCCTGGTTGGGAAAAATTCGTCCTCGAATTTGCGCCCTCCTTTTTCACAACAAGCTCATCCCCATGATATGGTATAAGATGTTTAACATTAAACACGTCAGAAGTGTATATATCCTTTGGCAGCTTCAACCTATAAGCGTTTTCATTGATCCGTTTCACGATCGTTACAGGACCAATCTTTCGAGCTTTAAGTTTATTATATGCTCCCACTGGAAAACGATCTTTCGTTAGTATAGCATATACTAAATCTCCTTCATTAAATTCAACGCTCCTTCGTTTCAAATCCGCAGATCGTTTATACTTTTCATTTGCTTTCTCCAAACATTCCTGAATGATTTTATGACATTCTGCCAGTCCATCAACAAAATCAACAGCCCGTTTAACGGTTCCCTTTGGTTGTGGTACTATTGTCAAATCCAACAGTCCATTCGGTAAGTTTGAATACACTATCTGAAATGGACTGAAACCCATACTACGATTTATAGCATGATTATGAGCAAACTTTGCTTGACATAACTTCACATCCCAACTCTTCAGATTGTCTTTCACAAGGCACCGCAACAAATTTCCCAAAGATCTGTTAACAACTTCAGTCTGACCATCGGACTGCGGATGGTAAGCACTACTGAAATTTAGCTTTGTTCCCACCATCTTCCACAAACTCAGCCAAAAATGACTTAGAAATCTAGTATCCCGATCAGAAACAATGGATTCTGGTAAACCATGTAAGCGATACACTTCTTTAAAGAATAACTCGGCAACACGGATGGCTTCAGCTGTCTTCTTACAAGCGATGAAATGTGCCATCTTCGAAAACCTGTCCACTACAACATATATCGAATCATTCCCCCTCTGAGTTCTCGGTAATCCCAAAACAAAATCCATACTGATATCAACCCATGGTCAAACCGGCATGGGTAACGGCATATACAATCCCGCATTCGTCGCTGTCCCTTTGGAAATTTGGCAAATATGACATCTCTCCACAAACCTCCCAACTTCCCGTTTCAACGAAGGCCAATAATAAGATTGAGAAATCAATTGCAAAGTACGATCTCGGCCCACATGACCTTCCTCATGCAACTCCTTTACAATCTTCATACGTAAGCTGCACTCTGGTATGCACAATCGATTTCCCTTAAAAAGAAACCATCCACCAATACAAACTCATCTGTCTTTCCCTCCTTGACTTTATCTACACACTTCGCAAAGTAAGGATCATCAACAAACATTTCTGGCAACACATCAAACCCCGTTACTTCAACCTTCATTGTAGTCAACAAATGATACCTTCGACTCAATGCATCTGCCACTCTATTCGTAATTCCTGATTTATGCTTCACCACAAATGTAAATTGTTGTAAGTACGCAATCCACGAAGCATGCCTTGCTGCAATCTTGTCCAGTCCCTGCATATGCTTCAACGCCTCATGATCAGTATATAAAACAAATTCTTTATGAAACAAGTAATGCCTCCAATGTTTCACAGCTTGCACAATAGCATAAAATTCCACATCGTAAGTATTATATCTCATCTTTGCTCCTGATAACTTCTCACTGAAATATGCAATAGGACGTCCCTTCTGACTTAACACCCCTCCAATTCCAACCTTCGATGCATCAGTATGTAATTCAAACAACAACTAAAAATCCGGCAACACTAGAATCGGTGCTGTCGTCAATAGTTCCTTGATTCTCTCAAAGGCAAATCCTGCTTCCTCCGACCATGAAAATTGCTTCCCTTTCATACAATCAGTAACTGGTGCCATCACGCTACTGAAGTGTGGAATGAACCTTCGGTAGAATGACGCCATACCATGAAAGCTTCTAACTTCTGTAATCGTCCTGGGTTGTGGCCAATTTCTGATTGTTTCAACTTTATTCTGATCCACCTGTATGCCTCCTCCCGATATAACATACCCCAAAAATAAAACACTATGCGTCATGAACACGCATTTCTTAGTTGCAGCATAAAATTGTTCCTGTCGCAGTACCATCAACACTTCTCTCAGATGTTGCAAGTGTTCTTCTGGACTTCCACTATATATCAGTATATCATCAAAATACACCACCACAAACTTCCCAATGAATGGTCTAAAAATCTGATTCATCACCCGCATAAATGTACTCGGTGCATTCGAAAGACCAAACGACATAACCAGCCATTCGTACAACCCTTCTCTCGTCTTGAATGCTGTTTTCCATTCATCCTGATGCAGCTAAGCCTAGAGATGAAGTCCTAAGTCGTCCACGAGCTAAAGCTAACACGGAAGAGATAAGTCGTCTACGACTTAAGGGCAATGTTGTGAGTCGTCCACGAGTTAAAACTAACAAGGGAAATATAAGTCGTAACCGACTTATAGAAACAAGCATGAGTCGGGACCGACTCAACTGGGGAGAAGACCTAAGTCGTGACCGACTTAAAGAAACAGACACGAGTCGCATGAGTCGTCTACGACTTAAGGAAGGCGAGGAGATAAGTCTTCAACGACTTAAGAAGAAGGATTCAGGAGGAGCAGCACGAGTTGAGAACAAACAAGGGATAAGTCGTCTACGACTTAAGAGAAGGGATGAGTCGCTGCCGAGTTACGACTTAAGATAAGTCGCCTGAACTGGGTTAAGTCGTTTGTTGTTTGAGTCGTAACTCGTGTACTGGGTAAGTCGGTATATATACTAAATCGGAGGATATCTTAAGTCGGAGCCGAGTTAAGGATTTGTGTTGTAACGTGTTGTATTGTTTCTTTGTACAGACGTGTCGTTTATAAGTCGTAAGTCGGTCGTGTTGTATAAATGTGATAAGTCGTGAGTCGTTTGTACTTAAGGGGTAAGTCGCAGAGTTGTCTTTCTGTGTTGTAAGTCGTGTGCGTGGCTAAGTCGGAAGGTGTGATGAGTCGTAAGTCGGAACCGACTTAGGAGATGGTGTAATTTTGTTGTAATTTCGTGTGAGTTGTAAAACGCCTATAAATAGGTCGTGTGGTTCATTTGTAAAGGTTGTTGATTTTTGAATAAAATTCTCTTTTGATTGCTGTGTGCTTTCATCTAAATTGGTAGTTGAGTGTAATCTCCTATCTCCTCTTTCGGTTAATTGAGTGCGCTCGATTCAACGATTGTAGAAGCCGATTCGCGGAATCAAGTGCGCTTGATCAACGCTCGAAGAATTGAAGATCTTTGAACCCGGTATCGTGCGCGATCAACGAGTTCGGGATAGCTAGAATTCGGTATCTTCGGATCAACGAATTTGGGCATTTCAGTATCTTCCAATCCACCGATTACTACTTTCAACGATCTACATTGTTTTTGTAATATCCGCTGCGTCATTTGGTATCAGAGCTTGTTCTAGCCAATCATAGCTAGATCGAGACTTGGAGCCTATTCATTTTGAAGTTAAAGTGATAGCCGAGAGCTTGAGGTGTTGAGCCGTGATCCAGTTGAAGTGTTCGACTTTGTATCGAAGTTGTTTGATCGGATTTGAGTGGGAGGCCGAAACTTTGTCCATCGTGTTCATCGCGATTTGCAACAAAGTGAAAGTTTTCGATCCATTTCATTTTGGATCAAAGTCCGAAAAGTGTTTGAATTTTGAAGTGTTGAAGAGTTTGGAAGATTTCAAGTATGCCGCCAAGAAGAGCTAATCGCCACCAAAACGTAGAAGCTTTGTATCGAAGAGAAGAAGATGATGAGATGGAGCAAAGAATCAATGAAAACTTTAGTGAAAAGCTTAATGAAGGGATTGGACGATTAGAGAAGATGATGTTAGAAATGAATCAAAATCGGAGAAAGGTTTCACCTGAATCTAACCATGGGGGAAGTAGAGTCTCGCCACATTCCAATCGAGACAGAAGTGTTGATGATGATCAAGGGCGTGGGAGGAACGTGAATGATCGTGAACGGAGGAATGTAGATGGAAGGGATGATGGTGGAAGACGTAATGGTAGTAGAGATGTGGGTGGACGAGATAGACAATGATATACATCTGATTTTGAAGAGGAGTATGATGGTGGTAGTGTTCGAGGACAAGGACGAGGACAAGGGAGAAATTACTCTGAGTATGATCACAAGTGGGAGTCGGGGATGAAGACTGAAATTCCTGAATTCAAAGGTGGTATGCAAGCGGAGGAGTTTCTAGATTGGGTAGCTAATGTTGAAGAAATTTTTGACTTCAAAGAAGTTCCAGAACATCGTAGAGTGAAGTTGGTTGCTACAAGGTTGAGGGGTAGAGCTTTGGCGTGGTGGCAGCAAACCAAACTTACACGTGATCGGATGGGAAAGTCAAAAGTTGAATCTTGGGAGAAGATGAAGAAATTGATGAAAGCAACGTTCTTACCTTATAATTATCAATCGCTTATGTATCAGAGGTTGCAAAACTTGAGACAAGGAACGAAATCTGTGAATGACTATGCTGATGAATTCTATCAACTTATTGCAAGGAATGATATTATGGAAATGGAAGAGCAGCTGACATCTAGATTCATTGGGGGATTGAGAATGCAGATTCAGGATATGGTTAACATGTTCGATCCTAGATCTGTAGCGGAAGCACATCAGAAAGCGTTGGCTTGGGAGAAGCAGGGTAGACGAGGAGGAGGTGTGTTTACTAATTCCAACAATCAAGCGAAGGGTGTTAGTGGGAGTTCTAATGTTTCTAAACCTATTAGTAGACCAATGGTGAAGGAGGTTGAGAAGGCAAGGGTTAACAATGGTTTCAAATGTTACAATCGTCAGGAATTGGGTCATAAAAGCAGTGAGTGTCCAAAGCCAAAGAAGAGAACCATGATTGCAGAAGTTGAGGATGAGGATGGTGATGGGGATTGTTCTAGTCCAGTTGAGGAGGATGAGCAGGATATTGCGTCAGGAGATGAAGGTTGTAATCTAATGCTGAGGAGATCGTGTTTGACACCGAAACAGGAATTAGCTAGTTGGTTGAGGAGTAATATCTTTCAGTCGACATGCACTATACTGGGGAAGGTGTGTAAATTTGTGATTGACGCATGAAGCTGTGACAATATCATTTCAACCGAGGCTGTAACAAAGTTGAAGTTGAAGACAGAGAAGCATCCGAATCCGTACAAGTTAGCATGGTTGAGAAAAGGAGGAGAAGTGAAAGTGGATAGACGAGTTCGTGTTCCATTCTCTATTGGGAAGAAATACAAAGATGAAATATGGTGTGATGTAGTAGAGATGGATGTTTGCCACTTGCTTTTGGGAAGACCATGGCAGTATGATCGAGCAGTACAACATGACGGTCGGACCAATAGCTACAGTTTTATGATTAAAGGCACGAAAATTATCTTAGTTCCAAAGAAGAGACAACCGGGAGAAAGTAAGTCAGAAGAGATTGAAGAGTTGAAAACCTTATTATCTCTGAAGGAGTTTGTTCGAGAAGTTGAGGAAGAGCCGGAAGTATTCTTGTTGATTGGACGAGAGAGCAGTGAAGAGGTTGAAATACCAGAAGAAGTTAAACCAGTATTGAAAGAATTTGAGGATATATTTCCAGAGGAGTTACCAACGGAATTGCCACCGTTGAGGGATATACAACATCAGATAGATCTTGTTCCAGGTGCTGTGTTGCCACACAGGCCACATTATCGAATGAGTCCGAAGGAACATGAAGAGTAGCGGAGGCAGGTAGAGGAATTGCTTGAACAGGGGCATGTGCAGGAGAGTTTAAGTCCTTGTGCTGTACCAGCTTTATTGGTACCCAAAAAGGATGGAACGTGGAGGATGTGCACTGACAGTCGAGCATTGAATAAGATTACTGTGAGATATAGATTTCCGATGCCGAGGCTTGATGATTTATTGGATCAAATTAGTGGGTCTGTAATCTTTTCTAAGATTGACTTGAAGAGCGGTTATCATCAGATTCGCATTAGACCAGGGGACGAATGGAAGACAGCATTCAAGATGAGGGAAGGCTTATATGAATGGCTGGTAATGTCGTTTGGTCTATCGAATGCACCAAGTACATTTATGAGGGTGATGAATCAAATTTTCCGACCGTACATTGGGAAATTTGTGGTGGTTTACTTTGATGATATTCTGATCTACAGTGCTAGTACGGAGGAGCATGTTCAACATTTGAAGAAAGTGTTAGTTATTCTTCGTGAAGAACAATTCTATGCTGCTACAAAGAAGTGTGTCTTTATGGCGAAGAGTGTTTTATTTTTGGGATATGTTGTATTGGAAGAAGGAATACAGGTTGACCAAAGTAAAGTTGAAGCGATTAGAGATTGGCCACAGCCCAAGACGATAACAGAAGTTCGTAGTTTTCACGGGTTGGCTTCATTTTATCGGAGGTTTATTCCACACTTTAGTAGTGTGATGGCACCTATTACGGATTGCATGAAGGGTAAACAGTTTGCATGGACGGAGGAAGCTGGGGTTGCTTTTGAGCGAATCAAAGAATTCTTGACGTCTGCACCAATTCTAATATTACCAGATTTTCAGTTAGTGTTTGAACTACATACTGATGCATCCAAAGTTGGAATTGGAGGAGTGTTGAGTCAGAGGGGGCGTCCTATTGCATACTTTAGCGAGAAATTATCAGGAGCAAAAATGAGATACAATACATATGATGTGGAATTTTATGCTGTTGTGCAATCTATTAAACACTGGAGACACTATCTGTTTCAGAAGGAGTTTGTTCTATACACTGATCATGAGGCGTTGAAGCATTTACAAGGGCAAGACAAGATTTCAGCGAGACATGCATCGTGGATTGCATATCTGCAACAATTTACTTTTGTTGTTAAACACAAGTCAGGGGTGACGAATCGTGTGGCTGATGCTTTGAGTAGGAGGAATCATTTGTTGACAACAATGAAGGTTGAAGTGATGGGGTTTGACGAGTTACCAGAATTATTTGTCGAAGATCCTTACTTTGCGAAGTTTGTTGATAAAGTCAAGGAGGGAAAGACGGATGAGTTTATGATGGTAGACGGTTTTCTGTTCAAAGGAAATCAATTGTGCATACCTGATTGTAGTTTGAGAATGAAGATCGTAAAAGAGCTACATGAAGAAGGACACGTGGGTAGAGACCGTACATTACAGTTGATTTCACAATCTTACTTTTGGCCATCGATGAGGAAAGAGGTAGAGAGGTTTGTGGAGCGTTGTCATATTTGTCAGGTTTCGAAAGGAACTGCGACTAATGCTGGTTTATATATGCCGTTACCCGTGCCTGCAAAACCATGGGTGGATATCAGTATGGATTTTGTTTTGGGTTTGCCTAGAACTCAAAGGGGAAATGATTCTATATTCGTTGTGGTGGACAGATTTTCGAAAATGGCACATTTTATTGCTTGTAAGAAGACGGCGGATGCTGTTCATGTTGCTCAGTTGTTTTTCAAGGAGATCTATCGACTTCATGGATTGCCAGAATCTATTGTGTCGGATAGAGATACTTGATTTCTGAGTCACTTTTGGTTGAGTTTGTGGAAAATGGTGGAAACGAAGCTGAAGTTTAGTAGTGCTTATCATCCGCAAACTGATGGACAGACTGAGGTGGTAAACAGATCATTGGGGAATTTGTTACGATGTCTTGTACAGGACAATCTGAAGAGTTGGGATGTGAAGTTATGTCAGGCCGAATTTGCTCATAATCATGCAGTGAATCGTAACACGGGGTTCAGTCCATTTCAGATAGTCTATTCAAGCTTACCGAAGGGTCCGTTGGATTTAACGGTAATACCACACTCGAAGAGGACAATTAAGAAAGCTGCGGATTTTGTTGAAGGGTTGACGGAATGTCATAAAGTCGTTCAGGAACGATTGAAGAAAGCAAATGAGAAGTATAAACAATCTGCAGATTTGAAACGAAGAAATGTTGAATTTCATGAAGGTGATTTGGTTTATGCAGTGTTAACAAAAGATCGTTTTCCGATGGGAACGTACAATAAATTGAAAGCACGAAAGATTGGTCCAGTGGAAATTTTAAAGAGAATCAATGAAAATGCTTATAAATTGAAGCTGCCAGATGATGTGTACACGTCGGACGTATTCAATGTTAAGCATATCGTACCATATTATGAGAATGAACAGTTTGATGAGGAAGAATTTACAAATTCGAGGACGAATTTTTCTCAACCTGGGGAGGATGATGCAGCTAAGCCTAAAGATGAAGTCCTAAGTCGTCCACGAGCTAAAGCTAACACGGAAGAGATAAGTCGTCTACGACTTAAGGGAAATGTTGTGAGTCGTCCACGAGTTAAAACTAACGAGGGAAATATAAGTCGTAACCGACTTATAGAAACAGGCATGAGTCGGGACCGACTCAACTGGGGAGAAGACCTAAGTCGTGACCGACTTAAAGAAACAGACACGAGTCGCATGAGTCGTCTACGACTTAAGGAAGGCGAGGAGATAAGTCTTCAACGACTTAAGAAGAAGGATTCAGGAGGAGCAGCACGAGTTGAGAACAAACAAGGGATAAGTCGTCTACGACTTAAGAGAAGGGATGAGTCGCTGCCGAGTTACGACTTAAGATAAGTCGCCTGAACTGGGTTAAGTCGTTTGTTGTTTGAGTCGTAACTCGTGTACTGGGTAAGTCGGTATATATACTAAATCGGAGGATATCTTAAGTCGGAGCCGAGTTAAGGATTTGTGTTGTAACGTGTTGTATTGTTTCTTTGTACAGACGTGTCGTTTATAAGTCGTAAGTCGGTCGTGTTGTATAAATGTGATAAGTCGTGAGTCGTTTGTACTTAAGGGGTAAGTCGCAGAGTTGTCTTTCTGTGTTGTAACTCGTGTGCGTGGCTAAGTCGGAAGGTGTGATGAGTCGTAAGTCGGAAAGGTGGTAAGTCCGAACCGACTTAGGAGATGGTGTAATTTTGTTGTAATTTCGTGTGAGTTGTAAAACGCCTATAAATAGGTCGTGTGGTTCATTTGTAAAGGTTGTTGATTTTTGAATAAAATTCTCTTTTGATTGCTGTGTGCTTTCATCTAAATTGGTAGTTGAGTGTAATCTCCTATCTCCTCTTCGGTTAATCGAGTGCGCTCGATTTAACGATTGTAGAAGCCGATTCGCGGAATCAAGTGCGCTTGATCAACGCTCGAAGAATTGAAGATCTTTGAACCCGGTATCGTGCGCGATCAACGAGTTCGGGATAGCTAGAATTCGGTATCTTCGGATCAACAAATTTGGGCATTTCAGTATCTTCCAATCCACCGATTACTACTTTCAACGATCTACATTGTTTTTGTAATATCCGCTATATTCGTTGATCAAAAGATACCGAATTCTAGCTATCTTTGTCACGTTGATCGCGCACGATACCGTGAAAGAAGATCTGCAATTCTTCAGACGTTGATCAAGTGCACTTGATACTGTGAATTGGCTTCTACGTTCGTTGATTCGAGCGCACTCGAATGCCGAAAGAGGAGATAGGAGATTACACTCGACTACCAATTTTAATGAAAGCACAAAGCTATCAAAACAATAGTTTTATTCAAAATCAACCAACCTTTACAAATGTCACAACCCGCCTATTTATAGGCTTACAACTCACACATTTCAACAATAACTCTTAGGTAGGAAACGACCTAACTCCTACGACCTAAAACATTACAACGCAACACTTCACCGACCTAACATAGGTCGTCAATGACCTAACAGATCAACAACAAACACGTTACAACACAGAAACGACCTAGTACATGCACGTAGCGTCCTAACAGACAACACACGCGACCTATGCTCCAGACGACTTAAGTCATAGTACATATGCGGCATTAGGTCGTTAGCTCGCTCAAGCGACCTAAAGAGTAGCGGCAACAACAATTCAACCCAGCTTCAGGACCCTTCACGTGACCTACCTTCCAACGACTTAACATCCAGCGACCTATCTTCCCAGCGACCTAAGAATGAGCGACCTTCGAGAATTAGCGACTTATTGTTAGGTCGTTCGCGACCTACTGAAGTGGTATGTGAATTAGGTCGTTCACGACCTACTGAAGCGGCATGTGACTTAGGTCATTCGCGATTTAAAGTAGCGGTATGTGCTTTAGGTCGTTCGCGACCTAAAGAAGCCCTTAGCTCGTTAGCTCGTAAGTCGCTAGGTCGTTCGCGACCTAACACTTCATCAATCTGGGTATCATTCTGGGCTGCATCAATTTGCCTTAGCCCAATTCATCTTAATAGCACCTATAATAGTGTAGGTGGCCTTCTGGACTAGGGGGTAGATTTAGTCAAAGCTCCCTGTCCTGGGGAATATGTTATGCTGAATGATGTAGGCAACCAAACGGGCTTGGTCCCATATGTTTTCAAGAGCCATATACCTAATCCCTTATGGAAGTTCTATTGTTGAATCGTCAGATCGGAGGTCACGACATCCTCCAATTCTTCTCCTATTGCCGAGATGTGCAGAATGCATCCAAATTGCCCATCACTCATTTGAATCTCTACCTCTTTCACTTCGGATGTAAAGTTATTGCCGCCCTCATCAAATGAATACTCCAGATTAGCGTCGAATAGATTCATACATTGCGAGTAGCATTCCCACTCAAACATCTCATGGCTAAAGAACAACAAAAATCCTGTACCACGAACAAGTCCTCCAAACCATAAGCGGTGAAGTCCCTGAACTTCACCCGTCGCCCTTATAGAAATACAAAGTTCACCACCGTTTCATAGCTTTTCACATTTTCTTCATCGTTTTGTAGTCATGCGATCTCTTACAGGGCCAGATTTGGGTGGTGAGACGAGATGCTACTTCGACGAGGTGTCATGATTTGATTAGGAAATGGGATAAAATCGGATTTAGGTCTGAATCTGGGAGCTGATTTGGGTAGAGCGCCGACTGTCTTCGGGGTGCGAGGGTTGTTGGAGCCATTGCATGCGTTGCCTTAGAATGGAAGCAATGTCGGTCGATTTGAGGAGGAGGAAGAGAAAGTTTGGAAGTGAGGAAGAAGAGAGACGAGAGGGAAATGAGTAGTGGCTTGACCTCGACGCAACTATATGTCGCGTTTGAGGTTCGGGTCATACCCGAAACCCGCTAACCAGTCAATCGGTTATTCTGGGGTAGTCGACCTGTAATGAACCGCCTTTCTTACTCCAAAAGATGAGTCATAAGGGTAGAAGAAAAGGAAACATAAGAAGAAACTTCACAATCACAGAATCTCAGAATGGAACAAAACAACATATATTAATCAACATAAGATTTTACAGAGATACTACCATAATAGTACATTAGAGTCATAATAGTACAAGTTCCAAATGGGATAGTTATAACTACCGGTCCTTACATCACTAATACAAAATACATACATATACACACAGTGGAATAAGATAGTAGCTAGCTAATGTTGAAGCCACCTGCTCTAGCTCCTCCAAAATGAAATCGTGGGAAACCTGGATCTCTTGGCTACTCATAAAAATTTAAGTACCCAAGAGTTTTAGGGAAAGAAAATAAAACTTCAGGTAAGACATGGGTCTGGTGTGAGTAAACTCAAATAACTGAATTATTACTTTTAAAACACTTTTAAAATCAAGGGTGTCTCGTAAGACCACGCCACACATAAACACAGATGGGTTTTTACCTTACGATAACCAAAATGCTTTATACGGAAATCCAGTGATATTATCATAATGTCTAAGTTTTCAAGTAAAATAGAACATAGCTGAAATGCTTGCATCTCACATTTCAACATATTTGTATACAACTAAAAAGTACGACACTTATTGGAGAATGGATTCCACACAATGACTGGGCTACTGGGGTATCGCCCATCACGGTGAATCTCTAGATAAAATAACACCGAGGACCTCACCTGGATCCCCTACCAATACAAAACCGACCTACCCCTTGCTAGATAGTACCGAATAAGATCACCCCTTGGTTGGCACCGACAACGTACCAAAGTGTACATGAATTGGTAGAAGGGACTCTAGATAGGGATAACCTTACCCTAATGGAGTGACCCACTTAGCCTTGCTGCATTTCCCCTGTTTTAGTCATTCCCAGTTGATGAGGCATGAGGCTACGTTTACCTTTTATTATAGCATTGCCACTTGGAATGCTAACATTGCCTTCCAGATGTTGACACAATGTCAGCACTCATCTATAAAAGTCGTTCAGGAGAAGAACGAATCGAAGGCACTACTTCCACTACACTCGTTTTGGAATCACCCTCAGGGTTAGTAGAAAATAGCCTTTGCACTTCAAAGCCTTAATTTTGGATCTTGCCTTTACTATTTCCACTTAGAATGTTTACATTGGTTCAGAGTGGTTTTCGGATTACAACTAATATCCGATCTTAGTCTCTCCAAACCAACATTCGATAATTTAAAAGGTCAAATTATTTATAGTGGACTATCCCATTGTCAGGGTGTAAATATTTACATATGGACATATGCTTAGATTATCATGACCTGCTTATCGAAATTAATCCCCTTGTATCTATCACATTCCCTAAGTGCGGTATTTGTGATAAGTATAAACCGACTTACTTTTAATAAAACGTGTACACCGTTTTATTACAACTACTTTAATTCATTTGGCTACTTAATAGCCTGGACAAGAGATCCTTGGTTTTAAAACAATTCATTGAGAGAAGAAAGTTAATTTAGAATGAAGAACTATTGGAGTTTAAAATAACTTAAAATAATAAATAAATCATAAATTTAAAGCTTAATTAATCTTAGTTAAGTCTTAGTTAATTACTAATAATTACCTTTATTAATCAAAATTTAATTAAATAATTAAACTCTAGTTAAATAATAATTAGACCCTAATTAGTTAAAAATAAATAAATAATCTTTATTAAATAAACATTTAGTTTAAATTAAACCCTAATTTATTAATAATTAAGTAAATAAATAACTCTTAATTAAATAATAATTAATTAAATAATTAAATACTAATTAAATAATTAATTTAAAAATAATTAACTTGATTAAATAAATTAATTAAAATGATTACCTCTTAACTTAATTAATCATTAATTAAAACTTTCTTAATTAACTACAAATGATTAACTTTATTAATTAATTCTTAAACCCTAATTACTTAACTTAATTAGTAAATAAATAAATTATTTAACTCATAAATTAAAAGTTAATTAAGATTTATAATCACTAATTAAGTTTGAAATGGTTTTTAAACCATTTTAAAAGAAACTTAAAAAAAACTTGAAAATCGTAAATTTTCGAACTGCATCCATAGCGACTATTGCTATGGATGCCGTAACTTAGAATTGCTTTTCTGAGTTACCATCCAAAACTTAAACTTATCACTTATGCTTACTTTTTAAAAACATATTCAAGAAAGTTTTTAAAACTTTAACTAAAGTTAGAAAATTAATAAAAAAATAAGTCAAAACATTTTCTAAATCAAACAACTAAACGATTTATTTCCATAAAATGGATCTCAACTCCTTCTCAATATCTCAATTTCAACCTTCCAAACCATTTAACCACAAACCAAGATTTTATATGTACACTAAGTCATATCATTACCATATCACATCAAAGATCACAACTTTATAATTAACACATCACTTTAATCCATCGATTCAAGTCGAAAACTAAAACATAAGCTATAACATACATATATATAAATATCCAAACCATATCATAGACCAAACATCAATATCATGCATAAATAACCACATGACCATCATATAAACAAAAGTAAGATCTTTCCAAAGTTAGGAGTTTTACTCACCGAATTCAATGAATTCTTTTCAA
This sequence comes from Allium fistulosum, assembly GCA_030737815.1. Taxonomy (NCBI): domain Eukaryota; kingdom Viridiplantae; phylum Streptophyta; class Magnoliopsida; order Asparagales; family Amaryllidaceae; genus Allium; species Allium fistulosum. The sequence continues at coordinate 1,222,030,162 of CM060904.1, forward strand.
ACCTTTTGCAAAACAACTTAGGATTTTTGAATTTTTTTTGAAAAAGACTCGATCTTGCTTGAAACTTTGGAAATGTACTTAGCCTAAGCACAACATGGTTCGGCCATAAGCATTAAAAGATATGGCCTTGGTTAATTTGAGTGGAGATGTGCTTGATCTTGAAAGAGAAAGTGAAGTAGTGAAGGAAGAAGTGTTTTTAGCAACTTGGAAGTGATTTTAAAAATGAAACACTAAGGGCATGTTTGGTTTCGTTTTTAGTTTTGCATTTTGTGTTTTCAACATACAATACAAAATACAAAAAAATGAGGGAAATTCTTTACAATTCTTAGCCATTACGACGATCAACGGGAAATGGAGGGGACGAATTGTTTTCCGTCCTTTTGTTATGCCTCAAAACACGAAAAATCAAATAAACTTGTTTGTTGTTTTCTATGTTAATTTCATTTTCCAAAATTGCGTGTTTTCCAACAATGTATAAGAAATGCGCATTTTTGTTTAGACGAAAACACAAAACTAAAAACAGCAAGCCAAACGAGGCCTAAGGTTTCTAAAATTTTAAAATATGATGAGAAGCCATGAAAGCATGCTTAAAAGCTTTAGGAAATTGTAAAGCGAAAAAGAGAATGAGAAAATGTGAATTTTTTTTAAGAAATTTGCTTTTATAAAATGTTAACAAGTGAATTTACCAAATTGCCCTTAGTACTTTACCCTCCTCTCACTCTTTGCCACCTCATCCCTCCTTTCCCCTCACAAAATTTCACCTCCCACCCTAGCCACCTTCATATCAAATCAAAAGAAACATGTTTGTCCTCCTTTTATAACTTTTGTCTAAGGTGGTATCTTATATTATATTATATATATTATATATATATATATATTCTTTTTATAAAAATATCTTACCTTATCATCCATGCATATATACTAAAGTGCACATGCATATTCACATGTACATTTACATGTACAAAGCGATTTATAAATGTGTGCATGTGTACACAAAAGTGTTACAACATTTCCGATAACTTTTAGTCGATGAAAAATCGAAAATTCAGAAAATGACTTCCGGTCACATTTTCAATTTCCCTTCGCATTAATTATTTTGTAAACAAAATTAAAAATTATTTCACTATCATTTGTTATTATTTAAAAGTAGTTTATTTTAGTTATAAAATCCATTAATTAATTATTAGAATTATATTTAAATATCCACACTTAAAGTTATCAAATTCTGAGTCATTACACTCTCCCCTCCTTAAAAGAAATTCGTCCCCGAAATTGGCACATAAGAAGAGAACTCAATTACTTGAAAAGCTATATATTCTTATCATAAAACACATACAAAAGACATACACTAAACATCCATAGCAAATAATGCCTAACTATACATACAACAAACAACTAGCTGTCCTAACATTAAGTCTGGATAGGCCTCCTTCATATGGTCTACGGTTTCCTAAGTGCAGTCTCTAGGATCGTCACTCCACTGAATTTTAACCAACTACACTACCTTATTATGCAACTGCTTCTCATCTTGATCTATAATATAGACTGGATGTCTAACCACTGTCAAGTCTGGCTCCACTTCTAGATCCTCCTGCTCAGACGGCTCTACAATCAAGGCCGGATCATGCACAAATTTCCTTAAATGCGACACATGGAATACATTATGAACACCTGCCAATCTCTCCGGAAACTCAACCTTATAAGCAAGAGATCCAATCCTTTGAAGAATACGGAAAGGTCCAATATACCTTGGAGCTAACTTTCCAGCTTTCCCAAATATAACAGCTCCTCTAATTGGCAAAAGCTAAACGAACACAAGGTCTCCAACATCAAATTTTAAATCTCTTCGCCACCTATCAGCATAACTCTTCTGGCGATCTTGGGCTGCCTGCATCCTTTTCTTAATCATCGCAACTTTCTTCATTGCCTCTCGAATCATATCTAGCCCAAACAATAGACAATCTCCAGACTCTACCCAACAGGTTGGTGATTTGTATGGCCTTCCATAGAGTCCTTCATAAGGTGCCATCCCGATTCTTGCTTGGAAACTGTTGTTATAAGAGAATTCCACTAGATGCAGATGATCTTCCCAAGACACTCCGAAGTCACAGATGCAGGCCCTCAACATATTCTCCAAGATGTAGTTAACCCTCTTAGTTTGTCCATCGGTATGAGGGTGATAGGCAGTGCTCAAACTCAGTTTTATTCCCAATGCAACTTGCAAGGCTTCCCAGAACCTACTTGTAAAGATAGGATCTCGATCGCTTACTATACTCATTGGGACTCCATGTAGTTGAACTATCTCCCGCGTATAAATCTCTGCTAATGAAGCTGCAGTTCTAGTTGGCTTGACCGGAATAAAATGAGCACTCTTAGTTAAACGGTCCACAATAACCCATACTCCTTCATTACCTTTTCTGGTTCTGGATAACCATTGATGAAATGCATCGATATCATCTCCCATTTTCAATTTGGGATTCCAAAGGTTGAAGTAATATAGCAGTTTTCTGATGATCCCCTTTAATTTGCTAACAGCTCGCACACGTGCTTACAAAGATAAAGATATCCTTCTGCATTCCTGGCCACCAGAATACTCTTTTCATATCCTTGTACATCTTATGAACTCCAAGATGTATACTTAACTTAGGTTTGTGGCACTCTAACAAAACTTCTTGTCTCAGTCCATCCAAATTTGGAATGCACAATCATCTATTCATCCTTAAAGCGCCTCAACCATCTATCTCAAAATCCAAACATCTACCCTTCTCGACTCCTTGAATTAATTCTCCTAGAATTTTATCCTCCTTTTAATTGCTCACAATCCTTTCCTGAAGAGTCGGGGTAACCTCTAAAAGATCCAAAACTGCATTCCTGCTTAAAGCGTCTACCACTACATTAGCCTTCACTGGCGTATGTAGAATATCTAAGTCGTAGGATGCCAGAAACTCCAACCATCTCTGTTGTCTCAGGTTCAGATCCTTCTGAATAAAAAGATACTTTAGGGATTTATGATCCGTGAAGAGCTCAAATATTTCACCTGATTTAAGAAAGAAAATTACTCCTAGAATCTCTAAAAATTAGAAAGAATCTAAAGAAGGAAAAAAGGATCCTTACCCAACAAGTAGTGCCTCCACATTTTCAATGCAAAGACAACAGCTAGCAACTCCAAGCCATGCGTAGCATAGTTCTTCTCATGAGGCTTCAACTGCCTACTTGCATACGCAATCACCTTACCATGCTGCATCAAAACAGTGCATAATCCTACTCCACAAGCATCTGTATAAACTGTGAATCCACTATTTCCATCTGGAACAACCAAAGCTGGTGCACTGGTCAATCTCTTCTTCAATTCCAGAAATGCTTCTTCACACTTTAGAGTCCATACAAACTTCTCTTCCTTCTTAGTTAGCTTTTTCAAATGGGAGGAAATCTTAGAATAATCTTGAATAAACCTCCTATAGTATCCCACCAAACCTTAGAAACTACGAACCTCAGTAGGAGTCCGCGGTTGCTTCCATTCCTAAACAGCTGCCACTTTTACTGGGTCCATCGAAATTCCATCTCCCGATACAATATGCCCAAGAAACCTTAACTCTGATTGTCGAAAATGGCACTTTGAAAACTTCGCCTTTAGGACATTTCTCTTCAATGTTTCCAACACCACTTCCAAATGATGTTTATGCTCCTCCTCGGATTTGGAGTAGATAAGAATGTCATTGATGAAAACTAGCAGAACTTATTAAGAACATCTCTGAAAACACGATTCATTAGATCAACAAAAAAAGCTGGTGCATTGGTTAGCCCAAAAGGCATAACCAACCACCCAAAGAAACAGTTAGGGCCCCTAAACGCAATTAACGGCAAACTATCTTCAGCAACCCTCAACTGATGAAATCCAGTAGCTAGATCCATCAAAGAAAATACAGTAGCTCCATGAAGTTGATCAAAAATATCATCAATGCGGGGTAAGGGATAATTGTTCCTAATGGCTAGCTTATTCAACTCACTATAATCCACGCACAACCTTAAAGATCCATCAGACTTAGTCGCAAACACCATAGCAGACCCCCAACAAGAACGATTGGGTCTAATCAATCCTCTCCTAGTAGGTCCTTGGTTTGACTTACCAACTCCCATCTCTCCCTCGGAGCCATCCTTCGCTTAGGTTGAACCACAGGCCTTGCATTAGGGAGTAAATCAATGCGGAACTCTGTCTCTCAATGCGGGGGTAAACTTTTAACCACTTTGAATACATCGGGAAAATTATTAACAACTTCAATAGACCCTAGATTTTCTTGGGATGCTTCTAGGGCATACAAGAAACTACACATATGGATATCGGATTCCTTACATGATACTTTAGCAATTCTTCCCAAATTGGTTACTAATGATACGGTCCTTTCATTACAATCTAGAACAGCTCCATATTTCGATAACCAATCCATACCAAGAATAATGTCAAATCCTTTAAAGTGTAAGACATATGGATCGCAAGAAAAGTGATGAGAAAGGTAGGAAATTTGCACATTCTCACAAATCATATTCAGACGGGTTACACCGCTTATGGGGTTAGACACGCACATAGGGTTTTCTACAATACTCGAAATAAGATGAAATTTATCTACATAATCTAAGGAGATAAAACTATGAGAGGCACTAGTATCATATAATGCTCGAACAAAAATACCATTAATCAGTAAGGTACCTTCAAGGATGCCTTTCCCATTCACATCTATTGAAGTCGAAGGTTCATTCTTAATAGTGTACACCTTAGGCTGCTGCACCTTCTTCATGAGTGGGCAATCCTTCACCATATGGCCGGGCAGATGATAATTAAAATAGAGAGTCTTCTGGACTGTTGGAGAGATGGGTCCACTTTGCTGCTTTGGAACTTCACGATTCAGACAATACCAGGAAATATGTCCTTTCTGCTTGCAAATATAACAACCACTATCTTTAGGCTTGCCTCCTTGACCTTCTCCATGTTTTCCTTACTTCTTCCAATTTGGATTAAACTTCCTTTTATTCAAATAAATAGTACTACCATTGGGTGCTGTTGCTGCTGCTGATGGCTTCTTCTTCAAAAGCACTTCATATCTTAAGGCCATGTCTACAAGATCCATAAACGATTCCTTTATATGAGCGGTCATCTTCTCATGGAACTCTTCTCTCATACCCAATACGAACATCTCATTCTTCGATAGAGAGGTGTCAATAAGTCCAGGACCAAAACGAGATAACTTATTAAACTTTGTCTCATATTCAGCCACCGACAGGCCCTCCTACTTGAGATCTATGAAACTTCTATATAATCGAGTTTTTCCCGCAGCTGGCATGAACTGTTCTTCGAATACTTCTTTGAATCTATCCCATGAGAACTCATCTTCCGGAACATTTGCTGTGACAGAATCCTACTATGCAGCTGTACCCTCTTGCAATTGCTAGGATGCCAAGAATCGTTTCTAATCATCAAAAATCTCCAAACCTTTGAAAATCTTCTCACATGAGCATAGCGAAGCTTATACTTCAATGATAGATTCAGTACCCTTGAAAGGTTTTCCTCCTAGGTTTGTGAAGTTCTTTGCATAGAGTTGCGAAGTTTACTCAAGGCTGTACTGGGCTACGGCCTCAATGGCTATTCCACCCATTCTAACATTCGGGGTTCTTCCATTTGTGGTTGTTGTGCTACTGTTCTTCCTCGTTCCCTTCTCGAACTCATTCTTACTACCTGAATAAAGTAAGATATCCTTAGGATACATAAACGAGATAACTCTTTAAGAAGGGATACTAATCAAACCTATTAAAGCCAATCTAACTAACAGGAATATATATGTATACGAATAAAATTTACAAATATCTGCTCTCGAAGTTGACCATAACCCAAAGCCTAGGTGTTCGCTCAACCTAGTCTCTGATACCAAATGTAACGAACCGCCTTCCTTACTCTGAAAGAAGAGTCATTATGGGTAGAAGAAAAAGGAAGATAAGAATAAACTTCACAATCACAGAATATCACAGCGGAACGAAACAACATATATTAATCAACATAAGGTTTTATAGAGATACTGCCATAATAGTACATTAGAGTCATAATAGTACAAGTTCCAATCGGGATAGTTATAACTACTTGTCCTTACATCACTAATACAAAATACATACATATACACATAGCGGAATAAGATAATAGCTAGCTAACGTTGAAGCCACCTGCTTCAGCTCCTCCAAAATGCAATCGTGGGAAACCTGGATCACTTGACTACTCATAAAAAATTTAGTACCTAAGAGTTTTAGAGAAGGAAAATAAAACTATGGGTCAGACATGAGTCTGGTGTGAGTAAACTCAACCAACAGAATTATTACTTTTAAAAAAAATTTAAAATTAAGGGTGTCTCGTAAGACCACGCCGCACATAAACACGAACGGGTTTTAACCTTATGATAACCAAAATGCTTTATATAGAAATCCAGTGATATTATCATAATGTCTAAGTTTTCAAGTAAAATAGAACTTAGCTGAAATGCTTGCATCTCACATTTCAACATATTTGTGTACAACTAAAAATGTACATCACTTATTGAAGAATGGATTCCATACAATGACTGGGTTACTGGGATACCGCCCATCACGGTGCATCTCAAGATAAAATCACACCGAGGACCTCACCTGGATCCCCTGCCAACACAAGACCGGCCTAACCCTTGCTGGATAGTACCGAATAAGATCACCCCTCGGTTGGGATCAGCAATTGTACCCAAGCATACATGAATTGATAGTAGGGACTCTAGATAAGGGTAACCTTACCCTAATGGGAGCGACGCACTTAGCCATGTTGCATCTCCCATGTTTTAGTCATTCCTAGTTGATGAGGCATAAGCCACGTTTACCTTTTATTATAGAACTGCCACTTGGAATGCTAACATTGCCTTCTAGATGTTGACAATGTCAGCACTCATCCATACAAGTCATTTAGGAGATAAACGAACCGAAGGCACACTTCCACTACACCTGTTTTGGAATCACCCTCAGGGTTAGTAACAAATAGCCTTTGCACTTCAAAGTCTTCATTTTGGACCTTGCCTTTACTATTTCCAATTCGAACGTTTACATTGGTTCAGAGTGGTTTTCGGATAACAACTAATATCTGACCCCGGTCTCTCCAAACCAACATTCAATAATTTAAAAGGTCTAATTGTTTATAGTGGACTATCCCACTGTCAAGATGTAAAGATTTACATATGGACATATGCTTAGATTATCATGACCTACTTATCGAAATTAATCCCCTTGTATTCATCACATTCCGAAGTGCGGTATTTGTGATAAGTACAAGCCGACTTACTTTAGATAAAACGTGTCATTATTTTATTACAAGTATTTTAATTCATTTGGCTACTTAATAGCATGGATAAGAGATCCTTGGTTTTAAAACAATTCATTGAGAGAAGAGAGTTAATTTAGAATGAAGAACTATTAGAGTTTAAAATAACTTAAAATAATAAATAAATCATCTTAAATCATAAATTTAAAGCTTAATAATCTTAGTTAAGTCTTAATTAATTACTAATAAGTACCCTTTATTAATCAAAATTTAATTAAATAATTAAACTCTAGTTGAATAATAATTAAATCCTAATTAGTTAAAAATAAATAAATAATTAACTTTTTTAAATAAACATTTTTTTAACTTAACCCTAATTAATTAATAATTTAAATAAACATTTTTTTAACTTAACCGTAATTAATTAATAATTAAGTAAATAAATAACTCTTAATTAAATAATAATTAATTAAATAATTAAATACTAATTAAATAATTAATTTAAAAATAATTAACTTGATGAAATAAATAAATTAAAATAATTACCTCTTAACTTAATTAATCATTAATTAAAACTTTCTTAATTAACTATAAATGATTAACTTTATTAATTAATTCTTAAACCCTAATTACTTAACTTAATTACTTAATTAATTAATAATTATTTTTAATAAATTAATTATTTAACTCATAAATTAATAGTTAATTATGGTTTATAATCACTAATTAAGTTTGAAATGGTTTTCAAACCATTTTAAAAGAAACTTAAACAAAATTAAAAATTATTTCACTATCATTTGTTATTATTTAAAAGGAGCTTATTTTAGTTATAAAATCCATTAAATAATTATTAGAATTATATTTAAATATCCACACTTAAAGATATTAAATTGTGGGTCGTTACACGACTGCTACCAGTCGATCAGTGGAACCCAAGCGGTCGACTGCTCATAGTCACTTTGGCCCATTTTGAACCTGGACCTTATTCAAGCCAAGTTGAATATGAACTATTTATTATAACTAAAGTTGTCTCATTCCGCTTCCGCCTTCTTTATCTTCGTTCTAGCTATTCTGGAAAATTCTTATCTACCCATAGTGGTGAACTCGCTTACCGCTTTGTTTTTGGGTTCTTGTCTCTTTTCCCATACTTTTACCTCACTTAGAACTAGTACCACTTCCTATTGTCCACTCTTTAAAATAATTTTAAAACTTAATTTTCTCATAACTAGAAAACCGACGAGCTATACATACGCTCTTCTTATTCAAAAGAAATACTTCTTCAATAAAACCCTTTTAACTGAAATTTTTAATCCAAACAAATTTCAATTTCTACTAGAAATATAAAAAGACATTTTGATTTGCGAAGAACTTTAATATTCACTTACTTTTCAAAAATAGGGATTTTCAACTTTTAGATAAATCTATTGATTTCAAATATAATATATTTTTCAACCCTTTTAGTAAATTCTTTCATATGGGTTGGACTTAAAGTGGTTTTATTTGTCCCTTCTTTTGGAATTTTCTTCTTTTTCACTTACTTCTGACTTATCTCCTTTCATAATATATTAAAAATCTGGTTATCGTCTTGGAGCGATTTCTACACACATTCCTTTGTGAACTAGTTAAATTTCTACTTTTAAATATCTACAACATATAAATTCTTTACTTTCCATCTATCTAGATCTAACATACATCATCAATCAACAGTCTTATGGGGATCTACTATCATAGGGCAGCCTAAGCCCAACAAGGGAGTCAAGTACCATCTAGCTTTAAGGACTCTTCTTTATGTCATATTCAAGCTCTTCTTAAGTCAATGCCTTTCAATCCGACCTATTTCTAATAGGGTAATTGAGATAGGCATATATTCTTAGCTCTATCCAGTGCTCCAACTCATAGTCATATCCACTCAGCATATTTTAATACCTATGATCGATTTACTAAGCTTTGATACTAAGTGTAACAACCCACAGGGTCTGAATTTTAGCTCAATCGAAAACTCAAGTCCACTAGAGTACAGATCATTGGTATTTGTATCCAATAAATAAACAAAAGTATTGCAAGCACTATCGATAAGAACTAACTACATAATTATAAAATATAATAAAACATATAAATATCGATCGAGACTAACGCCTCTAATATCTAGTGCCCTTATCAGTGTCGAGCATGCATAAGGAAATCTGTCCTTCCATTTTTTCCGCCTTGTACCAATACTTATCCTTCTAAATTTATCCTATGGGTTGTAATGAAGGGGTAAGTACAACGTTCTGGTGAATTGTATATTACATACTTTATCCATAACACTAGTTTACGCCGATTGTTTTCCATTACATGTTACGTCTATCATTTAAAGCTTAGTTATCGTAACTTCTTGTATGCTTACGATACATCCATCCTACTCGAGGTATGCAATAACTATATATATAGTTATATATCAGTCCCTCATGGACTAGGATACATTCCTCATTAGTACCTGTAACTTTGCACCACGCCAAGCATCCACTATCTGTGTTTAGGCCGAATTGCCCGCATACACCGAGGATCTTACTGTTATGCCAAATAATGGCATTACAACTATTTAACCGTATTCTACTTCGTCTGAAAGAACCATCTAGAGGTTATCTAGCCTTGCCTCATTACTACAAACAACTAACCAACAACTTTGAAGTGGTGCATGTCCTATACGGACCCTTTACTAGTAGGAGGCATAGTCCGTTTAGCATACCCGAGTCTTTCTAATGACCACTACAGGACCGATGACGCTCTTGACCTCTATGTACAGCCCTACTCCTTGCATATATGGTACCAACATTGCTAACATAGTATTGAGTCGTCCCATTTTAGATTGCCTAATGCAATCAAGGAAATTCCCACTTGTTACTTAATACCCCTTATAAAGATTGAAGTACACCCAACTTGGTCGTTTAAGACTTCAAACCAGAGCGGACCCACATTGGTATATTCTCTTCACCTATACGCGAATATATATTCCCACGGGTCCTACAGTATGAATGTCTCATATCAGTACAATGTATGCACAACCACTGGTAGCCCTTTTGAAGGGTAGACTTCTATTGTGTAACATTACTGACCTCACATTCCAACCCTTACTAATGACTACGTCATTCATAGTTAATTTAAATCATTTGTCTAGATCTAATAATTCACACCTACCATAACATATACTTGAGAGTACATAAATTTAACTGTAAAATTACTGTGCCTCCTAAGTTTAATTATTAGTATTCAAACAACTTTACAAGAAATTACTTCTTACTTTTTTAAGACTATTAAATGTCATTTAGTGCTTATTACTGATTTAATAGGTTAAATATCTTTTACTACTTAATTTCCAATTATTATAATAAAATGTGTTCTACTGTTACTTTCAACTAATAGCTATACTTCTTTGATTATTATAACTTTCCTAATTTTTATTCAGTTATTTTGTTACTACTTTCATCGGTTATTGTTTATTTGTTAACTTACTTTTAAACATGTACATTAAATTAACAATAGAATTATAGTTATTACATATATTTATCATATTTTAGTTTTACCTCTAGAGATTTCTATATTTGAATACATTAGAACTACATCTTCCCAAAAGGTAGCAATGTTAACACTATAATTTTCAATAAATGACTTAAAAGAGGATTTTTATATTGTTGCAGTTACAAGGAAATTATCTTTGTCATTACTGATAGTACAAAATATGTTAACATTCCTATTTCATACATCTCTTTCTTTTAATCATATTCCTTGTTATTTCATACAGTACACCTTTATACATAATCATGGAGTTAGATAATTGGTCGAAACTTAAATTACTATATACTTTATTCCAATGAATTAAAATATTAATTAAAGCATACCCAATTTGTAACAATCTTTGATTCATGTTTAATAACATATAATATTCAAACAACAAATCTGGAATTTACATAAAGTCTCATTAATGAATTATTCATAACTTTTAAGGATTTCACCCTTAATTTTCAGGTTCAGGTATATAAGATATTTAATCAAATTTAACAATTCACGGAATATGCAGGCAAGGTTCTCAAATTTATTACATATACATATTTAAGCCTACAACTCCAAAATTTATGACTAGGGATACGAGGAATAAGTTTACAATGATATAAATCCAATATTATATAAAAATATATAATTTCTAGATCACATGTAAGCTTCCAAATCTTCCGACCTAAATGTCTTATTCCTTATTGACTCCCTTTCTTTCTACTAAGATATGTATCAAAAGTATATAAGTATTTATTATAATTATAGATCCGAGAAGAGAATTGAATTAAATATAGATTTGGATTTAGATTTATAATTTACCTTGGTTTTGGCGATTCGATTCGATCCGACCATATTATTCTTCTATATTATTCTCCTTTATTCTTCACTTATATAGTTTATATTTTACAATTTATGGAGAGAGAAAATAGCCAAGCTTCGTCGTTGCTTCAGAAAATTAGAGAAGAAAAGTGATAGGACAGGCTGGTATTTATAGGGGTTCGAATTAATGTCAACCATTTGATTATATTATATTAAATCTGAATCGTTCAGCATAGGTTCAATACATTACCGCTAGCTTACCACAGGTCAACCATTAGCAGTCGACTGGTTAAGCCTAGGTGTCGACTGGTCATGTTGTTTTTGTTAATTTTTGTTTCTTTCCATTTAAAGATTATTTGATACGATTTGATCTAATCTGATTAATGTTAAACATACTTAGATATTAGGCATTCGTTAGCATTAACTAACGTTAATTAATAATATTTATTTTCTTAATTACATATATAATTATTTTTGATCTAAAATCTTCAAACATTGATAACTTTTTCATTTGAACATCGATCAAAAAATGTTATATATGAAAATTGATCAAAAAATCGCCACGAACACAACGGTACAAGTTCATAGCAAAATTATGACATTTTCGGAAATTACATTTTCTGGCTTTAATAATTCTTTATTGATTTCTTTTTAGTATATTTTTGTTCATTTAATGAGGAGTCCAACTTCCCTCAGGTATAGGGGTGGAATTTTGGCCCTAGATGCTCGGGGTGCCCAGTGATGGTTGGCGGCTTACGTAGGTTGGTTCTAGCCGACTTGTTAAATTGTTAATATTTCAAGGTGTCCTATTCGCATTCTAGATACCAAAATAGAGGTGATACAAGTGGTATTGCCTTGTAACAGCGGCAATACTTCACGGTCTTATAACAACTGTTTAAAATCTTTACTAATACGCCCGAAGGCATTCAGGGTCTATGTATGGGATACGTTGGAGCTGTCAGGTTCCAAGACATAGCATGCACCATTGGATAGGGCAGCAATGACTACATATGGGCCTTCCTAGTTCGGCCCCAGGACTTCCTCAGTTGGATCCTTGGTGTTGGCTAAGACACAACGTAGGACCAGGTTTTCAACTTTAAACTGGTAGAGCTTCACCGTTCTATTATAATGTTTGGTTAATTTTCATTTGTGTGCCTCCATTCATAGTGCAGCTTCCATACTCTTTTCTTCCAATCCATCAAGCCTGAGTTGAAGCAACTCTTTGTTATTCTCAGGGTCATGAGTGTGGTGCCTCGAGGATGGTATACAACCTTAATGGGTAGCATAGCTTCATACCTATAGATCAGGGAGAATGAAGAATGTTCGGTTGATGTGCGATTGCCAGTGTGGTAGGACTAGAGTACGAGTGGCAAGTCTTCAACCAAATTTCCCTTTGGCTTGGTGAGGCGCTTCTTCAATGTCGCCTTGATGGTTTTGTTCATAGCCTATACCCGCCTGTTTGACTAAGGATAAGTGACTGAGGAGAAATACTTCTCTATTTTGTTCCGGTCGTAGAAACCCTAGAACAACCCAGTCTCGAATTCGATTCCATTTTCCGTTATGATTTTCTTTAGGATCCTGAATCGGTAGGCAGTGTTTTTGATTACAAAGTTAAGAACTTTGGACATGGTGACCCTTGTAAGAGGCTCCAATTCAACCCACTTTATAAAGAAATCGACAACAAATATGACATGGTTGTACCCGCCGTTAACGTTCGATGATTTGCCAATAAGATCTATTCCCCAAGCATTGAACGGCTATGGCGGACATTATTGAGGTCAGGAGGTTCATGGAGGCTCTTAGCATCTTTGAGAATCTTGGGCAGCGGTTTCATTTCTTAACATAATTCATTACGTCTCTGATCATGGACGGCCAATGATACCCTTGTCAAGCAGCTTTCTTTGCATGGCTTTGCTCCTTGACGTGATCTCCACAAGAAGCCTCATGCAATTCTTCCAGTATCTAACTTGCCTCTTCATTGGTTAAACATCTCTAGATGGGAGTTGAGTATCCCCGTCGGTACAGCTTTGTATCCATAATACTGTAGTGGGATGATTGGTACATGATCATTATGACAACCCGCACCCCTCGACACACCGATCCAAAGTCTAGGGCGATTTTCGGACTTCCGTCGGTGCCAAGAAGTACGAGCTATCGGGGTTTTTATAAAATTATAGTGACTAAAAATAAATAGATATGATCTAAGATATGCTACAATTTCAGAGCTTAAAGCGGAATGGAATAAAATATTAATATAGAAAATAAACATCTCAAAAAATATCTTAAAACACATAGAAAAATAGTACATAGTCAAATACAGAGTACATATAAATACCACTCATACTCTGATAAAAGAAATACTAAGTACTAATAAGGTAGATAGTTACATGAAGAGTAAATAAAGGATAAGTAACTCCTGTGATGAGCTCTCTTATCTACGTACTGAAATCGAGCCAAATTCCATGTTGCCCTATCCTCTTATGGTGGGGAGAGAAAGAAAAAAAAGGCGGGTTAGACAAAAGTTTGGTGAATGAGTACATGTTTAATATATGGTGATCATGTGCAGTTGACTTTAATTCTACTTTATGTGACCAAGGGTATTCCTCAAGTATTCGTGCATTCCTAGGGTCCTTTACTTCAGGGTTTTTATTTAACACATACCAACACTAATAACTTGTGCAGGCTCCTACAAGGGTCGAACGACGGATCAAACCTCAATAACTAACGATAGACCGCCGCTCCTAGAGCTACTCAACATAGGATCATTATACAACTTCCCTGTATGGGACTATAGATTGGCCGCCGCTCCTAGAGCTACTCAACATAGGATCATTCTACAAATTCCCTATATGGGACTACATCTCACATTATGCCTACGCGTAACTATCTCACATTAGTTTCCTTACAGTTACCACATGGGAATAAATTTCTCACAACTACGACTACATGCACCCCAACTACACATTGAGGGGGAGCCCACAATGCCGACTCGTCAAAGTGGCTCATCCTTTACATCCATGTCCACCTTTCGAATTGTAGTATACGCCTCTTATTGCATGCATCCGGATCCATCAACAACACAATATCATGCTGCATCAGATTCCGTAAATACCAAGGAGTCCCATTGTGTTAGGCCCACACATTTCATCAGGCATCAATCAGTGTTGTACATCCATCGTGGAACCTCTTGTGAGTTCCATTTGCAATAGAATCACCCCTAGTCGAATAATCGACCCCTATTGGGTAAAGTACTTTACCTAACCCGCCAACATCCTAGCATCGTCTCATAGGGAACTAACTTCCCTAATATTTCTAACATCCACACATATGTATACAATATAGCAATATGTACTATTAATAATTTTTATTTTTAACCCAGGCCTCTGGCCGAGGTTCAGATTATTTGCCTAGGTCATTAATGATCGACCGCTAAACCTACCGATTGACCACTTACGGTCAACCGCTCAGGGTGAACAGACACCGGTCGTAGTGTAATATTTTAGGTTTTTCTATTTTCTTTATTTAATTTTAATTATTTATTAATGTCATTAGTTCTGGACTTCCATAGTGAACCCTAAGTATCAATTTATAATAACTAGTCTTTGCAATTTACCATACTTTTTAATTAATTTCAAATTCATAGATTTATACAAGTTTAAATAAACTAGTTTAGTTTAGGGTTAATTTAAAGGGTTTCTATTCAATTATAAGAGGGGTTTAACTTAGGCTTAAACTAGATTAGCCAATTTACACCAATTTCAATTTATACTTTAGATTTCGTATTTTTACAATATGGTGTACAATTAATTACTAAAATCCTAGATCAGAGAGTGTAGGTTAAAATTAACTGTAAATAATCAACTCATCAAAGATGTTCCCACTCACCTTGGATATGAGCTCTAGCGCTATTCCTCATCTGAGAATCGACACCCGTTAGCTTGCCCCCTATTTGATATGTTTACTCACTATTCTCTTTTCTTTGTTTTTAGTTTATTTATGAAGAAATTTTATAAGTAGAGAGAATAGATTTTGGTAGAGTTTTAGTGTACTATTAATTTTCTGGTGAATTAGAGTTTAGGTTAGGTGTTTATATATAAGGGGTTTGAGGTTACTATGGAGCGTTAGATTTACCCAAGGGAATATTTACTTTCATCCCGGATGCACCTCAATTACTTTGTAGGTAAGTAAAGTATTTTGGTCTATTATGTTCGTCCATTCGTCCCTCCAGATCTTTGAAAATCAACGTCAATTGGTCGACCATTAGGGTAGACCGATCGGCCACTACATGTCAATTGGCACACCCTAGGGTATCGACCAGTGATATAGTTTAATTTGGAAAGTTTTTATATTTAATTTATTTCATTTTAAAATTTTAAAACATCCATAACTTCTCTATAATGACTTCGATTTCAAATGTTATGAAAATTTTCCAGAAAATCGCTATGAACGAAATTATGCAGGTTTCATAGACAAATTAGGACATTTGTGAATATTCTATTTTCATCCTCATTATATTTAAATTTAACTTTTTGCTTGAATTTATGGGGTGTTACATTCTCCTCCCTTAAAAGGATTTCATCCTCAAAATCACAAAGGACAAAAAAATGTAACTCGTACGTGCAATAACCAATATCTCTAACCATCTACTCATTCATCATCCATGAGAAATAATTGTCCTTAGTAAATTTATAATGTGGTATATGTATATGCAAGCTAGAAATTCACGTGAACCTCTAAAAATGCAAGGAGTAGGTGGTCTCCTGATCTAGTCGACCTTCTGTCATACAATTGCTCATGCCATAAATCTAAAATGTATATAACATCCTAAGTAATACTTGCAATTCTACATGTATGTGCACTATTTAAGCCATATGCAACATCCATATGCATAATGCCCAACAAAATAAACAACAAATGCGAGATAATGTGAGTGTGTGCACAATATCTATAGGATATATTGTCCTAAATGTGTAAAAGAAACAACCCAACTAGTATTTCCACTTAGAGATATACGTCGCTCGAAAGGTACTTTCTGACCCTTGTGTAGGGGATTAGATCTGGCTCCACCAAAGAGATCTCCATGGAAACTCCATTATGCGAACGTTCCTTATTAGTTTGGCTATACCCTCTAATATGATGTTGAGTGTAACTAATGTAACCATTCCAACTATGTTATAATATTTATATTCTACACCCTAGACATTACTACATTGGATTTATAAGAGAAATGGTTTGGTTATCATAAGGCAAAAACATGTCCCTGTTTAACGGTGTGGTCTTACAAGTTACCCTTATTTTGAAGGGTTTTATAAATACAACAATCTATATGATTCGAGTTTTCTCACGCCGGTTTACAAGACTAATTTGGATTTTATTTTCTTATAACGCTCGGGTCAGCACCACATATGTTTCCAGATTTAGCCATGGACACTTTAGAGATTCTGGAGAAGAGTTAGAGTTCTACCTATCGTAGTACATTTTTTTGATGCATTGCTTTGTGTGTACATATCAGCATTTGTGAGGACTAGTTGTTATAACTGTCCAGGCTATTTACTATAAATGTAAAAAACTTTGTATCTTAGAATGACAGTTTATACTATCTTTTGACATTATATATGATTGTTCCATTGTGAGATTCTGATATTATATTTTCTCATTCTTGTTCTATTTCTATTTCTTTTATTTTACCCTAACAATTCGCCTTTCCAGCACTTATGTGTTCGGTAAATGAATACCATGGATGTCTTAGTGTCGACATTTAGGGTTCAAAATGTCGGGTCGATACAAATATCTACCACCTAGAGGGTATCGAACTTATAAAAAGCAATGGCGATGTTAAACCACTTTAACCCAAAGTATGGCGGAGCGTAAAACAAAAAGGGGTACTGCATCACCAGAACATACCAAACATCTACTTGTAAAAGAATGATGTTGGGTCTCTATAAAAATTCTTGGATATAGCAAAAAATACCAAGCCTTTACAACTATAACCGTTGTAAAGCATTTCAAGTAGCAAGTAGTCCCCATCTTTTACAAGCGACAAACGATGCCAAATTTCAAGGGCTATAAAGAGTACTAAGAATCTACAATTATGCAGAGTGTCGCAATACGAAGTGAGATGCCGAATATCAACAATACTGAAGAGATGTCGAAGATCAACATAGCTAGGTGAATACCGAATATTGAAAGCACAAGGAGGGCGCAAGTGCGGACACATGGCAGCCATGATGCATGCCGCAACCTCTATAAATTGGCGCTCAACCCCATTCGGGAAGGGGGATAATTTCTTTCTCTCCTTCTAAAAATCAAAGAATTTTAAACCTTAAATTGATTTGGAGTAGATCAAGAATCGATTGTAACTTTTGAAATTTATAAACAAGGACTTGGATAAATGACTTTGCATAGCCTATTTACCTTGATTGTGCAAATTTGACTATTATTGAACATGGACGTACATATGACTTCCGTCCATATGACTTATTTTTAGATTCGAACTTTACTTTGGGCCCTTATCTTGAACAAGGCTACTTAAGCCTTTGTTTTAATTAGTGTTTAGTTTGAATAATGATTATTTTTCCTTTTTAACATATAAACAATGGATTGTGGCTTATGCGAATTCCCTATCTTACCCATTAACGAAAGATTAATGGACTATTGCATATTCATACAGCTTGCATATTTTACCCATGGATATATGACATGAACTTTTGAATACTTCCATATCAAAAGTTTAGGGGCATGATGGGACCTTTTCAAATAACATCATCTTGTACTATGGCTTGCATGATTAGGACAATCTTTGGTATAACGACACCGTGGTGACCTATTGAAGCAATGTCACTATAAATGACATCTGGTGTTAAACCAATTTTTGGGTTAAAATTTTGGCACTAGAAGGAGGGCTCGAACATTTGTCCATTATTTCCTTGCTTAGAAACTAATTATGTGAAGTTTTATTGTAGGAAAATGGTAAGGGCTAAGAAGATAAATGTTCCAAACGAAGAGATTGTGCAACGAACAGACTTGGAAGATCAATGGCAAGGGCTAAGAAGATCAATGTTCCAAACTTCAATTCAAAATATGTGGAACCTGGACAACCTTCGACACCTATGAAGCCAACAAACAGCGAAGCTAAGATTTAGGGTCTAACATAACAACTTGCAATGATGTAGGAACTCCTTGAAAAAGTCCTTTCCTAAAAGTCTTCTAAAAAGCTTACTAAAGGAGGAGAGGAGGTAGAATCTCCAAGAAGAAATCTAGACACCTTATTACTCAACAACAAAGACAAGGGTAAAAGCATTATGGGTACGCAAAGAAAGAATGAAACTCAAAATAAAGGGCCGATAATGTATTCCTCGAACTCGCCAGTCCACAAAATTAAGATGAATCGTTAAGGGGAAGGCCAAGAAAGGAGAAGAAGATATTCCAAGCAGTCAAGCAGCTCAACTTTAGGAAAAAAATACAAGCCCTCCCGAAGTGATTGTCATGACCATGAAACATACTTGAAAGACGTAGCCAATAAAATAGCAAAGCTCCATTCATAGAAGACATTATGTCTGTTGGAATCCCATCACATATTAAAATCCCTACATTGAAGTATAACAGGATCACTAACCCCGATGACCATCTTTTGGATTTTGAAAGCCAAACGGGTTTGGACAATGCCTCTAGAGTGGTACGTTGTAGACTTTTTCCTATGACTCTTCAAGAAGCAATTGCCAAATGGTACATACATTATAGAGAGAAAAACATTTGCTCTTGGAAACAGTTTTCTTATGAGTTTTTAGCACAATTCTACATATGAAAAGATTACACCATTGACTCAAATGTTTTGAAAAATGTCAAACAAAGACCAGGTGAATTGCTTGGAGAGTATTTAAGGAGGTTCAATATTGAGACACTAAAGGCAGAAAACATGACTGATAGAGAAAAACTATTGGCACTGCACTCAGGGTTAGTCGAACGAACTCCCTTTTGGAAGGAACTCTACATCCATGGATGTAAGGATCTTCAAGATTTTCATTTTTAGCCTGATAAGTTTATCCATGTGGATGAAATGTACTATGCTAAGAGGAAAACCAAGTCAAAGAAGGAAGTAGGAAAATCTAGCTATGATCACCCTAACTAAAAGCTAAGATAGGATGAAAGTAAAAGTGGGAGATGTGAGAAGATCCCTAGGTCTAACTATATGGCTTTGAATAAGCCCATTTTCTATATTTTTGCTATGGCTAAAGATGAAGGAAACTTTTATACTTCCTACAAGGCATGGAATAATACGAAACCGAAGAAGGAGGGAGATTACTGTGCTTACCATAAGGTGAAGGGGAATAAAACTGACGAGTGTTGTGTTTCGGCTGAAATAATCCAGAACATGATTAGAACTAGATTCTTGAAGAAGTTTGTCAAAGAGAACCAAAAGTCCTCCAATCCTGAAGGGAACTATCAAAGACCTCCAAGTAACGCTGCAAATTCCATAGAAAATAACTCAACTGGACTTTATTCCTCTGATCAACCGCATAGATGTCATTAATGGAAGTCCCCATCTCGCTAGAAGTTGCGAAGGAGCCAAGAGTAGGTACATAAAGGAGGTAAGAGATGGAGTCTTTTCTATTCAGGAGGAGCCACCACTCAAAAATCACAAATATCAATAATAACCCCACAGGAGTTGAGAGGGGTCCGTCACCCACATAATGATCCATTAATGATAAATGGTAACAAAGATCTTAGTGGATACTGAAAGCGTAATTAATGGCATCTTCAAGCACGCTTTTGATAAAATGGGAATTCAAGAAGAGAAATTGCAACCAAGCCTCGAACCTGTCTTTAGGTTCAACAATAAAGGGTCTACTCGAATAGGACAAATCAAGCTCCTAGTGAAGATGGGAATTCTGCCACATTCAAGAACTTTCAAAACTCTATTCATGATAATAAACCAACCTTCCTACCACAATGCTTTATTTGGGAGACCGGCCTTAGATGAAGTTGACGCGTTTGTTTCACCAAAATATCTAATAGTAAAATTCCTGACTAATAATGGTTGGGGAACAATAAGGGGGAGCAATTTAGCTCCTAGGAACTGTATTTCGCTACACTTAAGCAATCTAAAAGAGACGGTGTCTCTTATTATGACTCAAAGGAAAATGAGTTGAGAAAAACTGAAATTAAAAAGCCTTTTGACAATAGCCCTTCAAACCATCTATCCAAGGCAAAGAAGAAAAAAAAAATCTAAGAAGCCCGTGAATGCACTAAGAAGATTCAACTTTGCCAAGAAGAAAAGAAAAGGGAAAGAGACAAACCTAAAAATAGTGAAATAGATGGTGAAGAAATTGTTACTGAACTAGACTACAGAAATGAGCAAGAAAGAATAAAGTCAACCGAAGATCTAAAAGAGGAAAGCCTAGATTCGCTTGATCCAACAAAAATAGTGAAGATCAGAAAAGAGTTAGGCAACAAGCTCGGGGGAACTTATTCGATTTCTTCAATCTAGCAAGGATTTATTTGCTTGGACCCACTCAGGCATGGTTAGAATAGATCCAACAATCACGAGTCATGCCCTTAACATGGATCCAAATATCACTTCTATTCGACAGGAGAAAAGGCACTTCGGTAAGGTTCGAGCTAACACGTTGAAAGAGAAAATCAAAAGACTACTTGAAAATTGATTCAATAGAGAAGTTTTCTACCCAAAATGGTTCGCCAATCTCGTGCTTGTCAAGAAGCCCAACAGAAAATGGATAACATGCATCGACTATACTGATTTGAATAAATCATGCCCCAAGGATTGTTATCCCTTACCTCGAATAAACCAATTAGTTGACGCAACAATTAGACATAAGCTATTATCTTTTATGGATGCATACTCAGGATATAATCAAATCCCCATGTTTAGGTCGGATGAAGAACATGGAAGTTTCGTAACAAATTAAGGAATATAATGCTACAAAGTTATGTCTTTCAGGTTGAAGAATGCGGGGGCTACGTATTAAAGACTGGTAAACATAATGTTCAAGGAACAAATTGATCGAAACATGGAAGTATATGTAGATGATATACTAGTCAAATCTCAAGAGGAAGCCAATCACTTGAAAGATCTTGAGGAAATCTTTGAAGTACTAAGAAAGTACAAGATAAAATCGAATCCGCAAAAGTGCTCCTTTGGGATGCAATCTAGGAATTTTATAAGATATATTATCAGTGCTAGAGGAATTGACGCCAAACTTGACCAAATCAAGGCGATTAGGGACATGGCGAAGCCAAAGACAAGTAAAGATGTAATGGGCTTGAATGAGAGAGTAGCAGCTTTAAACAGCTTTGAATGGAGAGGATTGTCAAAAGGCCTTCAATGAATTGAAAGATCATCTTGAAAAAATTCTGATACTATCTAGCCTTATAGCGAGAGAGAATTTATATCTTTACATGGTAGTCTTTAAACATGTTACAAGTTCAGTTTCCATAAAATAGCAGAACAAAGTTCAACTCCCGATATATTATACAAGTAAAAGGCTTAAGGACATAGAGATTAGATATTCGTTTATAGAGAATTTAGCATTGTTTAATGCTCAGCACTCGAAAGTTAAGAGCTTACTGTTAGGCACACCCAATCAAGGTTTTAACTAACTTTCCACTCAAACAATTTTTCAGTAAACCTGACGCATCAGGAAGACTAGTAAAATGGGAATAGAGCTTAGCCAATACGATATTGAGTTCGAACCCCGAGTTGCGATTAAAGGTCAAGCCTTGGTTGATTTTTTCAACGAATGCACAGGTTTTGGAAGAATCGGAAATTAAAGGCGAGGGATTTGAAGCCTAAGTTGAAATTGTTTATTGAGGGAGTTTCAAATGAACAATGGGCTAGTGAAGGATACATGATCATTACCCATAATGGACACTGATTGCATTATGCAATGAAATTAGGTTTTCCCGCTACCAATAATATGGTAGAATATGAATCGATGGTGGTAGGACTCACGTTAATCCTACAATTAAAAATTCCAAGGATTGAAATCTTTAGCAACTTCCAACTAATGGTAAATTAGTTAAACAAAACGTATCAAATGACAGATGCCAAATTGATCCTTTGCGTACAAAAGGTAATTAAGCTGTTGACCAAATTTGAAGATTTCTCGATACATCAAGTACTAAGAGGGAAGAATTCCCAAGTTGATTCTTTGGCCAAGTTGTGCAGTTCACGAGGAGCAGTGGATACTAGAATTGTGCTAGTTGGCTTCCAACCAAGTCCTAGTATAAAGTAAAGGGTCTTCGAACCAAAAACTAAGTCTATGATATTGACTGGAACCCAAGCCCTTGAACAAGCCGATAAAGAAACTAAATCAAGAAATGGCAATGAAGAAAACCAAGAAAGAACCATTCATGTAATAATTAATAATCAATACAAAAATTACTAGATGAGACCCATTATTGAGTACCTGGTGGAAGGGAAACTACCAAAAGATAAAAGAGAGGCTAAAAAATAAGGTGCAAAGCCCTAACTTTTACCATGAAGAACGGAGCACTTTATAAAAGAGGTATTCACTCCCTTACCTGAGGTGTTTTAGTCCGGAAAATGGCTTAAGACTGTTAAGAGTGGCACATCAGTGGTTCTATGGAGATTATTCTAATAAAATAAAATTAGCCAAAAAGTTCACGAGACAAGATTTCTACTGGCCCCAAATGAGTAATGATGCAGTAAATCATGTAAAGGAATATGAGAAGTGTTAGAAATTTTTAACAATTCTACATATGCCCCCAAATGAACTAACCCCAATTTTGAGTCCATGACCCTTTAATGTATGGGGAATTAATTCGATTAGATCATTGCCTATATCTAAAGGTGGAGCTAAGTTTGCAGTAGTAGCCATTGATTATTTCACTAAATGGGTAGAAGCAGAACCATTATCGAATATAACATCAAGAAAAGTGTTGAAAATTGTAACTAAAAACATAGTCACTCGGTTTGGAATGTCATATAAGATAATATCCGATAATGGAACTCAATTTGAAAGCGAAGAATTTAACAAATTCTTCAGCATGAATGGAATAATCAAAAGCTTTTCATCCGTAGCTCATCCTAAGCTAATGGAGCCATTGAAGCAGCCAGCAAAACTATTAAAACAATCCTTAAGAAACAATTGGACAAAGCGAAAGGGAATTGGATAGAAGAACTACTATTGGAGCTTTTGGCATATAGAACTTCTACTAAGACCACGATGGGACACACTTTATTTTCTTTAACATATGGATGCAAAGCAATTCTTTGAATCAAAGTTGAAATTCTATCTTATCGAAGAATTGGATGCGCATTCGACCCTAATCAAGAATTGAGGGAAAAATCCTTAGATTTAATCAATGAATTAAAGGATGAAGCAGCCATACGAATGGCCAAATATGAACATAGGATATCAAGGTATTATAACTTAAAAGCTAAAGGAAGGTAAATTTAGAAAGGAGATTTGGTTCTTTGAAAAGTCACAGCAAATAGCAAAAACATGATGAACAAACGAATCAGACTAAATTGGGAAGGGTCCCTTATTATTTATGAAGTATATCCACCAGGGACTTATCGATTATGCCAAATTGATGGCAATGTAATAGCAAGAACTTTGAATTCTTAGCATCTAAGGCCTTACTTTCCTTCAATGGATGAATAAAGGAATTGAGACAAGTATGTCTACGAAATCAATAATCAAATGAAAGGAGGAAACTAAAAGGAAAAGCCTAAACCATTACTTATAAGGTAATAAGAGGAAAAATAAAAGCCTTTGATCCCGCCACAAGGGCTTGGTCAAAGCACCTCCTAGAGGGAGGTCAGAGTAAACCTTTGGTCCCGCCTAAAATGGACTGGCCAAAGCACCGCAAGTTTTCGGCCCTGCCTACTTGGCCTGGCCAGAGTGCCTCCTAAAGGGAGGATGGAGTAAGCCTTTAGTCCTGCCTAAGATGGCCTGACTAAAGCACCGAACCAATCTTTAGTTCCACCTATAAGGCCTGACTGGAGCGCTTCCTAGAGGGAGGACTGGTAAGCCTCTGGTTTTGCTTAAGATAGCTAAACAAACGCACCGACCAGTTTAAATCATTACCTATAAGGTAATAAGGGACTCAAGCCTAAATCATCGCCGAAAGAGTAATAAGGGGCGAAAGAAATCAAAGCCTAAATCATCACCAAAAGAGTGATAAGGGGAGAAAGGAATCAAAGCCTAAATCATCACCCAAAGAGTGATAAAGGGCATAAGAAATCAATCGAGCAAGTTCAAATCTATGCTAAAATGGGTCAAAGCAATCTTCTGGAGGAAGAATAATCAAACACAAGTAGTTCTGCACCAAGGCAAAGTTAAAATAGCCTTCGAAGGAAAGGTCAAGAACTATCTGAGATTTCAGCTCTAATATTAGCATCCAAGAAGTTCCAAATTTTATGTGAACCTAAGGCTTCATCCTGAAGAAATTCGAGAATTGAATTAGT
Source organism: Allium fistulosum (assembly GCA_030737815.1). Taxonomy (NCBI): domain Eukaryota; kingdom Viridiplantae; phylum Streptophyta; class Magnoliopsida; order Asparagales; family Amaryllidaceae; genus Allium; species Allium fistulosum. Next base: position 1,222,055,283 of record CM060904.1, read on the forward strand.
TTTGAATCTTTTATTCCTAAGATGAAATTTAATTTTTCTAGTGAATAACAGGAACCTCCATTATTACTTAGATTTCTAGTCTCCTACTAGTTGAGACCAGACGAGTTTCTGGTCTTCTATTCAAATAAAACTATGGTATTATTACCAGATGGGTTTCTAGTCTTCTATTCAGAAGAAATTATGGTATTATTACTGGATGGATTTCTGGTCTTCTATTCAGATAAAACCATGGTAATATTACCATATGAGTTTTTGGTCTTATATTCAGATGAAATTATGGTATATTACTAAATAGATTTCTGATTATCTATAAGATTATGGTATTATTGCCAGATGGATTTCTGATCTTCCATTCAAATGATATTGCGGTTTTTTAACTAGATGGATTTTTGGTTTCCTATTTAAATAAAATTATGAAGGGTTTTTGGATTTCTAACCAGATGGGTTTCTGATGCAGCCCAGCCTGAAGTAGTCTTAGGTCGCGAATGACCTAACGAACTGTTAAGTCGCGTGCGACCTAACGGGGTGAAGAATGTTGCGAGTTATGCGAGAAAGAGTAGTTCAGCGACCTATGATAAGTCGCCAAGCGAGCTAACGAGCTACGACCTAAATGAGTTACGACCTATCAAATTAGCACCAGCAAGTATGAAGCGAAGCAACAATGAAATGCAATGACCTAACAAGTTGATTCTTAGGTCGCGTGAAGAGTTAGGTCGCTCAAACGAAACCCAACGACCCAACGAGTTAATCCTTAGGTCGCGAGGCCTTAGGTCGCTCAAGAATAGGTCGCGAGGCCTTAAGTCGCTGGAGGAGGTTTCCATAAGTCACTCAAGTATTAAGTCGCGTGAAGATTTCCAGAAGCTGTTTTCCTTAGGTCGCGAGGCCTTAGGTCGCTTAAAAGTAGGTCGTGAGACCTTGGGTCGCTGAGATACCTTAAGTCGCTGGAGGAGGTTCCTTATGACGCTGTGAAGTTAGGTCGCTGCCGAGTTCCATTAGGTCGCTACTGGATGCTAAAGCTTAAGTCGTTGGAAGATAGGCCGCTAAGTCGCTCCTGGAAGATATGTTATGTCGTCTGAGTTCTTAGGTCGTGTGTGTTGTATTCTTAGGTCATTGTGTTGTAACTCGTGTTTGTTAACTCGTTGTTCTTATGTCGTTGTGCTTAAGTCGTTTACTTGTTATAACTTGTATTTTGTTTTTAGGTCGTAGGTCGCGTGTGTTGTAATCTGTTAGGTCGTTCACGACCTATGTGTTGTGATGTAAGTGTGTTGTGTTGTAACCCTATAAATAGGGATGGTGGTGTCATTTGTAAGAGTTAGTTGATTTTGAATAAACTTTTGTTTGAGAGCTTTGTGCCTCTTCTTAAATTGGTAGTTGAGTGTAATCTCCTATCTCCACTTTTGGCATTCGAGTGCGCTCGAATCAACGACTACTGAAGCCGATTCACGAAATCTAGTGCGCTAGATCAACGTTCGAAGAATCGTAGATCTTCTTTCACGGTATCGTGCGCGATCAACGTGACGAAGATAGCTAGATTCCGGTATCTTTGAGATCAACGGAATTGGGTGTTTGGTATTTTCAATCCACCGATTACTACTTTCACCGCATCATCCATTTCAGTTATCCACTGCTGCATCATTTGGTATCAAAGCTAGACTTAGCCAATCATAGCTAAGCCGAGTCCTTGGATCCAATTCTTATTGAAGAGTTCAAGCCGAGCCAATTGAGTTTAGGCCGAGCTAGTTGAAGGGCGTGAAGTGTTTGAGGCCATACATAGTTTGTTCATTTCTAAATCAAGGCCGAGAGTTGAAGTTTGATAATGCCACCGAGAAGAGCTAATCGCCATCAGAATGTTGAAGCATTGTATAGAAGAGAAGAAGCCGAGCAAATGGAACAACGCATCAATGAAAAGTTTGATGAAGGCATTGGGAAGTTAGAGAAACTGATGAATGATTTGAATCAAGGACAAAGGAGGAGGTCGCCAATCTCGAACCATGGAGGAAACAGAGTTTCACCATCGGTTACGGAAGCGAGGAGGGTGTCGTCGCAATCTTACAGAGAAAGAAGAGAATCTTCAATTTCATTGAGAAGAGAACATCATGAGTATAGAGATGAAGAGAGAAGAACTCCACGTGAGTTTGAACATGAACCATACCGTGACGATGAAAGACAAAGTAGAAGAGATATGCGTGATCATAGAGATGTGGGTGGTCGAGATCGTTATCGAAGTACATCTGTTTTTGATGAAGATGGTGGTAGATGTAATGTTCATTCTCGAGATCGAGACCAAGTACGAAATGCATATCGGGATGTTGAAGATGATCGTCGATGGGAGTCGGGGATGAAAACTGAAATTCCATAATTCAAGGGTGGAATGGTAGCGGAAGAATTTTTGGATTGGTTGTCTAATGTGGAAGAAATTTTTGACTTCAAAGAAGTGCCCGAGCATCGTAGAGTGAAGTTGGTTGCTACACGATTGAAAGGAAGAGCTATGGCATGGTGGCAGCAAATTAAACTTACACGGGAGAGGATGGGAAAGTCAAAGATTGAGTCATGGGAGAAGATGAAGATGTTGATGAAAGCTACTTTCTTGCCGTATAATTATCAGTCTCTTATGTATCAACGATTGCAGAATCTGAGACAGGGAACAAAATCAGTGAATGATTATGCGGATGAATTTTATCAATTGATTGCGAGGAATGATATCATGGAGACAGAGGAACAATTGATCGCTAGATTTGTTGGAGGATTGAGAATGCAGATTCAAGATATGGTGAATATGTTTGATCCCAGATCTGTTGCTGAAGCACATCATAAAGCGTTGGCTTGGGAAAAGCAAGGGAAACGAGGAGGTGGTGTGTTTACGAATTCCAACAACCAAAACAGAGATGTTAGTAGCAGTGCGGATGTTTCCAAAGTCGTCAGTAAGCCGATTGTGAATGAATCCAACAAAGCAAAGGTCAATAGTAGTCTCAAATGCTTCAATTGTCAAGACTTGGGACATAAAAGCAATGAATGTATAAAGCGAAAGAAGCGAGCAATGATTGCGGAGATTGAGAATGAAGGTGCAGAGGTAGAGTGTGTCAGTTCAATACCATTTGAAGAAGAAGAATTATTGACAGGAGATAAGGGTTGTAATTTGTTGATGAGGAGGTCTTGTTTAACACCAAAGCAAGAAGATGAGTCTAGTTGGTTGAGGCGCAATATTTTCCAGTCAACATGCCCTATTCTGGGGAAGCTTTGTAAATTTGTCATCGATGCAGGAAGCTGTGATAACATCATTTCTACCGAGGCTGTAAAGAAGTTGTCATTGAAAACAGAGAAGCATCCAAATCCCTACAAATTAGCTTGGTTGAGGAAAGGAGGGGAAGTGAAGGTTAATCGAAGAGCTTGTGTTAATTTTTCCATTGGGAAGAAATACAAAGACGAAATTTGGTGTGATGTGGTTGATATGGATGTCTGCCATCTGTTTTTGGGAAGACCATGGCAATATGATAGAGCTGTGCAACATGATGGTCGAACCAACAGCTACAGTTTAATGTTCGAGGATACACGAATCATTTTGGTTGCTAAAAGACGTCAACAGAGTGAAAACAAACTGGAGGAAATCGAGGAACTAAAGACTTTGCTGTCTCTGAAGGAATTTGTTGGTATGGAAGATGAAGTCGATTGTTCACAACCACCAAAGTTTGATAAAGATGGAGTTGATAATTTTCAACCAACGAAATCGGATGAACATGAGGTCGGAAATACACAACCAGCAAAGTTTGACGAGGTTGAAGAAAGTTAGTCAGGAGATGAAGAGGTTAAACCAGTGGTGAATGAATGTGAAGATGTAGTTCCTGCCGAGTTGTCCAAGGAATTACTGCCACTGAGGAACGTACATCATGTTAACCAAGTACCAGGTGCTATTGTACCGCATATGCCACGTAATCATATGTGTCCAACAGAGCAGGTAGAGTTGAGAAGATTGGTTGATGGGTTTCTGTTCAAAGGAAGGCAATTGTATACTCCTGATTACAGTTGGCGAATAAGAGTTATCAAAGACTTACATATAGACAGACATGAGGGCCGTGATCATACCATGCAATTGATTACAACGTTTTGTTTTAGGCCGTCAATAAGGAAAGGGGTTGAAAGGTTTGTTCAGAGGATTTAGAGTTATCAAATATCAAGAAAACCCGTGACGAAGTCAGGATTATGTATGTCATTACCTATACATACTAGATTATGGGTGAAGGTAAGTATGGACTCTGTATTGGGTTTGATGAAGACGCAAAGTGGCGACGAATCTATTTACTGGATGATTGAACGATTTCTTGTTGGTACTTACAACAAGCTAGATGCTAGAGGGATGGGTCATTTGGAAATTATGAAAGAAATTTGTGAGAATGATTGTAAGTTGAGTTTGCCAGATCATCTTCTTATTGCCGACATTGACAATATCCAACACTTGGTTCCATTTCACGAGGATAAGAGTATCGAAGACAAAGAAACTGTAAATTCGAGGATGAATTTTTGTCAACCAGGGGAGGATGATGCAGCCCAGCCTGAAGTAGTCTTAGGTCGCGAACGACCTAACGAACTGTTAAGTCGCGTGCGACCTAACGGGGTGAAGAATGATGCGAGTTATGCGAGAAAGTGTAGTTCAACGACCTATGATAAGTCGCCAAGCGAGCTAACGAGATACGACCTAAATGAGTTACGACCTATCAAATTAGCACCAGCAAGTATGAAGCGAAGCAACAATGAAACGCAACGACCTATCAAGTTGGTTCTTAGGTCGCGTGAAGAGTTAGGTCACTCAAACGAAACCCAACGACCTAACGAGTTAATCCTTAGGTCGCGAGGCCTTAGGTCGCTCAAGAATAGGTCGCAAGGCCTTAAGTTGCTGGAGGAGGTTTCCATAAGTCGCTCAAGTATTAAGTCGCGTGAAGATTTCCAGAAGCTGTTTTCCTTAGGTCACGAGGCCTTAGGTCGCTCAAAAGTAGGTCGCGAGACCATGGGTCGCTGAGATACCTTAAGTCGCTGGAGGAGGTTCCTTGTGACGTTGTGAAGTTAGGTCGCTGCCGAGTTCCTTTAGGTCGCTACTGGATGCTAAAGCTTAAGTCGCTGGAAGATAGGCCGCTATGTCGTCCTGGAGGATATGTTATGTCGTCTGAGTTCTTAGGTCGTGTGTGTTGTATTCTTAGGTCATTGTGTTGTAACTCGTGTTTGTTAACTCGTTGTTCTTATGTCGTTGTGCTTAAGTCGTTTACTTGTTATAACTTGTATTTTGTTTTTAGGTCGTAGGTCGCGTGTGTTGTAATCTGTTAGGTCTTTCACGACCTATGTGTTGTGATGTAAGTGTGTTGTGTTGTAACCCTATAAATAGGGATGGTGGTGTCATTTGTAAGAGTTAGTTGATTTTGAATAAACTTTTGTTTGAGAGCTTTGTGCCTCTTCTTAAATTGGTAGTTGAGTGTAATCTCCTATCTCCACTTTCGGCATTCGAGTGTGCTCGAATCAACGACTACTGAAGCCGATTCACGGAATCTAGTGTGCTAGATCAACGTTCGAAGAATCGTAGATCTTCTTTCACGGTATCGTGCGCGATCAACGTGACGAAGATAGCTAGATTCCGGTATCTTTGAGATCAACGGAATTGGGCGTTTGATATTTTCAATCCACCGATTGCTACTTTCACCGCATCATCCATTTCAGTTATCCGTTGCTGCATCAGTTTCTGATCTTCTTATCAATTAAATTTCTGGACTTCCTATCAGATGAACCATGGGATTCTTAACAGAAGAATTTTTGATCTTCTTGCTAATTAAATTTATGGTATTCTTATCGTGCAAATTTCCGACCTTATTGCTTAAAGCTGGGCTTTACGCAGTAACACAAAAGGATCCTTTACATGAAGAAGAAAAAAAATTAATCCACGTTTTTATCAAAGTAGAAAAGGGTTTGTCTAAAATTAAATTTAGAATAAACAATGAAATTATCATCATTTGCCTTATGATTTTCAAGAAAACATGATTGAAGCGAAAATCTTATAGAAAGTCGAAAAGATGAGAAAATGCTTGGTTTTATACTAATGTGTAAATTTTTTATGCAAGGAGGAGGGTCGATGTTATCCACATATTTTTCGAACTTTAAATATGCTTAAGGGATTATCAAGATAGAAAGAAGTAACGAGACCCATCAGAAGATATGAAGGCAATTAGAAAAAGCTAGTGTCAAACTTTCATTACTACAAGAGTTGTTGAGTTCATCAAACAAAAGAAGTGTTGGACCACGATGATCTTGAAGGTTACCAAATGTATAAGGATGTAGATGATATCGAATCTTTACGACCCTTTGAAATGTCGGGCGCCTAAATAGAGGAAAAAGAGATACTGAATCTTTGAAGGGCAGCGAACCACAATAGTAATAAGTATAATCAAGCATTCACAAGTGAAAAATGATGCCGAACATTAATGGTATGACAAAGTATCAGACATTCAGTAACAAGAAGATATCGAATGGAGATCCCAAACTACTGCAGAGCGCTATAGAATATAGAATAAAGAGAGATGATGTATCATTTAAAGGTGTCGAGTATATAGTTACAAAGAAGGTGTATCGAGCCCTAAAAGATTGACAAGTATTGTCGAATATTTACCAACAAAAGAGGATACCAGAGCCTTAGCAGCAAAGAATGTATATCAAATGCCTTATGATGAGAGGTATTGAGATACTAAAATACCACAAAGTATAAGAGGAACGCATCACAAAAGAATATCGGCCTACTAAGAAAGGATGATGCGTCCTACGATTTAAGAGATGGCATGAACCTACGGTCTAAAGGATATCGAATATTTACACTATAAAGGTATCGAGTAACTACAATATGAAAGAGGTCCAGCTATAACAATAGATTGAAGTATCAAATATCTACAATCTAGAGGGTATCAAACTTATAAAAAGCAATGGCGATGTTGAACCACTACAACCCAAAGAATGGCGGAGCGTAAAATAAAGAGGGGGTGCCACATCACTATAACATATCGAACATCTACTTGTAAAAGAAGGATGTAGGGTCTGTATAAATAGCCTTGGATATAGCAACGAATACCGAGCCTTTACAATTATAACTGTTGTAAAGCGTTTACAACCATCAAGTAGTCCCGATCTTTTACAAGCGACAAATTATGTCGTATTCAAGGGCTATGAAGAGTACTTGAGAATCTACAATTATGCAGAACACTGGAATACAAAGTGAGATGCCAAATATAAACAATATTGAGGAGATGTCGATGATCATCACAGCTAGGTAAATACAGAATATTGACAGCACAATGAGGTAGCAAGTGCGAACACATGACAGCCATGCCACATGCCACAACCTCTATAAATAGGCCCTAACCCCCATTCAAGAAGGAGGATGATTTCTTTCTCTCTTTCTCAAAATTAAAGAATAGTTAACGCTAAACTGATTTAGGCAATTCAAGAACCTCGTAACTTTTGAAACTTGTGAACAAGGACTTAGACAAATGACTTTGCATGGCCTATTTACCTTGATTGTGCAAATTTGACTATTATTGAATATGGATGTGCATATGACTCAATTTTGCATACGGACTTGACTTTGGGCTCTTATCCTAAACAAGGCTGCTTAAACCCTTGTCTAAATTAGTGTTCAATTTGCATAATGACTATTTTGCCTTTTTAACATTTGAACAATGGATTGTGGCTTATGTGAATTGTCCATCTTGCCCATTAACGAATGGTTAATGGACTATTGCATATTCACACAACTTTCATATTTTATCCTTGGATATATGACATGAACTTTTGAACACTTCCATATCAAAAGATTAGAGGCATCATGGGACCATTTCAAATAACATCATCTTGTATTAAGTCTTGCATGATTAGGCCAATCTTTAGTCTAACGATACCCTAGTGACCTATTGAAGCAATGTCACTCTAAATGACATCATACATGTTAGACCAATTTTTGGTTTAATAGGTGCAAAACACAAAATGCATGCAACAGTAAATATTTCGTATCATCTTTATACTATATCTTTTTCCAGTAACTTATATATGAAATTCGGTTAGAAAATTTACTTGACACGATGAAAAAGTCAGTTTTTAGAAATTCCTTCATTCATAGAAATTTACTATTTTGTCATTTTATTTGAAATTTTACTTTTCCCTTTATTAATAGTTTAATTTATTATCAGAATTTCTAGGGTGTTACAATTGTTCAAAACCCATTATAATGATGTAAAATTATTTTCCTACTTTGCATGGTTAGCAAGATGTGATGTAGGGATATGAGGTTATGAATACCCATTTTTACGTATGAGATAGAGCTATTTTACTTTAGTAGTACTTGTTAACTTTGGTTGAGTTGGTTGTGTTATTCTATTGCTTGTTGACATTAGTTATATTAATTTGATTGTTTCATTGATTGCGATTGTTTTATAGTTTATGGCATGATTGTTTGAATTAAATTATTCTTGTTATATTTTATTATTATTTTTTACTTGTAGGATAATGGTTGTTCATTAGTTTTTGTTTTGCATTTTTGAGTTAATTCTATTTTTGTTGGTTGTTTGTTTTGCTTCGATATGCTTAATTGTTGGTTGTTTGTTGTTTGTCTTGTTATGATTATGTACATTGTATGTTAGATTGTCTTTTATAATTAATAATCTTATGATGAGTTAGTTACCTAATGTTAACTTTTTGGGGGATGTACATTGGAAAAACTAATCAGATGATAAGGGACATATTTGGATCAGTTATGGTGGACGACATGATATTTTCTTCAGTTGGCTTTGGGCCATGCATTTGGAAAAGGGTTGTTTTCTCTGGATCAAGTGCAAAGAAATCCTAAGAGCCAAGTGAAATTTTCTAAACTTTAATGAATAGATGATGTGAGGTGTTTGATCGAGTACTTCAAGTGGGAAGTGAATGTATAGGACTAGTTCGAAGAAGAATGCTCGACAAGGTGAAGCGATGTGGCAAGACATGAAATTTTATGGATTGAGTCCGATGTTGATAGATTCATTGATAACTCGGGATGTGATGTTTGTTGCATGGGGCAAGGGTATGTGAGAACGCTCACCTGTGTACCCTAGACCATGAGATAGTCCAGCCTACTCTAATAGGGCAATACCTATAAGATGAGCATGTGATCGAACACTAAATCTGATTGCGACATGAGATATCACCGACCTAAGAGATCATTGTGTGAGTTGTCACAGATCTAAAGAAGCTTGATGATGATCATGGTGAAATGAGATTTCAGTGGTGATCATGTTGAAGTGGGACTTCAGGGATGATTGTAGTTAAGTGAAACTTCAGTGATGATTGTGGTGGAGCGAGGTTTAGATGAGGATTATGGTGAAGTGAAATTTCGGTGATGATGCATGGCAAGGTGGGACTTTGAAAATGGTTAATATGATGTGAAAACTTGGTGATGGACTATGTGGCCTTTGTGATGGAGAGAAGTGTTTGATATAAGACCTTGATGGTGGTCTATTTCACCTTAGAGATGGTTTATATTGCTCGACTGTATATGAGGGACTGGGAAATCAAGGATTATTGCAAATGTAGAATTATTTAAGGATGTAGCCATAAGTGGAAACATATATTATTTTGGAAGGCATAGGTATGAGATGGTACACCAATTGTTATGAGGATGAGACTATGAGAAAGTTTGTCGACATGTTGGAAGATATACATATTACAACGAAAGGGTAGTCAGCGTAAGGATTAGCATATGTGTTATTCATTGATATAATGATGTGATGATTACCATTTTTGGTTGTGTGCATGCTTTACCTTAATGTGCTATGTTGAATATTGAGTTATGTATATTCTTATTATATATTGCATGTTTAGACCAACCTAAATTTTGAAGTGTATTTCACTATAGGCGGCTATGTTTGGATTGCTAAGAAGCATGTTTTGACTTGATGTGGAGTTAATCTATCATTGGGATTGTTTCACCCTTTATTGACGGAGTGTTATTTTTATACACTATAGTTTGGATGCATGATTGAGGAATTATAGGTGTTACTATAGATGCGCCTTAGATTCATTACTGTGAATGAAATGTTATGATTCATGATTGATTATGTTTTATGGATGTCGTGTACTATAATTAAAGATGGTTGATTGTGACAAATATACTTCTCTATATTTTGTGAGTAAACACATGATGAGACTTTATTGATGGTTGTATTTAGGAAAAATTGCAAGGGCGCAGTTATTTTAAGGGGGAAGAATGTACCGATCCGCAAATTTGCACTATAAAATATTAAATTAATTAAAATTAATTTTTAATATAAGCATGAATTGGTTAGAGCAAGATTTATGGGATTTTGATGACGATAGATTCATACACCATCTATAGTAGAAAAATAGATGAGCCATACCAACAAAGCTATATATCGACGACAACTTCATACACCGTCTATACAAGAATCTCACCTTAGTACTCTAAGGCTTTAAAGTTGCTAAAAATAATTTTTAATAATTTTTTCAAAATGATTTGATATTTTTTAAAGCCTTCTTTATAGCTTTAGATTTTTTGCAAAAGCATGTACACTGATGGACATGGCGATGGCCACTTCTCTTCATTTGCTCATGACCTTTCCTTCATAAATTCATAGCGTTGGCCACTTCTATTCAAAAATTCTTTTCAGCATATATATATATATATATATGTATGTATGTATGTATGTATGGATTTTGAAGAAATCACAACTTGCTTTCTGTTTGTACACTCTAATTTCAAAATCTCTTAATTCTAAAGCAATCAAAATTAGTGCTCTTTTAATTCGTAAATCAGTTCTCTAATTACTATTTATCCTAAAACTCTTGCTCATTCAATTCCAAAAAGATCCTTATGATTTATAGAACCCTTATACTCAAGTCAGCAAATCAGTATTTTGAGTTACAATTATTGTTGAAGACATTTTCTTTTTGAGTTTGTGTAAAGAATTGTTCAGTGACTTAGGTTCTATGCAAACATGTACCTCCGAGTGAAGTGAGGGTGTATGCTAGTGAAAAGCCAGAGTAGAGATTTTAGGACTAGACGTAGGACTATGCTCGAACCAGTATAAAAATCTTGGTGTGCTAGTTTTTATTTACATTATTTATCTTCTACTAGGTAGTTAATACACACACATATAGTTAATTTAGTCGTATACATGATCCACTAGAATTATATTTGGTATCAGTGCAAGGTTCATTTATAAACCGTAACACAGTTTAGTGAATATTATTTAATATGGCGATATAAGCACTTTTGTGGAAGGTCAGTCTACTGCATGACCCTCATTACTATGCAGTTAAACCCCACAAAATCCATATATTACGCATAGCGCTCTTCGATCGCAACGCATTTTCAGTTTAGCCCTAATAAATAGTAAATCCGCTTTAAGCCCCGCTATTTTCTGCTACAACCACTGAATCAAGTCTTTTTAGCACCCGCTTTAGGAACATTAATGTAAAAAGGACGAATTGGTTAGTTCTCTTTTAAACCAAATCAACAAAGTTAAGGTAAAGGATTGATTTTAAGGCATAAGTCTTCAATATAAGTTAGAAACCTATTGTAGGCACCAACTCTAGACAACATAAGTCATGATATTCTTTGATTTTGTTATATAAGATTAAACAATATTTCTTTTTCATACACAAATGATGTGAAAATAAGAAAAAATTAACTTTAAATATTTGGTTTTGTATCTAATGAAGTTTTTTGCACCTCCGCTATTTTCCGTTATATCCCCATTTTAGCCCCGCTATAACTTTTTGCACGGCCACCGCTTTAGAACTTCTAAGCGTCTTAAATGCACAGCCTCATTATTCATTGGAAATGATTCTAATTGTTAGACAACTAGAATGAAGATTTATATGAAAGAAAAATGTATTGAAATTTGGGATGCCATAAAATCAACATGTAGCTCCGACTACATCATTAAATACACGGACTCCTGAATAAAAGACCACTTTTACAAATAATTAAAAAGAAATGAATATATTACTTTGTGCTTTAGATAATGAATTTACTAGAGTAATGTTTTGCAAAACTACATATGACATTTGGGACATGTTAGAAGTCATACAACAAGGCACAAATAAAATTAAACAGTCTAAAATCTCCATGTCAAATAACTAGTTTCAAAATTTTAAAATGAAAGAAAATAAAAATATATCAAATATGTACTCTTGTCTTCAAGATATTGCTCATGCACTTATTGGATAGGAGAGACCATATCTGAACTTGATAATGTAACAAAAGTTTTAAACTCTTTAACCAATAATCGGGGAAGAAAAATATCAGCATCGAAAAGGCTAACGATCTTTAAGAACTCAAGGTTGAAGAGTTAGTTGGTAATCTAATGACATATGAAGTGAATCCGTAGACAACAAAAATGTAGAATCAAAAGAAGAAAGCAATCGCATTCCAAGTTGAGGAGACTTCCAAGCTTGATTAGGATGAATGGCCTTCATTGCAAAGAATTATAGATAATTTAAGAAGCAAGTGAGAAGAAACAACAACAGTGGAAATAACAATTTTGCTCTCAAATGCTCCGGATGCAACAAATTTGGTCACATAGTGAAGGATTGTCTGATTTTGAACAATGGATAAAAGAAGTTCAAAGGAAAAACTAAATATGAAAAATATAAGAAAAAGGAGCAACATTTTAGGCCAATGGGATGATTCTGATTCCTTGTCTTCTTTCGAAAGCGATAAAGATGATGAGCAAGCCAATATCTACTCCATGGCTATAGAGAATGAGGTACAATCCAATTTAACGTATCATGAACAATTTGAGTTTTGCATAGAATTAGATAAAAAAAAGTTATAAATCTTAGAATAACTCATAAAGAAACTATAGCAAATTTAGGTAGAGCTAATTTAGAAATAATTATGCTTAAAGATGAGAAAACTATTATAGAAGAAGTAATTGATGATCATAAAGTATCTTTAGAAAATTCTAACTATGAAAATGGAACTGAAATACATTTTCAAGAAAAGCTAGAATTATCTTAAGATTGCGATTTACTAAAAGATGTAAATAAAGATTTGAAATTTTATATAACAGTTTAAAATCTAAAATAAATTATTTAGAAGAATAAAATGATGATTTTAAAAATCAAAATATTGAGCTACTTAGAAAAAAAATCAAGATTTCGAAAATTCACAAAATTCATTTGAAATTTTAACAAATCAAATTTCTATAATTAAGGATGAACTTAAGACATATAGAGAGGAAACTGTCTAATTATCAAACAAAAATTATGAATTAACTACAAATATAGAAAATTTAAAATCTGAAAATTTGGAGTTTAAAGAAAAATTAGAAAAGCTTACAATTAATGTTTCAAAATTTGATAAAGGTCAAGAGAACTTATCAAATTTGATAAAAATTTCGAGACCCTCACTTAATAAAAATAGTTTAGGATTTAAGAAAAACAAAAACAAAAACACTTTAAAGAATATAGTTCTTTATATACAAAATTTAAGATGTCAAACAACAGGTCTAAAAATGAAGTAAAAATACCTAGAGATAAAATAGTTAAAATCCGGGTTCCAAAATAAATAATAATTTAATTAGAAAGAAACATATAGAAAAATTCATGATAGATGTTCATAACAATATTAATTATTTTTTCAAAGGTTTTACCAACCCTCTTGAGTATGGCTACCTAAAACTTAACCCTAGGACCATAACATAAGAACCGGATACCAATAAATTTATCAATTTTTTGCAGGTATCCGCTCATAATAGCAAAAAGAAAAGATGGATTGTGGATAGCAGATTTTCCAATCATATGGTAGGAAACTCCAACATGCTAACAAACATCAAACCAACAGATGGTGGCACTATTTCTTTTGCTGATAATTCGAAAGGATATATCATTGGAATATGGGACGTCAGCAATCATGGTAACAAAAATTCACCTTTAATTACAAATGTTTATATAGTTAAAAAAATTATTTGTCAATCGTGTGACAAAGGTTTTAAATAAATTTTGAAAAAGATAAATGTCATATTTTTTTATCAAAATGATAGACTTATTATTGAAGGTTTAAGGAAACATGATATTCATATTTTAAATATGAAAGTTAATTATGAAACTAACATGTGTCTGTGGAAAGCTCTAATGATCCATGGCTTCGGCACAAACGTTTCTATCATATTAGCTTTCAATTATTACATAAAATAGTGAAACACAAAACTGTGCAAGGTCTTCCGAAAAAGAATTTTAAAGTTAATAATTTATGTAGTGCTTGTCAAAAAGTTAAATTAAGAAAAAAAAAATTAAATCAATAAATGAAATTTCAGCTAAGCAACCATTAGAATTACACCATTTAGATTTGTTTGGCCTGACTCAAGTTAGGTCAATAAATCATGATAGATATTTTTTTTAATAGTTGATGATTTTCAAGATATACGTGGACTTTATTTTTAGAATATAAAAGCGATACTTTTGAAATGCTTAAAAACTTTGTAAAAAGTATTCAAAAATTAAAAGATTTAAAAGTTAAAAATATTAGAAGCGATCATGGAGTAGAATTCGTAAATGATGACTTTACAAATTTTTGTACTAAAAAGAGGAGTAATCATAATTTTTATTTTTCTAGGACACCATGACAAAATAGTGTTGCGGAAATAAAAATAAAAATTTACAAGAATACATTAGAACATTACTAAATAACAATGCTTTACCTTAGAATTTATGGGCTGAAGCTGTCGCTACTTAATTTATGCTCTAAATCACGTTTAAATAAGACCTAAAACAAAATGTACCCCTTATGAACTTCTTAACTAAAGAAAATAAATATCATAATTAAGAGTTTTTGGTGCAAAATTCTTTGTTTTAAATACAAAAGATAATCTAGGAAAATTTGATTCTAAAGCCGGTGAAGGTATTTTTGTTGGTTATTCATAAAGGAGTTGTAACGACCCACAAATTTATCACTTGGATAAATTATATTTATTTTTAAAATATTTAGATATGGGTTTAAAAGTAAGAAATAATCATGTTTTAAGCGGTAAATAAAAATAGTTATTTTATTTTGGAAAAATATTTGCGGACAAATTACCGAGGTAAAATATCGATAATTTGAAAATATCGTCCTAGGTAAAATATCGATAAAACAGCTGGAAATCGTTTTGTCAATAAAACTGCTTTTAAACAATAAGGATCATGCACGGCTATGGATTCATACACTAATGTATGTATTCAAACAAGATTATGAAATAAAATAATTTATTTTATTTTTGGAAAATAAAATGTATTTATGACATCGATCGTTGATATTATCGGTTTTATGTATTTCTTCGGAAATTCAAGTTAAGTTTAAATAATAAATAAATGGGTTTTTATTTACAAATATACCAATTTTAATTATTTAATAATGATGGTAAAATTATTTTTAAAATTTGTTTACCAAAATAGATAGTTCGTAGAAAAATAGAAAATGTGACCGAAAAACGTTTTCCGGAATTTCGACTTTTCGACACCGGAAAGTTATCGGGAACGTTGTTCGCCTCTGTGCTCTATATACACACATATATAAGATTTCATTAACCAAATAATAATAGTACACTAATAGTATATTATCTTATGTTAATTATGTTTAACAAGTGATGTGACAAGTCATGGTTTTAAAAATAATAACTTATATATATAAGTATATATCATTATATCTTGTCATATCTTAGCCATATCATCGTTATCTATCATGAACTAAAGGATGTGACTAGAGAGGGTGGATGTGACATATGAGGGGGAGGAAGGTAGTGATATGACTTGTCAAAATAATGACATGTTAGGATATTTTAAAACTAAGGTTAAAATGGTAATTTTCCTACATTCTTTCATCTATAAATACACATCCCTTCACCGTATTTTTATTTACTTCTCCATTTCCATTTTCCTAAAGCTTTCTTCATGTTTCATGGCTTCTTATGTTATTTTAAGTTTTTTTAAATCAAAAGATTTAAATTGTTTTAGAGATGCAAACTTGTTTTTAAATTCTTTCTTCTCCATTTTTCCTCCACCTTATTCGGCCATAACTTTCTCCATTTTACACGAAATCAAGATTTTCTTTTTCAAATCGTATAAAATTTCGGTAGCTATAACTTTCTTTTTTACCACTTTTTCTAATTTCAAGCTTAGTTTTGTCAAAATCTCATTTATTTGCAGTATACTTTTAAACTCAGATCAGGTCCGAAAATAGCTCTCCTTCTTTTGACCACATCTACTTCAAATAAAATCTTATTTGAGTGATTCTTTTTTTTAAATTATAGAGGAAAAAATTTTATAAAAAAATTTTGATCGCTTTTTCAAAATCTGAGAGTAATATGTCCAAAAATTCAAGTGGAAGATGACATATTCTTGGGGTGATTTTTAGGCATCTGAAGCATTACAGGTTTCAAAGATTTTCGGTGAGTAAAACTACTTTATTTTTGAAAAGTTTTTGACTTTATTATGATGTGTTATTGTAATGATAATATGATGAGAAAATTGAATGGTTATTATGTTGATCGATGGTGATTTGATGGATGTTATGTTTGGTATTGAATTTAAGATTTGAATGTGATGTTGTCAAGTTAGTAATCACATAATCTTATGTTTATATGCGTGTTTCATTGTGATATTAAGAGTATGGTAGTATGTATGTATGGTTGTGATTTAAGAATCAAGTATGTTGAGTTGAAACAAAGTTAACAACTTTCTATGTTACGACGGACGTGAGATCCGATTTGAAATCAAAACCATGATTTCTGGTTTCAAAGTTTGGAAATGGTTTTAAGTTTTATCTTGATTTAAGGTTTCAAAACTTTCTAAATATTATTTCAAAACATGTAGGAGCAAGAATTTAAGTGAAGTATTTCACTTAAAATAGATAGAGCGAACTGCGCTCATAACGATTGTCGCTATGGATGCAATTCGACAAAAAATCATGATTTCCATCTATAAGTGATCCATTTGGGAATTTTTTTGCAAAAGTTTTCCAAACTTAATTAGTAACATAAAAAGTGATTAAGTTTAGATTATTTAATAATTTATTTATTTAATAAAATAATTAAAGGTAATTAGCACTAAATTAGTAATTAAGTAAGTGATTAGAGGTTAAGTAAAACTTAAGGAAGGTTAATTACTAATTATCGATTAATAAGATTTTAATTAGTGATTAATAAAGATAAGAAGAAATTAAATTGTTAATTATTATTTAGTTAAGTTAAGTAGGTTAATTAATTATTATTTAATTAAGTGATTACTTAATTAATTTTTAATTAATTAGGGTTTAGCTAATAATGAATTTTTTAAACCTTAACTAAGATACATTAGGAAGTTAATTAGGACTTAACCAAGTCCATTAAGTTAATTAAAGTTTAATTATGAATTAATACTAATTTATTAAGACATAATTAGGCTTTAAGATAATTAAAAATAGTTTAATCTTTTCAAAGCTATTTTTAAACTTAATCGATTATGTTTTAATCAATTTTCTTTTTAAGATTAATCGATTTAAAATAAAGGGATCTCTCGTCTGGACCATTAAGTAGCCAAATGAATTAAAGTAGTGATTATAAAACGTTGACACATTTTATGGAAAGTAAGTTGACTTGTGTTTAGCACAGATGTTGAATATCGGTAACATGATAAACACAAGAAAGTTAATTTCAATAAGCGGGTCATGGTAACTTAAGCATATAGAATAAACTTCTGCATGTACATTTTTCACCGATAATGGATTTACCTATATTTATAACCTGGACATCTACCTATGATTGTTTGTATGTTATGTGAGAATCCCTTACATATCTGATGTTTTGCAGTATTTATGATATAACTTAGATAAGTTAAACCGAAATTTAATTATCCATTGTAGTCGTTGAGCCTCTGTTTGGTTTTGTAAAGTAAGTATTTCATTCTCTTTTGAAATGGTCTTCAAAGTTATTCTATTTTGAACAAGATATTTGAAGAATGTTTTGACAATTGGTTTGAGAAGTTTTATAGATGATTTTGGGTATTCAGAAAATGAGTTTTAGTAACAGTTTTGAATGTTTATACAAAGATTTTATAAATGGATTTGAATGTCTATAAAGGGAAGTTTTATACAAGGTTTGAAAGTTTATAAAAAAGTTATATAACCAGGTTTGAATAATTATAAAGAGTCAAAAATGAGTATGGAAATTGGTAAATTTTTGTAAACGGGTTTGGTTTAAAGCAAAGAGGATTTCAACGATAAAGAAAATTTATAAAAGAATTTATTTAAGATATTAAAATGGGAATTTGAGGTTTGGGTTTCTCGAGGCTGACCTTTTAAAAATGGTGGTATGGGATATCCATTCCACACTTAACACCGAAGGAATAGTGCTTGGAGTTATCCTTTTCTCCAGTTTAGATAATGTAGTTTAATCCTTTTTAAGAGATTTGGTAATGGGAAATCATACAAATGTTTTGTGAATATACTTATGTAAAGGAGATAAGTATATGAATGTTGATAAATGTTTGGGAAAACAGATTTAATAAATGAAAATGGTTTTTAGGCTTAGTGATTGCTTTGGATAATTAAATCTCTAGATTTTGTTGTTGTTAATTGATAGTTAAACACCCGACTTACAAATTTGGTCTAATTTGACTTAGGAAGCGTGAATGTAAATTTGATTTCCCTGATAAGGACTCGAAAACTTACTTCCAAAAGAACCGAAAATGAGTCAATTGGAAATTATCGGTCGTTGGTACGGAGAGACCAGGATCGGATTTATATATCCGAAAACCACTCTGAACCAACATGCACGTTCGAGTGGAAGACATCTTGATGATGATTGAAGATGGTGCTCTTTGAAGTGCAAGGGCTACTGCTACTAATCTTGAGGGTGATTCCCAAATGTATGTTGTAGAGTTAGTGCCTTCGGTTTCATTCCGACCTAGAACAAACTTGTATGGATGAATGCTGGCATTGCATTAACGCTTGGAGGGCAGCGTTAGCATTCCAAGATCGATTGCTATTCAGAAAGTTAAAATGTAGCCTCAAGCATCATCAATCGGGAATGGCTAAAAAAGGGGATATGCAGCAGGGCTATGTGGGTCGCACCCATTAGGGTATATCATCAACCATCTAGATATATACACAATCATGAATTCGTGTATGTGGGAGCGCTCGGTTAATGGTTGCAAAGCAATTGGGGTGATGATATATTCAGTACTATCCAACAAGGGGTAGGCCAGTCCTGTGTTGGCAGGGGTCGTTAGGTAAGACCTCGGTACATTTTTCTAGAGGTGTACTATGGCGAGCGGTACCCTAGTAGCCCAGTCATTAGTTGGGATCCAATCTCCAATACGTGCCTCACGTTTTCGATTGTAGAGCCTAGTATGTTGGATGTGAGATGTAAGCATTTCAGCTATTTTATCTATTTACTTTAAACCTATACACTATGATAATATCACTGGATTTTGATATAAAATGTTTTGGTTATCGTAAGGTAAAAACCCATTCGTTTTTATGTGCGCTGTGGCCTTACGAGATACCCTTTGTTTGAAAAGTTTTCAAATGTAGAAACCAGTTTGGTTGTTACTTGATATCGAGTTTTACTCATGCTGGTTTACCAGACTGACCCGGGCGTTATTCTATATAATGCTCGGGTTAGACCGAGCATGTTTTCCCAGGTTTAGCTGGACACTTTGGAGTTAAAGATGAGCTGGATGGTCAAGACGTATTCACATATATTTTTCTTGCGCTATATTATAAAGTCGGTATGTTTGTCAATGTGAGGATGGGTTTTTATAAATATCCAAAAATTTAAGACAAGTCTAATGTACTCTGATGTTGTATATATGAATAAAGATGTTTCCTTTTTGTAAAGATCATTGTTATATTATATATTATTCGCTGCGTTGTGAGAGTCTGTGTTTTTTTGTTTTCTTCTATCTTCTACCTTCTTCTTTCACCCTAACAAATCAGTATTTCTGGCACTTGAATGTTCGACATGTGATACAGTGGACGTATTAGTATTGATTTTCGAGGATCGAAAATCATGTTCGTTACATTTTGTATCAGAGCTGAAGGTTAAGCGAGAACCTTGGCCCTAGTGGGGTGAACTCATTTGGAATTGGTTAAGTAAGACCCTAGAATGAGCCTGGGTGTATTATAAATATGAGTGTGTATTTATTAACGAGTAAAAATGTTTTATATTGTGATGTTTGATCTGTTAAGTGGCCTAAGAATTCTGGTCGATGCGTTTGGCCAACGTTATTGATAGGGATTTCCTAAACACTTGAACAAGTCCAATTGACATAATATTATTTTAAAATTGGTAAATGAAATAATTGCCTATGATGTATTTTATGTATAAAGGTATGATTTTCAAAAGTCTATATAGTTATCGATGAGATGTAGGATTAAAATTGGATTTAGAATAGAATGTGTTTAGTTAAAAAAAATCTTTAGATGACCTTTTAAAAATGAAAAGGATTGTGAGAATATTAAATCACAGTGGCTTTGATAAAGATTTAAATGATTTCGGAAAAGTTGTAGTAATTGTACTTAAAGAGATTTTAAGATATAAATATTTTAAAATGGATTTGAAAGCAAAGTTTTATTTAGATAGGTCGAGATGGAGTTTCGATCGGTTTTGAGATAATTGGAATAATCTTCTAAGTGACAATCGAATGTTTGCTTAGGCAGATATGATAATGCACTTAGTAAATTACCCTCTTTGTCATTGTACAATTGAAACGAGTTAGAATCTGAATGAATCCAAAGCTAGTGGATGATTTTATTAAAGAGCTATTTATCTATAAATAGTATTGTTTCAAAAGGGAATTCGTGAAGAAAGAAATATTTTTATGATTAACTAGTTCGAGTGTCTTGGAAATGACTAAAAATAGGTAAGAGATGTGTTCGCATGGTAAACACTTCTCTTGAGTATTTCCCTACTTTGTAAAAGGATATATGATACTAATTGGTAGTACCCGGTTCCTTGATATCATTTTAGAGTTACTCGGGCTATATGTATGCTTTTAAAATGTTTTTTGAAATAAAACCCTGATATTGTGTTCTCGAATCCCTTAAAAGAATAGAGTTTTCAAAATAAAGAGATGTCTTGATTAAGAGAGGGTTAATAAATAATGTTTTAAATTTGTTGAACATCCTAGGTTAAGTAAAACCAATTTAAATTTGAAATTGTATATACTCTTTTGGATATAGAAGAGTATCATACTAAAATGAATTTGAGTTATAAAATGTTAATAAACTTAAGTAATGTTCTTAAGTAAAATGATTATTCTTTAAAAAGGGTAATTATAAAATTGGGAAGTAAGAACCAATGGGATTAGTACGTAGGTTGTACGTAGATCATTTCTCCTTTTCACAAAGTTCTTGATCCAAGATTCGAGTACATGACCTGAGGTGTTTCACACTATTCCAAATAGGGATTTATCGCCCGATTTTTGATGATGAGCTTTGATGAGGGTTCTTATGTGGAACCAAAGGTTGTCTATCATAGTTTATGGCTATGCAAGGAGAACAGAGGTTTCAAATTAAGAAGCCTTATCAAAGTCCGCAATAGGAAGTCGAGTGAGCGATACTAGTTCGGAAATGAAGTTATGTATTCGAGTGAGTGATCGAATCAGATTTTACATAGGAATGATCTATGTACATCATACAGATTGATGAATAGTTTTAAGTATTTCTGGGGATAGGGTTGTGGTATAATTTCGAGGACGAAATTCTTTTAAGGGGGGAATAATGTAACGACCCGCAAATTTATCAATTGGATAAATTATATTTATTTTTAAAATATTTAGATATGGGTTTAAAAGTAGGAAATAATCATGTTTTAAGTGGTAAATAATAGTTATTTTGTTTGAGAAAAATATTTGCGAACAAATTACCGAGGTAAAATATTGATAATTTGTAAATATCGTCCTAGGTAAAATATCGATAAAACAGTCGTAAATTGTTTTGTCAATAAAAATGTTTTTAAACTATAAGGATCGTGCACGGCTCTAGATTTATACACTAATATATGTATTCAAACAAGATTATGAAATAAAATAATTTATTTTATTTTTGGAAAATAAAATGTATTTATGACATCGACCGTTGATATCATCGGTTTTATATATTTCTATGGAAATTCAAGCTAAGTTTAAATAATAAATAAATGGGTTTTCATTTACAAATAAACCTATTTTCATTACTTAATAATGATGGTAAAATCGTTTTTTAACAAAATAAATAGTTCGTAGAAAAATAGTAAATGTGAAACATTTTCCGGAATTTCGACTTTTCGACACCGGAAATTTGTTAGGAACGTTGTTCGTCTTTGTGCACTATGTACACACATATATAAGAGTTAATTAACAAAATAATAATAATAATAATACACTAATGGTATATTATCTTATGTTAATTATGTTTAACAAGTGATGTGACAAGTCATGGTTTTAAAAATAGTAACTTATTTATATAAGTATATATCATTATCTCTTGTCATATCTCAGCCTTTTCATCATTATCCATCATGACCTAAAGGATATGACTAGAGAGGGTGGGATGTGACATATGAGGGGGAGGATGGTGGTGATGTGACTTGTCAAAATAATGACATCTTAGGATATTTTAAAACTAAGGTTAAAATGGTAATTTTCCTACCTTCTTTCATCTATAAATACACATCCCCTTCACCATATTTTCATTTTCTTGTCCATTTCCATTTCCCTAAAGCTTTCTTCATGTTTCATGGTTTCTTATGTTATTTTAAGGTTTTTTTTTGAAATGAAAAGATTTAAATTGTTTTAAAGATGCAAATTTGTTTTTAAATTCTTTGTTCTCCATTTTTCCTCCACTTTATATGGACATAACTTCCTCTATTTTACACCAAATCAAGATTTTCGTTTTTTCAATTTGTATAAAATTTCAGTAGCTACAACTTTTTTTTACCACCATTTCTAATTTCAAGCTTAGTTTAGTCAAAGTCTCATTTCTTTGCTGTGTACTTTTAAACCCAGAAATTCAGGTCCGAAAATAGCTCTCCTTCTCTTGACCATATCTACCACAAAGAAATTCTGATTTAAGTGATTTCTTTTTAAATTGTAGAGGAAAGAATTTTCTAAAATTTTTCTTTTGATCACTTTTTCAAAATCTGAGGGTAATATGTCCAAAAATCAAGTGGAAAGTGCCATATTCTTGGGGTGATTTTTGGTGCATCTAAGGCATTTTAGGTTTCAAAGATTTTCGGTGAGTAAAACAATTTTTTTAGAAATGTTTTTGAATTTATTATGATGTTTTATTGTGATGATAATATGATGAGAAAATTGAATGGTTATTATGTTGAATGATGGTGATTTGATGGATGTTATGTTTGGTATTGAATTTAAAATTTGAATGTGATGTTGTCAAGTTAGTAAGCATATAACCTTATTATTATATATATGTTTCATTGTGATGTTAAAAGTATGGTAGTATGTGAAAGGGAGTGCGAATTAAGGATCTTAAGGCTAATTTAACACTAGAGGGGGGGGTGAATAGTGTTTAATGGATTCTAAGACTTATATGGACTAAATTAAAATTATGACACAAACAAATGCAGAACTTAATCACAGAACAATCACAGAATCAAACACAGATGCAGAAAGTAAATAAAAAGCAGTAAAAGGAATGAACACACCGGATTTTATACTGGTTCGGAGTTACCATACATCCAGTGCTGTACTAAGGCAGAACACCTCATACAGATTTTTATTATACCAAAGTCGAGATTACAATCCCCAATTTCTAAAGGCCTTGAGGTACCCTCATGTCTCACGAGTCCGGGGCAAACTCTCTTGATTTACGAGCCACAAGATTACCCAATTGATTTCCAGGCACAACCACACCTTATAGAGCGACTCGATAAACTTTTGATTACAAATTGATCCTATAACTCTGAATAACAATTTGATCTTCGAGAGAGGGTAGAGAACCAAACAAGAATGAGATTCTAATTTGATTCACTTGGGAATTCGGCAAAATTTCGGCACGATCTTAAAAATATGACAATTTTAGAATATGGATTTGTGGAGAAGAAGGAGTGAAGAAAATAAGAAAATAGTTAGTTAAAATATTCATTTGTGAAGGCTATTTATAGACCAGTAATGGTCATAACCATTCGTGAAGAGATTTAAACGAATAGACACTTCTTTTGAAAATTGAAACTTTTGAATTTAACAGCCACCATGTCGACATGGGGTATCCCATGATGTCGACATCCCTTAGCTAAAAATAATGTAAAATTTGTTTTGAAAATGGTATTGAATGGAAAACAAGATGAAATGATTCTGGAGTAAAATAAACTAATTTTCCTATGTTTTATAATAAAGAAGATTAGAAAAATATATTTTTAGAATGTATATATAATTTTGATTTTAAATCTCAAGTATATATATATATATATATTATAAAAGATCAGAAGATAGTTTTTAAAAACACACGAAGTTTAAAACAAGAGTTTATTTAAAAAAACAAAGAATATTTTAAGGCTAAAACAACTTTTTGAAAATCATTTGAAAAGATAATTTTTAAGGCTAAAACATTTTGTAAAGCAGTTTTGAAAATCATTTTGAAAAACCAATTTGAAGTAGTTTTGCAAGCTTCTTCCTGCAGAATATCTCATCACATCAGGACTCGAGAACTTGTACAAAACTAGGATGTTCGTGGGTTTGTAAGCCACTTGTCGTAGGTTTGTAAGTTACTTGTCGTGGGTTTGTAAGCCACTAAGAAGATAGAAATGGGTTCTATCCCAAATGAAACTTGGAATGAAGATTTCCGTGCTATTATGAATTTTTAACAATAAACTAGACACTTATCTTGAAATCTTAATCTTGATACTCATGAGTCTTCAAACTTGATCTTTATACTGTACAGTCTTCAATAATCAGTACCTACATTATATATATTCTGCATAATAACATTCATATATATATATATATCTAGACAATAGTGTTAGTATATAATTATAATAAAATAAGTTACAAAGGATGTTGTCATCAAAACCACTATCTCCAGTTCCTAACAATCTCCCTCTTTTGATGATGACAACCTTATAAAATATACTTACCACTTTGATTATACCATAACTTCCCCTTACTCCAACAACTCCCCCTTACTCCAAGCCTACTATTTTATATAACTTTTCCACCTTTGTCATCAACAAAACAATAACCTATAATCCTTGAACTTAGTAGAAAATGAGATAAACAAACATATGACATAAGAATAATAACTATGTATGAGTGAAATATAGCATCCTAAGTTAAATGGAATTCAAGATTTTATACACCAAAGATTGTTTTTAGAAGAACATTAATTAAGATAACACTTTATACACAAATTAACAATCCAATATATAATCAAGAAAGAGAAAAACAAAAATGAAAAACACTTAAAGAGGACCCTTAACTATTGGTGATTTATGGACCGAACAATTTGGATAGTGGAGACAAAAGTTTCCACATTGTTCGACCAAGTTCCCATTAGCGTCAAAAAGGACCTCTCCAACGCAAATCACGCCATCGTCTTCGTCCATATGAACATCCGGATTCGGCAGAGGATGTTCTTCTTCTTGATCCTCTTGTAGTTCTTCTAGAGGCTCTTCTTCTTCAAAATCAATGGCTTGTGATGATTCTTCGATGACAATGGGATTGGCAAGGTTATCCATAAGGAATTTTTGTAAATTCCTAAGAATTCTTCCTTGCCTATCTTGTTCTCTAGCCATTCGTAGTTGACTCACTTGAATTTCCGTCATCATTTGAAGCAAATCTTTCATCTTCTCTTGCAATTGATGACTCGTACGTGTGTGTAACATTGAAAAGGGTCAGAATGAGGAGAAGTGGGTGAAGAAGGTTCATTATTAGAAGAGGAAGCCATTAATTTACTGTTTTAGAAGTTTATTACAGAGAATAGAACAGAGAAAAGGAGTAAAAGTCGAAATATATAAATATATAACCAAATAACTAATTTTAGAGGGAAATTTAAATTTGAAAATCTCGGCCTATATGTCGACATAGGGGGATGGGTCATGTCGACATGCCCAGTTTAATTTTTGAGAAAATTTTATTTATATTAATTATTAACTATACTAGTATTATTTATAATTTATATTTAAGTTAATGAACATATACCTAAATCTATTCTAAATTTAGTAAAGTTTTGTTCATTTAATGGTTTGGTTAATATATCAGCAATTTGTTTTTCAGTATTAATATATTCAAGAGTTATGACTTCTTTACTTATATTATCTCTAAGAAAATGATGTCTAATAGCAATATGTTTTGTTCTAGCATGATGAGTTGGATTTTTAGATAAGTTTATTGCACTAGTATTATCACAATAAATTGGTGATTTAGTTATAGTTAATCCAAAATCTTTTATCCAAAATCTTTTAAAGTTTGTTGCATATATATAACTTGAGAACAAGCCAAAGCAGCTTATATATATTCTGCTTCAGTTGTTGACAAGGATATAGTGTTTTGCTTCTTACTAAACCAGGAAACCAGAGAATGTCCTAGAAAGTGACAAGTTCCACTTGTACTTTTTCGGTCTGATTTACAACCAGCGTAATCAGCATCACAATATGAAATTAAATCAAATACATCATTTTTAGAGTAAAATAAACCATAATTTAAAGTATGTTTTACATATCTTAAAATTCTTTTAATAGCTTTTAAGTGAGTTTCTTTAGGTTGAGATTGGTATCTTGCACAGAGACAGACAATATGCATGATGTCAGGACGACTTTCTATTATATAAAGCAGCGAACCAATCATTCCCCTATATAATTTTTGATCAACATCTTTTGATTTATCTTCTTTACTTAAAGCTACATTAGTTGTCATTGGAGTTGGTTTCCCACTAGAAGTGGTCAATACTAATTTATTAATTAAATCCTTATCATATTTTTCTTGACTAATGAAAATTTCTTTATCTAATTGTTTGATTTGAAGTCCTAAGAAGAAACTTAGTTCTCCCATATGACTCATTTCAAATTCTTTAGTCATTATATCTGAAAATTCTTTATTCATTATGTTATTAGTTGATCCAAATATTATATCATCTACATATATTTGTACTAATTGAATATCATTTTTGTTTCTTTTAATAAAAAGAGTTGTATCTATTTTACCAATTTCAAAACCATATTGTAGTAAATAAGATCTTAGTCTTTCATACCAGGCTTTGGGAGCTTGTTTCAGACCATATAAAGCTTTCTTTAGTTTATATACATGATTTGGAAATTCATTATTTTCAAAAAGTGGAGGTTGTTCAACATAAACATCTTCTTTTACAAAACCATTTAGAAAAGCACTTTTAACATCCATTTGATATAACTTGAAATTATTGTAGTTTGCGAAAGCAAGTAAAATCCTGATAGCTTCTAGTCTTGCTATGGGTGCAAAGGTTTCGTCATAATCAATTCCTTCTTCTTGACAATAACCTTGCACGACTAAACAGCTTTATTTCTCACGACCTCACCAAGTTCATTCATTTTATTTTTATAAACCCGTTTTGTTCCAATTATACTTTTATCCTCAGGTCTAGGAACAAGTTCCCAAACATCATTTATGGTGAACTGATTCAATTTTTCTTGCATAGCAAGAATCCATGAATCATTAGATGATGCTTCCTTTGGATTTTTAGGTTCAATAGTTGATATAAAAGCTACATTACTCATACTATTTAGTTGATTTCTTGTTTTAACTATAGATTCAATATTCCTAGTATATTTTCTACAGGATGATATTTTAATAGTCTAATTCTTTTATTAGGTTGAATGATTTCACAATTAGTTTCATTAGGTTCATTATTTAAAGTTACAAAATCTTCTTCATCTTCTATTTGTACAGTATCTTTAAAATTTTCATCAAAAGATACATGCATTGTTTCTTCAATAGTGTTAGTTCTTAAATTATAAACTCTAAATGCTTTAGTTCTATTAGAATATCCAATAAAGATACCTTTGTCGGATTTAGGTTCAAATTTATCTAAATTATCTTTTGTATTAAGAATAAAACACTTACTACCAAAAACTTTAAAATAAGCTACTATGGGTTTCTTATTGTAAAGTAATTCATATGGTGTTTTATTAGTTAATGGTCTAATTAAAATCCTATTTAATATATAACAAGCTGTAGCGACTGCTTCAGTCCAAAAGTTTTTAGGTAAGTTACTATCAGAAAGTATTGTTCTAGCACACGCTTGAATCGTTCTATTCTTACGTTCTACCACTCCGTTTTGTTGTGGAGTTCTTGGAAAAGAGAAATTATGAGTAATTCCCTTTTTATTACAAAAATTCTCAAAATTTTCTTTTTCAAATTCTCCACCGTGATCACTACGAATAGTTTTTATTTTTAAAGAAAGTTGATTTTGAATTCTTTTAGCAAAATTCTTAAATAATTCAAAAGCATCACTTTTAAGTTTAAGAAAAATTGTCCAAGTATATCTAGAATAATCATATACAATTACAAAAACATTTTTATTGTGATTAATTGATTGAACTTGAGATGGACAAAATAAATCTAAATGAAGTAATTCTAGAGGTTTAGAAGTAGAAATCATATCTTTTAATTTAAATGAACTTTTCTTAAGTTTTCCTAATTGGCAAGCATCACATATACTATCTACTTTAAAGTTTAACTTGGGATGACCTCTAACTAAGTCAAGTTTTAATAACCTAGATAACAGTTTGAAATTTAAATGACCAAATCTTTTATGCCAAATCCAAGGGTCACTTGTATTAGCCAAAAGACATAAGTTATCATTTGAAACTTTCATACTAAGGATGTAAATGTTTTTCTTCCTAATTCCTTCAAAGATAACATTTGACTTATTATCTTCGATGCGACACTTATCTTTTCCAAATTTAATTTTGAATCCTTTATCACATAGTTGACTTATACTAAGCAGATTATGTTTTAAATTCCTAACTAGCAAAATATCAGAAATAAGAGGAGTTTTAGAATTACCGACATTGCTGATGCCAATCACATATCTTTTTGAGTTATCTCCAAAGTTGACCAATTCATCATCTTGATATATAATGTCATTGAGTATCTTGGGATTTCCAGTGATATGCCTTGAACAGCCACTATCAAGTATCCATTTATCTTTCTCAATTTGCACAGTTTGTCCATTAGTTGTTGATTCTTCAAAAGCCATGTAACATGTTTGTTCCTGCATAACAAACTAATTCGGTAGATAACTTGATTTTTCATAAAAACTATATGCAGACCTATGATACTTTGATGAAATGCATAAATTCAAACTAGTATTAACAAAATTTCCTAAAAATGCCATTTTTAACTTTTCAAGTTTCAGATTATGAAAATTATGAAAACCTATGCTCTATACCAATTGAAAGGGAGTGCGGATTAAGGATCTTAAGGCTAATTTAACACTATAGGGGGGTGAATAGTGTTTAATGGATTCTAAGACTTATATGGACTAAATTAAAACTAGGACACAAAAAAATGCAGAACTTAATCACAGAACAATCACAGAATCAAACACAGATGCAAAAATTAAATAAAAAGTAGTAAAAGGAAAGAACACACCAGATTTTATACCGATTTGGAGTTACCCTACATCCAGTCCTGTACCAAGGAAGAACACCTCATACAAATTTTTATTATATCAAAGTCGAGATTACAATCCTTAATTTCTAAAGGCCTTGAGGTACCCTCATGTCTCACGAGTTCGGGGCAAACTCTCTTGATTTACGGGCCACAAGATTACCCAATTGATTTCCAGGCACAACCACACCTTATAGAGAGACTCGATAAACTTTTGATTACAAATTGATCCTATAACTCTGAATAGCACTTTGATCTTCGAGAGAGGGTAGAGAACCAAACAAGAATGAGATTCTAATTTGATTCACTTGAGAATTCGGCAGAATTTCAGCAAGATCTTAAAAATAAGAAAATTTTAGAATATGGATTTGTGGAGAAGAAGGAGTGAAGAAAATAAGAAAATAGTTAGTTAAAAAATTCGTTTGTGAAAGCTATTTATAGACCAGTAACGGTCATAACCATTCGTGAAGAGATTTAAACGAATATGCACTTCTTTTGAAAATGACCAGTAATGGTCATAACCATTCGTGAAGTGATTTAAACGAATAGACAATTCTTTTGAAAATTGAAACTTTTGAATTTAACGGCCACCATGTCGACATGGGGTATCCCATGATGTTGACATCCCTTAGTTAAAAATAATGTAAAATTTGTTTTGAAAATGGTATTGAACGGAACACAAGATGAAATGATTCTGGAGTAAAATAAACAAATTTTCCTATGTTTTAAAATAAAGAAGATTAGAAAAATATAATTTTAGAATGTATATATAATTTTGATTTTAACTCTCAAGTATATATATATATATATATATATATTTTAAAAGATCAGAAGATAGTTTTTAAAAACAAACGAAGTTTAAAACAAGAGTTTATTTAAAACAAAAACAAAGAATATTTTAAGGCTAAAACATCTTTTTGAAAATCATTTGAAAAGATAATTTTTAAAGCTAAAACATTTTGAAAAGCAGTTTTGAAAATCATTTTGAAAAACCATTTTGAAGTAGTTTTCCAAGCTTCTTCCTACAGAATATCTCATCACATCAGGACTCGAGAACTAGTACAAAACCTGGATGTTCGTTGGTTTGTAAGCCACTTGTCTTAGGTTTGTAAGCTACTTGTCGTGGGTTTGTAAGCCACTAAGAAGATAGAAATGGGTTCCATCCCAAATGAAACTTGGAATGAAGATTTCCGTGCTATTATGAAGTTTTAGCAATAAACTAGACACTTATCTTGAAATCTTGATCTTGATACTCATGAGTCTTCAAACTTGATTTCTTCATTCTTGATCTTTATATTGTACAGTCTTCAATAATCAGTACCTGCCTTATATATATCCTGCATAATAACATTCATATATATCTGGATAATAGTGTTAGTATATAAGTTATAATAAAATAAGTTACGAAGGTTGTTGTCATCAAAACTGTTAGGAAATCAATTCCTTGGTTTCGATGATCACAACTATGCAATGGAAAAAAAATGTACATATACAGGAAGTTGATATAGTAACATGACCAAAGAGACAAGAACAAGACTCAAAAGAAGTATCAAGAGGCTACAAGTCGAGAGAATCAAAAAAGAAATGATAAAGGCACAAGAAAAGCAACATGCACTAATCCAGACCTCTGAGTGCACTGCCCAGACGTCTGGTTAAGATCTCTGGTTCACAAACTCAGAAGAAACCAGACGTCTGATCCTGAACTCAGACGTTTGAAATACATCCAGACAGAAAATAGAAATGAAGACCAGACGTCTGGATAATAAACTCAGACGTCTGAAATGCTACCAGACACCAAAAATATATGAAGGCCAGACGTCTGAGGTCATTTTCCAGACGTCTGATTATAGGCTCGACCGTGTATTTTGAAACTCCAACTGTCACATCCGAAAAGGCACATCCGCTCCTCTTCACCGCAACTCTTCATCACTAACAGGAGCAACTATACAACGATTGTTAATGAAGGCAACTACACATAGAAACTCTTCACCACTATAAATAGCATCAGGAATTCAAGAGAAAGATTCACCTTACTCACTTACGCTCTTATCTCTTGTACTCTGATTTATTCCTGATATATAAGCAATCAACTACCTGTATTTAATTCTTCCATATATACAGAACTCCTCATTCAAATATTCTCTAGATAGATATATATATTGGAAGCATTTGTACTCAATAGTCAACATCTGTGTTATAGAACACATTGTTGACAAAGAAACTCTGCTATTGTAAACATGTTCCTGCGGGTCAAGTGAGGGTTAGTTGAAAGGAAATTCCGAAGAGTAGCTTCGAGACTGGACGTAGGATGGGAGGTCCGAACCAGTATAAAATACCGGTGTGATTATTTTCATTTACTTTGCTACTATCGTTTATCAAGTTATATTATATAGTTAGCTGTTTATACTTGCATATATATATCCTATACGATCCACTCATACAGACTTTCAATTGGTATCGGAGCAAGGTTTGTTTAAAAGAACAGTAACACGTTTTTTTACTCATTCTAATATGGCAAGTATTTTTCAAGGAGGACAATCCATAGCACGACCCCCACTTTTTAATGGCTCTAATTATTCATATTGGTCAACACGTATGAGAATTTTTATGGAAGCCAATGGTTTAGAAATTTGGTCAGCCACTCAAGATAAATATGAAGCTCCAACTACTGCTATGAACACATGGACCGATGCACAAAAGACCTTAGCATCAAATAATGCTAAAGCTATGAATGTTTTGTTTTGCTCACTAGACAAAAATGAATTTTCACGTGTCATGTTATGTACAACTACATTTGATATTTGGCGTACCTTACAAATTACACATGAAGGTACAACAAAGGTCAAACAAACTAAAATTTCAATTTTGCAAAACCAATTTTCATCATTTAAAATGAAACAAAATGAAACTATAGTAGACATGTATTCTAGATTTCAAACTATTCAACATGATCTGATGGCATTAGGAGTTAAGTTTACTGATTTTGATTTAGTTTCTCGTATACTCAACTCTTTAACACCTGATTGGGAAAGAAAGGTATTAGCTATTAAAGAAGCTAATGATCTTTCTACTCTCAAAGTTGAAGAGTTGATAGGAAATTTGATGTCCTATGAAGCTAATTTGCAGGCACGTAAGGAATTAAATTCGAAGAAGAAGAACATAGCATTTCCATCAATAAAGAATGATGACTCAGATTTAGATGAAGATGAGATAGTATTTATTGCCAAAAACTATAATAGATTCAAGAAATTTAGAAAGATGACCAAGTTTCAAAAAGAAGGAAAGACCAACTCAACAAATCTATCTCAAATTAAGTGTTATGAATGTGATCAATACGGACACATGAAAAAGGATTGCCCAAAACTTAACAATGATAAAAAGAAGAGCAAATTTGAAAAAATCAAAAAGAAGAAATCTTTCAAAGTAACATGGGATGATACTGATTCTTCATCTTCAGAAAGTGATAGCGATAGTGACGGAGAGCAAGCTAATGTATGTTTTATGGCACAAAAAGATGAGGTATGTCCGGAACTTAGCTATGAAGAATTATTTAAACTTAGCATGGAATTAGATGATAAATTTAGACAAATTAAAAAATTGAACAAAGAATATATAGTAAAAGTAAATAGATTAGAACTTGAAGTAGGAACGTTGAAAGATGAAAAAACTATTTTAGAAGAAGAACTTGAAATATCTCAAGAAAAATTAAGAAATAATGTGATAGAAAATGAGAACATTACTCTAGTAAAAGAACATGTTGATTTTAAAAATAGTATTGAATTATTGAAAACAGAAAATAGAGAATTAAAAGAAAAATTAGATAAAATTACCAATAATGTGTCAAAATTCAACAAGGGAAAACAAGATTTGGAAAATCTTATCAAAACATCAAAACCATCAGGTAATAGAAATGGAATAGGATTTAAAAAATGTTCTAAACAAAAAGAAATAATGCTAAAAAATTTAGTTATATAAAGACTAGAAGTTTATCTAAACAAAAATTGAATGTGAAAATTTGGGTTCCTAAAACAAATAATAATTTGATTAGACAAAAGCATATCAATAATTACTTAGAAAATGTAGTTTATAATAAAAACTATATTTATAAAGGTACCAAACCATCTTGGGTGTGGCAACCTTCCTCTAACAATTACGACCCTAATCAAATATATGGGTACCAATTAAAACATTTTTTATCTTGCAGGTACCCAAAATAAAAAATAAGGAGAAATAGATACTAGATAGCGGTTGCTCCAAACATATGACCGGAAATTCGAAAATGTTATCAAATATAACATACATCGAAGGTGGAATGGTAACATTTGGAGACAATTCAAAGGGACTTGTCATAGGCATTGGAGAAGTCATCAACTCTGGTATATCTAACTCTCCTATTATTACAAATGTTTTATTAGTAGAAAATTTAAAACACAACTTGTTAAGCATTAGTCAATTATGTGATAAAGGTTTTCAAATAAATTTTGAAAAAGATAGATGTAATATTTTAGATAATAACAAACAACTCATCTTTGAAGGTTTTAGAAACAAAAATATTTATGTATTAAACATGAATATTAATAAAAATTCAAACCAAAAGAATCTCATCTACGAGCTGTTAAGCGCATTTTACGTTATTTATCTAGTACTAAAGATTATGGTTTGTTTTATCCTAAAGGATCATCTTTTGAACTTGTCTCATATAGCGATGCGGATTTCGGTGGTTGTAGAACAGACCGTAAGAGTACTAGTGGAACATGTCATTTTATCGGACAATCTTTAGTTTCATGGTTTAGCAAAAAGCAAAATTGTGTTTCTTTATCTACTTGTGAAGCCGAATACATCTCCGCAGCTCTAGCATGTGCGCAAGTAATATACATGCAACAAACACTAATGGACTTTTGTAAAATTATCAAAAAATCTCCAATATATTGTGATAACACAAGTGCTATAAATTTGTCAAAAAATCCTGTTAATCACTCACGAACCAAACACATAGATATACGACATCATTTTTTACGAGACAATGTTGAAAAAGGAACTATCTCTTTAGAATACGTAAGTACCGAAAATCAAGTAGCCGACATATTTACAAAACTATTAAACGAACAAACTTTCATAAAACTCAGACGAAGTTTAGGAATTTGTTCACTTCAAGATCTTAACTAAAATTGAATTAAAAAAACTAAATTTAGTTCACCTCTTCATTACCACAAATTAATGAATTTCTGAACCATTAAAATTTTAGAAAATTAGTTTTCCTATAAATAACGTTTTCATCATATATATACACACATGTTTACATCACAAATATATACAAAATATCAAATTATTAAAATTTAGAAAAACAATGTCTTCTGGGAGTTCCTATATATCTATCTCCGTCTCCACACCATCGACGGACAGCTCAGTAGACACACCACAACGCCTTTCGACACCTACACCAAAGCAAGAACCGACAAATAGGTGGTCCTTGTATCATATGGATTTTACTCCAGAGAATAAGAAAACTAAAAGATCCTTGCTTATTTCTCCTAATACAAAGGAGAAAATTGATGAAATTCATCATTACCAAAAACAACAGATGGATCTTCAACGAGAGCTTTATTTCGAACAGAAAGTTACAGCACGAAGGCTAAGTTTTCTAGAACAAGTGGCGATGAAGTTTTGCTCGTCCCGAAAGAAAGATGTACATGAACCACTACCAAAACCTTGTAGTTCATTAGATCCATCTTCTTCGTATCGCACTCCTTTAGATCCTTCCCCAAGACGATATTCTGGCTCCCCACGGACCCACGAACGTAGGAATATATGGTCTCCACTTAAACCATGGAGGGATAACGACTCAGGAAATCCTAAAACTCCGTCGCCTAATAAATAAATAAATCAATTTATTTATTGTATATATGTATATGTTATTATATTTTACGATAATAAAGATCCCTATTATCAACATTTGATAAATAAATATAACCATCAACTTTAGACTATTTTTAGCAAAACTGCTCTTTTCAGACGTCTGACTATGGTCTTTAGACGTCTGATCCACTGATATATGTCACAGTTTTAAGCAATGTGCATATGTCAGACGTCTGATATACCCCTCGGACGTCTGGAATGAAGCTCTGTCTTCTCCAAGTTACATTCAGAATATTTCAGACGTTTGAAATAATATCCAGACATCTGACTTTGTTTTCTGGTTAAACATTAAACCAAATCAGACATCTGTGTTTAATTCCAGACGTCTGATAAATCTCTCTGCCTCTAAATTTTTTAAAATGTGTGAAACCAGACGTCTAACACATAAAAAACAGACGTCTGTTTGAATCTTCTGTATAATTTTAGGGCAAACCAGACGTCTGCTTTCAAATTCAGACGTCTGAACCTTTATTATACCCCTAAAATAACATCATTTTTTCACTTTTCAAACTCAAATCAAATTTTCCTCCCTGCCGATTTGCAATTAAATTTAAAATTCCACAATATTTCAAACCGAAATCACAATGCCTCCTCGTACAAAGAACATCAAAGCTCCAAAACGCAAACATGATCAACCTACGTCATCTTCAAACCCTCAGGTGTGTTCAGATGACCAAATCGAACGATGGATGCTCAAGGCGCCTCATTCGATTAAAAAGTATCAAGATATTCAAAAGAAAAAACTTCATATAGGACCTTTCTATAATCTACTTAAGTTTCCTATGTATGATCTCGATGAACTTTGTGAGAATGCTGGATTGGACACTTTAATTTCTTTTACATCCAATGACGTTCAAATAGATCAACTGGCTATATTCTTATTCTACGCCAATCTAGATAGCACTGCAGTTTGGAATACCACAAACGAAGACAACTGGCTATGGTCAAGCGTTTATGGAAATACTATTCGTTTAACTCCGAGAATAATAGGAAGAACTTTGGGATGCTCCGACACCGGCGAGGATCTACACAACATCCCGGATATGCGTTTTAAACCCAGGAATAATATCACTCATCAAATATGGGAGGACGAAATGCCGAAATTTGCTTCAAAACACTTACGTCCAAAAGCTAGACTCTTGACAAGAATGATAATCAATACAATTGTTCCACGCATGGGTAGTCATGAACAAATCACCGAACTGGAACACAAAGCTCTCTATGCCCTTTTTAGTGGAACTCGAGTTAATTGGGCCAAATTAATATTCGATGAACTCAAGCAATTTTGGAATCGATCGCGACCATCGATCATTTACCCAACTTATATTATGAAACTTCTTCGTGCAAACAATATTTTGTCTTATATATCAACCTTCGAAGAAATTTCACCTAAGTATGCCTCCACCAAATTCTTCTCCTTGATGCACTTACCCGAAATTCCACCGGAATTCATGTCCTTCGACGATTGGACTCACCATCAACAATCTAGAAGGGTTGACCCTCCTCCTCAAACCCATATTGATCCATCTCAAGAAGAAGAACAAAATCGGGAAATCACTCCCCCACCTCCCGCTTCATTTGAATATCCGGGACAAGATGACATTCTGGAAACTCGAACGGAAACAAACCAAAATGAAAGCATTCGAGATCTAACGCTTCGAAATCAACAAATCTTGTCACAGAATCAAAAAATTCTAGCAAAACGAATCGACAGCTTCGAGACATCTTTTGCTACAAGACTAGCCACGGTCGAAGAATCTCTTTCGATTGTTTTATCAGTTCTCAAGGAGGTACTTCAACAAGTACGTAATCCATCTCCATCCTCAGAAGATTGGACAACTCATGTGCCTTCTCCTCCCGCAAAACATTCCAAACTATTCGAGGGTGAATCATCCAAAGAAGCTTTGACATCTCCTTAAAAGACTAACACTTCTGACAAAATAATATCAAAGGAAGATGATCCAAAACAAGCTTCTCCTAAGTAATTCTAGAATTTAGGATTTGTTGTCTTTTTGTTCAAATCTATGAATGTACCTCCTTCGTATTATTAATGCAAATTTCTTTTTTGGCTTGAACTTTTATATATTCTTTTTGATAATGTCAAAGGGGGAGAAATATAGAAATAAACTTAAAACAAAATTAAGCACATATTCAGGGGGAGATTTAGAATATATATATATAAGTACATTGAATAGTTGTCATCATCAAAAAGGGGGAGATTGTTAGGAAATCAATTCCTTGGTTTCGATGATCACAACTATGCAATGGAAAACAAATGTACATATACAAGAAGTTGATATAGTAACATCAGCAAAGAGATAAGAACAAGACTCAAAAGAAGTATCAAGAGGCTACAAGTCGAGAGAATCAAAAAAGAAATGATAAAGGCACAAGAAAAGCAACATGCACTAATCCAGACCTCTGAGTGCACTGCCCAGACGTCTGGTTAAGATCACTGGTTCACAAACTCAGAAGAAACCAGACGTCTGATCCTGAACTCAAACGTCTGAAATACATCCAGACAGAAAACAGAAATGAAGACCAGACGTCTGGATAATAAACTCAGACGTCTAAAATGCTACCAGACACAAAAAAAAAATATGAAGGCCAGACGTCTGAGGTCATTTTCCAGACGTCTGATTATAGGCTCGACTGTGTATTTTGAAACTCCAACTGTCACATCCGAAAAGGCACATCTGCTCCTCTTCACCGCAACTCTTCATCACCAACAGGAGTAACTATACAACGATTGTTAATGAAGGCAACTACACATAGAAACTCTTCACCACTATAAATAGCATCAGGAATTCAAGAGAAAGATTCACCTTACTCACTTACGCTCTTATCTCTTGTACTTTGATTTATTCCTGATCTATAAGCAATCAACTACTTGTATTTAATTCTTCCATATATACAGAACTCCTCATTCAAATATTCTCTAGATAGATATATATATTGGAAGCATTTGTACTCAATAGTCAACATCCGTGTTATAGAACACATTCTTGACAAAGAAACACTGCTATTGTAAACCTGTTCCTCCGGGTCAAGTGAGGGTTAGTTGAAAGGAAATTCCAAAGAGGTGCTTCAGGACTGGATGTAGGACGGGAGGTCCGAACCAGTATAAAATACCGGTGTGATTATTTTCATTTACTTTGCTACTATCGTTTATCAAGTTATATTATATAGTTAGCTGTTTATACTTGCATATATATATCCTATACGATCCACTCATATAGACTTTCAAAAACCACTATCTCCAGTTCCTAATAGTATGGATGTATGGTAGTGATTTAAGAATCAAGAATGTTGAGTTGAAACAAAGTAAACAATTTTCTGTGTTGCGACGGACGTAAGATCCGATTTGAAATCAAAACTATGATTTCTAGTTTCAAAATTTGGAAATGGTTTTAAGTTTTATCTTGATTTAAGATTTCAAAAAATTTCTAAATATTATTTCAAAACATGTAGGAGTAAGAATTTAAGTGAAGAATTTCACTTAAAATAGATAGAGTGAACTGTGCTCAAAACGATAGTCGTTATGGATGCAATTCGACAAACATTCACAATTTCCATCTTGAAGTGATTCATTTTGGAATTGTTTTGCAAAAGTTTTCCAAACTTAATTAGTAACATTAAAAGAGATTAATTTTAGATTATTTAATAATTTATTTATTTAATAAAATAATTACAAGTAATTAGCACTAAATTAGTAATTAAGTAAGTGATTAGAGGTTAGGTAACAGTTAAGGAAGGTTAATGACTAATTATTGATTAATAAGGTTTTAATTATTGATTAATGAAGATAAGAAGTAATTAAATGGTTAATTATTATTTAACTAAGTTAAGTAGGTTAATTAATTATTATTTAATTAAGTGATTACTTAATTAATTTTTAATTAATTAGGGTTAACTAATAATGAATTGTTTAAACCTTAACTAAGATACATTAGGAAGTTAATTAGGACTTAACCAAGTCCATTAAGTTAATTAAAGTTTAATTATGAATTATCTTGATTTAATTAAGATATAGTTAGGGTTTAAGCTAATTAAAAATACTTTAATCTTTTCAAAGCTATTTTTAAACTTAATCGGTTATGTTTTAAATCAATTTTCTTTTTAAGATTAATTAATTTTAAATCAAAGGATCTCTCGTCTGGACCATTAAGTAGCCAAATGAATTAAAGTGGTCATTATAAAACATTGACACATTTTATGGGAAGTAAGTTGACTTGTGTTTAGCACAAATTTTGAATATTGGTAACGTGATAAACATAAGGAAGTTAATTTTAATAAGCGGGTCATGGTAACTTAAGCATATAGAATAAACTTCTGTATGTACAATTTTCATCGATAATGGATTTACCTATATTTATAACCAGAACATCTACATATGATTGATTGTATGATATGTGTGCATCCCTTACATATATGATGTTTAGCAGTATCTATGACATAACTTAGACAAGTTAAACCCAAATTTAATGATCCATTGTAGTCGTTGAGCCTCCGTTTGGTTTTGTAAAGTAAGTATTTCATTCACTTTTGAAATGATCTTCAGAGTTATTCTATTTTGAACAAGATATTTGCAGAATGTTTGGACAGTTGGTTTAAGAAGTTTTATAAATGATTTTCGGTATTCAGAAAAGAAGTTTTAGAAATGGTTTTGAATGTTTATACAAAGATTTTATAAATGGATTTGAATGTCTATAAAGGGATGTTTTATACAAGGTTTGAAAGTTTATAAAGAAGTTATATAACCAGGTTTGAATAATTACAAAGAGTTCATAAATGAGTATGGAAGTTGGTAAATATTTGTAAACGGGTTTGGGTTAAAGGAAAGAGGATTTCATGGATAATGAAAATTTATAAAAGAATTTATTTAAGATAAATAAAACGGGAATTCGAGTTTTGGGTTTCTTGGGGCTGACCTTTTAAAAATGGTGGTGTGGGATATCTGTTCCATACTTAGCACCAAAGGAATAGTGCTTAGAGTTATCCTTTTCTCCAATTTAAATAATGTTGTTCAATTCGTTTTAATAGATTTGGTAATGGGAAATCATACAAATGTTTTGTGAATATACTTATGTAAAGGAGATAAGTATATGAATGTTGATAAATGTTTGGGAAAACAGATTTAATAAATGAAAATGGTTTTGAGGCTTAGTGATTGCTTTGGATAATTAAATCTCTAGATTTTGTTGCTGTTATTTGATAGTTAAACACCTGACTATCAAATTTGGCCTAATTTGACTTAGGAAGCATGAATGTAAATTCGAGTTCCCCGATGAGGACTCAAAAACTTACTTCCAAAAGAACCGAGAATGAGTCAACTGGAAATTATCTGTTGTTGGTATGGAGAGACCGGGATCAGATTTATATATCCGAAAACCAGTCTGAACCAACATGCACGTTCGAGTGGAAGACATCTTGATGATGATTGAAGATGGTGCTCTATGAAGTGCAATGGCTACTGCTACTAATCCTGAGGTGATTCCAAAATGGATGTAGTAGAGTTAGTGCCTTCGGTTTCATTCAGACCCAGAACGAATTTTTATGGATGAATGCTGGCATTGCACTGACGTTTGGAGGGCAGCGTTAGCATTCCAAGATGGATTGCTATTCAGAAAGGTAAAATGTAGCCTCAAGCCTCGTCAACCGGGAATGACTAAAACAAGGGATATGCAGCAGGACTATGTGGGTTGCACCCATTAGGGTATATCATCACTCTTCTAGATAAATACACAATCATTAATGAATTCGTGTATGTCAGAGCGCTCGGTTAAAAGTTGCAAAACAACTAGGGTAATGATATATTCGATACTATCCAGCAAGGAGTAGGCCAGTCCTATATTTGTAGGGGTCGTTAGGTACGACCTCGTTACATTTTTTAGAGGTGTACTGTGGCGGGCGGTACCTAGTAGCCCATTCATTAGTTGGAACCCAATCTCCAATACGTGCCTTACATTTTCGATTGTAGAGCCTAGTATGTTGGAATGTGAGATACAAGCATTTCAGTTATTTTATCTATTTACTTTAAATCTAGACACTACGATAATATCACTAAATTTTGATATAAAATGTTTTGGTTATCGTAAGGTAAAAACCCATCCGTTTTTATGTGCGATGTGGTCTTACGAGATACCCTTTGTTTGAAAAGTTTTCAAATGTAAAAATCAGTATGTTTGTTAATTGTTATCGAGTTTTACTAATGCTGGTTTGCCAGACTGACCCGGGCATTATTCCATGTAATGCTCGAGTCAGACCGAGCATGTTTTCAAAAGTTTAGCTGGATACTTGGGAGTTGGAGAGGAGCTGGATGGCCAAGACGTATTCACGTATATTTTTCTTTTGCTGTATTATAGAGTCTGTATGTT
The DNA here is from genome assembly GCA_030737815.1 of Allium fistulosum. Classification (NCBI taxonomy): domain Eukaryota; kingdom Viridiplantae; phylum Streptophyta; class Magnoliopsida; order Asparagales; family Amaryllidaceae; genus Allium; species Allium fistulosum. Next base: position 1,222,097,195 of record CM060904.1, read on the forward strand.
TGTCAATGTAGGACAGGTTTCTATAACTGTCCAAAAATTTACGATAAGTTAATGTCCTCTGATGTTGTATATAAAGATGCTTCCTTTTTGTAAAGATCATTATTGTATTATATATTATTCGCTCCATTGTGAGATTCTGTGTTGTTTAGTTTTCTTCTATCTTCTACCTTCTTCTTTCACCCTAACAAATTAGTATTTCCAGCACTTGAATGTTCGGCATGTTATACAGTGGACGTATTAGTGTCGATTTTCGAGGGTCGAAAATCTAGTTCATTACGGAAGTAAAGCTTGAAAATATTTTGCTAAAAGTGCAAATGTTATTGCAAAAAATCTACATGTTTTTTTTGACGAAAATTCACTAACTCTAAAGATGATGCTGAAATATCAAATATAAACCAAACTACAAATGTCACTGAAAATACTGAACAAAATAAACCTATGAATATCCTTAAGAAATTAACAAATCTTTAAAATAAAACATAATTAAAGATCCACCTCATATTTGAAATGATCACCTATTGAAAATATTTTAGGTGATGTAAGTACAAAAGTTTTAATGAAAAGACAATAAAATGAATGAATCACTTAGCTTTTATTTAAAATATAGAACCTAAAATTTTTAAAGAAGCCAGAAAGGAAAATACTAGATTTTAGCAATGCAAGAAGGCTTTAATCAATTTGAAAGAAATAATGTATATGAGTTAGTTCTCCGACCAAATGATCAATCTATAATATCAACTAAATGGGTTTACAAAAATAAAAGTGATGAAATGGAGAAATAATAAGAAACAATTCTGGATTAATTGCTTAAGGGTACAATCAGGAGGAAGCAATCGACTATGATAAAACATTTGCTTGTATTGCACAACTTGAAGCAACTAAAAAATTACTACCGTTTTCCTATCACCATAACATTAAATTATATCAAATAGACGTAAAATTCTCTTTTTTACATGGCTTTATTAAAGAGAATGTATATATAGAACAACCTCCTTTATTTATACATAAGAAATTTCCTGGTCGTGTTTTAAACTTAAAAGGGCACTTTACAGTTTAAAACAAGCACCACATGCTTGGTATGATAGACTAAAAAATTATTTACTAGACTCAAGTTTTGAAATTAGTAAAGTAGACTAAACTCTTTTTATAAACATGATAACAATGATTTACATGCTATCCAAATTTATGTTGATGGCGTTATTTCTGGATCAACCAATGAAAATGTTTGCACAAAATTTTCAAATATAATCGGAAAAGAATTTGAAATGTCCCATATGGATGAATTAGATTATTTTCTTGGTTTACAATTTAAGCAATTAGAAAATGGTATTTTTATTTCACAATAAAAATATTGTAGAGAACAAGCGAAAAGATTTGGTGTTGAAAATATGAGTAGCAAGCTAACTCCAATAAGCACAACTGTTCACTTAGATAAAGAAGAAAACGGTAAAGATGTTGATCAAAAACTATTTAGAAGTACAATTGAATCTTTACTGTATTCAACAGCTAGTCATCTAGATATAATAATGAGTGTGTGTCTAGGCACTGGGTTTCAAGCCAATCCTAAGGAATTGCACCTACGCGCTATTTAAAGAATTTTAAGATATTTAATTAGAACTAAAGGTTATGGTCTTTTTTATCCAAAAGAATGCCCATTTGAATTAGTGTCATACATCAATGCGGATTTTGGTGGATATTGAACAGATAGAAAAAGCACCAGCGACACATGTCACTTTATAAGACAATCTTTTGCTTCATGGTTTAGTAAAAAAATATTATTATGTATTTTCATCTACTTGTGAAGCAGAATATATTTCAACCACTTTAGTTTATGGTCAAATAATTTATATACAACAAAATCTTAAAGATTTTGGAGTAAATTTAAGAAAATCACTAATATATTGTGATAATACAAGTGCGATAAATTTAGTAAAGAATCAAATTAACCATTCAAGAACTAAACATATTAATATAAGACATCACTTTTTACGAGATCATTTTGAAAACGAAAATATTACTTTAGAATTTGTAAATACCGAAAATCAAATTACAGATAAGTTCACTAAACCATTAAATGAAAATATGTATATTAGGTTGTGTAGAGAGCTTTGAATTTGTTCACTGACGGATTTAATCTAATTCAATGAATTATTAAATAAAATTTTTACACTGTAAACTTTCAATAAAATTATTTATGTATTTTAAAATAAATTTATCAAAAGTACCTAAGGTATAAAATATATTTCTATATAATAAACTTTAAATAGGGGTTCTAACATAATTTATATTATTAAATGATATTATTTATAAATAATAAATTATATTAAAGGGTTATTACAAATAATTTATATTATAAAAAATAATTTATATTATTGAATTCATATTATATTTAAGATTAAATACATATTATTATTTAATAATTAAAAATAAATTTTATGAATAATAAGCATTAAATTAAAAGTTCTACAATAATTTATAATAAAATTATATTATTTATGGATAACAAATTCATATTAATAGTAAAAAAAATAGTTAATTAATTTTAAGATAATATAATTCATATTATTTGCAAAAAAATTTAGATAGTAATTTATTTTAAATCAAAACTTAAAAAAAAAATTGCAAAAAACTATTACATTGTTGGACCGCTGTGAGTCGCCATTGGTAGAATAGTGACTGGTTTTCCTATAGAATCTGAGAGCTATTTTTACTTATCGTTTGTTATATTTTTACCAAACCCGTCAATTTTTTAGCTTCTATTTTGAAATTTCATTCCTCTTCCTGAAACCATAGCCCCTAATATCACGAAATCCATCAAATTTTCCATAAAATTTGCAAATTTCTATAATGAAAAGATGCAAAAGACCCATATTCTTTACCTCCTTTAGCTCTTTGAATGAGATTCTCACCAATCAAATCAAGAAGTGGCCGAAGAACAATTGGGAAAACATCAAGAGATTCAAGGCTATAATGGAGAATGACACTCTAGGAGGTTGACTGATAAATCAAGACTCTCTTTCACTCTATGATATTCAAAATATATTTGCTTGAGATCAATTAGTAATCATTATTGATGCGGATAATTTTGAAGTAAATATATATTCTTGATGTGTTGCTCTATTTTACGCTAATACGGGGATAGGAAATGATGATAATGGTATTGTGATATATACAAGCGTAAATAAGGTGGTTATCGAATTTAGTGAAGGAGTTTTAGGAGCAATTTTGGGTACTTCCTCAGGTGCTATTATTTTAGACAAACTAGTAATGGATGATCAAATATGATGCAAATAATTTTAGAAAGAAAGAATGGGAATTGGTCTAAATCAAATCCTACCAACCAAGCTCGAATCATTATTCGTATACTTCAAACATAATTTGATTCCAAAGACTAGTAGCTTTGATGAGATCTATTCATTAGTCCAAAATTCCATATATGTTATTCTTGGAGATATTCGAGCCAACTAGGCTCATACAATTATGGACAATAAGATAGAACCTGATCGGGAGAAAGAATCAGGTACAACCTTTATGGAAATCTGATCACTATTATTCTAGAACATTTTCATGTTCCTTTGGTCAGTGAGACAAATATTCAACATCATTATGGTTCTATATTTGATGCTAAAGTACTTAAGGCCATGAAGATCTTTACACTTGATGAGATTCATGTTGAGACTCTAGTATACCAGCTCATTTAATCTGATATTCCTTCCACTTTATAGCATCCATCTTCTCCATAGCCACCCTCACCCTTTAAAGAAGACCAGATTATATCCCAGCTTAGGAGACAAGAGCAGCTTATTCGATCGGTTATGGATGAGCAAAAAGAATAGAAGAAGGAACTTGGATTTATAATATCATCACTGGTTTGACTATGCAGCTCTGTACACACCCGATAAACTGGTGTTAGGAAAAGTGGTGAGGGGTAGAGCCTTGCATTCTCCTCTTATTTCATAAGAGATGCTTTTATCATTGCTATCAGTACTTGACTTTCAGGCATGAGCTCAGGGAAATGATGCACCCAGGCCATCATTTCAACATCCTAGTGGTCCTACTAGGTGGGTGCTATTGCACGAGAACCTAGGCCACTGGCTGGACTCGGTCAAGAGTATGGATCTCCTACTTATCCTCCAGCACCAGGCCAACATCATACCACATGCATAGAGTCTGATTCTAGTACACATGTCGGTTATCGATCCCCTTATTGATTGATGACAGTTTCCACTGACGATTTCTCTAGAGATGGTATCCTTGTTTATTTGTTTTTCGGTCGCATTTTATCAGACATTTGTTTGTATTCTGTTTGTGTATCAGCATATTATGGCATTCTATTGTGTTTCAGCACATTTTGACACTCTATTGTGTTTTGTCATATTGTGACACTCTATAGCATTGTACTTTCATTTTATTTATTCTATGACCGTGTTCTGTGCTATGTGATATGCATTCTAGAATATTGTGTTCTATTTTCTCCTTTTTTTGAAGACAAAAGGGGATATATATATATATATATGCATACATTCAAGGGGGGTAGATTAAGGGGGGTATTTCATATCAAAACTGATGCAGCGCGATCTGCTTCTGATTTAAGTCGTTCCAGAATTTTAGGTCGTTCACGACCTAATGAAGTTTTAGGTTGTTCACGACCTAAGGAACCTATAGGTCGCTCACGAGTCAACTGCAAAGTTAAGGCATGCAAACGAGTCGACGAGGTAAAGGAAGAGACGCACGAACGACCAAACGAGTCAGGAGAAAAGGAGTTATGGCTTATCAAAGGTTTAGGTCGGTCATGACCTAAGGGGGAAGATTTAGGTCGACCACGACCTAACAGGGGAACGGAGGATGCGAGTTATGCGGGAGAAGGAGGATCAGCGACCTATGATAATTCGCGACTCATAGCTAACGAGTGACGACTTAACTGCTTAGGACGCAAGATCTTAAGTCGTTCCAGATCTTTAGGTCGGCCATGACCTAACTCACGCGCTTCAATAGGTCGCGAACGACTTAACTTACATCGGCCGCTTTTCTTAAAGTCGCTCAAGAGTTAACTCGGTAAGTCGCGTGCCACATTGTCTTTAAGTCGCTTGAAGATTCCTGTTGCTGTGAAGTGATAAGTCGGTTGTAAGTCGTAAGTCGTAAGTCGTTAGGTCGTGCCCGACCTAGGTGTTGTACAGATTTCAGTGTTGAGTTGTAACTTCTATAAATAGGCCGGTGGTGCCATTTGTAATGTTTAAAGTTGATTTGAATAAAAACTTTTGTTTATTAGCTTTGTGCTTCCACTAAATTGGTAGTTGAGTGTGATCTCCTAGCTCCACTTTCGGTTAATCGAGTGCGCTCGATTCAACGATTGTTGAAGCCGATTTGCGGTATCAAGTGCGCTTGATCAACGCTTGAAGAATTGAAGATCTTCTTTCACAGTATAGTGCGCTATCAACGTGATGAAGATAGCTAGAATTCGGTATCTACGGATCAACGAATTTGGGCCATTCAGTATTCTTCATTCCATCGATTGCTACTTTCACAGAATCATCATTTTGTCATTCCGCTGCTGCACCATTTGGTATCGGAGCTAGGTTTAGCCAATCATAGCTAAGTCGAGTCTTGGAGCCAATTTATTCGAAGAGTTTGAAGAGTTAGTTGTTCATCGCAAGTTGCAACAAATTTGGAGTTTTCGATCCGTATCATTTTGGATCTAAGTTAGAAAGGTGTTTGAAATTTGAAGTTAGAGCCGAGAGCAAGTGAAGGCCGTGTTCATCATTTGGTATATTGAAGTGTTTGTGAAAATTTTGAATCATGCCGCCAAGAAGAGCTAATTGACATCAAAATATCGAAGATTTGTACAAGAGGGAAGATGCCGAACAAATGGAACAACGCATAAGTAATAAATTCAATGAGAAGTTAGATGAAGGTATTGGAAGGTTAGATAAATTGATGAATGATATGAATCAAGGTCAAAGACGGAGGTCGCCAATCTCGAACCATGGAGGAAACAGAGTTTCTCCATCGGTTACGGAAGCGAGGAGAGTGTCGCCACATTCTGATCGTGGTAGAAGAGAATCACCAGTTTCGATGAGAAGAGATCACCATGAGCATGAGTATAGAGATTATGAAAGAAGAAATCAACGTGAGTTTGAATATGAGCCATATCATGATAAAGAACGACATAGTAGAAGAGACATGAGTGATCAAAGAAATGTTAATGGTCGAGATCGATATCGAAATGCACGTGATTATGACGAAGAGAGTGATAGAAGCAATATTCATTATCGAGATCGAGACCAAGGACGAAATGCATATAGGGATGTTGAGGATGATCGTCGATGGGAATCAGGTATGAAGACTGAAATTCCAGAATTCAAAGGTGGTATGCAAGCTGAGGAGATTTTGGATTGGTTGTCTAATGTGGAGGAGATTTTTGACTTCAAGGAAGTGCCAGAACATCGTAGAGTGAAGTTGGTTGCTACAAGGTTAAGGGGTAGAGCTTTGGCATGGTGGCAGCAAACCAAACTTACACGTGAACGGATGGGGAAGTCAAAGATTGAATCTTGGGAAAAGATGAGGAAGTTATTGAAAGCTACATTCTTACCTTATAATTATCAATCGCTTATGTATCAGAGGTTGCAGAATCTGAGGCAAGGGACGAAAACTGTGAATGACTATGCGGATGAATTTTATCAACTGATTGCAAGGAATGATATCATGGAGACGGAGGAACAATTGACAGCTAGATTTGTTGGAGGGTTGCGTATGCAGATTCAAGATATGGTGAACATGTTTGATCCCAGATCTGTGGCAGAAGCACACCAGAAAGCGTTGGCTTGGGAGAAGCAGGGAAGACGGGGAGGTGGTGTGTTTACAAATTCCAACAGTTAAGTGAAGGGTGTTAGTGGAAGTTCCAATGTTTCAAAAGCTGTTGCAAAACCAGTTGTGAATGAGGCTGTGAAGGCGAAGGTTAATAATGGTTTTAAGTGTTATAATTGCCAAGAAGTGGGCCACAAAAGTAATGAATGTCCAAAGCCGAAGAAGAGAGCTATGATAGCGGAGGTTGAGGATGAGGATGAAGAAGCTGAATGTTCCAATTCACCACCTGATGAGGAGGAAGAAGAAGTGTCGGGGGACGAAGGTTGTAATCTGATGATGAGGAGGTCTTGTTTGACACCAAAGCAAGAGGAGGATTGTAGTTGGTTGAGGAGCAATATTTTTCAGTCGACATGTACTATTCTGGGGAAAGTTTTCAAATTTGTTATTGATGCTGGAAGCTATGATAATATAATTTCTTCAGAAGCTGTGAGGAATTTGGCATTGAAGACTGAGAAACATCCGAAACCGTACAAGTTGACTTGGTTGAGGAAAGGAGGAGAGGTGAAAGTTGGACGTCGAGCTTGTGTTAAATTTTCAATTGGAAAGAAATATAAAGATGAAATTTGGTGCAATGTGGTAGATATGGATGTCTGTCATTTGTTGCTGGGAAGACCGTGGCAGTATGATAGGGCGGTGCAACATGATGGGCGTACCAACAGTTACAGTTTCATGTTTGAAGGCACGAAGATTACTCTAGTTCCAAAGAAGCGACAACAAGAAGAAAACAAACTGGAGGAGATTGAAGAGCTGAAAACTTTATTATCCTTGAAGGAGTTTGTTAAGGAAGTTGAAGAGGAGCCTGAAGTATTGTTGTTAATTGGACGTGAGAGCAGTGAAGTGGTTGAAATTCCGGAAGAAGTAAAGGCAGTGCTGGGAGAATTTGATGATGTATTTCTTGAAGAGCTACCAACGGAATTACCACCGTTGAGAGAGATTCAACATCAAATTGATCTTCTTCCAGGTGTTGTGTTGCCACATAGACCACACTACAGAATGAGTCCAAAGGAACATGAGGAGTTGAGAAGGCAAGTGGAAGAATTGCTTGAACAGGGGCGTGTGCAGGAAAGTCTAAGTCCATGTGTTGTGCCAGCATTGTTAGTACCAAAGAAGGATGGGACATGGAGGATGTGCACTGATAGTCGGGCGTTGAATAAGATTACAGTGAGATATAGATTTCCTATGCCTAGGCTTGATGATTTGTTGGATCAGTTGAGCGGGACTACTATCTTTACGAAGATTGATTTGAAGAGCGGTTATCATCAAATTCGAATCAGACCAGGAGATGAATGGAAAACAGCATTCAAAACGAGAGAAGGATTGTATGAATGGCTGGTCATGCCGTTTGGTTTGTCGAATGCACCAAGTACTTTCATGCGAGTGATGAATCAGATTTTTAGACCATTCATTGGGAAGTTTGTGGTGGTGTACTTTGATGATATACTGATATATAGTGGAAGTCCAGAAGAACACTTGCAACATCTGAGAGAAGTGTTGATGGTACTGCGACAAGAACAATTTTATGCTGCAACGAAGAAATGCGTGTTCATGACGCATAGTGTTTTATTTTTGGGGTATGTTATATCGGGAGGAGGTATACAGGTGGATCAGAATAAAGTTGAAGCAATCATAAATTGGCCACAACCCAGGACGATTACAGAAGTTAGAAGCTTTCATGGTTTGGCGTCATTCTACCGAAGGTTCATTCCACACTTCAGTAGCGTGATGGCACCAGTTACTGATTGTATGAAAGGGAAGCAATTTTCATGGTCGGAGGAAGCAGGGGTTGCTTTTGAAAGGATCAAGGTGCTTTTGACGACAGCACCGATTCTAGTGTTGCCAGATTTTCAGTTGTTATTTGAATTACATACTGATGCATCGAAGGTTGGAATTGGAGGGGTGTTAAGTCAGAAGGGACGTCCTATTGCATATTTCAGTGAGAAGTTATCAGGAGCAAAGATGAGATATAATACTTACGATGTGGAATTCTATGTTGTTGTGCAAGCTGTGAAACATTGGAGGCATTATTTGTTTCATAAAGAATTTGTTTTATATACTGATCATGAAGCATTGAAGCATATAAAGGGACAGGACAAGATTGCGGCAAGGCATGCTTCGTGGATTGCATACTTACAACAATTTACATTTGTGGTGAAACATAAATCGGGAATTACAAATCGAGTGGCAGATGCATTGAGCAGAAGGAACCACGTGTTGACTACAATGAAGGTTGAGGTGACAGGGTTTGATGTATTGCCAGAATTATTTGTTGATGATCCTTACTTTGCAAAGTATGTAGATGAAGTCAAGGAGGGAAAGACGGATGAGTTTGTAATGGTGGATGGTTTTCTTTTTAAAGGAAATCGATTATGTATACCGGAGTGCAGCTTACGAATGAAGATTGTGAAGGAGTTGCATGAGGAAGGTCATGTGGGGAGAGACTGTACATTACAGTTGGTTTCACAATCATATTTCTGGCCTACTATAAGAAGAGAAGTTGAAAGGTTGGTGGAGAGATGTCATATCTGTCAAATTTCGAAGGGAACAGCGACGAATGCGGGATTGTATATGCCATTACCTGTGCCTATTAAACCATGGATTGATATCAGCATGGATTTTGTTTTGGGTTTGCCTAGAACTCAAAGGGGAAATGATTCTATATTCTTTGTGGTCGATAGATTTTCCAAAATGGCACATTTAATCGCTTGTAAGAAAACAGTTGATGCCATCCGTGTTGCCGAATTGTTCTTTAAATTGGTGTATCGATTACTTGGGCTACCTGAATCTATTGGTTCAGATCGGGATACTAAATTTCTAAGCCATTTCTGGTTAAGTTTGTGGAAGAGGGTTGGAACGAAGCTAAATTTTAGTAGCGCCTATCATCCCCAAACAGATGGGCAGACGAAAGTGGTAAACATATCATTGGGAAATTTGTAACGATGTCTTGTGCAGGATAACTTAAAGAGTTGGGATATGAAATTATGTCAGGCAGAGTTTGCACATAATCATGCTGTTAACCGTAGTACAGGTTTCAGTCCGTTTCAAGTTGTATACTCAGCTAGTCCGAAGGGTCCATTGGATTTGACGACAGTACCACAACCGAAGGGGACAGTTAAACGGGCTGTTGATTTTGTTGATGGATTGGCAGAATGTCATAAAATCATTCAGGAAAGATTGGAGAAAGCAAATGAAAAGTATAAACGATCTTCGAATTTGAAACGAAGAAGCGTTGAATTTTATGAAGGAGATTTAGTATATGATGTACTAATGAAGGATCGTTTTTCAGTGGGAACGTACAATAAATTGAAAGCTCGAAAGATCGGTCCAGTGGAAATTTTGAAGAAAATCAATGAGAATGCATATCAGTTGCGATTGCCGGATGATGTTCATACGTCTGATGTTTTTAATGTCAGATATTTGATTCCATATCATGGAGATGAGACTGTTGTGGAAGAAGAAAGTGCAAATTCGAGGTCGAATTTTGGTCAATAAGGGGAGGATGATGCAGCGCGATCTGCTTCGGATTTAAGTCGTTCCAGAATTTTATGTCGTTCAGGACCTAGTGAAGTTTTAGGTCGTTCACAACCTAAGGAACCTATAGGTCGCTCACGAGTCAACTGCAAAGTTAAGGCATGCAAATGAGTCGACGAGGTAAAGGAAGATACGTATGAACGACCTAACGAGTCAGGAGAAAAGGAGTTACGGCTTATCAAAGGTTTAGGTCGGTCAGGACCTAAGGGGGAAGATTTAGGTCGACCACGACCTAACAGGGGAAAAGAGGATGCGAGTTATGCGGGAGAAGGAGGATCAGCGACCTATGATAATTCACGACTCATAGCTAACGAGTTACGACTTAACTGCTTAGGTCACAAGATCTTAAGTCGTTCCAGATCTTTAGGTCGGCCACGACCTAACTCACGCGCTTCAATAGGTCGCGAACGACCTAACTTACACCGGCCGCTTTTCTTAAAGTCGCTCAAGAGTTAACTCGGTAAGTCGCGTGCCACATTGTCTTTAAGTCGCGTGAAGATTCCTGTTGCTGTGAAGTGATAAGTCGGTTGTAAGTCGTAAGTCGTAAGTCGTCAGGTCGTGCCCGACCTTGGTGTTGTACAGATTTCAGTGTTGAGTTGTAACTTCTATAAATAGGCCGGTGGTGCCATTTGTAATGTGTAAAGTTGATTTGAATAAAAACTTTTGTTTGTTAGCTTTGTGCTTTCACTAAATTGGTAGTTGAGTGTGATCTCCTATCTCCACTTTCGGTTAATCGAGTGCGCTCGATTAAATGATTGTTGAAGCCGATTCGCGGTATCAAGTGCGCTTGATCAACGCTTGAAGAATTGAAGATCTTCTTTCATGGTATAGTACGCTATCAACGTGACGAAGATAGCTAGAATTCGGTATCTATGGATCAATGAATTTGGACCATTCAGTATTCTTCATTCCATCGATTGCTACTTTCACAGAATCATCATTTTTTCATTCCGCTGCTGCACCATTTGGTATCGGAGCTAGGTTTTGCCAATCATAGCTAAGCCGAGTCTTGGAGCCAATTTATTCGAAGAGTTTGAGGAGTTGGTTGTTCATCGCAAGTTGCAACAAATTTGGAGTTTTCGATCCGTATCATTTTGGATCTAAGTTAGAAAGGTGTTTGAAATTTGAAGTTAGAGCCGAGAGCAAGTGAACGCCGTGTTCATCATTTGGTATATTGAAGTGTTTGTGAAAATTTTGAATCATGCCGCCAAGAAGAGCTAATCGACATCAAAATATCGAAGATTTGTACAAGAGGGAAGATGCCGAACAAATGGAAGAACGCATAAGTAATAAATTCAATGAGAAGTTAGATGAAGGTATTGGAAGGTTAGAGAAATTGATGAATGATATGAATCAAGGTCAAAGACGGAGGTCGCCAATCTCGAACCATGGAGGAAAAGAGTTTCGCCATCGGTTACGGAAGCGAGGAGGGTGTCGCCACATTCTGATCGTGGTAGAAGAGAATCATAAGTTTCGATGAGAAGAGATCACCATGAGCATGAGTATAGAGATGATGAAAGAAGAAATCAACGTGAGTTTGAATATGAGCCATATCATGATGAAGAACGACATAGTAGAAGAGACATGCGTGAACAAAGAAATGTTAATGGTCGAGATCGATATCGAAATGCACGTGATTATGACGAAGAGAGTGATAGAAGCAATATTCATTATCGAGATCGAGACCAAGGACGAAATGCATATAGGGATGTTGAGGATGATCGTCGATGGGAATCAGGGATGAAGACTGAAATTCCAGAATTCAAAGGTGGTATGCAAGCTGAGGAGTTTTTGGATTGGTTGTCTAATGTGGAGGAGATTTTTGACTTCAAGGAAGTGCTAGAACATCGTAGAGTGAAGTTGGTTGCAACAAGGTTGAGGGGTAGAGCTTTGGCATGGTAGCAGCAAACCAAACTTACACGTGAACGGATGGGGAAGTCAAAGATTGAATCTTGGGAAAAGATGAGGAAGTTATTGAAAGCTACATTCTTACCTTATAATTATCAATCGCTTATGTATCATAGGTTGCAGAATCTGAGGCAAGGGACGAAAACTGTGAATGACTATGCGGATGAATTTTATCAACTGATTGCAAGGAATGATATCATGGAGACGGAGGAACAATTGACAGCTAGATTTGTTGGAGGGTTGCGTATGCAGATTCAAGATATGGTGAACATGTTTGATCCCAGATCTGTGGCGGAAGCACACCAGAAAGCGTTGGCTTGGGAGAAGCAAGGAAGACGGGGAGGTGGTGTGTTTACAAATTTCAACAGTCAAGTGAAGGGTGTTAGTGGAAGTTCCAATGTTTCAAAAGCTGTTGCAAAACCAGTTGTGAATGAGGCTGTGAAGGCGAAGGTTAATAATGGTTTTAAGTGTTATAATTGCCAAGAAGTGGGCCACAAAAGTAATGAATGTCCAAAGCCGAAGAAGAGAGCTATGATAGCAGCGGAGGTTGAGGATGAGGATGAAGAAGCTGAATATTCCAATTCACCACCTGATGAGGAGGAAGAAGAAGTGTCGGGAGACGAAGGTTGTAATCTGATGATGAGGAGGTCTTGTTTGACACCAAAGCAAGAGGAGGATTGTAGTTGGTTGAGGAGCAATATTTTTCAGTCGACATGTACTATTCTGGGGAAAGTTTGCAAATTTGTTATTGATGCTGGAAGCTGTGATAATATAATTTCTTCAGAAGCTGTGAGGAAGTTGGCATTGAAGACTGAGAAACATCCGAAACCGTACAAGTTGGCTTGGTTGAGGAAAGGAGGAGAGGTGAAAGTTGGACGTCGAGCTTGTGTTAATTTTTCAATTGGAAAGAAATATAAAGATGAAATTTGGTGCGATGTAGTAGATATGGATGTCTTTCATTTGTTGCTGGGAAGATCGTGGCAGTATGATAGGGCGGTGCAACATGATGGGCGTACCAACAGTTACAGTTTCATGTTTGAAGGCACGAAGATTACTCTAGTTCCAAAGAAGCGACAACAAGAAGAAAACAAACTGGAGGAGATTGAAGAGCTGAAAACTTTATTATCCTTGAAGGAGTTGGTTAAGGAAGTTGAAGAGGAGCCTGAAGTATTTTTGTTAATTGGACGTGAGAGCAGTGAAGTGGTTGAAATTTCGGAAGAAGTAAAGGCAGTGCTGGGAGAATTTGACGATGTATTTCTTGAAGAGCTACCAACGGAATTACCACCGTTGAGAGACATTCAACATCAAATTGATCTTGTTCCAGGTGCTGTGTTGCCACATAGACCACACTACAGAATGAGTCCAAAGGAACATGAGGAGTTGAGAAGGCAAGTGGAAGAATTGCTTGAACAGGGGGGTGTGCAGGAAAGTCTAAGTCCATGTGCTGTACCAGCATTGTTAGTACCAAAGAAGAATGGGACATGGAGGATGTGCACTGATAGTCGGGCGTTGAATAAGATTACAGTGAGATATAGATTTCCTATGCCTAGGCTTGATGATTTGTTGGATCAGTTGAGCGGGGCTACTATCTTTACGAAGATTGATTTGAAGAGCGGTTATCATCAAATTCGAATTAGACCAGGAGATGAATGGAAAACAACATTCAAAACGAGAGAAGGATTATATGAATGGCTGGTCATGCCGTTTGGTTTGTCGAATGCACCAAGTACTTTCATGCAAGTGATGAATCAGATTTTTAGACCATTCATTGGGAAGTTTGTGGTGGTGTACTTTGATGATATACTGATATATAGTGGAAGTCCAGAAGAACACTTGCAACATCTAAGAGAAGTGTTGATGGTACTGCGACAAGAACAATTTTATGCTGCAAGGAAGAAATGCGTGTTCATGACGCAGAGTGTTTTATTTTTGGGGTATGTTATATCGGGAGGAGGTATACAGGTGGATCAGAATAAAGTTGAAGCAATCAGAAATTGGCTACAACCTAGGACGATTACAGAAGTTAGAAGCTTTCATGGTTTGGCATCATTCTACCGAAGGTTCATTCCACACTTCAGTTGCGTGATGGCACCAGTTACTGATTGTATGAAAGGGAAGCAATTTTCATGGTCGGAGGAAGCAGGGGTTGCTTTTGAAAGGATCAAGGAGCTTTTGACGACAGCACCGATTCTAGTGTTGCCAGATTTTCAGTTGTTGTTTGAATTACATACTGATGCATCGAAGGTTGGAATTGGAGGGGTGTTAAGTCAGAAGGGACATCCTATTGCATATTTCAGTGAGAAGTTATCAGGAGCAAAGATGAGATATAATACTTACGATGTGTAATTCTATGCTGTTGTGCAAGCTCTGAAACATTGGAGGCATTATTTGTTTCATAAAGAATTTGTTTTATATACTGATCATGAAGCATTGAAGCATATGCAGGGACATGACAAGATTGCGGCAAGGCATGCTTCGTGGATTGCATACTTACAACAATTTACATTTGTGGTGAAACATAAATCGGGAATTACAAATCAAGTGGCAGATGCATTGAGCAGAAGGAACCACGTGTTGACTACAATGAAGGTTGAGGTGACAGGGTTTGATGTATTGCCAGAATTATTTGTTGACGATCCTTACTTTGCAAAGTATGTAGATGAAGTCAAGGAGGGAAAGACGGATGAGTTTGTAATGGTGGATGGTTTTCTTTTTAAAGGAAATCGATTATGTATACCGGAGTGCAGCTTACGAATGAAGATTGTGAAGGAGTTGCATGAGGAAGGTCATGTGGGGAGAGACCGTACATTACAGTTGGTTTCACAATCATATTTCTGGCCTACTATAAGAAGAGAAGTTGAAAGGTTGGTGAAAAGATGTCATATCTGTCAAATTTCGAAGGGAACAGCGACGAATGCGGGATTGTATATGCTATTACCTGTGCCTATTAAACCATGGATTGATATCAGCATGGATTTTGTTTTGGGTTTGCCTAGAACTCAAAGGGGAAATGATTCGATATTCGTTGTGGTCGATAGATTTTCCAAAATGGCACATTTAATCGCTTGTAAGAAGACAGCTGATGCCGTCCGTGTTGCCGAATTGGTCTTTAAAGAGGTGTATCGATTACATGGGCTACCTGAATCTATTGTTTCAGATCGGGATACTAGATTTCTAAGCCATTTCTGGTTAAGTTTGTGGAAGAGGGTTGGAACGAAGCTGAATTTTAGTAGCGCCTATCATCCGCAAACAGATGGGCAGACGGAAGTGGTAAACAGATCATTGGGAAATTTGTTACGATGTCTTGTGCAGGATAACTTAAAGAGTTGGGATATGAAATTATGTCAGGCAGAGTTTGCACATAATCACGCTGTTAACCGTAGTACGAGTTTCAGTCCGTTTCAAGTTGTATACTCAGCTAGTCCGAAGGGTCCATTGGATTTGACGACAGTACCACAACCGAAGGGGACAGTTAAACGGGTTGTTGATTTTGTTGATGGATTGGCAGAATGTCATAAAATCGTTCAGGAATGATTGGAGAAAGCAAATGAAAAGTATAAACGATCTTCGGATTTGAAACGAAGAAGCGTTGAATTTAATGAAGGAGATTTAGTATATGTTGTACTAAAGAAGGATCGTTTTTCAGTGGGAACGTACAATAAATTGAAAGCTCGAAAGATCGGTCCAGTGGAAATTTTGAAGAAAATCAATGAGAATGCATATCAGTTGAGATTGCTGGGTGATGTTCATACGTCTGATGTTTTCAATGTCAGATATTTGATTCCATATCATGGAGATGAGACTATTGTGGAAGAAGAAAGTGCAAATTCGAGGTCGAATTTTTGTCAACAGGGGGAGGATGATGCAGCGCGATCTGCTTCTGATTTAAGTCATTCCAGAATTTTAGGTCGTTCACGACCTAGTGAAGTTTTAGGTCGTTCACGACCTAAGGAACCTATAGGTCTCTCACGAGTCAACTGTAAAGTTAAGGCATGCAAACGAGTCGACGAGGTAAAGAAAGAGACGCACGAACGACCTAACGAGTCAAGAGAAAAGGAGTTACGGCTTATCAAAGGTTTAGGTCGGTCACGACCTAAGGGGGAAGATTTAGGTCGACCACGACCTAACAGGGGAACAGAGGATGCGAGTTATGCGGGAGAAGGAGGATCAGCGACCTATGATAATTCGCGACTCATAGCTAACGAGTTACGACTTAACTGCTTAGGTCGCAAGATCTTAAGTCGTTCCAGATCTTTAGGTCGGCCATGACCTAACTCGCGCGCTTCAATAGGTCGCGAACGACCTAACTTACATCGGCCACTTTTCTTAAAGTCGCTCAAGAGTTAACTCGGTAAGTCGCGTGCCACATTGTCTTTAAGTCGCGTGAAGATTCCTGTTGCTGTGAATTGATAAGTCGGTTGTAAGTCGTAAGTCGTAAGTCGTTAGGTCGTGCCCGACCTAGGTGTTGTACAGATTTCAGTGTTGAGCTGTAACTTCTATAAATAGGCCGGTGGTGCCATTTGTAATGTTTAAAGTTGATTTGAATAAAAACTTTTGTTTGTTAGCTTTGTGCTTTCACTAAATTGGTAGTTGAGTGTGATCTCCTATCTCCACTTTCGGTTAATCGAGTGCGCTCGATTCAACGATTGTTGAAGCCGATTCGCGGTATCAAGTGCGCTTGATCAACGCTTGAAGAATTGAAGATCTTCTTTCACGGTATAGTGCGCTATCAACGTGACGAAGATAGCTAGAATTCAGTATCTACGGATCAATGAATTTGGGCCATTCAGTATTCTTCATTCCATCGATTGCTACTTTCACAGAATCATCATTTTGTCATTCCGCTGCTGCACCATTTGGTATCGGAGCTAGGTTTAGCCAATCATAGCTAAGCCGAGTCTTGGAGCCAATTTATTCGAAGAGTTTGAGGAGTTGGTTGTTCATCGCAAGTTGCAACAAATTTGGAGTTTTCGATCCGTATCATTTTGGATCTAAGTTAGAAAGGTGTTTGAAATTTGAAGTTAGAGCCGAGAGCAAGTGAACGCCGTGTTCATCATTTGGTATATTGAAGTGTTTGTGAAATTTTTTAATCATGCCGCCAAGAAGAGCTAATCGACATCAAAATATCGAAGATTTGTACAAGAGGGAAGATGCCGAACAAATGGAACAATGCATAAGTAACAAATTCAATGAGAAGTTAGATGAAGGTATTGGAAGGTTAGAGAAATTGATGAATGATATGAATCAAGGTCAAAGACGGAGGTCGCCAATCTCGAACCATGGAGGAAACAGAGTTTCGCCATCAGTTACGGAAGCGAGGAGGGTGTCGCCACATTCTGATCGTGGTAGAAGAGAATCATCAGTTTCGATGAGAAGAGATCACCATGAGCATGAGTATAGAGATGATGAAAGAAGATATCAACGTGAGTTTGAATATGAGCCATATCATGATGAAGAACGACATAGTAGAAGAGACATGCGTGATCAAAGAAATGTTAATGGTCGAGATCGATATCGAAATGCACGTGATTATGACGAAGAGAGTGATAGAAGCAATATTCATTATCGAGATCGAGTCCAAGGATGAAATGCATATAGGGATGTTGAGGATGATCGTCGATGGGAATCAGGGATGAAGACTAAAATTCTAGAATTCAAAGGTGGTATGCAAGCTGAGGAGTTTTTGGATTGGTTGTCTAATGTGGAGGAGATTTTTGACTTCAAGGAAGTGCCCGAACATCGTAGAGTGAAGTTGGTTGCTACAAGGTTGAGGGGTAGAGCTTTGGCATGGTAGCAGCAAACCAAACTTACACGTGAACGGATGGGGAAGTCAAAGATTGAATCTTGGAAAAAGATGAGGAAGTTATTGAAAGCTACATTCTTACCTTATAATTATCAATCGCTTATGTATCGGAGGTTGCAGAATCTGAGGCAAGGGACGAAAACTGTGAATGACTATGCGGATGAATTTTATCAACTGATTGCAAGGAATGATATCATGGAGACGGAGGAACAATTGACAGCTAGATTTGTTGGAGGGTTGTGTATGCAGATTCAAGATATGGTGAACATGTTTGATCCCAGATCTGTGGCGGAAGCACACCAGAAAGCGTTGGCTTGGGAGAAGCAGGGAAGACGGGGAGGTGGAGTGCTTACAAATTCCAACAGTCAAGTGAAGGGTGTTAGTGGAAGTTCCAATGTTTCAAAAGATGTTGCAAAACTAGTTGTGAATGAGGCTGTGAAGGCGAAGGTTAATAATGGTTTTAAGTGTTATAATTGCCAAGAAGTGGGCCACAAAAGTAATGAATGTCCAAAGCCGAAGAAGAGAGCTATGATAGCGGAGGTTGAGGATGAGGATGAAGAAGCTGAATGTTCCAATTCACCACCTGATGAGGAGGAAGAAGAAGTGTTGGGAGACGAAGGTTGTAATCTGATGATGAGGAGGTCTTGTTTGACACCAAAGCAAGAGGAGGATTGTAGTTGGTTGAGGAGCAATATTTTTCAGTCGACATGTACTATTCTGGGGAAAGTTTGCAAATTTGTTATTGATGCTGGAAGCTGTGATAATATAATTTCTTTAGAAGTTGTGAGGAAGTTGGCATTGAAGACTGAGAAACATCCGAAACCGTACAAGTTGGCTTGGTTGAGGAAAGGAGGAGAGGTGAAAGTTGGACGCCGAGCTTGTGTTAATTTTTCAATTGGAAAGAAATATAAAGATGAAATTTGGTGCGATGTGGTAGATATGGATGTCTGTCATTTGTTGCTGGGAAGACCGTGGCAGTATGATAAGGCGGTGCAACATGATGGGCGTACCAACAGTTACAGTTTCATGTTTGAAGGCACGAAGATTACTCTAGTTCCAAAGAAGCGACAACAGGAAGAAAACAAACTGGAGGAGATTGAAGAGCTGAAAACTTTATTATCCTTGAAGGAGTTTGTTAAGGAAGTTGAAGAGAAGCCTGAAGTATTTTTGTTAATTAGGCGTGAGTGCAGTGAAGTGGTTGAAATTCCGGAAGAAGTAAAGGCAGTGCTGGGAGAATTTGACGATGTATTTCCTAAAGAGCTACCAACGAAATTACCACCGTTGGGAGACATTCAACATCAAATTGATCTTGTTCCAGGTGATGTGTTGCCACATAGACCACACTACAGAATGAGTCCAAAGGAACATGAGGAGTTGAGAAGGCAAATGGAAGAATTGCTTGAACAGGGGCGTGTGCAGGAAAGTCTAAGTCCATGTGCTGTGCCAGCATTGTTAGTACCAAAGAAGGATGGGACATGGAGGATGTGCACTGATAGTCGGGCGTTGAATAAGATTACAGTGAGATATAGATTTCCTATGCCTAGGCTTGATGATTTGTTGGATCAGTTGAGCGGGGCTACTATCTTTACGAAGATTGATTTGAAGAGCGGTTATCATCAAATTCGAATCAGACCAGGAGATGAATGGAAAACAGCATTCAAAACGAGAGAAGGATTGTATGAATGGCTGGTCATGCCGTTTGGTTTGTTGAATGCACCAAGTACTTTCATGCGAGTGATGAATCAGATTTTTAGACCATTCATTGGGAAGTTTGTGGTGGTGTACTTTGATGATATACTGATATATAGTGGAAGTCCAGAAGAACACTTGCAACATCTGAGAAAAGTGTTGATGGTACTGCGACAAGAACAATTTTATGCTGCAACGAAGAAATGAGTGTTCATGATGCAGAGTGTTTTATTTTTGGGGTATGTTATATCGGGAGGAGGTATACAGGTGGATCAGAATAAAGTTGAAGCAATCGGAAATTGGCCACAACCCAGGACGATTACAGAAGTTAGAAGCTTTCATGGTTTGGCGTCATTCTACCGAAGGTTCATTCCACACTTCAGTAGCGTGATGGCACCAGTTACTGATTGTATGAAAGGGAAGCAATTTTCATGGTCGGAGGAAGCAGGGGTTGCTTTTGAAAGGATCAAGGAGCTTTTGATGACAACACCGATTCTAGTGTTGCCAGATTTTCAGTTGTTGTTTGAATTACATACTGATGCATCGAAGGTTGGAATTGGAGGGGTGTTAAGTCAGAAGGGACGTCCTATTGCATATTTCTGTGAGAAGTTATCAGGAGCAAAGATGAGATATAATACTTACGATGTGGAATTCTATGCTGTTGTGCAAGCTGTGAAACATTGGAGGCATTATTTGTTTCATAAAGAATTTGTTTTATATACTGATCATGAAGCATTGAAGCATATGCAGGGACAGGACAAGATTGCGGCAAGGCATTCTTTGTGGATTGCATACTTACAACAATTTACATTTGTGGTGAAACATAAATCGGGAATTACAAATCGAGTGGCAGATGCATTGAGCAGAAGGAACCACGTGTTGACTACAATGAAGGTTGAGGTGACAGGGTTTGATGTATTGCCAGAATTATTTGTTGACGATCCTTACTTTGCAAAGTATGTAGATGAAGTCAAGGAGGGAAAGACGGATGAGTTTGTAATGGTGGATGGTTTTCTTTTTAAAGGAAATCGATTATGTGTACCGGAGTGCAGCTTACGAATGAAGATTGTGAAGGAGTTGCATGAGGAAGGTCATGTGGGGAGAGACCGTACATTACAGTTGGTTTCACAATCATATTTCTGGCCTACTATAGGAAGAGAAGTTGAAAGGTTGGTGGAGAGATGTCATATCTGTCAAATTTCGAAGGGAACATCGACGAATGCGGGATTGTATATGCCATTACATGTGCCTATTAAACCATGGATTGATATCAGCATGGATTTTGTTTTGGGTTTGCCTAGAACTCAAAGGGGAAATGATTCTATATTTGTTGTGGTCGATAGATTTTCCAAAATGGCACATTTAATCGTTTGTAAGAAGACAGCTGATGCCGTCCGTGTTGCCGAATTGTTCTTTAAAGAGGTGTATCGATTACATGGGCTACCTGAATCTATTGTTTCAGATCGGGATACTAGATTTCTAAGCCATTTCTGGTTAAGTTTGTGGAAGAGGGTTGGAACGAAGCTGAATTTTAGTAGCGCCTATCATCCGCAAACAGATGGGTAGACGAAAGTGGTAAACAGATCATTGGGAAATTTTTTACGATGTCTTGTGCAGGATAACTTAAAGAGTTGGGATATGAAATTATGTCAGGCAGAGTTTGCACATAATCACGTTGTTAACCATAGTACGGGTTTCAGTCCGTTTCAAGTTGTATACTCAGCTAGTCCGAAGGGTCCATTGGATTTGACGACAGTACCACAACCGAAGGGGACAGTTAAACGGGTTGTTGATTTTGTTGATGGATTGGCAGAATGTCATAAAATCGTTCAGGAACGATTGGAGAAAGCAAATGAAAAGTATAAACGATCTTCGGATTTGAAACGAAGAAGCGTTGAATTTAATGAAGGAGATTTAGTATATGCTGCACTAACGATGGATCGTTTTTCAGTGGGAACGTACAATAAATTGAAAGCTCGAAAGATCGGTCCAGTGGAAATTTTGAAGAAAATCAATGAGAATGCATATCAGTTGAGATTGTCGGATGATGTTCATACGTCTGATGTTTTCAATGTCAGATATTTGATTCCATATCATGGAGATGGGACTGTTGTGGAAGAAGAAAGTGCAAATTCGAGGTCGAATTTTTGTCAACAGGGGGAGGATGATGCAGCGCGATCTGCTTCTGATTTAAGTCATTCCAGAATTTTAGGTCGTTCACGACCTAGTGAAGTTTTAGGTCGTTCACGACCTAAGGAACCTATAGGTCGCTCACGAGTCAACTGCAAAGTTAAGGCATGCAAACGAGTCGACGAGGTAAAGGAAGAGACGCACGAACGACCTAACGAGTCAGGAGAAAAGGAGTTACGGCTTATCAAAGGTTTAGGTCGGTCACGACCTAAAGGGGAAGATTTAGGTCAACCACGACCTAACAGGGGAACAGAGGATGCGAGTTATGCGGGAGAAGGAGGATCAGCGACCTATGATAATTCGCGACTCATAGCTAACGAGTTACGACTTAACTGCTTAGGTCGCAAGGTCTTAAGTCATTCCAGATCTTTAGGTCGGCCATGACCTAACTCACGCGCTTCAATAGGTCGCGAACGACCTAACTTACATCAGCCGCTTTTCTTAAAGTCGCTCAAGAGTTAACTCGGTAAGTCATGTGCCACATTGTCTTTAAGTCATGTGAAGATTCCTGTTGCTGTGAAGTGATAAGTCGGTTGTAAGTCGTAAGTCGTAAGTCGTTAGGTCGTGCCCGACCTAGGTGTTGTACAGATTTCAGTGTTGAGCTGTAACTTCTATAAATAGGCCGGTGGTGCCATTTGTAATGTTTAAAGTTGATTTGAATAAAAACTTTTGTTTGTTAGCTTTGTGCTTTCACTAAATTGGTAGTTGAGTGTGATCTCCTATCTCCACTTTCGGTTAATCGAGTGCGCTCGATTCAATGATTGTTGAAGCCGATTCGCGGTATCAAGTGCGCTTGATCAACGCTTGAAGAATTGAAGATCTTCTTTCACGGTATAGTGCGCTATCAACGTGACGAAAATAGCTAGAATTCGGTATCTACGGATCAACGAATTTGGGCCATTCAGTATTCTTCATTCCATCGATTGCTACTTTCACAGAATCATCATTTTGTCATTCCGCTGCTGCACCAAAAAATTTATACATTTTCTATGTTTGCATGAATGCATATAATGAGTTACAGGAAATTATTGTCAAGGACAAAATTTCTTAGTATTTTTTCCTCAAGGACAGACCTTCAGTATTTTAGTCTGAAGGACAACTTTATTTAGGTATCAGTTTTTAAGTTTTTAGGTATCAGTTTGTAGTTATCGGTAGCAGTTTTTAGGTATCAGTTTTTAGTTCGGTAGCAGTTTTGAAAAAATGTTTTTCCTTATGAATAATTTTGAAAGAATGTTTGTCCTTATGAATAATTTTTAGAAAATGTTTGTCCTTGTGGATAAAATATTGAGGTCGTGTCCTTGAGGCTAAAAATATACAAATTTTTGTCCTTTAAATTAATTCCCCCAATGAGTTATGGTAAAAAAGGAGGAGAATATTAGAGAAAGATTTCCCATAGTTTAATGACAACAACTACATACATCATATATAGCAAAAAAATGAAGTGGCCATATAAAAAAAAGCTGTATATTGAAGTAGAGAATTCTTACTACCTTCTCAGAGTATTGATGAAAGAAGATTCCTTTGAAGAATTCAACATTGTGAGTCAATACTTCGCGATATATCTTGTTAAAACACACAAGAATCTTACCATAGTATTCCAAGGCTTTAAAGTTGCTAAAAATAATTTTTAATAATTTTCCCAAAATTATATAATATTTTTTAAAGCCTCCTTTATAGCTTTAGAATATTCGCAAAAACATGTACACCGACGGACCAATGGGGCCAAACGGTGCATAAGTGGACAAAACTTTTGCAAAATTTTGAAGCCATGAGAAAATTTTCAAAACACCACGTCTCTTTATTTGGTCACGATCTTTCCTTTAAAGATTCATGGTGATGGCCACTTCACTTTCAAAAATCTTTTCAACATCTATATATATGAATAGATTTTGAAGATGTCACAACTTGTTTTTTGTTCTTACTCTCTGATTTCCAAATGTCCTAATTTCTAAATTAATCAAAACCTTCATAAATCAGTTCTCCGATTACTATTTGTCCTAAAACTCTTGCTTACTGAATTCCAAAAAGAATCTTGTACGTTATAGGACCCTTGTACTTAAGTCGACAAATCAATATATTGAGATGCAATTATTGTGGAAGACTGTTATCCTTTTGAGTTAAAGAAAAGACCTTTTCAGCACAGGCGCCATGTGAATCTATTCCTTCAGGTTAAGCGAAGGTGTTAGCTTATGAAAAGCTAGAGTAGAGATTCTGGGGCTGGACATAGGATGGTTCTCCGAACCAATATAAAATTTCTTATGTGCTATTTTTATTTACTTTATTTTACTTCTGCTTGTTAATTTATATATATATACACTGTTAATTTAGCCATATATATAATCCACTAGAATTTCAGAATTGGGTATCGTGTTTATAATTGTTGCAAAGGTCTTTCCAAGCTAATCCATTTGATATAAAGTTCTGATGCATTCAGAGTAACAGTTTGCAAAATAGAGATGTTATAGTGTTTAAATAGCATTCGTAACTGTTTTAGGCCAAACTAGATATGCAACCCATAACCCAGCCTAACGACTATGTAAGTAAGGCCACGAACCCTAGCCGTTACCTCTATCTTCAGTTTACTTCTTTAGTCCCAAAATCAACCTAAATCCCTAATAATGGTGATTAGTAAATTAATTAAAAAGTGATTAAAATTCAAAGTGTATGAACTATGTCGAATTATATATGGATTCTAAGCTCTTGATTAGGAGAAGAGGCTTTTGATATCCATTTTTCCATCCAACGCTCCAGTTGACCAGAAATTGGTGAAATAACTACGTTTGTCTGTTTTATGGTTTTGGTGATCGACGGTGGATGACGACTAGGACATGGTTAGAGGCTACTTTTGTGTGGAGCATAGTGGATAGGTTCGATCAATACAGCCTTGATTGGTCAATGGCGTCTAGATTTGCTAGAATTTATAGTCAAACGAAGGGAAAAGAAGATCGGCGGCAAGCGATTCGTGCAATAATAGGACTGTGGATTGGTGGTCCAGGGAAGAAATAGGTAGTGCATGATAAGGCAAAGTTAGCAACGTGGTCGAGCTAGGGTCTGGTGGTCCTTGGCTGCGATGATATAGAGGTTGACGAACGTGATGATGGGTTCGAATTGGATGCGGAAGAGGGGAGGAGGTATATGGTGGAATATAGTGTTACATGGTGGTATATGTTGTTTTATTTTTATTTTATTAAATAATGTCCTATGCCTTCTAACCTATGTATCTTTTACATACGAACTCTGATTCACGTGCATTTTCTTTCGTTGGTCTTATGGTGGAATTCGGGGCAATTTAGTACTTAGTTTGCTGAGTTTGGATGCTGTCAGCAAAAGTGCATTGGTATGAATAATTTAATTTAGTTGGTTGAATTTTAAAATACTAAATGCTTATTCATTAATGAAAAATTATAATTATTAATGTGTTGTGATAATTGATGATTGTTTGGATATTGTGGATGTCTTGGATATGTTATGTCTTAGGTTGATTGTTGTATTACTGGATGTAATGGTAATTAATTGTGGATTTAAAAGCCGAACGTAAGTAAATAAAATAAAATGGGTGAAATTGCATAATAATGTGAAATTTTGATAAATAAATGATAGATGTGATTATTTATAGTTTTTATGTGATGTTTATGAATAATGATGGTTTAATGGATTAAAATTAAATTAATGAAATAAATTTAATAAAGTTATTATTTATGAATTTTTAGGAAAATTCTAAACTAAAGTTGAAAAGTTATTATCATTATTAATAATAAAGTGAAATTTATAAATAATGATATGGTTTTTGAGAAAATTACACTATTTTAAGATAAATAGTAATGAACTGGTTTTAGAGAATATTAGAAAGATTTAATATGTTTATTATTATTTTTGATGTAAAATATGATGTAATATGTGATTAATGGTTGATTTTACTTATCACATACGTTGTTTTATGATGATAAAATTGCAATTCGATGTATGCGATATTTTTCCATTATTACAACTTGTATATAGTTAACTATGGTTTTATTATGTTGGTGTTTGTGGTACTAATATAGTGGTTTGGTGCACATCTAATCGATTATACTTGCATTGATGTTGTAATATTAATAGTTGATAATTAGTGTATATGTGAGTATGTATTTTGTAATTAGTTGATTTGATGTTTGGGGTTGACATTGTATTTGTCAAATGTTGTAATGTTTAATGGTTAAGTGCAGTTGTTGCCTTATATTTATGGTAACCAATTGGAAAGGTTTAGTAGGAGTTGTGTTTCCTACTTGCATTTTTTGTGTTGATTGTAGTGGTTGCATGGATGCTATAGTTATTATGTTCTAACGACTATCTGGATGTAGGAGAAGATAAGATAATAGAGCTATATGGGGTTGATCCTCCAAAGGGGTATAAAGGTAGTATTTTTTGCAATAGCTATCCAGCTTATGTCCGTAGTGTATAGGGTTAGGCACAACCTAAAAATTGTTGACACCTTTTCCCCTTTATTTTATATATGTTTGCATAGTTGTGAAGTTGCAGGTAGATGCAGATGAGAAAATGGTACTGTAGATTGTTATGCTATATTGCGGATAGCTGATTTGGTATATTGTTTTATGCCAAGGTTATATCATTTATGAGTTAATGATAATTGATGTGTAGGAATGTAAATTGATGTGATAATGTTGTAAAATAATTGTATTATTTAGTTAATTTTCATTTATATTGATGTTTGATTTCGCTGTGAGGTTTCATTTTCCTTTCTTAGTTATTGGCAAATTAAATTATAAAAGAAACAATCCACTGTTTTTAATATCAGAAATTAGTTGCAATCGTATTGTATGGCATTTGTAATTGATTTCAATTACTGAAAATATTGGGGTGTTACATTCGTTTTTATAAATAAAAAATAATTTTCTGTATACAAAATGCATAATATTATTTTAATATTTATATACAAGTATTTTCAAATTTTAAACTTTTCTTTTTTAATTAATATATAAATTAAATTTGAATTTTCCAATTGGTTATATATATATATATGTGTGTGTGTGTGTGTGTATGTATATGTATATGTATATGTATATGCATGTATGTGTGTTTGTGTGTATGTGAGGGTGTATTATCTTTACTACTAATAATGTAAATTCACTCCATATGGTTCAACCGTGTCTTTTTGAAATTTCCAATCTACTCTCCGCAATTCATAGATGTGTGTGATCATATGTCATTATAGAATATTGAGGGCAGTCAAATTGGTTATGCTATGTATGGTTAATGCTGCAACAAGGTGTATGGTACTATATCAGTCCTTGGCTATTAACAGGAGTAGGTTCTACGTTGTACATTACCACATTAATAAGTAGGTTGTGTACTATTTGTTTGAACCTATGTGTTAGAAGACGAAATTATTTAAAGTGTATTTGATTTAAAGTCATATTCTACCATTACATATACGAATAACTATGACTGATATCATGTACGAATAACTATGACCGATATTGCATTTTATTTTACCTAAATACAGTCTTTTGTCCAGTAATTATAAACTGTAATGTGCTTATGGTAGCTATGCCACACTACGAGTTTCAACTATATTAACTGATCGTTTGTATATCACTGATTTTAGAACATTAGCATGCTATTTTTTTAGATCGATTATTAAATAGTGTGGTAAATCGTTGAACATTTATGCCAATACATGTTGCACAACAGATTTTACGCGTTTAAACAACAATCACTAATCTACCAATTCTAAAGTTTTAAATTGTTTTTTTAATCGTTTTGTCTTTATGGTCGCATTATAACATGCAGTGATGACATTATTCACATCTTCACTATTAATAAAGAGAATTCAATCAACATGATTTACACGGCATCTTTTGAAATTTCATAATTACCCTTTTTCGTTAAAAAATTCTAACACCATTTCCGACTATCCACCAATGGAATTTAACTATCAATTTATCATCGATATTACTAATGAAACAACTTGAAATGTGTTGTGACTATAAAAACATTTCACTTAAAGCACACATCATCGTTGGATATTATATACACGTACGTACATTGTATACTAGTATGAATAAAGCAGAAATATATTTAATAAAAAAATATACTGTATAAAATTTGCATAGATTTTAAATTAAATAAAAAATATACTGTTTAAAATTTGCATAGATTTTAAATTAAATAAAAAAATTAGTTTTTGTTTTAATATATGCTTCGGCCAAAAAATAGGATTTTTCATATAGTTTAAAATTGGCTTCGGCGAAATTATAAAAAGTAGTTTGTTTTGAAAAATTAGCTTCGGTTATAAAAAAGGAATTTTAAAAGAAAACCATCTTTGACTAGGAAAAGGATAAAAATATAGTTTTAATTGGCTTCGGTTGTAAGGGGAAATTTTTTTTGGCTTTTGTCAAAAAAATATTCAGTTTTGTCTTAGACAAATAAAATTGAACAAACAAATTTTTTAATAGTAATATATTGTCATAAATTATATATATATATAATATTCATATATTTTTTTAAAAGATGTTAAATGATTATTTTTACACATTTATAATTAAAGATACTATCTTTTGATATTTGAAATTCGAATTTTGAATTGATTTTCCTAGATCTAAATATGATTTAGATTTAAGATTGTTTAAATGTTTTACATATGAATTAAAATTTAGACATAGTCAACTTGGTTAAATTCAAATTATAAATGTTTTGCATAATTATATGCATATGAATATTTAAAAATATACATTCATAATACTAAATAATCGACTACAGCTATTTTTAATGGCCGCAACCTAAATCGTTGTCCGTTCTTCCCTTCTTCTATCGCATCCCTCCTCTGCCTTTTTCCCTCGCTCCCCTTAACCCCTCCCTTCACATGTCTCTTTCTCTTCATCGCTAACATGAACAGCTCACGTACTCCTCCTCGTTCTTGACCAGATCGGGACGTGCTTTAACCCTACCATCCGATCTTGTTTCGACATTGCTTGAAAATTTAGCATCATTCATTGATTTTCCGTTTTTGGGTGCTTTGGCTTCTACTCGTTTGAGTTCAGGAATTAATCTAATTTGTCTCGCTCCTCCTTTGTCAACGGTGAATGCCTTTGACGTGCTTGAATTGACCTTGAATTACTTCGACTCCAATAGCTCTCCTCTTTCGGGGCTGTCTGCAAATGCTATCGTAGTAGGTAAAACTCCTCTCTCGCCTTTGTTGGTTACTAGTAGTGTGCCGAAGATGTGGTTAATAATCGATAACAACAAGATAGAAGTTTCTTTGGGTAATGTTGTTGAGGTTGAGTGTGTAAATGAAGTCAATGGACCTATTGATGTGAGTTGTGCATTACGCTCGCAATCCGTTTGTACAAATGCCTAACCAAATTCTGCTGTTGCACCAGTTGTTAAGCCAAATTCAGGTGCAATGTCTGCTCCTTCTTTGGCTGGTAATGATCTGGGTCCTTCTCTTGTGATCGGTTGTATGTGATCACCAGTTTTTAGTGCAATGTTGAGGAATGCAGGTGAATACGTTCCTTATTCCTTTGATATTGAGGAGGTGGATAGTGTTATGATTCCTCCGACGGAGGTTTTGGAAGCAGGTGCTGCTTTTTGGTCAGAGTATTTATGAGGTTTTTCCTAGATTCTATCCCCTTTATCAAGTAGTTCACAATCATTACCGTCAGCGTTGGAATATTAGGGGTAGACTTCAAGTTCACTTTGATAATTGCATGTTCTTTTTCAAGTTCTCTAGAAAGTAAGAAAGGCTCTGTGTGCTTGAGGTGGATCCCTCCATTATAGTCGATCAACCCTTCATTATTACCCCTTGGAGTCTGACGATGGATGAAGCTAAAGAACATGTTCTCTCTATTTCGGTATGGGCTAATTTCACTCATATTCCATCTATGTTGCAACCCATGACTGGGTTAAATTAGTTAGCAAGTGTTGTTGGAAAACTCAAATGTTTCGATGCTAATATTATTGCTCGAAATAAGCTTGTGTATGCGAAGGCTCTCATTGAAGTAACTCTAGAAAAGCCTCTTTCCTCTATAATTTCAGTTCGTATTGCTGAGGGGCCTGTTTCAGTAGTTGATGTCCATTACAGATGGAAATCGGATATTTGCTCATTTTGACACACATTTGGATACCTTGTGGAAGCAAGTACTTTGCATTTTGACATCATTTCTATTCCACTTTCACTTAGGATCCCACTCCCTCACCCTCTTGTCATGAAGTGAATTTCAAAAGTATGCCTTACTACTGTGCTTTCTCCTCCTAATGTTGTGGCTCCGGTCATTGATGTTTGCTTTGATGACGATATTAAAGACAGTTCAACAGTTATTCCTGATCCGGTCTTCCTTCATCGGATGACTTCTTTTGGTGCTTGTCTGAGCAGGGTTAGATTCATGAGCCTTCTGAAATGAGATTTGACCCTAAGGGTGGTAGGTTCTATAAGTATGTTGGTGGAGATGAAGAAGTAAGGCGGCTATATTATCATGTTGAGGGTGAAGGCCTTGTGCTATCAATATTAGGGCAGTTAGGGGATTTGATTCAACTATTCTATAGGTGCCTCTTGGGATAGGAAATTCCTTTATTGCTCAGATTCAGTGGATTTTGTTCCTATGTTAGCTTCTCTTTTCTCTGGGGATTTTCATATTATTAGACCTGAATCTTCGGATGGGGGAAGAGGATCTTCCTCTTCGGGGGGTGATTAGATTAGGTTTTGTTGTTGGTTAGTAGTTTGGCATTTTCGCCAAATTCTTGTGCTTTATTTTTCTTATAGCTATTACAGTGCTTGTACCAAACACCTGTTTCAAATTCATTTATATATGTGGACGACCCACTATAAATGCCGACTAGCTTTGTAAAAAAAATATGTATTCATAATATTAAAATAATTATGGACAACAAACACAAAGATGTTATACCCAAAAATTCTAGTTATTATAGATTCAAAATGGCTCACGTAAGTTGATAGGAGATAAAGGTATCAAAAAATGAAGGCCAAAGATAGCCATCACGTTGATGTAAAATAAAGTTGTCGCAAAATGAAGGCCAAGGCAAGCTATCACATGTTGATAGTAAGTGGTGCCATCGCAAATTGAGATCCAAGCAAGCTATCGCGTGTTGATATTAGTAGAGCCATTGCAAGCTAAAGCTATGAGCTATCACAAGTTAATGGTATAAGCCATCGTAAGTTGATGATATAAGCTCTCCTATCGCAGATTAACAAATGAAGCTATCGAAAGTTGATACGAATGAAGTAAATATATGATAAAATAAAAGGAAGAGCAATCAAGGTTGATACTTCAAGGCTATTAAGCTAATGAAGGTTGATATTTCAAGGCTATTAAGCTAACAAAGGTTGATACTTCAAGGAAAAGGCTGATACTTCAAGGCTATCACATATAGATAGATTGAACCATCGAGGGTTGATACTTCAAGGCTATCGTTTAATGCTAAATTGATCAATTAGAAGTTGATAATTTAGAGCTATTGCACTTTGATGAATACGCCCTAAAATCAACACCTTAACTAGCCACGTGAAGATCTCTTATTAGGCTAACTATGCCATGTCATCATAGAAAAGCTAGAGAAAGGTAGTGCTACATGTCATCTTGAACATGTGCAGCGTTAACAAATTATTACCGTTTGTTTTCCTAGATTACACGTATCATGAATGGTTGAAGTTTTCTATAAATAGCCATGTACCCCTACTAGAAATGAAAGGATTCCAAGTGATGCTTCTTTCTTATTTTTCATTTTCTTGAGTGTGTAATGAAAAGCTCAAGATTTGGATTTTAATGATAGTTAAGTAAAAGTGAAATCTAAGTTTTGTAATCAAGGAATAGAACGAATTCCAATTTGCATATTTACTCTCATGTGGAATCTTAACTTGCATACTTGACTTTTGATTAGCACATTGACCATAAGGACTTTCTTACTTATATATTGAATTAAAGACTTGCACCTCTTTAACTAGAACATTATGCCAAAAGGACTTGTCTCTTTTGACCTACCTATTTAACCTTAAAAAGACCCAATTTTTGAATTATCATTTAGTGTTGCTTTCATTGGGAGTTAGACTCGGAGAAAATCTTTGAACATAAAACAAAATCCATCTCATCTATATCATGATCATGGTGATTAGGTCTCAACAAGGATCTTTAGAAACTCACTTGAAAACTTCATCCTATCCACAAAATGTCTTACAATTTAGTAAGGAACAAAAACTAAACATATGGAATCTAGCCCTTCCTATTTTAGAGGAAAAAAGAGAGTTGCACAGTATAGCCCAAATAGATGGAGTTTGAATCCATTTCACATGCGGGAAAACCTACTTTTGAGTTGTCAAATGAGTTAAATAGAAAAAAGCTAATCCAAGGATATAAGAGAAATGTCAAGTTAAGAGATGACCATTTCGCCTGGGCAAGACAAATTATTCAATCTCAATTGAGAGGGACAATATTTGAAACGGAACTAAACCATGATTTTGACAAATTTACTCAGAAATGGAAGGACATTATTAGCTCATCACTTGAAAGGAAAGAAAGATGTCTTCGAACAATGCAAAGGAAATTAAGTGAAAGCAAAAGAGAAATTATGAACCCACAAAAGAAGTATCCAAAATGAACAGGAAAACCACATTAGAAAGGGTTCAAAAGGAAAGATGGTCACTCCCCTTTAGGTTTAGTAAGAAATAGTATATTTTCTTACGAAGGAAAGACTAACTATTGGACTTCCAAGAAAATGTAAGAAGAGGAGAAAGAAAATACCAATATGAGCCATTCTCATTTCGGACATGAAAGTGGTGAGTATTGCTATTATCATGAAGCAAATGGACATAATATTAATAATTGCTAAGCTTTGTCTGGAATCATAGAATATTACATAAGAAAAGCAGAGTTGTAGGAGTTCGTGGAAAATGAACTTTCAAGAAACTAGAAAAGGAATGGACAGGATTCCAAAAATGATCATTGTACATGATGGATATAATTTCTGAAAGCATGACTTCAAAATTAGATGACTTTGAATAAAATGCCAACCTAATTAAAGTCGTTGGTCCCATAATAAGGCCTGGAAAAATCACCCATCCAAGTGAAATGGGAAAAAAAGCCTTCAGTCTCACCATAAGGCCTGGTCGAAGCACTCATTCAAAGAGTGATGGTCAAATAAGCTTTTGATCCCACCGCAAGACCTGGTCGAAGAACCCGCTAAGGGAGATGGATGAAAAGCCTTCGGTCCTGCCTTAAATCCTGGCCAAAGCATCCATCCAAAAATTGATGGTCAATTAAACCTTTGTCCCACCACAAGACCTAGCTAAAGCACCCACCCAAGGGAGATGGATGAAAAGCCTTTGGTCCTACTATAAGGCCTGGCCGAAGCACCCACCCAAAGAGTGATGGTCAGTTAAGCTTTTGGTCCCACCGTTGAGCCTGGCCAAAGCACCCATCCGAAGAAGATGAGCGAAAAGCCCTAGGTTCCACCTTAGGGCTTGGCCAAAGCACCTATCTAAGGAATATAGTCAACAAAGCTTTTTTAACCCATCATTAGGTCCGATCGAAGCATTTATTGGGTAGGAAAATGGAAGCACTAAGAAGATTCCATCATATGAATAAACGGATAATTCATCACAAAACAGGTATGCAAAAAAGACTTTTTTATTACACAATCATTATATTACAAAAGAAAATTAACTCTTTACAATGGGAATTACTTTTACGATAGTTCACGGTTCTGGAGGGTGAGGAAGAAGATGATGTTGATGGACGAGCTCTTTTAATTTCCCTTCAACTTCCAAAAGGCAAGAGTGAGACTTGTTGGATGAACCCGTGTTCTTGCACAAAATGGTGGGACCTCGAATCTCCTTGAGAGCATCAAAACATCCTTACTAGAAGAAATGTTGATATATCTTAATAGTTAGAAGTCACAGCTTTTCTCAATTGGAAATCTCTTTCCAATCCTAAAAATGAGAAGTCAATTTTTAAATCAAAAGAAACTATGACTTCAACTAAATAATCCATAGCATGTCAAATATGTAGATTTTAAAAAAATTCCTATTTTGGATCTATTGAACCTATGAGTCTAAATTTTTGTAGATCAAATCTAATAATTGTTTTAAATAATTATATTTGGTTAAACTGTTTAAAAGAAAGTTTTCGTTTTATTTATACTAAGCATTTTATTATAGCGTATCAAATACACTCATGGGTGAATGGTGCAAGTGCAATATAGCATAGGGTGTACATAGATAATGTATATGTATATACATGTTGGGATTTGACCTATAGCGTATACACTATCTATTTATATATGCAATGGTTATAATAACAATGCATTTTAAACTTAAATAATAAATTTTATATATGTGCAGGTCATAGTCTACGTATGCATTAAATGAAACAAATAACATAAATTGCTTAAATGTATTTGACATAAGAAATCAAATTATGAATGGATAATAGTGCATTAAGTGACATTAAAATAATGTGTAAAATGTATTTATGAGATAATTAATGAGAGGTAAAGATGGAAATCTTTTGGCATTCTTTTAACCTTTCTTTAGCTTATTTCAAAACATTTTAAACTCGTATGCTAATATATGTATATGTAGTTTTATTTTAAACATATATGCAAATGTTTATACGTGTGTATGTATGTATATCAAAATTAACTTATGCAATGTATGAAATAAATGCTTTAAACATTTGATTATATTTGACTATATTAATAAAAGGAATCAAATTTGAGTGTGTAATGTTGCATGTAAGTGGTTATTAAAAGAAAGAGTAAAAAACATTTATGTGGAAATTAAGGAGATGGATAGAAGGAAGACTATTAGCCTTCATTTAGTCTTCCTTTATCTTGCATTCAAAACATCTTAAACTTCTATGCATATATATGTGTATATTTTTTTTGTATATATATATATGTATGTATGTATGTATGTATGTGTGTATATGTATGTGTATGTGTATATTTATGTATGTGTATGTATGTTGTAACACCCCTAATTTTTAATAACATTATTCAGGAGATTTAATTAGATAAATTAAATAGAATAATGTAAATATTAGAGTAATAATGGGATTGATATTTGAAAATTTAATTAGAGGCTGTGGTTAATTAAATATAAAGAATGGGTTTATGAACGGTTTCATGTGTTAATTAATAAGAAAATAACGCAAGGGCATTATGGGGATTAGCCACCACCATAACCCCTAAACCCACTTTCCCATTTTCTCTGCACGTTCATAATTCAAATTTCTAAAACGTAAACAAAAGCTCAAGCCGGTCATAATCTAGGGAAATAAAAGGGGGAAATATCAATTAAAGCTAAGCAATCAAGCAAGAGGAATTAATCAAAGATCAAATCTCAAGTCCTTATCCAAATCAAGGTGAATAATAATCAAAACCATCTCTATTTTCATTTTTAAAGAGCATTTGATTTCGAATTTTATGTTTAAAACCATTATGATGATTTTAATGATGATGTGCTTGGATTTCATAATATGCTTGATTTAAACAAGTATGATCTATAAATGTTTATCTTGATTTTAAGCCTAAAATCATGTGATTGTGTTTCGAATGCCATGAGGATTTAATATGTTATGTAAAACATTATTTTGGAGATGGGTTTAATTTTTCGTAATTATCCAAGCTATGGGTAATTTATTATGAATTTTCAACGGAAAATATAAATAATTGAGTTTAGAAATTAATTTCAGTAATTATATAAAGGAATTTGGGTCCGAAATTTTTATACGTTAGATAACATATTAAAAGTGAATTTTGAGACTTTTGGGGATTTTTTCTAAGTAATTTACTATGGAAATTAAATTAATTTAGTTGGAGGACTTAAATGTCTAAATTGTTTTGCTTAAGGGGAGGGTTTCTTTGCTAATTATTTTTTATTAAATCTGAGATAAATTAGGAGGTCTTTTAGGAAAAGATTTTAGTACGGTTTATGGAAACCAATTAGATTTGTACAAATAGGCAAGATAGTTGAAAAGGTATAACTTAAAAAGGCAAAGAAAACAGTTTTGCATAAGTTTATTGTTTCGCCACTTTCAGTAGCTACCTTTCAGCCCTATACTTCTGCCTCAACCAAGTCGAAGCCAATACACAAGGTATCAAGGCTTTGGTACATAGTGGATTGGAGAATGGCGGCATGTATGGAGTCGAAACCATGCTTTTGAAGGGGTCGAGACTAATTTAAATAGCTTTCGAAGGTTTTTTGTTTTGCTTTCAAAAGAGGTGTCGCTTGCCTTATTTTTAGTGAATGCTTTCAAAAGGGTCTTTTATATAACTTTCGAAGGGGTTGCCGTCTTTTTGTATCAAAAAGGTAGCTTTCAATGGGTTGCCCTGATTTTAAAATCAATGCTTTCAAAAGGGTAGTTTCAACCCAGTCGAAACCATGCTGTCGTCTTTATGCCTTTCGAATGGATTAAAGTCATCAACGAGTTCGAAAGATAGTTTTTGTTTCAAAAATGTAATAATCCACTTCCCAATGTTTTCGAAAGGGCTCTAGTAACCACATAAAGGTTTCGAAAGAAATGGCTTCGAAAAGGGTTTCGAAGCTATCCTTCTAAATATTTTACTTAAATGATTAATGCTTTCGAAAGTATGGTTCCGAAGCCATCAGTTTTCCCCAATCACTTTTACTTAAAGGTTAACGTTTCGAAAGGGGTACTTTCACTTTTATTCACTTTGACCCAAAAGGTATTTTTAAAAGATAAAACCCAATGGTTTTAAAAGAGTTACTTTCAAATGGTTTCGAAGCTATGCTTCTATGAATTACTTTAGTACTTTCGAAAAGTATGTTTTGATGGTTTCGAAAGGCCTATGCTTAGAGTTTTGGAAAGAAGATTTGAATGCTTACGAAAGAGGTTTTTTTAATGGTTTCAAAAGTAAAGGTTAAGATTTCAAAAGCCTAAGTTTTCAAAACAAAGAATCCAATTGCAATTTTCAAAAGTAAAACCCACGGCATTATAAAAGAGCTTTTAAATGCTTTTAAATTTGAGTTTTTGAAGAAGCTAGCCTTGATAAAAATAATGGGTTAAAGGGATTAACCAAATTCCATGGGGAAATGATTTCAAGGGCATTAAACCAAAGATGTTGGCATTATTTTTGTATATGCTTCTTCTATAAATATATTCACTAAGTAATGGATCCATAACTGTATTTTAGAGAGTAAGGACAGAATAACCAACTAGGCTGACGCAGTAGTGAATATAAATTAAGTTAACTCTTGAATGAATAGAGTTGCATCTAGGAGGTCAGGTAGACCAGGATATAGGATGCCCAAAGACTAAATAAGAAGTTGTCAGTTTAGGCAGGTTCATATTAAACCCATGAGAACTATGTTTAGCAAGAGTTATTGGCAGGGGCCAACAAGTTTGTAGTGAACCTATGAAAACTATATCTGGATTAAGTTATTAACAAAATTCAATAGGTTCATAGTCAATCCATGAAAACTATGATATAAGGGGAGTTATTGGAGATACCAATAGGTTCAGAGAGAACCCATGAAATAAACGTATGAAGTTATTGGCAGGTGGCAATATGTTCTTAGTGATCCCATGAAAACTATGAGACCGGGCAGATAGTCTATAAGCTTTAGACAGGTTATTAGTCAGTCCATGAAAACTAATAGGTTAATAGTGACCCTAGAAAACTATAACTGAGACAGATACTCAAATGAATGGGGACGAAAAATCCAAAATAATTTACTTGTTTGCATATCATCATAATATTTCAAATTTCTATGTTTTAACCATTGTGGATGCATGAGCAAAGTGTATGGTTCTTATAATTTTTGGATAAGATACTAGTAAGGGGAAAACCCTTTCCGCTAAGCGGTGTGGTCTCACTAGATATCTAAATGGTTTGAGATGGTTGGTTATTTTTCATACCAGGATTTATGTCTGACTTGAAGTTTATGTTTTCTCCTTATACACTCGGGTGCTTAATTAATTTTGAGTAATTTGAGAGTTGAGCTTTTCAGGCATCTCTTTAGATGAATAAGCTTCTGGAGGCATGTAGGAGGCAAGATAGCTATTAGGAGTTCTTTCTATTTTGATTTCGTTATGTTTTGATGTAAAGGCCAAGTTGTTTAATTGCCTATGATTAGACTCTGATCATCCAAGGGTGCATCTTCATATGTCGCTCTTGGCGTATTTTGTATATTCTCTCAACGTGGTACTCGAATTTGGGATTATGTAATAAATTTGAAACGATTTGAAATGGAATGTGAAAGTTGTTTAATGATTTTAAATTTTTTCCATATCCATATGTTTTTGTTATATCAATGTATCTAACATTACCGTATTTGGTCCCCGAGGATTAATAACTATGGATGACTGTAGTATCCGTAGCCATTAATTTGGGCCTCCAAGTGGGGGTCGTTACATATGTATGTATGTATGCATCCAAATTATTTAATTTATTAAATGAAACAGACAATTCAAAGGTAGTGAATAGATTTGACTATATCAGTAACATAGAATCAAATTTAAATACTATGGTATCTAATTTTGCTAAAAAAATAATTTTTTAGAGTCAAATTGGAAACTATAAAATAGTTGTAGATATTTTAAATATGAAAAATAAATATATATACATAGTTTTGGAAAAATAAAAGAGTGATCGAAAATAATATTATTACTATTTTAAAATACGTAAACCACTAAATATACACAAGTTTGAAATTAACATATAATTAAAAAGTCAACAATATTTAATATACACTCACATATTAAATTATTTCAGCCAAGAAATTTTTTTGATACAAAACTTCAACAATAATATTTATAACATATAAAAGATTCAAAGGTGTAAATGTATGTATGTATGTAGATTCAAACAGTTATAGGTGAAAATATCTACGCATATAAAGTTATTATAAAATATATAAGGGATCTAATCTATAATAATAAAATCTGATACAAATAATTGAAATTAAGATTAGATAATTACCTTAAGAAGTAGCCTAAGAAACACAATGTGAATGTATGAAGACTCCTAGATCTGATTGAATCATCTTCAAAAGTTGCAATGATTTGAAAATCCACCTTTGTATTTATTCTATATGAATTACTTAGGGAGTTTTTTTTCATTCATGAAGACATGAATTTTAAACCATTAGAGCTGATGAGGAGAGCAAGAGAAAGGAAATGGACTTTGTCAGAAAGAATGATCTCTATAGGAAATGAATTAGTGGACATGTTTTAATTGAAAGAATAAAACTTTTTCCATTCTTTTAATATAAACTTCCCTAATTAATTCCCTTAATTCCCCCCTTCCCAGTTCTCTCTTTATATGATAAGGCCAAAATTACTTGCCATCAAGTGGCATGATATTTCTATAAATCCCTTCATGCAACTATCTTTTATTTAAATCCATTTTAAAAATACACCGATATCGTATATCGATGCATGTAAATAAATTTGATATACACATTCTAATAATTACAGACAACTCCTAAACATTAAATAAATCAAATAATAATTAATATTTCTCAAATATTAATTAATTTTATTAATTTATAAATTTATAACATTTTATAAATTAATTAAATCATGT
This sequence comes from Allium fistulosum, assembly GCA_030737815.1. Classification (NCBI taxonomy): domain Eukaryota; kingdom Viridiplantae; phylum Streptophyta; class Magnoliopsida; order Asparagales; family Amaryllidaceae; genus Allium; species Allium fistulosum. The sequence continues at coordinate 1,222,136,736 of CM060904.1, forward strand.
GGTTTTTTGGAGAATTCATCATTATAGTTATGCAACTCAAAAGTGTAAATTTAGCAGCAATTAATATCGAACAATTCAAAAATTAATATTCACACATCACTTTAGCCAATGGTGTGACATTTTGGCTGAATTTATCGCTTACACATCTCTTCGGTATATTAATCCAGTTTTACTATTATAAGCGGTGCCGGGTAGTAATGATTATTTACATTAATTCTCTTCATTAAAGCTATATCATATTATGACTTATGGAATTTGGTTTTGGTCCAAACTCCAACATCATCCACATTCAACTTTGTAATTCCAAACAAAAAATTCTTGGTTCAATAATAACAATTATTATTAACCTTACTGCTCTGGCCAAAGACTTTGATTTTGAGTTGATTACAATTGACTATGATACTAAACCCAAATAACTATGGAGACGAATTCTCTATCGAATAGTATTTCGCTTTCAACGCTTCATCTCAGACCCAACTATAGTTGTCCGATGGATTCCATGCCACGATTTAACTATAATCAAAGTGGAGTCTCCACATTGAAGTTCCATAGTTTTCTCAAATTGAGGGAATTATGTAACATCGTTACTTTTAGATTGTCTGTTTAACCTTATCCATAATAACCAGCAAAGAACTATCGAGTGAATCAATCAATAATTATCCAATAACCATCAGTATGTAACTCCTTGGTGCCCCCTCCAACCATAAGAAATACACTACCCAACATTTGGAGAGCATTACATACTCTAGTCCTAATGGATGAATCGATATCTTTTCTCAAAACATTTTGACTAGGAATATTTAAAATAATATGTTATTTTCATTATGATAAAATTATCATGGCCACAACACTTCGTAATTACTACTACATAAAATATCATTTAAGGATTTTCCATTCGTATACTTTGAATTAGTTACTTTATTACATATATCACTATATAACAAGTATATTATAGAAATAAAAACACCATGTATTTTCAACAAGATTGGTCATAGAGTTAGATATATATAGCAAATTACATAATTGCCCCTAGGGCATACTCTTAACTCCATCAATCCCCCACTTGCTCTTAGGGTCAATTATGGAATCTTATTCCAACTTCATCATTCAGTTTTCTTAAAAACTAATTGGTTCAATCCCATAGTGAATGTGTATACTATTTTGTTTTAATTATCTACTCTGTCAATCAACACTCTCCGGTGTTGATAATCTACCTTTATCAGGTGGAACTATTAAGAGTATGTCTCTTGACTTCTAGTGTGCTCTAGGTTCTTTTACGAATTATATTATACATTGTTATCATATAATAATGTCATGGGATTCTCAATATTTGAGATCACTTCTAGTTCAATTATAAATTTATGCATTTATTTATACTTCTTACATTATAGTAGTTGTTGGTTGAATTAGCCACTGCTTACTGTTTGGAACGATACCAACTTAAAGTTCTTAAGTCTGAACATAAATTTAGGATTGACATACTATGCTCGAGATCGTTAATGAAGTTTGAATCCAAGCACTCCTTGATAAGGAGTTTGTTGTTTTTATAAATAATTCTCTAGTATTTCATAAATACTCGCGAACACTCTAAACTTTCATTAAGTGATCTTAACTTGGATTTGTTATTTGCTCCATGTATCAAATACATGAATGAAGCGTGATATTATAGACAGTAAAACATGTATGATAATTCCTATTGCCAATGCATAAGAAGCCCATCTTACATGCTCCATATTAAATAATTTTAATACCGTGTCCATGTTTATTATATGGAACAATCTTGTCATCCTTGTATACAAAATTATACAAGATGTAATTTAGAAATCCAATATCAAGTATTAAACAACCAAACTAGAACTGATTTTAACATAGGTACACCGCAAACAATTAGTAGTATGTTGTTTACTTATAATTAAGAAATATCTACATACCTTTTGATGTTTTCACTTGTAGACACATGCTTCCTCTGCAATTTGATTAAAAATCAAACTATTTGATATTTTTATCAATACACTTGTTTAACTTTGATGCTTGTCAAACTGTACTTTCATATTCATTCTTGTATCATATTTGGAAACCCACAAAATCAATATCGCACCCACTGACTTTGAGACAATTTGGTTGTTATGTGCAAATAGTCTACTGAAAATCATTAATTAGAATTTTTGTTACAACACATATATACCAGAACACAAATTCGTATTAGGTGATTATTTTGTGATTAAAATCCAAATTAACCAAAGCATGTTTGAATGATGAATCTATTACGTTAATTTCAACAATTGAAATTTTTGACATTATTCTTATCAACGTGGCTCACTTTATTCCAACTGCATTTGTCTATTTCTTGAAGACACTTTTGCAACCGATGGATTATATCCTTTCTAATACCAGTATCAAAATCATATTTTGATAATGTACTTAGTATCCATTTCTTATTTGAGCATTATACCATATCGTAGAGTCAATACTCTTAATTGTTTAATTGACAGTCGAGGATTATCCATTCTTAACATTGATAAGAAACTCACAATTTCTCTAAAATACACAAGAATACTTATTCATATGCGTTGTATTCATTTTGGGTTTGGTTAATTTCATCACATCATTCATAATCAGTTTTATCCTTGGATCATATCCAAATCCATTTTACTACAAATAATTTCTAAAACAAATTCCTTTGCTATGAGGTTGGTATTTCTTGAAACTAGAATTACTTCTCAATGCAACAGAATATGAAACAACCCAGATTTTTGAGATTAATAAAATAAAATAAATAATGACTTAATTTTTAGAATTTAAATCATTAGTTTGAAATGTATTATCTTTTATAAAGTATAATTTGTTTTAGAATAATTAATTCTAATTCGTTATGAAATTTGAAAATATTAGTATTTTCAAAGTGTAAAGAATCATTTAAAATTATTATTGAGAGTTAGTTGATTTTAATAAATTCCAAATTTTGAGAATATTAAAGAAATTAGAATTTATGTGTTTATTTAAAGATAATTAGAATATGAGTTTAGACAAGTATAATTATTTAGTTTGAATATTTCATTTAAATAAAAGGAGAATTTGAGATATGCAGACGTCTTAATTGAAATGTGTTCATTGTTAAAATAGTTGAAAGAGTCAATTCTTTTGATTAAAATATGGGTATCAGACTTAATGTAAATTTCAGCACATTAGTGCAAATAAGGGAGAATTCTTATCTCCTTTGTAAGTGAGAATGAACTATATGTTCATTTTATCTTAGGCAGGAAACAAAATAGGTTTCTCAAAGCTAAAACAAAAACCCTAACCTAGAGAAAAATATTCAAGATTAATTCAGAAAAATCCATAGAAAATCCAAGATAAATAGAGTAGTGTTCTAAACCATATCTCTATCTTTTAGATCCATAAAAGAATGATTTTGATCTCGTTTTTGATCAATTGCTTGCTGGTTGGTTTTTGTTTTTGAGCTTTTAGATAATTTTGGTGAAGCTAAGAGTTAGTAGAGCTTAATTGAGGATATTGTAAGCTATAGGTCTTGTAAATGTGAGCTAAACCTCATAGGACCTATCTCTAGATCAATTTGCAAGTGTGGTTGGGTGATTATATTGTTGATTGTTATTGTTTCATTGAATCGATTTGTTGTTGTTTAAAATCATTGTATGCTGAAAGTATTAGTTATTAGAAATTACAAAATTGATATTCTAATTAAAATTATGATGCCATGTTTGAGTGGTAGTTGATGTACTTACACCCTAGAATTCTTGTAATCAATCTAAGATCGAAGAGCTATTATCAGAGTTTGACCGAAGTGTTTCCTAGAGCTGAAACTGCTCCAGGATTCACTGTAACCGGTGCACCGGCATGCCCCATCGGTGGACCGATGGGCAATAGCCTTGGGTTGTTCAGCTCTAGGAAATTGCCCCTAGTCCGTCTATTCGTCGTCCTGTTTGTTGCTGTGTGTTGTTATGCTTTGGATGGATGATTATAATATGTTATGGAGGCAATTTCAACTCATATTTGCTAGTAGAATAAATTTATAAAACTAGATTTGGAGATGATATAGAAGTCGAACTATATGGACCAATTCATGGATATATCTTATGATGACCTTGGATTTAGTTGTAGTCAATTCTTTTGTGTTCTATGGACTTTGAATCACTTTGATTCAAAGATTTGGAATATTATAAACTTATATCTATCTATACAATAGAAAGTTTATTTTAAGTTTACAAATATCAAACTTAATTTCTAGATTAATCTAATTCTTTTTATAAATGATTTTTTATAAATAGTTATATATATATATAATAGAGTAAATTAGTCTAAAGGAAGAAGTTAAATAAATTTTAATTTCCACGGACAGTAAAAATTAACTTCCGTCTAAAGGACAAGCGCACGTATAACTCAAATTTTCACAATCGTTTCTGTTTTTTCACTCTCTTTTACTCTGAAAACAAAATTTCATCAGTCTATCCTTCAACAAACAATGGCAACCGAAACCAAAAACACTTTTCTTTGCCAAACTAATTACAAACACAATCTACTTCAGAAGCTAAATTGATCGACTTAAATCCACAAATTTCAACAAATCTTGAAGCAGAAATGAATGAACCTAGGGATTCCAAAACTAGGGTTGATTTGAATGTTATTCCTGAAAAAAAAAAGATAAGGCAATAAACTAGGACAGCGACGACTGTTGATTCGAATGATATTCCTGAAAAAACAAAGATCACGAGAAAATCTACGGCAGCAAACACTGCAAATGAAGGCAAAATGACGAAACAAAAGCTTTGTGATGAAACCGTCGGTAGGAAAAGAAAGATAATGGTACAACATCTATTTTTAAAAAAAAGATAATTTTAGGATGATATTTGGATATATCATTTTATTTATTGCATGTGTTATATTGGAATGATAGATGAAAATAGCATTCCAGTTTTTGATAAATGTTAGATGATAGTTAGATTGATAATTACAGAATGATAGTTGAATGTATCATTTTATTCCTTACTTGCATTATGTTGGAATGATAGATGAAAATAGCATTCCAGTTTTGATAAATGTTAAATGATAGTTAGATTGATAATTGCAGAATTATAGTTGGATATATCATTTTATTTATTGCATGTGTTATGTTGGAATGATAGACGAAAATAGCATTACAGTTTTTGATAAATGTTAGATGATAGTTAGATTGATAATTACAGAATGATAGTTGAATGTATCATTTTATTTGTTACATGCATTATGTTGGAATGATGAATGAAAATAGCATTCCAGTTTTTGATAAATGTTAGATGATAGTTAGATTGATAATTGCAAAATGATAGTTGAATGTATCATTTTATTAATTGCATGTGTTATGTTGGAATGATAGACGAAAATAACATTCCAGTTTTTGGTAAATGTTAGATGATAGTTAGATTGATAACTACAAAATGATAGTTGACTGAAGAATGATTGATTGATACAGTATTTCAACCTTTAAACTGTTAAAGCATGGATTGAAAAGGAGTAATGATAGACAAATATAGCATTTAAAAAAAATGATAGATGAGAATAGCATTATAGTTTGTTAAATATAAAATTATTCATTGATGGTTGTTTGTACAGGAATCCAAAGCTAAAAAATCAAAGAAAGCAAAAACTAAAGGAGGAAAAAAATCAAGGAATGAATCTCAAAACTAAATTCAGTATAGATGTAGTTTGATTCCAATGATAAAAAAATTCAAGAAATTGAAGAAGAGTGAAGAAGAGTGAAGAGGAATTAGAAAAGGAGAAACAAAAAAAAGGAGAAACAAAAAAGAATAGAAGCAAAAGGCATTATAATAGAGTTGAAAAAAGAGATCAAGATGTGGAAATCAAAAGCAACAGAAGAAGTAAAACCACCATCATTTGATCTTAATATAACTCATGAAATTAAGAAGATGCATCGGGAAAAAAACAACTGGATCAAAACAAACATTCAGAGGCAACAAAAAAATCCCCAATAGTGCATGAAAAAGCACAGAAGAAATCAAAGGAATATAAGAAGAATATCGAAACAAATAAGAGCAATATACTTGGAACTGGAAAGTGTTTGATGAAGATCGACAGCACGATGAAGATCGACAGCACGATGAAGATCGCAAGAGAATCGAGAAGATCGAATGCAAAAATAAAGAAACATGCGTCCTTGAATCGAGAAGATTGCACTAAGATCAGCAATATTAGAATAAGATCAAGAAGAAATTAGGAAGAAAGAAGATCGATGGTAATGAAGCGCAAGTTTAAATTTTACAAAAAGTATGTCCTTTGAACAAAAAAATAAAGCCCGCGTCCTTGAGACGAAGAAAACAAACTCGCGTCCGTAGGTCCAAAAAGAGAAGTAAAAAGCTCCTCCAGCCTATTTTCCTGTATATAATATTGGTATTATAAATGGTCATGGATTTTGGAAACATGGTTTTGGAAATATAAACCGAATTGATTTCTAATTAAAATGGTTATTTATATCAAATTGGGTTTGGAAAATTAATCTATGGTTTCAAGAATAGACGAGTACTTACATAAATGGTTTTGAAATATGGTTTGTGAACTTTACATCTGTATATTTCTGGAAATTGGGAACTACAATATATATATATATAAAATTTGATATATAAATCGGATTATGGTTTATTTTATTTAAAGAGAAATATATATATTTAAATAATAAATGTTATGGAGAATTTTAAAATTAATTTATACGTAAAGTATTTTGGAAAACATCTTAAGTATGATAGAGTAAAATATTTACTTTTAGAAAATCGTTTGGAAAATAAAATGTTTTTAGAACCTTAATTCTATAAGGTGGGGAGTACTAATAATCGACTTGGGGTTACCGATTGGTTTAAATGCTCTCGAGTAACACTTCATCGAATATAATACAACTCATTTAGTATAATCTTTGAGTGGACTTACTAGCCCCTTAGCGAATACTCGAATTTCACCTGGTAGTATGGGATGCCTTGGTTAAATCCTTGTGATTGCTATTAGGAAATATTTAACACTTTAGAGTTGTATTTCCTTTTAGTGTTTGGTGGGACCAATATATCCTTAAGGGAATATAGTTTAGATTTTCCGGTGGTATTTACAACGTTGAGATTTACTAGCTTCTAGTAAATGCTTGAATTTCACTAGGCGGTAGGGGACGTTTTGGTTAAGCTCTTGTGATTACTAAAAGTGGTAGTATTTGACACTTAAGAGTTTACTATCTTTTGGTGTTCAGTGGGACCGATAGATCCTTAAGAGGTATACTCATGGATTTCTTATCAATTATATATAATAACATTGAATAATCTAGAGTTCTCGAGTCATGGTTGCCACGATCATCTTGATCGGTCGAGATATGGTTTTCCCTAATCCTTGTGATCATGTCGAAATTCTATGTTCCCACGATCCTTGTGATCATGTCGAGATTCTATGTTCTAGATCTTTAGTATCAGATCGGTACGAGTAATACCATAATTGTTTACTATGGATTGGTTTCTTTATGTTAGGAATATTGTAATTTATTCCGTGATTCTATATTTAGTAAATACTCTGTGTTTGCGACCTAAATATATAACCCTGTGCCTTGAGATAAATTCTGAGTAAAATTAATTCCATGACTTGTTATATCTTGGAAATTTAGATTTACTTATATGTCATATATCTTTATGTTATATCTTGTTCTCACCCTTCTGCATATTCAGAGTCTGACCTAGGGGTTATTTTAATGCTCGGGTCAGGCCAAGAATTTTCAGGTTACAGGACATGTTGGCCTTTGGATGGTTGTGCTAGCAAGGAGATAAACCTTTTGACTTTTAGTTTATCTCATTTAGGATTCGTATTTGTTTATAAGATGTATAATTGAGATAGAGGCTGTATTAGATGTGTATTATGTGAGTCTAGTGTTATAATTGATAGACCCTCACTTTTGTATATGTATATGATGTTTATTAGTCCGCTGTGATCCATGACTATTGCTTATATGATATGTTGTTCGGATTCTAAAAACCTGGTGTGATTATTACTTTGAACTGAGACTGTACACGTCAAATTTTGTTCCAGAGATTAAATAGACCATAAGTTTGACGTGTCAGTGGTAGTTTAAAGATATATTTACATTCAATTGCCCTTATCAAGTTGTATTCTCCATGTTATTAGATGACATTACATATAATGTTCTTTAATAATATAGGTATAGTGATGGAGTCGTTACAAAATAGGTATTCATAAACATTTTATGAATTGCCTTATATTAAACTGATTTTATTTCAGTTTACAAAACTTATGTTCAACATATAAATTTGTCATCCAATGACAATCGTTCCCAAACTCCTTTTGGGGTGACTCATACAAAATCCCTGATGTACAATTATTATGTGCAGTCTTAGGACTTGCATAGCCTGTCAACTCCTTAGCCTAGGATATGTTAAGGTTTCTTATAAACCCTTATCTTGTATGATTTTGTAAATCGTTCTTTAGATGAATTAAATTTAACCTTGTGTACTACTCCTAAGTACACGACCTTACAGAAAGAAGGTTAACTCAACTTCACTCAAAATTAATCATACTTCGTTCAACAAAGTTTGATTACTCCATATCGATACATCATTATGTATCATAGGAAGGAGTGACTTTCGAGATTGAATCTTTAACCAATGTAGGACGTTCAGAACTCTTTCCAATATGCTCACATGTTTGATCAAATTGAATTGTCTTATTTACTTTGCACATTATTTTATTTACTTCTGTTTTATATTCTATGTACGTTATTAACATATCACATATATATCATATACACATGTTCATGTTTGTGATAGTCATCAGTGAATACAAAAAATTACATGGAACCGTTTTGGAACTTTTGATTGCATACATCTATATGCATCAATCCATAGAGTTCATCAACTTTTATAATGCTCCCACTGAATGGGTGTTTTGCCCTTAATTATTTAAGATATAATTTGTTAGTTCCATATGATTCACAATCATATAAATTATTTCTCAAAATTATGGCTTAGTCCATAATTCCAAAATAATTACAAATAATTTGAGATACTTATGCATTTTCCAATGCATCACTTTTGTTATGAAAGCAAATACCTCTATTATAGTTTTGATATTATAACGAATATTCATAATATTCATATTTAAATAAAAATAGGTCTATTTTTCAATCAATGATGGAAAATAGCTATTATTTCATAAATAATGTTTGGTATGATTTATGGAAACAATTTTCGTAACTTGATGCGACCAATAATTTCTATATGGTATTCTCCCACTATTTCTTCTATTACCATAATAGCATACGAAATACGAAGGTCCATTCAACACTTAATGTAGGATATTTATTTCATCCACTATAACCATCTTATAGTTATGAGTTTTCAAATCAAATATCTTAAACTTAAATGAATAAATTTCATAAATAACCATTTTTAATGTAAAAAATACATTTTGGAATAGAAATCATATTTCTCATTTCAATGTTAAGTATCAATTATTATTTTATAATTCTCGTTTTTTATGTTACTTTATGAAGCTGAAGTGACCATTCACTCTCTTCATCCCAACTATACCATAAGTTACATCTACCCTCGACATTCGTTTTCATTTCTAAATGGTCGAGTCATTCAAAAGAAAACCCTTAATACAATATCGTAAAGAACCTTTTACAAAAGTCTATTTTATCATCCCTAACATTTAAGGATATCAAATATTTTAAATTGATCGTAATGACATTTCAGCGATCAAGTTCTTATACTTATCTTGTAGCTTTCGGTATTGTATTACATTTAACACAACAAGGCCATCATTGTAATCAATCATATTGAATATACGATCTTAAAATATGGTTTACTTTCTTATTTCGAATGAATCAATTTCATCGAGGTTTCGTACATTACATATTGCGACTGTCACCATATGACATTTATATGTGATCATACATGGATCGAATATCCATGCTCAAGTATTGCTTTAGAGTCTGAAACTCATAGAGGATAGTACAAAGTCTTAGGCAAACAAACATGTATGTAACCAATTACGAATGTATTTAGTAGTTATAAGATTAAGCACTTGCATGGGTAATGAAACAATAATAAGCAAAAAATATTTATTAGTAAGCATATTTTATATTTGTTTTATCAATCTTTATTTCAGTTCATCTGTATATCTTAATTGATAAACATTTTATTAATTAAATCAATTGCACAAATTTATTAATGTAGATTATTATAACTTTATATAGTAAATGTTCTAACAATATTAGAAAGCTTAAATGTTACATTTTATTTTTCTAATAAGGCTTCCATTAGATTTTTATGTTTATCGGAACCCTAAGAAAAAAATAGAAATCATTTAAATTCTCTAGTGGGTGTTAGGATTTGCTTGCCTTGGGATTCTAACCTTGAGGAATATCAACAAATTATAGGTCTACAAGCGATGGATAACATTTTACCATTTGTATCAAATACAACTCCTAACTTATGGCCTTTGTCCTAATCTTATCTCGACCTATCAACAAATCAAAAGAGATTATTCACTCATACCCACCATTTCACGATAACCTAAGTATAATTCATATACCTTGAGGAATATAAACAAAGACATGCATGTATCTTACCTCATCTAGTCAGTATACTAATAGTGCTACATATAACATCTCTAACTTAAGAATATCAATGACTAAAGAGTGTGTAAGCAATCTATTAATATATAAATAGTGGAGGACAACTTTATACCAAAGATTTGTAATCTTAAATATATTATATTGAGTGATATCGATTAATGGAGTAATGTGTTTTTGTGAAATACTCTCGTAATTCAAGTGTCGGACATATCATAAATCATGGTATTCATATATTTGCATATATAAATTTATTCCTTAGGTCTATTTGGGTTTCTTTAATGTTCCACCTTTGGTTTATACATTCATATCAAATTAGTTTAATTATTATATAACTTTTATATTTCATTAAATTATATAACAATTTTATGTATAACATTATATTAATTAAATATAAATTAATTAATTTTATACTATTGTTCTGATATAACTTTTATATTGGTTATGTATAATATAACCTTTATAGTATATACTATAACCTTAAAGTAATACATATATATCATATACATATATATGTATCATTAATTTAATTAATTAACTATTAATTAATTAATTTAACACTTTTAATTAAATTATATTAATTTTGAAAGTCATTTTATATATACATACATGTAACGATCCCGGATTTTATAAATATTTAAATTGATAATTAATTTAATTTTTGAATTAAAATTGTGAAATTAATCAATAATTTGATGCGAGTATCCCCGAATCCAAATAAAAATATATTAAATCATTTTAAATTTAGAAATTGTATATATATGTGAATCTATATAGTTGTGCCTATATGAATAGATTTGAAATGATATATATATATATATATTTTGATAATTGAATTTAAATCTTAATATAAATGGTTTAAAGATAAATATAAAAATATAGATAATTGATACAAGTTTAAAAAAATAAATAACTTTAAATTTGAAATTGATGGGTTATGTTAAAAATAAAAAAATTAATTAATAATAAATATTTAAGCTAAAAATAAAATATAAATATATAAGATAAACTATAAAAATACAAAGTAAACACTAGCTAAAAAAATTTAATAACAAATTAAATTTAGAAATTCATCTATATTACAAAATAAATAAATATATATATAGTTTTATTCAATATAAAGTAAATATATAAATCTTAATAAATCAATACAAAGTGATACACATAGAATAAAAACAAACAAAAATAATAAAAGAAAAATAAAATAAAGTAAAAATAGAAGTCACTTATATTATAAAATAATGAGACAAGGCAAAAAAATAAAATCTAATAACATTATAAAGTAATACAATAAATAAAAGGAAAGAAAGCAAATACATTCAAGTATGAAACAAGTATTCATATATATGAAAGTAAGAAACAAAGTAAAAATTAAATATCAATATGAATGAAGCTTGCAAGAGAAGGAGAAAATAAAATATATATTTTGTACAAACTAATTAATGCTTGGCCACCACAATAATCTATCAGCCAACAAAGAAAGAAATATCACTGATGTATTGTACAAAAACATAATATCACACAGTAAAACCCACTTTCATTTATCTCAGTTCGATCATTTCAACTGAGCAAAGTCTAAAATAATATCATTCCAAACTGAAACAAACAACAATACAAATCAATACAAACAAGAAGATCAAGGAAGATTCAGCTAGCAGTTTTTCAGCATGTTCAAAAAAATCTGGAAAACTCTATTCTTCTTTCTGGAAAATGAAGTGAGTAACATCACTTTTTTTTAAGTTTAAGTGTTTGAATAAATATGGTTGCATGCTATTTTCTGAATATATGTGAATTTTCTGGCATTTCCTGTATATATATATGAATGTTTGAATGTGTGCATGTATCTGTGCTCCCTGTTTTAGTTTTCCAGGTTCAAGATTTGTTCAAAATCCATTATCACTTGATCTGATTCTTGTTAGGATTTAAGTTTCAAACAAAAATTTTCTGTTTATCAATGATTAAAGTAAAAAAAAAATTATTCAAGTTAAAATAACTTTGTATGGTCTCTGGAAATCATAATAACAGAGCAAACTCCAAATAAGTGGAAATTAAAATGTCATAATTTACTGTTTCAGGCTTAGGATCTGAAACATCATTCAAAAACATGATTTTTAAAGTTAAAATCATAATTTTTAGATGGGAAACGAAGGAGCAGTTTGGGTTTGTTCGAATTGTGCATTTCGAGTTGCCTCTGGTGATCTTGATGATCGGAGGGGTCGAGCTTCCTCCTGGAGGTGGAGGAGTGAATAGGGGTTCTAGGAAAAATATTGGGTTGGGGTGCAGATGAACGAGGTGACGGTGGCGAGGGGTTTAAGTTTGTAAACCTATTTTTTAGAGTGGTCAGGAAATCGTTCGAAGCGGCTTTTCTCGTGAATCGAGTTGCACGCGACTGTGGGTGATGGAAGTTTGGTCAGTAACGAGGTCGTGGCCGGAGTTGCAAGAATTCTGGTGGTCAGAGGGTCGTGGACGGCGCGTTGACGGGTTTTGGGGTGAGTTTCTGTCTCGAGTTCCAGGTTGTGCTGGAGAACTCGATTTCAATTTCGAGCTACTGTGGTAGATTTTTTATGATCGTGATCGTGTTTGGAGTTGATCGACGATGTGATGAAGGCGTGGGTGGTGGCCGGAGATGGCCAGAGTCATGGTGCATGTGCACCGTGCATTTTGAGGTTCTGATGTACTTTGGGTTTTGGGTAGGAAGTGCACTCGGGTTGAGCTCGAGTTATTCCAGTACTTGACTCGAAGCAGGAGAGAAAACGACTCGAAGCATTTTTACTTTGCCTCGGGTTAATTATGACAGGTTTCAGGTTTTTGTAAACCTGATTGAAATTTGAATTTAAAGCAAATGTAAATAGAATTAAATGGTGAGATAGATTTAAAAACAAGTTTAAATCTAGTATGGAGTTTAGATTCAAATAAACTTTTAAATCTTAAAGTTTTAAAATGAAATTGGATTTTGAATTAAAGTTTAAAATCAAGATTTTAAAACAAAGTTTAAAATCAAAGTTTAAATCAAAATTAAAATATGGATTCAAGTCTCTTTGAATCCAAATCTGAAAATTTAAATTAGTTTAAATCTGAATGTGTTTTAAACAAATTTAAATTAAATAGCTTTTAAAAGTATATTTGTTTTCAAACAAATGTTTAACTTGATTTTGATAAAATTCTTTTATAAAGGTTTTCTTAATTTTGAGTGAAAAGTTAAATAAATTGTTTTAACTTGAATTTTCAAGATAAAATGTAATGTATTTTAAAGCTTAAAATTTAAGTAATTTAGTTAGACCTTTCTTATATAGGTTTATAAGTGGATATTTAAATTTGGTAAATGTTTAAATATATAATCATTTTGAATCTTAAATTCAAAATGGAATTTGAATTTAAATTTAAAGTGTAATGTTTAAAATACACTTAAATGTTAATGAAATCATTAATAAAGAAATTAATTATCTTAGAGATAATTAAGGTAATAAAATGATTTAAATTAATAAGGTAATTAAAGAATGATTTATTTAATTTATAAATAAATAATTTAGATTAATTTATAATTAGAAATGATTAATAATGAATTAATCTAAGATAATTTCTTAAGAAAGTAATTAAAGAAATGTTATTAGTTAATGAAGATAATTAACTAGGAATTTTTAAGTAATTAAATTAATGTGATTAATTTTGATAATTAATTAGATTAATTAATTAAGATAATCAATTGTAAATTGTTAATTACTTAATGAAAGCAATTAAGGGGTTAATTAATTATGTAATTGGTTTAAAGGTTAATTTAATTAATATGATTAATTAAGAATAATTTAATCAATTAAGGTGATTGATTAATTAATTTATATCAAATGATTTGTAATTAATAAGTCAGGATTGGATAATTAATTCATAAGTAATTAATTTAATTGGAAATTAATTGAATTAATTAGGATTAAACAATTAATTAATCCTGCTTATAAACGATTATTGAATGCTTGACCTTACTTATGAATGATTGTATTGTATGAGATGCCTTGAATTGATTGTCCTATCTGATCTGTGATATTTTGTTCTGTGGATTGAGCTGTGTATAATTTATTCATTTACTTGTGATACATTTGTATATTATCTGTGAATCTGTGAATGAACGATAAGCGTTATAGTTTATACCGCTTATCAACTATATCTCTATGTTTTGATCTATGATGATGGAATGATGTTGCACTATTGTGTTAAACCCCTGGACCACACTTATACACACACAAATATGGATTTCACGAGGAAATCGGTTAAGTCGCATATTTTTGAAATAATTTTAAATAGAAAATTTAATTCCAAAGGGTTTTGGAAATGGATTGGGTTTAAAGTGAAAAGCTTTTGGAAAGGAATTTCAAAGATAAAATTATTTTTGAATAACTTGATAATGTTTTGAAATTTAAATAATTTGATTTAAATTTGAATTCAAAAATTTGAAACTGAATCCTATGATTTGAAACTAGGGATTAAAGATGTTATACGAGTTATATATGGGTTAAACCATTTTAAAGGCATGAATTTGGGAATTTGAATTTAATTCAAGGGTTTTAACTCGTATAAATATAATTGGATTCTTCCGAAACGAAAACTATTTGTTTTCAAATAATAAAAGCTTTCACTTAAGAAATTAACTTTCAATTTGTGTTAAAAAGGATTCCTAGTTTGAAATAAAAATGATGATTTTCCAAGTTATGAACAAATCTTTGAAAACGGGTTTTAAAGCTATAAGTTAAATCTTTGATTTAAATATTTAACGAGTTAATCCAATTGAAATGGAAATTGTTTTGGAAATCTATGAATGGATCTTTGTGAAACTGAGTGAACTTTGTGAGATAAATCTTTTTGTTTAAAAAGATTAAAATGGTAATGTGTTTAAACCATTTGAAGAAAAGTTTTGGGTAATAAGTTGTGACTTAACTGAAATCCCAATATCCATATATTTTTTAATATTGCGCTCGTTATTTGGTTTAGCCGGGAGAGGACTTTGTGTCATATAACCCATTCCGAATAATGATACGACGTTATGGATAGCATTTGAAGACCGGTGGTGAAGACCGGATATTTTCGAAAACGAAAGGACAACTCGTCGAATGTCTCTGCATCGATTGGTCCCTGGTATAGAGACTCCATATGTGGTGGGAAGTCCGAACGTGATTAGAAATTATCCGGATTGCAAGGGCTTCTTTGGAAGTGCCTTCGGTTCTATTCGAACCCGGAACAGACTTGTATGGTTGTATGTCTGACACTACACTGTGAGATATAAAGCTGATTTCTTTCAAATACATTTCTGTTTGGTGGCGGAGAATTTATTCTCTTAGCTTAACACCCTTCTCTGAGACGTACGAGCTCAGAGGTTATGTAGTTGAAGCTTATCAGTGATATATTCTCAATTTGGTAGTGTGGCATGCAGAGTGCTGCTGTGTGTTACTGATCATTTGTTGATCAAACCATGGCTTTTGTATAAAGCGTAGCTTTGTGGACGAAACCTCATCGAGCCTCACAAACCGGTAATGGTCGAAACAGGAAAGACGCGGCAAGGTTTCAGGGGTAGCTCCCCTAGGGTATGACCATTCCTTCTGGAAAAGGGTAGTATCATGGTATGGAGCCCAGATACTTACTCATGTGGACACACTATATTTACTACTGTGTGATGTAGTTGGTGATGAGCGCTCGGATAAAGGTCGCAAACGACCGGGGGTGGCATATCTCAGGTTTACTACCCAAGAAGGGGGTAACCGGCCTTGGCAAAGAGCCAGGTGGTTCTCGGGGCGTCCCTCCAGAGGCGTTCCCATGTGGCATAGGAAGTTCCTTAGCCTGACCATTTGTTGGAAAATCCAAAGAAATAATACGAGCCTTGTACTGTTTTAGTTGTAGAACCTGCCATTTACTTATGGTGGTCACCACTGTTTAGATGGTAGCTATAGTAGGCATAGTGCGGAATGTCTATGCTGGCTAAGATTAATATTATACTTTCGAAATGGTTTTCTACACTATGCACTAATAGTAGTAATATCGAATGATTTTGCATAGTAAGCATTTTTTACTATCATAAGGAGATATCTCCTCCAATTCTGCGTTTGCATTGTGTGTGTGGCGGGAGGCCTTATGGTAGTTTCATTTTCCAAAAAGCATTGCGGATTTCAATGTTTAAATTCTTTTGTTGTTTGTTTTAAAGATAAACTGTTTTTGTTACTCACACCAGTCCTATGACTGACTCAGAGTTTATTGTTCCCTTCCTAAACTCTGGGTGCCCATAATTTTCCACACGGGCAGTCTAGAGTTGGGTTTCTTTTCAGATAGTCAGGTTTAGTGGATTATCTGGAGCTAGTTTAGTGTCTGGAGTTCACGCACTGAGTTTGCTTATCTTTGTGGATGGTGATGGTGGTTCGAGCTAGATGTTGGAGTCGTTGGACTCATTCTCTTTTCAGATCATTTGGAGTCATCTCTTCTACTGATATTTTTCCGCTGTCATTGTATCATATCTCTAATATTCTTGTATTATTGATATCATTGTTATATATCATTCTGGATATTGTATTCATTGGAGTTGTATATGATATCATTTATTTCTTTCTTCCGCTGTGTTGTTATACTTAATGGTGTTATAAGCTCCGGCATGAGTCGAATTTCAACGATTGAATCTGCGGCATTCGAGTACAAGTGAAGTACGGGTGTCGATTTTCGAACGCTGAAATTTGGATCGTGACATACATGTATATTTATACCATTTTAAACATTTTAAGATAATATAACATATATCGATATATATAATACAAGCATATATATAATTAATTAGCTTAATTAATTAATTAATTTAATTAATATTATTAATAAATTAGTTTTTGAAATTAATGTTTAAATTCTATATTCTTAAATGCATTGAAAATTTTATTATCTTTCAAACATTTTGTAAACTTATGTTATATTATAACTTCTATAATAAGCATATTTCATCTTAAATTAAACTTCTAAATTTAAAATCTTTACTTTAATTTTCAATATAATTTTAAGAATTAGCCCAATGCCTAATTCAAATTGGACGTTTTCTATTAGGGACAACCATTGGGCTCACTCCTCCTTTCAGGCTAGGCCGGTAACTAGGTATGACAGGGTACTTACTTACCAAATTCCAATCCTAGACATTACCTTTCTAAACACCATTCTAAGTGGCTACGCTTAATTAGTTAGCCCTAACATGCCTAATTTAGACCGCATGGACTATAGAGCTTTGATACCATTGTAGCTCTGACCTAAACTCCTTTGGGGTGACACAACTAAGTAGCTCACGAGCAAGTTTTATATGCAACCTTTTGACTAGCACAACCATTATATGACAAGTAGGGGTAAGAGGCAATGCTTCATCATAGATCACAATGTGAGAACCTCTATCTTGCTAGTTCCAGGGATCAAACTTGGGACATCCAATGTATAAGGTGAATGCCTCAACCTACCCCGCTCACATACCATTGCTGAAACTATGTCAGTCGAAAATAGGCAAAACTAGTATATTTTAAAAAAAAATCCTATTTCGGATCTATTGGTCCTATGAAGTCTAAATGGATTTTTGATCCAATCTAATAAAGTTTTAAATAAAATCTTAGTTTATTTAACTTTATCAAAAAGGTTTTAAATATTTATATTTTAATCAATATGAGATGTTTATATAAAACAGAATATATCAAATACACTCTTGTGTATAAATGTATGTAACTGCTATATGTTAAAATTAATTTAGAGAAGTAATTCTTTCGTTTCTCTCTCTTAATTTATACTATGAATTAAGGGAAGATTTTGTTTTATTGAAAGAGAGAAACCTTTCATCTCTCTATCTTTAATTAAATTGATTGACTTATTAAATAACATTTATGAACAAATTTATATTGGGTATAGATTCTGAGTATATCCAAATATACTCCAGTGTAAATGTGTAAGTGCATCATGGAAAAAGGTGTACATAATTAGTATATATGTATACATATGTTGGGATTTGCATCTATAACATATACATTGCCCATTTATATGTATAACAGTTGTCACAAAATAATTTAAACTTATACTGAAATGTTTATATATATACACACATATCAAAATTAACTTATTTATTAAATGAAATAAATAATTTAGTGTTTGAATATATTTGAAATAAAAGGTCCAAATGAATGGGTAGTGGTGCATTTAAGTGGAATTAAAAAAAATATTAAAAGGCATTTAAATAACAATTAAAGAGATGTAAAGATGGAAATATTTTAGCCTTCTTGTAATCTTTCCTTAACTTGTTTTCAAAACATTTGAACTTATATGTGACTATATATATATATATATATCAACATTAATTTATATATTAAATGAAACAAACCATTTAAACTATTTGAACAGATTTGACTAAGTTAATAAAATAGATTCAAATTTAAAATCCAAAAAATCTAATGTTGCCAAGTAAATAATTTTAAGGATTAAATTAATAACAATAAAGTAGTTAAAGATATTTTAAAAACTAATATATATATATATATATGTATATGTATATGTATGTATGTATATATCTGTGTCTCTATGTGTGTAAATATAATTTTGTAACATAAAAGTAACTTAAACAATGTCATCATTATTTTAAAAGAACAAACGGTTCAAAAATCACATCGTGTGAGAACAATATATATATATATATACACATATTAATAAAGTTATCAATGTTTAAAATATATATTGTTATCCAGCTTTTTAACCAAGCAGCCTTCAGATGAATCCGAACATCAAGACGAAGATGGAACGATTCACAACCTTGGGTACCTGCTTAGAAGGATAATAGGAATAAACTCAAGAGCTTGCAAGGCCATTAGGGAAAAGGAGAAAACTTGGAATCAAGTACTTTCTACTCGGTATCGACCACTTTTCTTGCCTCTCATGGGCCCCTAAAGCTCTGGCACATGGAAATGTGCTAAAGCGATCGTCATAAAGTACATTTCGCATGGAACAGGTGAGCAACTCCAAAAGGATTCTGGAAGAAAGTAAACAAGTGTAAGTGATATCAAAACCTCTCAAAAACAACACGATCTCTAAGGAAAACTACACGGAATGAAATAAATTGGAGATAAAAGACTAAGGAAAAGAAGAAGAGATGATTTTTCCTCAAAAAATCAAGTCGGTATCAACCACTTATGGTTGTTTCTGAGTTGACTTTCTTGCTTAATTCGCTTGCTTGTCTACTCCTACACTCTCAGATCTGGATCTGAACTTGGTATCTCGTGGGCCTCTGTTTCCATTGGATGATTTCCCTATAAATACAGAACATATAGCAACTGGAGAAGGACTATTTTGCTCATTATCTTCTTCATCTTCTATTTGTTCTCACCATAGTCTTTAAGGTAGATATTAGTGGTTGTTTTAGGCTGTAAGAACTTGTCAATCATTTGTACTAGTGAATCTAAAGTCCACAGTCAATAAAATCTACAGTGGACGTAGGCCAGAGATTGCCAAGCCACTTTAAAAATCATGTTGTTCTCTTTACTTTTCATATACTTTCTATTAGATCTCAATATTTTTATCGGACTTTAGGTATTGATTTAACATCAACATTTTGGTCCTTTCACTGAGAAAGGAGATTCTCATACGTAGATCTAGCTTAATACTTGGACTAGAGCATCTAGAGGTTAGATCTAGAGGATTTTCATTATGAAATTTAAAGGATTAGCATAAAGGAATCAATGGCCCCTAAGAGATTGGAAAATTCATCAGGAAATGAAGGAAATTTCCATCACATGGAAGTTGGCAACCAGTAGGCATTGCAAGTACCATATGCTCCTTAGGAGATTGTTACTTGAGTGGAATTTGACAAAATTATGTAGAAGTTGAATCAGAAGTTGGCCGATAGTCAAAAGGCTCTAACGGAAAAGATTGATGCTAGCATAGCACTACTAACCCAGCATCCCTAAAGAACTAGGAGGAGCAGGAGGGAGATTTGACCTACTGGATCTAAAGAAGAAAACTCATCTGTTTCTGGTCAGAGTAGGCGAGATGGCAATCATAAACAAAAGAAAAGGGCTACTAGAGTTGCAAAAGGATTTGCTAAAGGAAGTCGTAGGGCCCCTACTAAAGGAATTCAACCTGGTATTGACCAGAATTAGGTCGGTACCGAGAAGAATTTGGACACTTTTGGGACGAGGAGTTGAGGTGGTGGACTTATCTGATTCGAGGGATAATTTGCAGCATGACAGCGAGGATTATGAACTCGATGTTGATGCTTATGATGCTAGAGTTCAAACAACTGCAATGGAGCTAACAGATGTCAATGGAAGACCAGAGTAGTGGTTCTCCCAGAGACTAGAGAACCTAGACATCAAACGGCAGACCAAGATCGTTCGTAGATCCAAACACTCGACACAACCCCTGATAGACGACCTTCAGAGTACCATGATAGCGAGGAGTGTATAACATATATGGTTGAAGAGTTGGTAGAAGAAAGTAAAGGCAGATATAATAAGGATTGAGGTTCCGTGCCAAGGAGAACTCCATTCATGAAAAACATTCTGAGGGAAGAGTATCCTATGAAGTTTACAATGCCAACTATGCCATCGTAAATAGGACTACTAATCCCAAGCAGCACTTGTCCAAATACGAATGGATGGTGCCAGGGAGACGGATGGAGTTCAGTTTAGGTATTTTCCTACTTTTATGGAAGGTGTTGCATTGATGTAGTTCACTCGGCTCACATCGAAGTCCATATCAACTTTTGATGAGTTAGAAAGGAAGATTATGGAAAAGTTTAGGCTCCATACTGCTCGGCCAATGGATGTAATATACCTGGCCTATCTCAAGAACCCAAGGAGTCATTGAAGGGGTTCTTGAATCAGTTCAATGTGGCAATTATGAAGGTTAGCAATCCAAAGGAGGATTTGGTATTTATGGCTATGGTTCGGGGCATACATCCAGACATGGATTTTGGTAAATGGTTGAAGATGAAGAAACCAACGACGATAGAGTAATTCCACCAAAAGGATAACCAGTTCTTGCGTTTAGAAGAAGTAAGTCAGGTAGTTGGACAAGCTAATGGTGGACAATTGAATAAAGTAATACAGAAAAACATGGCGATTAAATAGACTGGAGAAAGCTCCGGTAATGTTGCGATTAAGTTGGAAATTCAAATAATCGAAAGAAAAGAAATCAAGGCCCTGGTGGTAAGCGAAATGAAATCAAGAAGTGTCCGAGGAGTATGAGGCTTGATGAATATACACCACTGAATGATACGCTGGAAAGTATATACCCTGCTACATAAGGAATGGAATGATATAAAAGGTCATCTAGGAGAGAGGTGACCGAGGAGGTAATGCGCTCAGGAAAGTACTGTCATTTCCATGAAACAATGGACACAACACGAACGAGTGCCAACATTTATGGGATTTTATTAAGGAATTAATAAGGTTGTAACAACCGCATATTTTACGATTATATATTTAAATGATTTATTTAAATATAACATCGTTAAGTTGAATTTAAAAGTCCAAAACGTGACTTTTTGTAAACGGTCGAATCCGGACTCGAGACTATTTCCATTGAGTCCAAAATGGTGTTTGCGACCTTTTGAGTATAAACATCGATATGCTTGGAGTTGAGTAGAATTTTGCTATTTTTCTATTTTGGGCTTTGGGTTTGGGTTTCAGCCCACTAACCCAACATAATACCCTAACTCCTCCTCTAACTCCTCTTCATTCATTTTCATTTCCTAACACTTTCAAGCTAAAAGAAAAATGGGGGAGGAGAACAGAAATCAAAATTCCTAAGCCCTAGTTCATTAGGAAATTCAAATTCAAGCTCTAGAAATCAAAGAGAAGCTTAGGTAAGCATCCACTTCATCTTCTCCATCTCAATCTCCCTTTAATTTTCAGAAATTTTTAAACCCTAACTTTGGAAATATTTGCTTATGAGCTTAGATTGGAGCTTCTTGAGTTGAAATTGAAGAGGAATTGGTCTTGCTTTGTTTTAGAGCTTCTCATTCATTGTTTTTGCGTTTAAATGTGAGTTCTTGAACTCACATCTATGTCTATACCTTTGATAGTTGTTAGGTATGAATTCCAAACATCTATTTCATGCTCATTTGCTTTTGAATTGAATTGGATTGGTGAATTTTCCAATTTTTGGTATTTTGAAGTCAAAATCTATGAAAATCCTTATATGGATGTTTGGACATGTTGTTCAGAGTGTATTGGTGAGCCTATAGGGCTGGGTAGTCGCTTGGCGTAAATCCCTAGCCATCATCACTCGTCTGATCGCTTCCGATATGATTTGGCCATCATTGGCCTAGGTAAACTATTGCCTTGAGCTTCAGCTCAGACGTATGGTATTAAGTTCAGACGTCTAGAGCTACCGGAATAAAATTCCATATTTTCAGCTCAAACGTCTGAGCTTACTTCCCAAACGTCTGGGCGATCTAGAAGAAAATTTCCAATCTTTCAGCTCAGATGTCTGGAGCTGCTTATTTCAGCCAAATTGCCTATTTTGTGTGGATTTCCGTTTTAATCGATTTTTTGGTTGATCCGATTAGTTGTTATGACTTATTATCAACCTTGATGACTTCTTATTCTGGATTTTTGGGAATATCCTTTTGATGGAATTGATATCGATTTTTATGGTTTTAATTCACGTCGATGATGAAAGTGTGCTATGGACCGTGTAATATGGATATATGATAATCCATAGTATAGAGATAATAGTAATACTGTAAATAGTGCAGAATATAAAAACAGTATAGTAAAATGACACCAGAGATTTTTATACTGGTTCGGAGCACCATCCTACGTCCAGTCCCAGACTCCTTCTGGACTTTCACTAATAACCCTCACTTAACCCGGAGGAACATGTATATACAACCCTTGAACAGTCGAACAAGGACCTGAGCAGCAGAATAGGATTTCGCCTCAGCAGCCGAAGAGGACTTCACATGCCTGAGCAGCAGAACAGGACTTCAACAAATACAAAAATAGTTTTGACTTTGTGTGTTCTTAATAACACGAATTTGTCACTTGTAGTACAACCTTCATATAATCTTCTCCTCGAGTATAAATATATATATTTGAAGTATATGAAGAATAGAAAGGTTTAATATTGCTTTAATGCTGAATATTTGAAAGTGTATTGCAAATAGATAGAAGAGAAAAGATCAGAGAGATAGATTAAGATTTTGTAATTCAGTTAATTTGAAATGAAGTTAAGAGTTTGTATTTATAATAGTTAAAAAGCTACGACTGTTGGTGAAGAGTTTCGATCGAAGTGTTGCATCCGAATCTTTTCGTTGAATGTTCGCAACTCTTCACAAAAGTCGTGTCCTTTCAAAGAATATTGTTGTTGTAGAAATTCAGTCGACTGGACTACAAGGTCAGTCGACTGAATATTCAAACAAATTTAAATATTCAAAATCATATATACGTGCACTGTGCATGTTGCACAAATTTTTCTGGGTCAGTCGACTGACCTGGTAAAATCTGTGTAATATGCACAGTTTACAAAAGTTTAGTAGGCTATTTATAGATATTCAGTCGACTGAATGACTGGTTCAGTCGACTGAATCCTGTTGATAATCAAAAATCACCATAGCTCATTTGGTTAGAGTACTTGCCATCTAAACTAGTGACTCGGGTTCGAGCCCCGCTCCATGCATTTTTTGAAAACTTGATTTTGATTAAAATATGCATGCAAGTTTATTTGAATGTGAATGATGATTCTTGAGGAGTGATTTTAACAATGTTGACCTAAGACTCAAAAACAAAATAATATAGTTGATGCACCGGTTTTGAAGTCTTGTCTCCTTGTAGTATATATTCTCTTTTTGTCGTGGCAGTCGTCAAATCTGTATGTCGTAGTGATAGCTTTGTGTCATGAATCAAAACCAAGTCTCAACATTCTCCCCCTTTTTGATTGATGACAACCTGTAAATAGATATAGATTTCGACTGTATATATAACACTATAAATACTTACTCCCCCTGAATCTCTGACACTCTATATCCTGCATTCTTATTAGTAGCAATAATATTTTCTCCCCCTTTGCCATCGACAAAAAGGAATAAGTAATATAAATAATCGTATGATGCATGTATAGATATTCAAAACATAGCAACAAGCATTCATACATTGCAACATCACAAATAAGAGTTTTAAGGTAATACTTACTTTTCTCCCCCTTAATTTGTGCTTGCATTGTTTATTTCTAAAAATTGTGTTAGAGCAATATCTTTCTCCCCCATTGTCATCGACAAAAAGGAGAATTTATATGATGACATAAATTATATGAGTGTTAACAATATAAATTAACTACTACTTATAATGTAAGGTATCAATATATTTAACATTTAAAGCATGCGATACCTAAGGTTTTTATAATTTCCTAATTTTTATGAAACCATACTCATTTGGGTGTAGTTGAACCTTTATAAATATAATTTTCATTATTATGAACATCTTCTATAAATGAACTAATATACTTTTTCCTTATTAATTTGTTATTAGTTTTAGAACCCATATATTTATAGTTTTAGAAACTGATCTATTTGAATAGGTGAATGTTTTATTATTCCTGATTTTATTTAAATCACTAGATGGTAACTCCTTGACTTTCTTCTTATATCCTAAGCTATTTTTTATTACTAACAGATTGTGAATTCTCAATAATTCTAGATAAATTTTCTCTTCCTTTATTAAAATTTGAAACATTTTTAGTGATTCCATCTAGTTTGGTTTTTAGACTTGAATTTTCTAGTTCAACCATTTTAATATTAGTTTTTAAAACATGATTTTCAGAAACAAGACTATCATTCTTTTCTTTTTTAGTTTCAATTTCTTGACTCAATAATATAAGTTGAGAATTAACATTTGAAAGGGATTCTTGAGTTTTCTCAAGTTCTTCTTCCAATATTATCTTCTCGTCTTTAAGCATATCTCTTTCGAATTCTGCCTTGTTCTTATTTTCTACGGCCTCTTTATATTTTCTTTTGAGACTTTTTAAAGTATCTAATAATTCAGAATTTATTTCTATCATATCATCAAAAGTAAAATCACTAACCTCATTAGTTTTAGCCATAAAGCATACGTTAGCTTGTTCATTATCGCTGTCACTTTCACTTCCAGAAGAAGAAGAGGAATCTGAATCATCCCATGTAACTGAAAAGGCTTTTCTTTTGAATTTGTCCTTCCTTTTATTTCGATATTCTTTCTTTTGATCTGGATAGTCCTTCTGCATATGCCCCTTTTTGTGACAGTTAAAACACTCCATAACTGATAAAGACGATGGTTTATTGCTGTTTGAGTTCCTCTTACCATTATTTCTGTTTCCTTTTCTATATTTCAAGAATTTCTTGAAGTTTTTTGGCAATAAAAGATAGGTCGTCTTTATCTGAATCTGATTCTTCTTGATCTGCATGGAATGCTATATTCTTTTTATCTTGAGCTTGAACTCATTTAGCCTGCAAATTCACTTCGTAGGACATTAGATTTCCTATTAAATCTTCCGGAGTTATTTTGGAAATATCGTTTGCTTCTTCAATAGCGAGAACTTTTCTTTCCCATTCTTCCGTTAAAGAGTTAAGGATTCTAGAAACAATATCAAAGTCTGAATATTTTTCTCCTAGTCCTACTAATGAATGGTAAATATCCTGAAATCTTGAATACATATCATTTATAGATTCATTTTCTTTCATCCTAAAGTTCTGAAACTGACTTTTGAGCATGGATATTTTGCTTTGTTTGACCTTGTTAGTTCCTTCGTGAGTAACTTTGAGTGTACGTCATATTTCATATGTAGTATTACACATGCTAACACGGTTAAACTCATTCTTATCTAAGGCACAAAACAACATATTCATGGCTTTTGCATTTGCTGTGGCATCTAGTTTTTGTGTATTTGACCAAGTAGAATACTCTGTAGTAGGGATAGTATATTCTGACTGAGTTATATTCCATGAATCAAAACCACATGCTTGCATATATATTCTCATTCGTGTTGCCCAATAGTTATAATTCATGCCATTAAATAGTGGTGGACGTGCAGTGGATTGTCCTTCAATGAAGCTAGTGCTAGTGTTAGTGTCCATATTTTTAGATTATCAAATAACTGTGTTACGGTTATATGATGACCTTACTTTGATACCAAATGAAAGTGTGCTATGGACCGTGTAATATGGATATATGATAATATAGAGTATAGAGATGATAGTAATACTGTAAATAGTGCGGAATAAAAAAACAGTATAGTAAAATGACACCAGAGATTTTTATACTGGTTCGGAGCACCGTCCTACGTCCAGTCCCAGACTCCTTCTGGACTTTCACTAATAACCCTCACTTAACCCGGAGGAACAGGTATATACAACCCTTGAACAGCCGAACAAGGACCTGAGCAGCAGAACAGGATTTCACCTCAACAGCCGAAGAGGACCTCACATGCCTGAGCAGCAGAACAGGACTTCAACAAATACAAAAATAGTTTTGACTTTGTGTGTTCTTAATAACATGAATTTGTCACTTGTAGTACACCCTTCCTATAATCTTCTCCTCGAATATAAATATATATATTTGAAGTATATGATGAATAGAAAGGTTTAATATTGCTTTAATGCTGAATATTTGAAAGTGTATTGCAAATAGATAGAAGAGCAAAGATCAGAGAGATAGATTAAGATTTTGTAATTCATATAATTTGAAATGAAGTAAGAGTTTGTATTTATAATAGTTAAAAAGCTACGACTGTTGGTGAAGAGTTTCGATCGAAGTGTTGCATCCGAATCTTTTCGTTGAATATTCACAACTCTTCACAAAAGTCGTGTCCTTTCAAAGAATATTGCTGTTGTAGAAATTCAGTCGACTGGACTACAAGGTTAGTCGACTGAATATTCAAACAAAATTAAATATTCAAAATCATATATACGTGCACTGTGCATGTTGCACAAAATTTTCTGGGTCAGTCGACTGAGCCTTTGGGTCAGTCGACTGACCTGTTAAAAACTGTGTAATATGCATAGTTTACAAAAGTTTAGTAGGCTGTTTGTAGATATTCAGTCGACTGAATGACTGGATCAGTCGACTGAATCCTGTTGATAATCAAAAATCACCATAGCTCATTTGGTTAGAGTACTTGCCTTCTAAACTAGTGACCCGGGTTCGAGCCCCGCTCCATGCATTTTTTGAAAACTTAATTTTGATTAAAATATGCATGCAAGTTTATTTGAATGTGAATGATGATTCTTGAGGAGAGATTTTAACAATGTTGACCTAAGACTCAAAAACAAAATAATATATTTGATGCACCGGTTTTGAAGTCTTGTCTCCTTGTAGTATATATTCTCTTTTTGTCGTGGCAGTCGTCAAATCTGTATGTCGTAGTGATAGCTTTGTGTCATGAATCAAAACCAAGTCTCAACAGACGAATGTGAATTTTTGGTGGTCGATTGTTTTTACAATCGTTTTCTGTGATTTGTCACTTCTAAAATACAAAGGTTTCTATACTAATAGTAAATACTCAAACTCTTTTACAAAAACGATTTCAACACTACTTTTAAATACAAAGCTCGTTTTTAAAACCGTTTTCCAATCTTATATACAAACCTTTACCTCATTCGTACGAGAAATCCAATTAAATGACTTAGCAAAACAAGTGGTATGAAACGCTTGCGTTTACTTCGTCGGTTAATTCTTAGACTTGTTCGATTGAAATCTTGTGACAATCTTCGAGTGGAAATCTACAATTTGTTCGTAAATATTTAAGTTAAGCCAGTGGTTATGGGACATGAAGCTAAACTCATTTATTTACTAGCTTAGTGTAATCTACACTTCTTATTGATCAATGGTGATCATTTTATGGTTTAGACTGGCGATATGCGATGTCTCTTTGTCCACGTGGGGGACTGTACCTCGTTTTATTGGAGATTCATCTCATTTTTATAGGCTAGCGACCTATGGGATTTATGGAGTTCGGTTCATCGGGCGTACCGTTATTGCACTACGTCGTTGTTCCGAATTATTTGAGCTTCAGGTTCATCGGGCTTACCGTTATTGTACTACGTTGTTGTTCCGGCTCATTTGAGTTTCAGGTTCCTCGGGCATACCGTTATTGTACTATGTCGTTGCACCGACTCTATGGTTAGCGACCATGGGATAGCAACCCGTTTGTGATACACATGTTGGTGAGTTTTCATGCTCCCATTTATGATAGGCCTCCTCCTTTGTGTTTTCTGGATTTCTAATTGTTGGTTTATGGAATTTGTGTTTCACCAATTTTTGTGATTGACATTAATATGTTTTGTCAATATTTGGGGTGGTGAATAAGCTAAAGAATGTGATATTCTTTTTTTTGGATATTTGACGAGATTTGAGATATTGTATGATTTTTATTGTTATCGAATGTATACTTGTCACAGTATGGCATTATTGTTATCATACGGTTTGTGGTATCTCTTATCCTTTCTCATCTCATATGATATTTATAGTTAGACTTATCCATTTATTACTTTTCTTCTTAAATAATACTCGGGTCAGACCGAGGTGTTACAGGTGCTTCCACTTGACTTCTTAGTAGGGGCAAGCTTCTGACTTTTGGCTAACTACTTTAGCTTAGTATTTTTTGCTTTTATACATTTGGGATAGAGACTCATTGATGTATACATATTCTTTTGTTATGTAGTGGATCTTGTATGACCAGTATTTTGATGTACACTTTTGTGTGTTGTATTCATATTTGTTTCCGCCTATGAATATCTGTGACTGATTTGTGTTATGCTTATTTCTATATTTTTTTCCGAAGCCCACATAGCCACTGTGTAGTAGCTTTGAGTTTGTATTTGATATGTCGGATTTCCTCTTGGAATTAAATGCATGTCATACTATCTGACATATCGGTACTAGCACAAAGTAATTACACAGATGGTCGCTCCTCAACGGCCTTATTCTTCGTGCTAGTCGATGGCATTACCCCGTAGTGTCCTTGGCTAGTGTGAGTATAGAGGTGGGGCGTCACAGCTTGGTATCAGAGCCAAACTTCGGAACAATGTAGAATAATCTAGCAAGGATCATTGTCCTAAGTCTTTCTTAGGAATCGTGCCTTAGGATTTAATTCGAGTCATATGACCCGTTCTATCCTATTTTCTTTTATGATGCCTTGTTTTATCAATCAAATTTGTTTGATATTTGTTCTGAGAATAACCTTTTTCCTCTTCTTTCTTTCTTTCTTAAATAAGAGAAATGGTTAGACCTGGTCGTCCCAGCGCCGGTCAATCCAGTGCTACTCCTCAGGATGGAGTATTCTTGTCTGCCTAACAGCTTTTGGATCTTGTAAAGGATGCTCAAGCTGCTGGACCTATTCCAGAGCCTACTCATCCAAAATCCGGGTTTGCACGTTTGTGCAGTAATTATACCAATTTGGGTGGAAGGCTATTCAAGGATTCCAAAAGCATTATAGAGGTCCAAGCTTGGCTTAGATCATGCGATCGCATCTTTTCTCGCATGAATCTTGTGGATCTACATCGAGTCCAAGTGGCTTCTAGCATGCTCCAGGAAAGAGCATTAGATTGGTATGAGCTTTTGATTTCTGAAATTATTTAAGCGGATCTTACTTGGGAGGAATTCCGAGAAAGGTTCAAATTAAAGTTTGTGTCGAAAGCTGAAAAGGTAACTTTGGCACGACGCTTTATTGACCTTGTTCAAGGTGAATCTTCTGTGATGGATTACGTCGCATCTTTTGAATCTCTCTCTAAATATGGGGTCGAGTATATTAATACCCCATTAAAGAAAAATCATAGGTTTGTCTATGGGTTGGATAAGAACCTCAAAAAGCCTTTACTCCTGAAACTAGAAGTTTCTTTTAATCAGCTTGTTGATATCGCTCTTCGACTTGAAGAAGCCGATAAAGAAAGTGATGTTGAAGTTGTGGGTGCCAAATAGAACTTCAACAACAACAACAAGAGGCCTATTAAGTTCAAACCTAATTCCAACAAGAAAGGGAAACAAGTAACTTCGGTAGCAAAGACTCCTACCTCTAGTCTTGGACAATGTTACAATTGTGGTTCTAAGGCCATTATGCAAATAGGTGCCCAAAACCTCTTTTTGTCGTTATTGCAAAAGTTTGGGTCATCTTTTATCTTCATGCCCCAAACTTCCAAAAAAGAAAAGGGAAAGCTAAATGTTGTGCAAGCCCCTAGTAACACTTCTCTTGGTTAAGGTATTTCTCATTCTATCCTTGATGGCATTATTATTTTTCGTGATCTTCCTATTCGAGTTCTTTTTGATACGGGTGCATCCCACTCTTTTATATCAAAGGAACTTGTTGATGCTTTGTCTTCAAATGTTATTGGCTAGATGACTTCATTGAGAATTGCGAATCCGGTTGGTTGATCTGCAACACTCAGTTTACTTTATAAAGGTGTCGAGATTATTTTATGTGATTATGCTTTCTGAGCCGATTTGCATGTTATACGTTACTTAGGTTTCAGAATGATTGGGAATGGATTGGCTTAATCGTTATGAAGCCCACATTCTATGTCCCGAGAGGACTATCCATCTTCGACATCCTTAGTCTGTTAAACAAATTTCTATTGTTCTTAAAGATTCAGATTCCAATTCGGTAGCATTATTATGTTCTCTAAATCCGCATGATGACGATAATGGTGATGAGGAAGATGTCATTTCCCTCATTCACATTGTTTGTGAATTTCCTGATATATTTGAGCCCGTTTTAGGATTACCGCCTAAGCAAGCAATTGAGTTCAGAATTAAATTAATCCATGGAGCTCTACCTATCACTTGTCCTCCTTATCGTATGTCCAATAAGGAAAATGAGGAGATGCGTAAACAATTATCCGAATTGGAAGCAAAACAGTTTATTCGTTTTAGTTCCTCTCCTTGGGGAGCTTCAGCTATCTTTGTGAAGAAATCCGATGGTACACTTAGACTTTGTGTTGACTACCACAAGCTTAATGATCTCACTATCAAGAATAAATATCCTTTACCTCGGATTGATGATCTATTCGATCAACTTAGTGGTGCTAGAGTCTTTTCACAGTTAGACTTAGCAATCGGTTTTCATCAACTTTGTATTACGGAGGATAGCATTCCTTTGACATCGTTCCGTACTCGTTATGGATCTTATGAATGGCTTGTTATGCCATTTGGTTTAACGAATGCTCCAGCTTATTTCATTGCCTTATGAATCGAGTTTTCAAAGACTTCCTCGATCGATCTGTTCTCATCTTTATACATGATATTCTTGTTTATTCTAAAACCAAGGAAGAGCATGAAAAACACCTTCGGATTGTGTTGGAAACTCTTAGGAGCAATCAATTGAAAGCAAAAATTTCTAAGTGCCACTTTTGGCAATCTCGTGTGAAATTTTTAGGACATATTATTTCTGAATCCGGAATTTCCGTGGATCCTTCAAAGATTGAAGCGATTCAAAATTGGAAGTGACCGGAGAGTGTGATGGAAATTCATAGTTTTCTTGGATTGGCGGGCTATTATCTTCGTTTCCTAAAAGACTTTTCTAAAATTTTCGTGCCTCTTACTAGTTTGACAAAGAAGAGAGTTAAGTACATTTGGTCAGACAAATGTGAAGCTGCTTTTCAAAAATTAAAAGAACTCCTTTCCGATGCTCCTATTCTTGTGATTCCCGAAGGGAACCAAAACTTGAATTTTTTATACCGATGCTAGTCGTATTGGTATGGGAGCTATTCTCATGCAAAGAGAACGTGTTATCGCTTATGCATCTAGGCAGTTAAAGCCTGCCAAGACTAGATATGCCACTCATGATTTAGAGCTCGCGGCTATTGTTTTCGCCCTTAGAATTTGGCGTCATTATCTTTTGGGAGAGAAATTTGTTCTCTACACCGATCATAATTTTTTGAAGTATTTGTTCTCTAAAAAGGAACTTAATTTGCGTCAACGTTGGCTCGAATTCCTTGCATCTTATGATCTTGATATTCTTTATACTCCTGGAAAGGGAAATTGTATTGCCGATGGCCTTAGTCGTAAGAAACAAGCAGTTGTTTCCATGATGATATCTGAATGGAATGATCTCAAGACTTTATCCACTTGTGAGATTCGAGATCGTGAATCTGATTCATGTTCATCTCTTGTTTTATGTAGCCTTGAGGCTCCTTCTCTTTTAGACCGCATCCTTGAAGCTCAAAAGCAAGATCCTGAATTAGCTCTTCTTAGCCAAAGTTGTAGGGATCAAAATAAGGTTGATGATTTGAAAGACTTTGATATTAATGCTCGCGGAGGCATTCGAAAATTTGGTAGACTTATTGTGCCAAACATTTGAGATCTTAGTAAAGACATTTTAGAAGATTCTCATCGTTCTAAATTTACCATTCATCCCGATAGTAGTAAAATGTACGGGGACATGAAGCGACCTTATTATTGGGATGGAATGAAATCTGATATTGCTAATTTTATTAAGCGTTGCATGACTTGCCAACTCGTTAAGGCCCAGAATCAAAGGCCCGGTGGGTTATTGCAACCTTTAGACATTCCCGTTTGGAAGTGGGATCAAATTTCCATGGACTTTATTGACGGTCTTACCCATTCTCGTTCAGGTCATGATAGTTTATGGGTGATTGTGGATAGACTAACGAAATCCGCCCATTTTAATCCCGTTCGGTCCAATTAGACCGTACCTCTTTTGGCCAAACTCTATGTTAAAGAAATTGTTAAATTGCATTGAGTTCCAACTTCTATTGTTAGTGATCGTGATCCATTATTTACTAGTGGATTCTGGAAAGGTCTACAAAAAGCTTTGGGAACAAAGCTTAATTTTAGCACCGCTTATCATCCTCAGTCCGATGGACAAGCAGAGCATGTGAATCAAACTCTTAAAGATCTCCTTCATGCATGTGTTCTTGATTTTGGTGGAAGTTGGGAAGATCATATTTCTCCTGTTGAGTTTTCTTACAATAATAGCTTCGAATCTAGTATTGGTATGGCACCTTTCGAGGCGCTCTATGGAAGGCCATGCCGATCTCCTTCGTGTTGGCTTGAAGCCGTTGAGAAGTTGGTTTTAGGTCCAGATTTTATTTGTGATGCCATAGAAAAGATTGACCTTATTCGTCATAGGATGAAAGAAGCTCAAAGTAGACAAAAATCCTATGCCGATAATCGAAGAAGGAATTTAGAATTTTCTGTGGGTGATTTGGTGTTCATTCGTGTTTCACCTATGAACGGTGTTGTGTGTTTCAGTCGATCGGGAAAATTAGCACCTCGATATATTAGTCCATTTCCCATCACCGAACGCATTGGTTCTATGGTTTATCGTCTTTGATTACCGACTCAATTTTCTGCTATTCATGACGTATTCCACGTCTCTCAATTACGGAAATGCCTTAGAGATTCCGATTCTATTCTTGAGCTCGGTGTTATTGAAGAAATTGAAGTTTTGCCTAATTTGACTTATGAGCAACATCCTATTCGTACCATTGCTACGGAGGTTAGACGCCTTCGAAATAAAGATGTTCCTCTTGTGAAAGTTCAATGGTCCTCAAATCCTAAGGATTGCTCTTGGGAATCCAGAGAATTCATCGAGCGAACACATCCGGACTTACTCTCTCATGCTCCTTAAGGTGAACTTCTCATTTCAAAATTTCTTCTTTTGTGTTGTTATGCCTTAGTATGGTTGTTACCTTTTATTTTCTTCTTAAGTATTGCGAGGACGCAATTTCTTTAAGAAGGGGAGTTTGTAACAACCCGCATATTTTACGATTATATATTTAAATGATTTATTTAAATATAGCATCGTTAAGTTGAATTTAAAAGTCCAAATCGTGACTTTTTGTAAACAGTCGAATCCGGACTCGAGACTATTTCCATTAAGTCCAAAATGGCATTTGCGACCTTTTTGAGTATAAACATCGATATGTTTGGAGTTGAGTAGAATTTTGCTATTTTTCTAGAAAATTTTACCAATATAGACCCGTTTTTAAACATAATAACAACTTTAGCCCGCTTTTAAACTTATTTACAGAAATAGTCCTTGTTTTCTGAAATTTTACGTTGGCGATTTTCGAAAAATCGACCAAAGGAAATAACATATTTCCTAGTTGGCGACTTTTCGAAAATCGCCAACTATCAAAAATTGCCTGTTGGCGATTTTTGAATAATCGCCATCGCAAAATTGCAGAAAAAAGAAAAGTGGTCTATTTCTGTAAATATATTTAAAAGCGGGCTAAAGTTGTTATTAAGTTTTAAAACCGGTCTATATTGGTAAAATTTCCATTTTTCTATTTTGGGCTTTGGGTTTGGGTTTCAGCCCACTAACCCAACATAATACCCTAACTCCTCCTACAACTCCTCTTCATTCATTTTCATTTCCTAACACTTTCAAGCTAAAAGAAAAATAGGGGAGGAGAAAAGAAATCAAAATTCCTAAGCCCTAGTTCACTAGGAAATTCAAATTCAAGCTCTAGAAATCAAAGAGAAGTTTAGGTAAGCATCCTCTTCATCTTCTCCATCTCAATCTCTCTTCAATTTTCAGAAATTCCTAAATACTAACTTAGGAAATATTTGCTTATTAGCTTAGATTGGAGCTTCTTGAGTTGAAATTGAAGAGGAATTGGTCTTGCTTTGTTTTAGAGCTTCTCATTCGTTGTTTTTGGGTTTAAAGGTGAGTTCTTGAACTCACATCTATGTCTATACCTTTGATAGTTGTTAGGTATGAAGTCCTAGCATCTATTTCATGTTCATTTGCTTTTGAATTGAATTGGATTGGTGAATTTTCCAATTTTTGGTATTTTGAAGTCAAAATCTATGAAAATCCTTATATGGATGTTTGGACATGTTGTTCGGAGTGTATTGGTGAGCCTATAGGGCTGGGTAGTCACTTGGCGTAAATCCCTAGCCATTGTCACTCGTCCGATCGCTTCCGATATGATTTGGCCATCATTGGCCTAGGCAAAATATTGCCCTGAGCTTTAGCTCAGACGTCTGGTATTAAGGTCAGATGTTTGGAGCTACGGGAATAAAATTCCAGATTTTCAGCTCAGACGTCTGAGCTTACTTCCCAGACGTCTGGGCGATCTGGAAGAAAATTTCCAGTCTTTTAGCTCAAACGTCTAGGAAGTCTACCAGACATCTGGAGCTGCTTATTTCAGCCAAATTGCCTATTTTGTGTGGATTTCCGTTTTAATCGATTTTTTGGTTGATCCGATTAGTTGTTATCACTTATTATCAACCTTGATGACTTCTTTTTCTGGATTTTTAGGAATATCCATTTGATGGAATTGATATCGATTTTTGTGGTTTTAATTCACGTTGACGAATGTGAATTTTTGGTGGTCGATTGTTTTTACAATCATTTTCTGTGATTTGTCACTTCTAAAATATAAAGGTTTCTATACTAATAGTAAATACTCAAACTCTTTTACAAAAACAATTTCAACACTACTTTTAAATACAAAGCTCGTTTTTAAAACCGTTTTCCAATCTATTAGTATATACAAACCTTTACCTATATGAGAAATCCAGTTAAACGACTTTGCAAAACAAGTGGTATGAAACGCTTGTGTTTACTTCGTCGGTTAATTCTTAGACTTGTTCGATTGAAATCTCATGACAATCTTTGAGTGGAAATCTACAATTTGTTCGTAAATATTTAAGTTAAGCCAGTGGTTATGGGACATGAAGCTAAACTCATTTATTTACTAGCTTAGTGTAATCTACACTTCTTATTGATCAATGGTGATCATTTTATGGTTTAGACTAGCGATATGCGATGTCTCTTTGTCCACGTGGGGGACTGTACCTCGTTTTATTGGAGCTTCGTCTCGTTTTTATAGGCTAGCGACTTATGGGATTTATGGAGTTCGGTTCATCGGGCGTACCGTTATTGCACTACGTCGTTGTTCCGAATTATTTGAGTTTCAGGTTCATCGGGCATATCGTTATTGTACTACGTTGTTGTTCCGGCTCATTTGAGTTTCAGGTTCCTCGGGCGTACCGTTATTGTACTACGTCGTTGCACCGACTCTATGGTTAGCGACCATGGGATAGCGACCCGTTTATGATACACGTGTTGATGAGTTTTCATGCTCCCATTTGTGATAGGCCTCCTCCTTTGTGTTTTCTGGATTTCTAATTGTTGGTTTCTGGAATTTGTGTTTCACCAATTTTTGTGATTGACATTAATATGTTTTGTCAACATTTGGGGTGGTGAATAAGCTAAAGAATGTGATATTCTTTTTTTGGATATTTGACAAGATTTGAGATATTGTATGATTTTTATTGTTATCGAAAGTATATTTGTCACAGTATGGCATTATTGTTATCATACGTTTTGTGGTATCTCTTATCCTTTCTCATATCATATGATATTTATAGCTAGATTGATCCATTTATTATTTTTCTTCTTAAATAATACTCGGGTCAGACCGAGGTGTTACAGGTGCTTCCACTTGACTTCTTAGCAGGGGCAAGCTTCTGACTTTTGGCTAACTACTTTAGCTTAGTAGTTTTTGCTTTTATACTTTTGAGATAGAGACTCCTTTATGTATACATATTCTTTTGTTATGTAGTGGATCTTGTATGACCACTATTTTGATGTACACTTTTATGTGTTGTATTCATATCTGTTTCCGCCTATGAATATCTGTGATTGATTTGTGTTATGCTTATTTCTATATTTGTTTCCGAAGCCCACATATCCACTGTCTAGTAGCTTTGAGTTTGTATTTGATATGTCGGATTTCCTCTTGAAATGAAATGCATGTCATACTATCTGACATATCGGTACTCGCACAAAGCAATTACACAGATGGTCGCTCCTCAACAGCCTTATTCTTCGTGCTAGTCGACGGCATTACCCCGTAGTATCCTTGGCTAGTGTGAGTATAGAGGTGGGGCGTCACAAAGGTAGAGGAAGCTTCAACAATATGCAAGAGAGCCACATGATAGAGATTAGAATGAATGACCCTAAGGGTCGTCTGCCTAAGGGAATCAACTTGGAAACAACAGAGTAGAGCCTAGGTGCAGTGATGGAAGATTAGTTATCAATACGATAACGGGAGGACCTCATCCAGTGGAGAATAGCTGGAAGGAAATGGAATGGTATGTGAGCTCATTAAAGCGCACACCATAGGAGATGTCCTTTACCATAGAGGATGGAGCTTCGGCCAAGCCACAAAGGATGGTTACACATGATATCATGTTTAGGAACATGGATGCTAATGGTGATAAAGCTCCAACTTTCGACCAGACGATGATTATGGTTGTAATAGGACATGCAATAGTAAGTCGGGTCGTAGTGGATAGCAAAAGTTTCGTGAACATTCTATTCAGGAGAAAGTTTGATCAAATTAAAATTAGCATGAAGGATGTCAAACCTGTAAAACCAAAATTCGAGGATTTATAGGCAATGTGATGCAATTGATTGGAAAGACTGATTTAACAATTGAGTTGGGTGATGGAGATCATAAGGTTGTGTGGATCCAAACATTTGTTATAGTAGATGAGTATTTAGCATACATCTTTTTGGGCCGACCGACCATAGTTTATTGTATAATATCACTGGCTCCTTGGTGCTTAATGATGAAGTACCCCATGGAGAATGTGGTCGGATCAATAAGGGGAGACTAGAGCATAGAAAGGAAATGTTATATCATGGAGCTAAGGGAAGCAAAGCGATGGGAGAAAGGCTAGAATGTAGAGAATACTCTTTGCATTCAGAATCTGCAAGAATAGTAATTAAAGTCTAAGCTCTGGCTCGGGAACTATAGCAGGTTCGATAAGTATATGGATCCTAGAAAGAAGTTAGAGAAAGTGCAAGTGGCACCAACCGAACTGACGGTTGATGTTCCAGTCAATACAAACGATCCTTCCCGGACTCTAAAGATTGGATCTCTGCTCGGTGTTGGACTAAGGAATGTGTTGGTTAATTTCCTTCGAGAGAATTTTGATGTATTCGCTTGGACACATTTAAATATGTGCAGGATATCGTTGGAGGTAGCCTGTCATGCACTGAGTGTGGATCCATGGTTTCCACGGATAAAGTAAAAGAGGCATAGTTTGGGTCCGAAATGATCTCCCATGCTAAGGAGGAAGTGGATAAGTTGATGGCGAATGACTTTATCTACTTGAAATGGGTATCAAACCCCATTTTGGTCAAGAAATCAAATGGAAAGTGGCAAACATGTATCAACTATGCTGACTTGAACAAGCATGATCGAAGGATTGCTTCCCTTTGCTTAGGAATGATCAATTGGTAGACGGGACTGTAGGACATGAGTTACTCTCAACTATTCAGATAGTTGTTTCTTTGCTACAACTGTGGAAAACCAAGTCATATGGCACGCAAGTGTAGGAACAGACCAGGCCATGCACCGCAGGCTAACCTGACTGAGCAGCCTCTAACGGCTATGATTACTGATGAGATTCACCTTGTTGGTGGATCAGAGGATTGGTGGGTAGATATTGGTGCTACACGCCATGTCTGCTATGCCCATGCTATGTTCAAAACATACACGGAGACTAAGAACAAGAAAGTGTTATTGGGAGACATGCACACCACTATTGTTGCTGGGATTGGAAGTGTAATGCACACTCCATAGATGCGAATGAATCTTGTTTCAAATTATCTTCTTAATAAGGCTGATTTTACACAGACCATTGTGGCTGATATGTACACCAGCACTATGAATGGTATGTTTGTGGGTAGGGATTATGCAACTGATGGTATGTTTAAACTGAATGTTGAATGTAATAAAATGTCTGCTTTTGCTTATATGTTGTGTGATTTTAATATCTGACACTCTAGATTATGTCATGTGAATAAACGTATAATTCATAACATGAGCACCTTAGATCTTATCCCTAAAATAGCACAAACTGATTTTGATAAATGTGAATTCTGTAGTCAAGCAAAAATCACTAAGAAACCACACAAATCAGTTGATAGAGTTTCTGAACCTTTAGATTTGATTCATTCAAATATATGTGAGCTTGATGGAACTTTGACTAGACATGGACGCCGTTACTTTAACACTTTTATTAATGACTGTTCTGATTTTACGTATGCATACCTTATGAAAAATAAAAGTGATGCATTTGATATGTTTAAATCATTTAAAACTAAAATTGAAAATCAATCTAATAAGAAAATTAAGTGACTTCATAATGATAGAGGAACGAAATATGAGTCTAGTTTATTTCTTGATTTCTAAAAATTGCATGGTATAATTCATGAGAGAACTGCACCTTATTCATCTGAAATGAATGGTAAAGATGAAAGAAAAAATAAAACCTTTACCGAATTAGTTGTACCTATCTTATTGAATTTGGGTGCAGCAAAACATTAGTGGGGGGATATTTTATTGACTGTATGCTATGTATTGAATAGAATCCCTAAATCAAAAAGTAAAATCTCACCATTTGAAATTTTAAGAAATTATAAAACAAATGTGTCTTATTTTAGAACTTGGGGATGTTTGACATATGTTCGTATACCACATCCTAAGAGAATAAAATTAGCAAGTAGAGCATATGAATATAGGCTATGCTAATAATAGCAAAGCATATAGATTTATGACCTGAATACACATAATATAATAGAATCTAATGATGCAAAATTTTATGAATCTAGATTTCTTTTTAAATTTAGGAATAAGAGGGCACATCAAACAACACCATGCCTATTAGAACAAAACTTAATGAGTCTTCTGAAAATAAACCTAGAAGAAGTAAAAGAACAAGAACCGCAAAAGATTTTGGTTCATATTTTTGTGCTTTTACTATAGAGGAGGATCTCTTAAACCTCCAAGAGGCCTTATCTTCCTTAGATGCCGATTTTTGGCAAGAGGTTATAAATGATGAAATGGATTCTTTGAAATCCAATAAGACTTGGCACTTAGTAGATCTATCACATGGTTGTAATTCTATAGGTTGTAAATGGGTACTTAAAAAGAAATTAAAAACTGATGGCACAATTGATAAATATAAAGCCCGTTTAGTAGCTAAAGGATTTAAGCAAAGAGAAAATGTAGACTTTTTTGACACATTTTCACCTGTAACTAGGATTACATCCATTCGAGTACTAATTTCACTTGCATCTATTCATAATTTAATAATACACCAAATGGATGTTAAAATTGTCTTTTTAAATGGTGAATTAGAAGAGGAAATTTATATGGACCAACCTAAAGGATTTATAGTTCATGGTAAACAACATAAAGTTTGCAAGTTAGATAAATCATTATATGGCTTAAACAAGCACCTGAATAATGACATGAAAATTTTGATAACTTAATAATCTGAGAATGACATTTGTACTATCATATGTCTGTATGTAGATGACCTACTTATTTTTGGATCGAACATTCATGTTAAAAACTCTGTTAAATCTTTGTTAAGTGCCAATTTCGATATGAAAGATCTAGGTGAAGCAAGTGTAATCCTTGGTATTAAGATTACTAGATCCGAAAAGGGACTTTCTTTGGATCAATCTCATTATATTGAGAAGATTCTAAAGAAATACAATTACTTTGACTGTAAACTGCATGTACACTATATAATCCTAGTGTAAAGCTATTTAAGAACACTGGTGAAGGTGTAAGACAATCTGATTATGCGAGCATCATTGGCAGCCTTCGGTATGCCACTGATTGTACTAGACCCGACATTTCCTATGTCGTGGGATTATTATGCAGGTTTACTAGTAGACCTAGTATAGAGCATTGGCACGCTATTGAGAGGGTCATGAGATACCTAAAACGAACCATGAACCTTGGGTTACATTATGAAACATTTCCAGCTGTCCTTGAAGGGTACACCGATGCAGACTGGAATACTTTATCTGATGATTCAAAAGCAACCAATGGCTATATCTTTAGCATTGCTGGAGGAGCTGTTTCTTGAAAATCCAAGAAATAGACTATTTTGGCTCAGTCTACTATGGAGTCTGAGATAATAGCACTAGCCACAGCTAGTGAAGAAGCATACTTAAGAAATTTGCTAGTTGAGATTCCTTTATGGGAAAAACGATACCAGTTATGTTGATCCATTGTGATAGTACCGCGGCGATTGCAAAAGTAAAGAACCGTTATTACAATGGTAAGAGACGACAGATATGTCGTAAGTACAGTACTATTAGAGAGATACTCTCTTTAGGTACTGTTAAAGTGAATTGCATACGCAGTGATGAGAATTTGGCAGATCCTTTGACGAAAGGACTGCCCAGAGAGAAAGTCCTTAGAACTTCTAAAAGAATGGGACTATTGCCCTTAGATTGTTGAGTCACACACAATGATAACCTGACCTAATGATTGGAGATCCCAAGAACTAGGTTCAATGGGTAAAAACAAGCTGTGAAGTGATATTAGTTGAACAGGCTATTTTTATATTAAGAAACATGTATTCCTGAAGTGATTAGAGGATGAGTTAATAGAAACTCTTAATGAGATCTATACTCTATTTGGAGTGGAGTACCTACCTTCAGGAGTACTCTTGATAGACTCACCTGTGTGAATGTGGAAATGTGGCCGTTTCCTATGGATTTTTAGGCAAAATTCTTAGAGCATTCACTAAACTGGGATAGACGTGCATGGCCATAAATGAATGGGTTTATTTGATTGCACTCTAGAAAGATTGTGTGTGGCCTGATGTTAGGAATAGAGTTCAAGACTACGTGTCACTCTAGTAAAAACTGAATCCTATCCACTATGCAAAGGTTCAAGTCGAAAAGTACCTTTGTTTATGTACAATCTTATGTTTTCGGAAACTGCTCGAATAATATATTTTTTAAAATTCAAGTGGGGGATTGTTGGAAATGTTTTTGTTTATGAAGTGAATTTATTAAAAAAAAAAAAATTGGTTAATGGTATTTATTTATTAACCATTATTATAATTGAGCCATTGCAAGTTTATAACGGTAATATATTTATGAATCGTTATTATAATTAAGTCGTTACACTTGCACAATGGTAACATATTTATGTGATATTATTATTGAGCCGTTACAAAAGCTAGTGTTATTACAATATTGTTTTAAATGAGAGAAAATTAAAATCCATTAACATTCCATCACTTTAGTAACATATACAATTTCCATTCTGCCTATTAAATGATAGATAGACAGAAGAGAAATGGTAAGAATAACAGACATTTTTCTTTTTCTTCTTCCTTCAACAAAACTAAACATCTTAAACAGTGTTTCAGAGTGCAAATCAGAATCGACTTTGTCAGTGCAAATAGGTTGATATTTTTTCAGATTAGAGATGCTTTTTTATCCTAGAGGTGACGATGTTTGTTTTTCAGAACTGCTTTGCACCTTCAAGCAGAACGCTGAAACGTCTTCAA
This sequence comes from Allium fistulosum, assembly GCA_030737815.1. Classification (NCBI taxonomy): domain Eukaryota; kingdom Viridiplantae; phylum Streptophyta; class Magnoliopsida; order Asparagales; family Amaryllidaceae; genus Allium; species Allium fistulosum. The sequence continues at coordinate 1,222,179,681 of CM060904.1, forward strand.
GAGAGTGACAATGTATATGACTCAACCGAAGTTCATTGTTCCCAATAGTTACTTTCAAATTCAGTGGTGATGATTGGATTCAATGCAAGCAACGAGAATAAGTGGTAATCTAATTAGTCTGTGAAGATTGGATACAGCCCAGTTAAGGAATTAATAAATTGAACTTTAAAAATAGCAAAAAATCAAACAGTACCAATTGGGTTTTACAGTAGCATCCGCTCGGTTATAACAATTACAAATCGGGATGAAAAAGGAGGAATAATGAATAAACCCTATTCTCAAGCAGCCAGGCTCTGGGTCAAGAAGGGCAGCATTAGCAGACGTGAAAGACGGAACTTGGAAGGCGGTTTGCAACGGCCAAAATCTATTGCGGTTTGCAACATTCCACAACGGGCATTTCCATTCAAATCCACTAGTCGCTTCTATTTGAATTTAAACAGTAGAAAACTGTTTACTTCTATGCAGCAAAAATATAACACGGTCCACTCTTATTGGACCCGCACCCGGCCCGGTTCGGTTCGGTATGGGCGGGCGGCAGCGCGCTCGCGCATTTGTGTTAGTTCATGGTCATATAGGTTCTCCCCCTCGCACAAAATTACCTGACCCTAAGGGCCAATATGAGTTTGAGGGAAGTAGTATATAAACATGAATGCTAACTTATTTTTGGTGATGTGGGACAATATCTCATTCATCTTATAAAGGCCTCTAACAATCCCCCACATGAATGACGATATATGTCTCCCCCACACAAAGTGTAATATCACACAGTTCATATGGAAATAATGCTATATCGAGGATAAGTAGATATTTCACTTTGAACTTTCCCTAGTTAAAACTTATCGGATATACTTGGCTAATCAGTGAATTATTTCATCTTGAACCATCAGCCGTTTGTGCATAACCAGACAATAAGCTTTACAAAGCATTGTTTCCCTTCACATCCAATCTCTTGGTTGTGTTCATTTTGGTCCTGAACAAATTTGGTTCTGCGAGTGTTTTAGAGAATTTAAGCCTTTAATATTCTCATAGAGCTGACCCAGCTCATACTAACATAGGTGATCGCAACCATTAAGAGTATCCTACATATACTCCACTTGTTATTTTCAAGATATGGTCATCATTAAAAAGCATAGCTTTAACCTTTTAATATTTCTGTAGGTATGCAATATATTGTACACCATAGGAATGGAGTAGGACTAAGTCCAAACAAATGCATTACTTTATGAGTTACTCAGAACTAGTTTGCCTATTGATCCTAGTCCGTGGGATCTCTAGTCGTTAGGATAGGTTTCTATATAAGATAACTCTTGTTGGTTTAGGCTTTTAAACCCATTCCCCTCGATGTGTAGTCAATTTTCTCTCTTGATAATCCTTTAGTAAATGGATCCGCAAGGTTATTAGTAGTTCTCACATAATCAATAGAAATAGTTCCATTTAAGAGTAATTGCCTAACTGTGTTATGGCATCGACGAATATGTCGTGACTTTCCATTATACACAAAGTTTTGTGCTCTGCTTAACGCTGCTTGATTATCACAATGTATGCATATGGCCAGTACAGGTATAGGCCAAAATGGAATTTTTTCTAAAAATTGACGAAGCCATTCTGCTTCTTCGCTTACTTTATCTAAAACGATGAACTCTGATTCCATAGTGGATCGAGCTATGCACGTTTGTTTAGTAGATTTCCATGACCCTGCTGCTCCTGCTAGGGCGAAGACATAACCACTAGTTGATTTAGATTCCTCTGAATCAGAAATCCAGTTTGCATCACTATATCCTTCTAAGATGGCAGGATATTTTCCGTAATGTAGGGAAAAATTTGTGGTACTCTTTAAATATCCCAACACTCTCATTAGTGCTTTCCAGTGTTCCTTCCCTGGGTTGCTTATATACATGCTCAGTCGACTTACTGCATACGCTATATCTGGTCTTGTGCAGTTCATGAGGTACATTAGACATCCTATTACACGAGAGTATTCCATTTGTTTTACACTCTCATTAGTGTTTTTATGCAGTACTTCTGATGGATTAAAATGTGTTCTTACTCCTTTAATTCCATAATTTTAGAATTTTTCAATCACTTTTTCCACATAATGTGACTGAGATAGTTCAATTCCATTAGGTGTTTATATTATTATGATTCCCAAAATAACGTCTGCAACTCCTAAATCTTTCATGTCAAAATTATTGATTAACATTTTCTTTATGGTCTTTATTACTTTACTATTTGGACCAAATATTAGCATATCGTCTACATATAAACAAATCATTATGTATGATTGTCCAACTTGTTTATAATAAACACATTTATCACATTCATTTATACGGAAACCATTTTTCATCATGACACTATCAAATTTGCGTGCCATTGTTTTGGAGCTTGTTTAGTCCATATAATGATTTTACTAATCTACATACTTTGTTTTCATTTCCTTTGGAAATAAAACCCTCGGGTTGCTCCATGTAAATCTCCTCATCAAGATTTCCATTTAAGAATGTTGTCTTTACATCCATTTGATGAATCTCTAGATTATATATGGATGCAATTGCTATTAACATTCTTATAGAGGTTATTCGTGTAACCAGTGAATAAGTATCAAAGAAGTCTATACCTTCCTTTTGACGATATCATTTGGTTACCAATCTTGCTTTATATTTGTCAATAGAGTCATCTGGTTTCATCTTCTTTTTGAAGATCCATTTGCAACCAATCGGTTTTATTCCAGGCAGAAGATCAACTATTTCCCAAGTTTTACTTAGAATTGAATCAATTTCACTTTTTATTGCTTCTTTCCAACATGAAGATTCAGAAGATGACATTGCTTCCTTGTATGTTTGAGGTTCGTGTTCTAACATGTATGTTAGAAAATCTGAACCAAATGTCTTGGACGTTCTTGCTCTTACGCTTCTTCTTGGTTCAACTTCCTCAATTTCACGATGAGTTTCATCGTCATGTGGTTTGCTTGATTCTTCTCTTGTCCTTTTAGGGACATAATTTCCTTCATTTCTTTTGTGCGGAAACACATCTTTAAAAAATGAGGCATCTCAAGACTCTATGATTGTATTGACATTAATATCAGCTATATCAGACTTGAACACCAAAAATCTGTAGGCACTACTATTTTGGGCTGGCCCTAGATAGTAACAGTCTATAGTTTTTGGTCCAAGTTTGACTTTCTTGGGAGGCAGAACTGGGACTTTGCCAAACACCCCCACACTTTGAGGTATTTGAAACTTGGTATGTGTCCTTTCCATATTGTTCCCATTTTATTGTGAGGAACCTTGTTTAATATGTGATTAGACATATTTAAGGCTTCCCCCCACAAGTTCGTCGGTAGACCAGAGGTCAATAGCATTGCATTTATTATATATTTTAATGTTCTATTCTTTCTCTCGGCAATACCATTTTTTTATGGTGAATATTGAGCTGTTGTTTGATGAATTATACTAGTTTCTGCATAGAATTGTTCAAATGGTGATTCATATTCTCCACCTCGATCAGATCTCAATATCTTGATCTTTTTATTTAACTGATTTTCTACTTTGGCCTTATATTTTAAACGATGTAATTGCTTCATCTTTACCATTCAAAAGATATACATAGCAATATCGTGTATAGTCGTCAATAAAAGCAATAAAGTACTTTTTCCCACCTCTTGTAGGTAATGATTTAAAATCACATAAATCAGTGTGAACCAAACCTAGTGGTTCAGTACTTCTATCAACAATATGAAATGGTTTTTTTAACCAATTTTGCTTCTACACATGTCTCACATTTGTAGTTTTTATCTACTTGGAATTTAGGAATTAATCCCAAGTTTGCTAATTTTTTCATTTTTCAAAAATTTATGTGTCCTAATCTATCATGCTATAGTAAAATTTCATGCTCAACCAAATAAGAAACTTCATTTTTATTAATAGAAAAATCAGAATACATAGTTTTATTGCCGACGACGGCTACATTTGCCTTAAATAGGCTATCACATAAATAACACATTCCTATATAAATTCCAGCCTTAGACAGAACTACTTTATCTGACTCGAAGACCATACGGAAGCCTTTCTTTGAGAGCACAGGTCCAGAGATAAGATTCTTGCGGATATCTGGAACATGAAGAACTTCATTTAGTGTCACAGTTTTTTCGGATGTAAATTTGAGGACGACGGTGCCGTTACCTTCGATCATGGAAACTTCATAATTACCCATGTAGAGTATTTCTTCCTGATCGTATTTCTTGTAAGTGGAGAACATAGATATATCAGAACAGACATGACGAGTAGCGCCTGTGTCTACCCACCAATGTGCAGGGTACTGTACTAAGTTGCATTCTGAAACAACTCCTGAAAAGTTCATCTCCTCAATGGTTGAACTCAAATATTCCACTATATTTGCCACCGATTTGTCATTCGTCTTCTTGTGCTTGCAATCTTTAAGTGCGTACCCAGTCTTTCCGCAAACCCAACATTCGCCTTTGAACTTTTTGGTTTGCTTATCTTTGGATTGATTATCTGGTGCCTTTCCCTTTTTCTTTTTGTTGTTAAAGTGTCCTTTCTTCTTTGACCCTTCTGTAACAAGTGCCTCTTCGCCTTTGGGTTGTGTTATTCCACGATTATCTGTCTTAATTTTTAATCTGACAATGAGATCTTCTAAGGAAATCTCCTTTTTCTTATGTTTCAGATAGCTGCGGTAGTCTCTCCAGGATGGTGGTAATTTTCCTATTATTGCTTCAACAAGGAAAGATTCTCCAACTTGATGTCCTTCCGCTTCAAGTTCATGAATTATGAGTTGGAATTCCTACACTTGACCAGTTACGAATTTGGAATCCACCATTTTGTATTCCATGAATTTATCTACTATAAACTTCTTCAAACTGACATTCTGCATCTTGTATTCATTTGCAAGTACAGTCCATAGGGATTTTGCTATCTGGTGTGGCTAATATACATTATATAGTACTTTATCCAAACAATTCAGAATGTAATTTCGGCACAAGAAGTCCGAATGCTTCCATGAGTCAATTCCGAGAAAAAAAGCTGCGTCTTTTTCTCTAGTTTGTCCGTCTTTAGGTTTTGGTTCATCCTCCTCAATGCAATTATGCAGCCCTAACGTGGTGAGATAAAACAGCATTTGATTCTGCTATGTTATGAAGTCATCACCATCTCCTTCAAACGGTCAGGCCTGTTGTGAGTAGCAGCTTTTGCTGATAATTCAACTGTCGCCATCTCTGTTTTAGTGAAAACATGAAAGTCTTAAGATGTTATTACACCAGTATACCAAAACAGAGACCAATATGTTATAAACTGTCACACAAGTTTACAAATCAGATTTCCACTATTTTGGAAATATGTATTGGTAATTTTGAACAATAACTATGTTGTAATTAATTTACAACAACAAACGGATGATGAATGAAATTTCGTCTAAGGCTTGCCGTAACAATTTCCTTAAGACTTTATTCAAAGTCACCCAAGATACAACAGACGTGATCTGCTCGAGATTGTGATGTGTATGATTTTCTGTGTGATATGCAGAAGCGCACGGATTATAGAAATTCAGAAATGAGGATGAAGAAGAGAAAATTCGGAGTATACAACTGATCAGGTTTCCTTCTCCTTTTACAGGCTAATTCCTATCGGTTATGTCTGTTGGGAACAACCACATCTCTTCGTCTACAAAGGCCAAAAACTGTCATGGTTTGCAACAGTCACGTCTCTTCATTTGCAATGGTCAAAAACTAGCGCGGTTTGCAACAGTCGTGTCTCTTCATTTGCAACGGGCATTTCCATTCAAATCCACTAGTCGCTTCTATTCAAATTTAAACAGTAGAAAACTGTTTACTTCTGTGCAGCAAAAATATAACACGGTCCACTCTTATTGGACCCGCAGCAGGCCAGGTTCGGTACGGGCAGGCGGACGGCGGGCGTGCGTTACTTCATTTGCAACGGGCATTTCCATTTAAATCCACTAGTCGCTTCTATTTGAATTTAAACAGTAGAAAAATGTTTACTTCTATGCAGCAAAAATATAACACGGTCCACTCTTATTGGACCCACACCCGGCCCGGTTCGGTACGGGCGGGCGCGTGTGTGTTAATTCATGGTCATATAGGTTCTCCCCCTCGCACAAAATTAACTGACCCTAAGGGCCAATATGGATTTGAGGGAAGTAGTATATAAACATGAATGCTAACTTATTTTTGGCGATGTGGGACAATATCTCATTCATCTTATAAAGGCCTCTAACAATTACAACTGCAGAATAGAAACAGTTGTTAAAAACATCTTTATTGCATCTTTTCAGAAAAAATAGTTGTTAAAAACCGTTATTACAAGTTTCACTATGAGAACATTGAGAACAAAAAGTTGTAGTAGGGTTCTTTTGTTGCACTGTTAATGCAGAACATTCATTTTGATGTCTCGGATGTTCAAACTCAAGACTTCTATAACTTCATTGTGAAGTATTTTACTACTTACCACTTGAGATAGTGGTCATTGACCCAACAAATTAGTATTAAAATCAAAATAACACACAAATATACGTGTGTGTGTGTGTGTTATACTTACAAAACAATAAAATTAATCTAAATTATTTCGTTGTCAAATATGCTTAGTGTAGATTTAAATACGTTTTATATGAAATAAAACATAAATAACATACATTGCATGCTCAATAATATATATGTGGTATCTCTGTTATAAAATTAAATTACATGTGAACATATGATACTTATTATAGTATAAAATTAAATAGAATTATTTTAATTCACAAAACTTTAGTTATAAAAAGTTAACATTAAATATGATTTAATATAATTAAATTATTCATGGTAACACAAATTGAAAGTCTAATTTTAAATATCTAACAAAGGATTTATTTTTTGTTTTTAATTTACCTCTTTTGCATTTTTTTTCCAGCCATTGACTCATCGAGATGGTTGCCTCAGGTGGTTGTCGGATCAGCAAGAGCCGAGACAGGTTGACTCAGGCGGCTGTCTGATCAGCTGGACCCAGCCCTTAAAAAAAACTAGTCATATAAGATGAGTATTCGACTGTAATATGTTTAAATACATATCTGACAATATATTTTAAGAATGTTCATTTTGACAATGAATTTCAAAACTAGCCTATATCCAAAATATAAACATGTTGTCCTTGTCAATCATTTAACCAGAGTAGTGTCTTAGAAGAGATTTGCAAATAAACAAACTTGGCATTTTGCTGTTTAATAGTTCATATTCTACATATTCAAGATCCTTCAGTATCCTCAAGAGGTTCTCACCTCCCTTTCTCTATATACAAGGCTATAAATTCACTAGATATCAAGTGAGCAAAACCCCCAAGCTTGAAGATTATATATGCGTTTTCCTTCTTTAGTGGCTTCCAAAATTTTTGTTAATTGTACATAAATTATTTACAATAGTAAAAGAGACAACACCTAGCATAACACACAAATAGCATAGTATGAAGCACACTCCATGTAATCACCAAAACCGATGGCATAAAATATCGTTTAAACATGTACAAAGAAGTGTGCTTGCATTTTTGGACACAATCTATAAAACTTAACTAGTAAAATTTAATAAATAATAATGTTGGAGATTTAATTAAATAAATTTAATATTAAATAACTAATTAGCTTGTGTGCATAACTGATGATGGATGCAATAGAAAGACCAAGCTTTCTTCCCAATTCTAATATGGTATAAAGCATACAAATTCACACTAAAGGCAAGATTTACATAAATTTACATAAAATAATTATAAAAAAAATGAACATATCCAAAAATATGGCAAATATTCAATCACAGAATTCTTATTTTATTATTATTATTATTATTATTTTTAAAAAAGGGGGATTGCCGCTGTTGTGTCACTTGAGCTGAATTGATGAAGTTGAATTACACAGAGAACACTGTAAAAAGAACTTCCTTGATAATCCCTCAAGCGTCAAAACTCTGAATCCATAGGCATAGAGCGTTATACAGCACATGAACAAATTTTCCAAAGCTTGAAGATGCATATAAACAGCAGTGTGCTCGTGATCACTTGCTGAAGCTTGAATGTTCATGAGGAGAACTTTCATCAACCTTGCTTGCTTCTGAATTTTGTCTATTAAACAAATTAGGATATGAAAAATAGGGATCATCTTCAAGAGACACCGATCTCTGAGGCTGATGCATGTAATCTTTTTTATCATCGTAATTTGGCAAGTGGTTGTATTCAAATGAATTTTGTTGGTCAAAGGAAGGTTCTTCGGTAATATTCGCTTCTTTTTCTGCTTTAGCTTCAGAAGCTGAATTCAAATTTTGCTGTTTAATAGTTCATATTCTACATATTCAAGATCCTTCAGTATCCTCAAGAGGTTCTCACCTCCATTTCTCTATATACAAGGCTATAAATTCACTAGATATCAAGTGAGCAAAACCCCCAAGCTTGAAGATTATATATGCGTTTTCCTTCTTTAGTGGCTTCCAAAAATTTTGTTAACTGTACATAAATTATTTACAATAGTAAAAGAGACAACACCTAGCATAACACACAAATAGCACAGTATGAAGCACACTCCATGTAATCACCAAAACCGATGGCATAAAATGTCGTTTAAACATGTACAAAGAAGTGTACTTGCATTTTTGGACACAATCTATAAAACTTAACTAGTAAAATTTAATAAATAATAATGTTGGAGATTTAATTAAATAAATTTAATATTTAAATAACTAATTAGCTTGTGTGCATAACTGATGATGGATGCAATAGAAAGACCAAGCTTTCTTCCCAATTCTAATATGGTATAAAGCATACAAATTCACACTAAAGGCAAGATTTACATAAATTTACATAAAATAATTATAAAAAAATGAACATATCCAAAAATATGGCAAATATTCAATCACAGAATTCTTATTTTATTATTATTATTATTATTATTTTAAAAAAAAGGGGATTGCCGCTGTTGTGTCACTTGAGCTGAATTGATGAAGTTGAATTACACAGAGAACACTGTAAAAAGAACTTCCTCGATAATCCCTCAAGCGTCAAAACTCTAAATCCATAGGCATAGAGCGTTATTGACGCAGCGGATTAATCAAAACAATGTAGATCGATGAAAGTAGCAATCGATGGATTGATGAATACTGAAATGCCCAAATTCGTTGATCCGAAGATACCGAATTCTAGCTATCCAGAACTCGTTGATCGTGCACGATACCGGGTTCAAGATCTACGATTCTTCGCACGTTGATCTAGCGCACTAGATTCCATGAATCGGCTTCTGCAGTCGTTGAATCGAGCGCACTCGATTAACCGAAAGAGGAGATAGGAGATTACACTCAACTACCAATTGGGTGAAAGCACAAAGCTAACAAAACAAGAGTTTTATTTCAAATCAACTAGCTATTACAAATGTGACACTCGGCCTATTTATAGACGTTCAACTTTACAACAGAAATTACATCAACTCTTAAGTCGGTTCCGACTTATAGCCTCCGACTTATGACTTGCCCAGTACACGACTTACGACTTATCAATAACTCCGACTCAACAGTTACAACATACAATGACTCACAATCGTGGCCGACCTAACCTGGTACGACCTAAAAATACAATACATCTTATTTACAAAGTACACGACTCAAAAAAAAACAAACAACACACGACTTAACTTAAGTCGGTAACGACTTAGACACATATCACAGCAGCATCTTCACGCGGCTTAAGCTTGGACGACTTATGAGATAAAACTTCAACGACTTAACCCAGTATCCGACTTAAGAAATCCAGACGACTTAACTAAGTCGTAGGTCGTAGACGACTTATCTTAAGTCGTTGATTTTCTTCTTCAGTATAACTCGCTCCACCTTTATCATTCTCGTTAAGTCGTGGACGACTTATATCTTCTATTTCTGCTTTACTAAGCCGTGGACGACTTAGGCTTTTAAGTCGTATCCCCTTTTCCTTAAGTCATGGACGACTTAAAACATTTCCCTTAAGTCGTAGCCGACTTAAGACTTGTGCATTTCGTGACGCTCCTCCTGTAGCCTTAGGTCGTACACGATCTACCCCTATAAGTCGTGGACGACTTATAGTCACTTCCTTAAGTCGCGTACGACTTATGCCTTCATCCCTGGCCTGAGCTGCATCATCCTCCCTAGGTTGAGAAAAATTCGTCCTCGAATTTGCACCCTCTTCTTCCACAACAAACTCATCCCCATGATATGGTACGAGATGTTTAATATTGAAGACATCGGAAGTATACACATCCTCTGGCAGCCTCAATTTATAAGCGTTTTCATTGATCTTCTTCAAAAATTTTACTGGACCAATCTTCCGTGCTTTCAATTTATTGTATGATCCTACCGGAAAACGGTCCTTTGTTAACACTGCATAAACCCAATCACCTTCATTAAATTCAACACTCCTTCGCTTCAAATCTGCAGATCGTTTGTACTTCCCATTTGCCTTTTCCAATCGTTCTTGAACGATTCTATGACATTCAGTCAACTGATCAACAAATCCAACAGCCTTTTTAACTATCTTCTTTGATTGTGGCACTACCGTTAAATCCAACGGTCCCTTTGGTAAACTAGAATATACAATCTGAAATGGACTGAAACCCGTACTACGGTTCACAGCATGATTATGAGCAAATTCTGCTTGACATAGTTTTATATCCCAACTCTTCAGATTATCTTGCACAAGACACCTCAACAAATTTCCCAACGATCTGTTCACGACCTCGGTTTGTCCATCCGTTTGCGGATGATAAGCGCTACTATAGTTCAACTTCGTTCCCACCATCTTCCACAAACTTAGCCAAAAATGACTCAGAAAACGAGTATCCCTATCCGACACAATAGATTCTGGCAATCCATGAAGTCGATATATCTCTTTGAAAAACAACTGAGCAACATGAACAGCGTCCACCGTCTTTTTACAAGCAATAAAATGTGCCATTTTCGAAAATCGGTCAACCACCACATAAATGGAATCGTTTCCCCGCTGTGTTCTCGGCAATCCCAACACAAAGTCCATACTCACATCAACCCATGGTTTAGCTGGTACAGGTAACGGCATATATAATCCAGCATTAGTCGCAGTTCCTTTCGAAACCTGACAGATATGACATCGCTCCACAAACCTCTCCACTTCTTTCCTCATCGATGGCCAAAAATAAGATTGAGAAATCAATTGCAATGTACGGTCTCTCCCAACATGTCCTTCTTCATGTAGCTCTTTTACAATCTTCGTTCTCAAACTACAATCAGGTATGCACAATTGATTTCCTTTGAACAGAAAACCATCTACCATCAAAAACTCATCCGTCTCTCCCTCCTTGACTTTATCAACAAACTTTGCAAAGTAAGGATCATCGACAAATAATTCTGGCAACATATCAAACCCCGTCACTTCAACCTTCATTGTTGTTAACAAATGATTCCTTCTACTTAAAGCATCAGCCACAGATTCGTCACTCCTGACTTGTGTTTAACAACAAAAGTAAACTGTTGCAGATATGCAATCCATGATGCATGTCTCGCTGAAATCTTGTCTTGCCCTTGTAAATGCTTCAACGCCTCATGATCAGTGTAAAGAACAAACTCCTTCTGAAATAGATAATGTCTCCAGTGTTTAATAGCTTGTACAACAGCATAAAATTCCACATCATAAGTACTATATCTCATCTTCGCTCCTGATAACTTCTCACTGAAATATGCAATTGGACGTCCCCTCTGACTCAACACTCCTCCAATCCCAACCTTTGACGCATCAGTGTGTAGCTCAAACAACAACTGAAAATCTGGTAATACTAGAATGGGTGCAGACGTCAACAACTCCTTGATCTTCCCAAAAGCATCCTCTGCTTCCTCTGTCCATGCAAACTGTTTACCCTTCATGCAATCCGTAACAAGTGCCATCACACTACTAAAGTGTGGAATGAACCTTCGATAGAATGAAGCCAACCCGTGAAAACTACGAACTTCCGTTATCATCTTGGGCTGCGGCCAATCTCTAATCGCCTCCACTTTACTCTGATCCACCTGTATCCCTTCCTCTGATACAACATACCCCAGAAATAAAACACTATGCGTCATGAACACGCATTTCTTCGTTGTAGCATAAAATTGTTCTTGTCGCAGTACCATCAGCACTTCTCTCAGATGATTCAAATGTTCCTCTGGACTTCCACAATATATCAGAATATCATCGAAATACACCACCACAAACTTCCCAATGAATGGTCTAAAAATCTGATTCATTACCCGCATAAATGTACTTGGCGCATTTGATAAGCCAAATGGCATTACCAACCATTCGTATAGACCCTCCCTGGTTTTAAAAGCAGTCTTCCACTCATCACCTGGCCTGATACGAATTTGATGATATCCGCTCTTCAAATCAATCTTTGAAAAGATAGTAGCTCCGCTCAATTGATCTAGCAGGTCATCCAACCTCGGCATTGGAAATCTATATCTCACAGTAATCTTATTCAATGCTCTACTATCTGTGCACATCCTCCACGTTCCATCCTTTTTGGGTACCAATAAAGCTGGTACAGCACAAGGACTTAAACTCTCCTTCACACGCCCCTGTTCAAGCAATTCTTCCACCTGCCTCCTCAACTCTTCATGTTCTTTCGGACTCATTCGATAATGTGGTCTATGTAGCAACATTGCTCCTGGAACTAGATCAATTTGATGTTGAATGTCTCTCAGTGGCGGTAACTCCTTGGGTAACTCCTTTGGGAATACATCCTCAAATTCTTTCAATACTGGTTTCACTTCTTCTGGTATTTCAACCACTTCTTGACTCTCTCGCCCAATCAACAAGTACACTTCAGGCTCTTCCTCAACCTCCTTAACAAACTCCTTCAAAGATAATAAAGTTTTCATCTCTTCAATCTCTTCTGACTTACTTTCTCCTTGTTGTCTCTTCTTTGGAACTAAGATAATCTTCGTACCTTCAAACATAAAACTGTAGCTATTGGTCCGACCGTCATGCTGTACTGCTCGATCATACTGCCATGGTCTTCCCAAAAGTAAGTGACAAACATCCATTTCTACTACATCACACCAGATCTCGTCTTTGTATTTCTTCCCAATAGAGAATGGAACACGAACTCGCCTATCCACTTTCACCTCTCCTCCTTTTCTCAACCATGCTAACTTATATGGATTCGGATGCTTCTCTGTCTTCAACTTCAACTTTGTTACAGCCTCGGTTGAAATGATATTGTCACAGCTTCCTGCGTCAATCACGAATTTACACACCTTTCCCAGTATAGTGCATGTCGACTGAAAGATATTACTCCTCAACCAACTAGCTTCTTCCTGCTTCGGTGTCAAACACGATCTCCTCAGCATTAGATTACAACCTTCATCTCCTGACGCAATATCATGTCCATCCTCCTCAACTGGACTAGAATATTCTCCATCACCATCCTCATCCTCAACTTCCGCAACCATGGTTCTCTTCTTTGGCTTTGGACACTCGTTGCTTTTATGACCCAATTCCTGACAATTGTAACATTTGAAACCATTGTTAACCTTTGCCTTCTCAGCCTCCTTCCCCACTGGTCTACTGATAGGTTTAGAAACATTAGAACTCCCACTAACACCCTTCGCTTGATTGTTGGAATTAATAAACACACCACCGCCTCGTCTTCCCTGTTTCTCCCAAGCCAACGCCTTCTGGTGTGCTTCTGCTACAGATCTGGGATCAAACATGTTAACCATATCCTGTATCTGCATTCGCAACCCTCCAACAAATCTAGCTGTCAATTGTTCCTCTGTCTCCATAATATCATTCCTTGCAATCAGTTGATAAAATTCGTCAGCATAGTCATTCACAGATTTCGTCCCTTGTCTCAAGTTTTGCAACCTCTGATACATAAGCGACTGATAGTTATAAGGTAAGAATGTGGCTTTCATCATTTTCCTCATCTTCTCCCAAGATTCAACTTTTGACTTCCCCATTCATTCACGTGTAAGTTTGGTTTGCTGCCACCATGCCAAAGCTCTACCCCTCAACCTTGTAGCAACCAACTTCACTCTACGATGTTCTGGAACTTCCTTGAAATCAAAATTTTCTTCAACATTAGCCACCCAATCCAAAAACTCTTCAGCTTGCATACCACCCTTGAATTCAAGAATTTCAGTCTTCATCCCCGACTCCCACTTGTGATCATACTCAGAGTAATTTCTTCCTTGTCCTCGTCCATGAACACTTCCACCATCATACTCCTCTTCAAAATCGGATGTATATCGACGTCGATCCTGACCACCAATATCTCCACTACCATCACGTCTTCCTCCAACATCCCTTCTATCGACATTCCTCCGTTCTCGATCATTCACGTTCCTCCCATGCCTTTGATCATCATCAACACTTCTGTCTCGATTGGAATGTGGCGAGACTCTACTTCCCCCATGGTTAGATTCAGGTGAAACCCTTCTCCGATTTTGATTCATTTCTAACATCATCTTCTCTAATCGTCCAATCCCTTCATTAAGCTTCTCACTAAAGTTCTCATTAATTCTTTGCTCCATCTCGTCAGCTTCTTCTCTTCGATACAATGCTTCTACGTTTTGGTGACGATTAGCTCTTCTCGGCGGCATGCTTGAAAACTTCACAAACACTTCAATTCTTGGTCAAATGATGTACACGGCCTTCACTTGCTTATCTCGGCCGAAGTTCTTCACACTTCAAATTCAAACACTTTTCGAACTTAGATCCAAAATGAAATGGGTCGAAAACTCCCACTTTGTTGCAAAAATATGATGAACACGATGAACACAACTTCAACACTTCAAACAAAATTGCACGGCTCAACACTTCAAGCTCGGCTAATCACTTCAAACTTCTTCAAAAGAATTGGCTCCAAGGACTCGATTTAGCTATGATTGGCTAAACAAGCTCTGATACCAAAACTGACGCAGCGGATTAATCAAAACAATGTAGATCGATGAAAGTAGCAATCGATGGATTGATGAATACTGAAATGCCCGAATTCGTTGATCCGAAGATACCAAATTCTAGCTATCCAGAACTCGTTGATCGCGCACGATACCGGGTTCAAGATCTGCGATTCTTCGCACGTTGATCTAGCGCACTAGATTCCGTGAATCGGCTTCTGTAGTCATTGAATCGAGCGCACTCGATTAACCGAAAGAGGAGATAGGAGATTACACTCAACTACCAATTGGGTGAAAGCACAAAGCTAACAAAACAAGAGTTTTATTTCAAATCAACTAACTATTACAAATGTGACACTCGGCCTATTTATAGACGTTCAACTTTACAACATAAATTACATCAACTCTTAAGTCGGTTCCGACTTATAGCCTCCGACTTACGACTTGCCCAGTACACGACTTACGACTTATCAATAACTCCGACTCAACAATTACAACATACAACGACTCACAATCGTGGCCGACCTAACCTGGTAGGACCTAAAAATACGATACATCTTATTTACAAAGTACACGACTCAAAAAAAACAACACACGACTCAACTTAAGTCGGTAACGACTTAGACACATATCACAGCAGCATCTTCACGCGGCTTAAGCTTGGACGACTTATGAGATAAAACTTCAACGACTTAACCCAGTATCCGACTTAAGAAATCCAGACGACTTAACTAAGTCGTAGGTCGTAGACGACTTATCTTAAGTCGTTGATTTTCTTCTTCAGTATAACTCGCTCCACCTTTATCATTTTCGTTAAGTCGTGGACGACTTATATCTTCTATTTCCGCTTTACTAAGCCGTGGACGGCTTAGGCTTTTAAGTCGTAGCCCCTTTTCCTTAAGTCGTGGACGACTTAAAACATTTCCCTTAAGTCGTAGCCGACTTAAGACTTGTGCATTTCGTGACGCTCCTCCTGTAGCCTTAGGTCGTACACGATCTACCCCTATAAGTCGTGGACGACTTATAGTCACTTCCTTAAGTCGCGTACGACTTATGCCTTCATCCCTGGCCTGAGCTGCATCAGTTATACAGCACATGAACAAATTTTCCAAAGCTTGAAGATGCGTATAAGCAGCAGTGTGCTCGTGATCACTTGCTGAAGCTTGAATGTTCATGAGGAGAACTTTCATCAACCTTGCTTGCTTGTGAATTTTGTCTATTAAACAAATTAGGATATGAAAAATAGGGATCATCTTCAAGAGACACCGATCTCTGAGGTTGATGCATGTAATCTTTTTTATCATCGTAATTTGGCAAGTGGTTGTATTCAAATGAATTTTGCTGGTCAAAGGAAGGTTCTTCGGTAATATTCGCTTCTTTTTCTGCTTTAGCTTCAGAAGCTGAATTCAAATTTTGCTGTTTAATAGTTCATATTCTACATATTCAAGATCCTTCAGTATCCTCAAGAGGTTCTCACCTCCCTTTCTCTATATACAAGGCTATAAATTCACTAGATATCAAGTGAGCAAAACCCCCAAACTTGAAGATTATATATGCGTTTTCCTTCTTTAGTGGCTTCCAAAAATTTTGTTAACTGTACATAAATTATTTACAATAGTAAAAGAGACAACACCTAGCATAACACACAAATAGCACAGTATGAAGCACACTCCATGTAATCACCAAAACCGATGGCATAAAATGTCGTTTAAACATGTACAAAGAAGTGTACTTGCATTTTTGGACACAATCTATAAAACTTAACTAGTAAAATTTAATAAATAATAATGTTGGAGATTTAATTAAATAAATTTAATATTTAAATAACTAATTAGCTTGTGTCCATAACTGATGATGGATGCAATAGAAAGACCAAGCTTTCTTCCCAATTCTAATATGGTATAAAGCATACAAATTCACACTAAAGGCAAGATTTACATAAATTTACATAAAATAATTATAAAAAAAATGAACATATCCAAAAATATGGCAAATATTCAATCACAGAATTCTTATTTTATTATTATTATTATTTTAAAAAAAGGGGATTGCCACTGTTGTGTCACTTGAGCTGAATTGATGAAGTTGAATTACACAGAAAACACTGTAAAAAGAACTTCCTCGATAATCCCTCAAGCGTCAAAACTCTGAATCCATAGGCATAGAGCGTTATACAGCACATGAACAAATTTTCCAAAGCTTGAAGATGCGTATAAGCAGCAGTGTGCTCGTGATCACTTGCTGAAGCTTGAATGTTCATGAGGAGAACTTTCATCAACCTTGCTTGCTTCTGAATTTTGTCTATTAAACAAATTAGGATATGAAAAATAGGGATCATCTTCAAGAGACACCGATCTCTGAGGCTGATGCATGTAATCTTTTTTATCATCGTAATTTGGCAAGTGGTTGTATTCAAATGAATTTTGCTGGTCAAAGGAAGGTTCTTCGGTAATATTCGCTTCTTTTTCTGCTTTAGCTTCAGAAGCTGAATTCAAATTTTGCTTTCTAACTATTTCTGCAATTCGAAGTTGAGCAAGACTTGCAGCAGCACGTGCAGCTTGAGCAGCTTGATCAGCAGAGTCTGCAGCAGCCTGGGCTGCTGCCAATACACCTTGCAAATCTACATTGCTGGTATCAGTTCCTTTTTCAGTTTTGCTTTGTTTTGGAACTGAATGAGAAAGTGTAATACTATTGTTTCTCTCTAATGGTAAGGAAAAGGAATAATTAGAAGAAAATGAGCTTGGTTCACTATTATCTGATGAAGATGGAAAATGAGGAGGTTGAAATGGAGGACTCGATTCAGTTTTGTCTGTTGTTGGTGATGAGAAAGAGGGAGGAGGAGGGGGTGAAGCAACAAAAGGAGCATACTGGAATTGTTTGATTTCTTTCATAGTAAGGCTTGTTGTGTTAGGGTTACCGAATTCATCCGTGGAGTACTTGGATGGCTCAAATCTAATATGATCTGAATCGTTGGCTGAAGAAGTTTCTAAAGGTGGCTGAACTGCAGCTTTCGGGACTTCAGGGAGGTTTAGCAAATCGAAGTCTTCATCTGATTCCGCTTCTTTCCCCTCTTTTTCATGATGGTTTGGTGTGAAGGATGATGTGAGGACTTCGTCTTTTTCTTCGGGAAGAGGCAATGCAGGGCTTGGTCCATTCTGATAACAGTGAACACATTGTGAGTATTTGGTTAATAGTAAGCTACTGGTTTCGAAATGTCAGCACTGAAGACGAGCATCATTGAAGGATTCAGAAAATATGATCATGGATTTAGTTGCAAAATGTTAGCTACTTATGACAAAGGAGGGAAATTTTAAGCTATTTCAACTTTCGATTGCCAAAGAAGGCAAGGTTATTTTTGTAAAAATAAATTGAAACTATTTATATTTTTGTCAGCAACCTGTAGAAAATGTAGTATAAGAAAAACTGAGAGGAGTACGTGGATATTGGTTAAAAACAGATTATAGATAAAAGCACAATTTTAGTTTCCCAATGGTAAACAGAAGATATCTAGCAGTGTGTGTTGTATATCTAAAAAGAACAAGGATCTGTTTGACTACAAAATTAAGATTTTCCAAATGTTAGCTACTTATGACAAAGGAGGGAAATTTTAAGCTATTTCAACTTTCGATTGCCAAAGAAGGCAAGGTTATTTTTGTAAAAATAAATTGAAACTATTTATATTTTTGTCAGCAACCTGTAGAAAATGTAGTATAAGAAAAACTGAGAGGAGTACGTGGATATTGGTTAAAAACAGATTATAGATAAAAGCACAAATTTAGTTTCCCAATGGTAAACAGAAGATATCTAGCAGTGTGTGTTGTATATCTAAAAAGAACAAGGATCTGTTTGACTACAAAATTAAGATTTTCCAGCTATTCCTCTCCCGCCCCATTTGAGATACATATTGAAAGCATAAAACTCGTTTTCAAGTCAAACACTACTAAGTTTTGTGTTTAGCATTTTTTAATGTACTTCGAAAGGATAGGAGAGGAGGGGATGAACTAAGGGATAATAGGGAGAACTAAGATAGTTTTTGGGATTTCCAAAAATGTGGAAAACGATAAAAAGTCATTTTCTATTTTATAAGTTAAAATCATTTTTTAAATTGATCGTTTTCACCCCCCTCCTCTCTCGTGGCTTTGAATTACATATCGAGAACAAAAAACAAAAAATTTGAAGTTTTACGTGCCCTGAGTTTTAAGGAATGTTATCTTTAGAAATTCAAAATATGTTACTCAAATCTAAAAATTCAAAAACATTTGTGTAAAAATAATACAATTCAAATGTTATCTTTGTACCCTATCAATAATAACTTTAGTAGTGTGGCCTGCTTAATTATTATGTTTATGCTACTAATAATCTTACCAGCAAATCTTCATGAGGCTTGAGAAACTCGGTTTCAGAAGCAGCTGGGTCCCATTCCACCTCATGCTCTTCAGCAATTTCTTTTAACAACTTCAACCTTGCTTCCACAGAAGGAGCACGAACAGAAAGTAATTCAATTATCTGCGTTAGCATTTTAATTTGTTTTAGTTTGACTAATCAGAAGTTAAATCTTAGCTATAGCCTGTCGAATTATATATTGCTAACGAAATATTAATGAACATAACTTGACAATAGAGGATGAGTTATTTGTTCTGGTAATATACACATAACCTGTCTATTAACACCACAATCTGGCAATAACTCAGAGGCAGCAGCAACAAATTCCCTTCCATACTTGGCTGCAAATAACAACTGAACTTGCTGCAGTTCAGGTAAGTCTGAGCATCTTGGTGCAGCAAAACATACACTTGAAATTGCTTCCTTTAGGTCTAAAGGGCATTCCCTGTATTACAACAGAAATACGTCAATTGCCATTTTTTCCTGAAGATAATGACAGGCAGCTACCGTATATACTCAGTAATAGTATATGCTATTCTAATGAAGTAGCATACAACAACATTTATAAGTTCCATGAAACTATTGTCTACTTCTGTTGATGAACAAAAACGTGGGTTCTTCGTATCATAAGAAAAATAGTTGCAAATCAGTCTATAGGGGGAGATGGGCAAGGTAAATATCAAAACACAGCAATATTACTCCCATAGCTTTCATTTACTTGATGTTTTAAGAGTGTATTTTCTTCAGTTTGCACTTTCAACTTTTCCGTATCCAACAAAAATTATTAGAGTTGGACCAAAATCTAATACAAATCCCCAGTTATATCAACTTGTCAACCTTGCTTCTTTCAGACATGCAAGTTCCATTTGCAGAAACTGAACTAGCTACTGCAAGTTATATTTTTAAGAGGCACCCTCCAATATGCTAATCTATTATATCTCTCGCTGTTTGTTTATATGGTCCAAAAGATAGCTATAAGCCATACTCTTTATCAATTGCTCTCCTTAATTACATTTCATATTACCTCTCGTTAATTACATTTCCCCCCCCCCCCTTTTTTTTTGTCTTTATGTTAGGTTAGAAGAAGTGAGAGGAAAGACATTCAAAGAGGGGAGAGGGGAGTAATCTCATGAGCCAGGAAGAATATTTTCTATTATTGACCTCCTAACGATCCACTATCAATAATTAGAAGGGAATTTGTTATCTAAGATATAGTCCCTAAGGCAGTGACAGAAAGGGTAAAACATTGCCAGCAGACCATCAGACCGAGAATTAGTGAAAGAGTATGCACGATAGATTTATTAAGCAAGAATCCTAATGGCAAGTGCTTCACGCATCCATAGCAAAATATTTAGCACACACGATAAGTGCTTCGCACGAGCAAAACAATATTTAGCAAAGGACACGTGGAAGACATTATTTAGTACAAAGTACGATTTTTTTTTTCCTTTAAAAATATATATGTCATATCCATTCAGCTTATTGGCATGTATAAAATTCATATTTTGATTGTTTTTTTAACTTAATCAAAATACAAAAATTGTATTGTCGAACATTGTTGTCAAGAATCTTTAAAACCTACAATTTAAATCCCATTTTAGAACGAATCTCTTCGTTTACGATTCGAATTACATTCCGATTCAAACTCGGTTAAAACCCCAATAAAGAAAATTCATTCGATACATATTGATATTGATATATTCAATATACTTATTTGGATCAACATCCAATTCTAAGTTTACTAAACAAACAAAATGGAACAAGAAATTTTTTTGAGTTTCAGATGTAGACCTAGAAGTTCAAACATCAAAAATCAATCAAAAATCAATTTCAAAGTGTATACGAACTTTAGGATATGGATTTTTTGAATCTATGATTTACGATTTAAATCCTGTTTCGATTTAAAATTTAAATTTTAAACTTTACGATTAGAATCTCATTGTGAAACCTTGTTGTCAAAACTGCTTTGCAAAATATTATGCTTCACATACATAATTAAGTAAAATATAAAAATATATTGTCAAAAACTACATTGAAAACATATTAAGTTTTACATGCATGGTCCGTTTTAATTAAATTAAATAATACTATATATACATATAAGCGCGCGCGTGTGTTAAAGTATTTATATTAAGGACATGCAGTGCGTGCTGGTATTGAACTTATGGGCTGTAATATTAAACTATATCGACAATGACTAATATATTAACATAATCAACAGCTTAATTAATTGAAGAATGTAAGAAAAAAGTATCGTTAAAAACCACTTTAAAGAATATATTTAAAAAAAATCATCCTTAACATTATTTTAAAATAATTTTCAGTTTCAATTGTATACCTCCATTGCAAAAAGTATCAAAAAGCCTATCACTTGAAAGCCTACCTATCACAGTGAGGAAAATTTCCAAGTTTTGTTGTATCATCCAGCTCTGAAGCTCTGGATAATTCTTCCATGGATCTGGTTTAACTCATTGTTCAATGGTTATAACTCTAGAATCAGTTTCCGTTGAAGTTGGTAAAGGAAACTGTGTGTGTGTGTGTAATGTAACGCACGCACGCGCTCGCACACACGCACGCGCAAGAGAGAGAGATACATACACTAAAATCGATGTATTTAAGTATATTTTACACTGTCATTTTTTTAGCAATACTACAATGATTTTATTTGTTGTACTTCATTATATCAAAGTGGTTCATACTAAATTGATATTATTCTGATAATAACCCAAAAACAGGTTATGAGTATCATGCAGTAATTACAGTTAATCATCTGCATTAATGAGTATCATGTAACAGTCATATTTGATTTTCAAAATTTGCATTGAGTAACATGTAATAATTAAGTGAATCATGTAATGTCGTAATACAAATGCTAATCTCCTTGGTTTGATTATTATAGATAGGAGTTGATGTGGTAACGAGAATTAATTACAGTTTGATGTAAAACATTACAGTTGGACTGTAGATAGTTCATTACTAACTCACAATAGGACAGAGCATATATGAACTTCTCATACCTTTTGGTTGAGTTTTTCCAAAGTTGTCATCACGGAAAAACCCCAAAAAGTGCAAGGACATCGCCTAGCGCTTTTTTGCATGCCTTGAGTGTGACTTTTTCTGATTTCAACAAAAAAATATGCACTTTAAAACTTCTGCTAAAATGAATTTTGAAGCGTTGAAAACAGCAGGCAGCGGCGGTGGCAGTTCGAGGGTTGAAATCGGCAGTTTTGGATTCCTTTTTTTTTTCTTTTTTGTTATTTTTTTCACTAGCACGAGATTTAGATAGAAAACATTGGGTTTTGGGTTAAATCGGCCAAACTTGGAGTCGACTTTGGGTTGAAACCCCACATTTTTTATATCCCTCAAATCGACAAACAAAAACATGTTATTTCAGCATTTTAGGCATCGAGTGCTTCAGCGCTTTCCTCGTATTTATGGCACCACAAGCATGAGCAATGCCATGACAAGCAAAAAAACCAAAGATGGGGCCCAATACTTTTTGGCATCTAGGCAAACATCTTGACAACACTGAGTTTTTCAGAGCTGAAATTTCATAGCAAGAATTGCAAGAATATTATTATCCAGAAGTAAAATTAAAATTGCAAATTCTTTACGTATATACGATTTATCAAAAAAATCATGTCTATAAAAGTTATAGCCAGATATCTTAGAAATCAAGGGGAAACAATAAATATTGAAAATTATAAAGAAAAAAAACATACCTACGGAATTGATTTGGTCATATTAGAGTTGAAAACTCTTGAGAAGAAGAAAAGTGGGATGTGGGATAAAGGTCAAAACTTGGATAATGGTAAGCAGTGAGCACATCAATTATTCCACAAAAGGTCAGGGGCTCAAGCCAATGACTGGTTTTCTCATTTTAATTAGAAAATTATTTTATTTGTGTATCTTTTTTCACAATTTTAAATACAATCGTGTTCACTGTAGACCTACGCAGTCAAAAGCCTCGCTAAACCCTACTAAAGTCGTTGACCACTATACTTTTACGATTTAGTTGCTATTAAACAGTGAATCCACTTAAAGCCTCGTTATTTACCGCTATGCCCACTAAAATAGGATTATTTAGCACCAGCTATAACAGTTTTGATATAAAAAATTAATTTAATAAATTAATTTAAAGCCTTGATATAAGTTAGAACATTATTTCTAGTCACCAAATCTAATCTAAACTGCATTGATCAAGGCATTATATATATATATATATATATATATATATATATATATATATATAAGAAAATAATGTTTATTTTTCAATTTTCATACATCGATGACATGGAACTAATGATAAATCCATTCTAAAGACTGGAATTTATCTCCAATATAGCTTTTTGCATCTCCATTATTTTCCGGTATATCCTCATTTATCACCGCTATAGTTATTTTCACCTTCACCTGAAACCACTAAGTGTCTTAACTGCAAAGCTTAAAAGCTTAAAAAAAAATTTCAAAACTTTACGTACAACTCTAGCTCCTCCTCTAAGGAATTATAAACATGCTTAATTTGTTATGTTATATACAAGCATAAAGTAAGGCAGTCTTGCTCAAATTATACAATCCCAGACGTGACAAAACTCGTAATACAGTTGGCATCAAACATTTTAAAACTTGATGATAAACAAATTCCATGTAGAACCAACAGATCGTCCTGGCTCAAAACTGAATGACCGACGTACAAAGGGACGACGGACCTAATTTCTTTATAAACACAGAGAATTTTCCCATTTGAAAATCTATTTTTAAATATATAATAGAATGATTGAATCATAAATGAGAGGTATTGGCAATTTGGAATAGACTATTAATTCCGAGAAATCAGCTTGGCTCTTCGTTACACTATCTGTCCAAATGCAGTTTAGTCTGTCACATCAAGTATGCAATATTTCATCTTAACTGATTTAAATAATGGAAATGCATATGATGACAGCAAGATGTAAAACAATATTTTAATCATATAAAGGAAAAGAACTGAATACACAAGGTTCCCCACTATGCACTGATCTCGAATGGATAACCGGTGGAAAATATCTTGCCTTTAGTAAGACAGTATCTGGGTTGACAAGAAAATGTAGGAAAAAAGTGCCAACACAGTGTGAGACCACAGGAATCTGACGAAGGAACAAGTTTGGGAGCTTTGGGTGCAAACAAGTGAGATGTGTATGCATTGATGTGCAAGCTGTGTGAACATTTTAGTGCTAATAGCAAGCAGATGCCTTATGTAAGCATGAATTTCCTCACCTTTTGTGCATATGTGGACAATTTTGTACATATGGGCTAGTGAGGGCATAAAGCCCAGATCAGGCAAGACCTATGTCAGGATTTTGAGCTCAGGTTTGTTTCATTTTGATTCATGTTTTGGTTAAACTTCATATAGTGGTGAATCTAACAAGAGCTAAGATTTAAATCAAGGGAACAAATACGACGTGTACGAATAGTATATAAACTCATAGATTGTTTTGGTGAAGATGCGAGTTGCTCGAGTATTTTTGAAAGACACAAGTGGCAAATAACCTCAGCAGAGGAGAATGAGAGTGAGAAAGCCATGAACTTACTGTTTGTATGCTAGCGTGTCCTTGCATCAAGTGTTTGCCATCGTGAAGCCACATTGGTTCCACAAGGAGCAGCTTCCCCCTATTCCACCACAACCCCACCCCCTCCCCCCCCCCCAAAAAAAAAACCCAAACCCCCCAATCCTCCTCCCGTCAACAATATCAAATTAGTGGTGATATCTTGCATCCAAGGTGCTTAAATTATGCTGATTTAAGGGAGGGGGAGGGCGGGAACCGATAGTGCACATCAAAATTTGACCACTCAAATTCTGATCCTTCTTATATAAATGTTTGACGTCATCCGTGGATGTTTAAGTGACTAAAGATGAATTGATTTGATTCTATTGAATTGCTCTTCAATTTACATTTACATGCACTTACAGAAATCGGACAACAAATAGGAATTTCCTTTTGAGTAATAACAGATAGGAATTTCCAATCAAGAGCATTAAATAATAGTACCCTATAGTATTTTAGGATTCGAAATACGTGACCCAAAAGACAAATGTGTTGTAAGACCACAGCAGAGTCAAAACTAATTTCCAAATTATGGACATAAATGCCTCATCATGCCAAAATGATATATATGTAACACAATAATTTGAAAAGATAAGAATACCTCTGTGTTTCAATTATAGGTAGACGAACTGCAATGAGTTCACAAAACAGCTCAATTATCTCTTGAGCAGCCATCATATTCTCTTCCCTAATAATATGCTCTACCTAAAAGCCACACAAATAATTGGCTTACATGCCATTCCCAAAAGCAATCCGCCTACTTGCACGACTTGATCAATTGCATAAGAACAAAACAAAATAAATATGTATCAGAAATTACTCTTATTCGAGCAGTTGCTTCCTGCCCATTCTCCAGAAGCTTGGCTATATCTCTTCGCATCTGCTTCAACTGATTCTCTCTTTTGTTCCTCAGTAATTTTATCCTTGGGATTGTTAACTTCAGTAGGGTTTTACTGATCAAGTACCCCAATGAAGACAATAGTTAATATAAAACTTACAGGGAATCCTAAAACAAGCAATTTAAGACGGTGTACTAATCAAAATATTCTGAAAAAAATCCAAATCGAAATAAGAGACCTATTAAACACCCATTGGAAGAAACCACCAAACTAATAAAAATGATTTGTCGATTTGACCCATACCATTTAGCCGCTTTGAAACCCTTGTTGAAGAAGGCATCGAGCACAGACATGGCAAGTTTGAAATCAGAGAATTTATGATGATTTACACAAATTGAGTGCAGTGGTGAGAGATTTGTGTACTCAAATAATTAAATGAGATTTGAGAAAAGATGTTGCTTTTGCTTTATTATTGCTTTCCGTATAAAGAATGTTACTGAAGTGAAAATCAGTGTTCTGCGAAGATCAAACGGTGTATCAGATCAAATTTGGCCTCGGCAATGCCTTCGCTTCTCTCTTTTATTTTTGCAGCGTCCCGGTTCAATTAAGGAGTTATTTCACCTCTAACGCGTCGGATTCAAGTTTCCCTCCTGCCTGAACCTTTCCTTCATTTTCCTTCACCGAATCACCTCAAGCTCCTTCATCCGGTAATGACCCGAAATTTCAAACGTTTTATATTTAAATATCAAAATTATTTAAATAATTGAATCTTAGATTTAATGATGTAAAAATGATTTTAAAACCTTATTTAAACTCTTTTTAAATAATAAATAATAACGGTAAACTTTTAATTTATAATTAATGTGATTTAACTTGTTTTAATAATAATTCTTTTCAATCAACGTATGAAATTATCATTCTAGAGCACTATCTTGGATTTTGACGAAACTAGTGTCATTGGATCTGATATATTGAGTTGTTGTGCGCCGACGAATTTCGTAGCGATCCGGCGTTCTGTGTGATTGTGCGAGCTTGAAACGTTCGACGATTTAATTAAGAGAAATAAATATAATAATTTTTTTATTATATATACCCATACACTTAACATATTTCCTAACCTCGCTTTTCTTTCTTTCTTCATCTTCGGGAACAAAATAAAGTAGCCGCCACCCTTCGATCAATTAAATCCAAAGTTGGGATCAAGTGAGAGAGAGCTTCGATTTGGTGTGTGCGAAGTTAGGTGCGGCGACTGTTGGTGATGGTCGACTTTTGTTGGACGTGCTAGGGCTTGGCTGTGGAGATGATAAGGGTGGAGATAGGTCATGACATTAATTAGTTGCATCGAGTTGCTCGTGCGAAGGCGAGTGGACAGGGGGCGATTTGGTGAAGTGTGGCGCCTGGATGTGATTCGTGACAACTTGTTTGACATTTCTAGTGTTGGTGGTCACATTTCAGGAGAGTGTGTCGAGCTTGTCACGATGGGGGGATGCAAAGCTCTTGCATAGAGGAGTTCGTTAGTGGAAGCGATGGTCAATTTCATTGAGTATCGAGGGAGAAAGGAGGAGAGAGGTGATCGGCATTGGTGGAATTGGTGTGCAGGTGATTATTGTGCATGTCCATTCATGGATTCGGGGAGAGGAAGAAAGTTTATGAAGGTAATTAACTTGTTAATGGTAATTAATTAAATTATATAATTCGATTTTATATAAAATCAATAACTTTTGCATACGAGGTCTAATCGAGACGTCATCTTCGCCATTGCATTCGTGATGGAATTTCTACGACTTGGGTTAGGCTTGGGCTTGGGTAGGTTTACTCATCGGTTAATTTGTATATGTTGTGTATATAATGTTTGTTGTGCAAAATATAAATTAAAATAGATAACAATGCCAGATAATACTTTTGGACCCCTCTTGGTTTGGAAAGCAAGTGACAATATTATATGTAGTATAATCTCTCTAATAACCCTTTAAAATATATATCATGGTTCGGACTTGTTTAAGGGTTGGTAATATTGTTGTTTGATAAAGTTGGAAATTGTGCGTGAATGTTTGAAGCCAAATAACCGCTATAAATACACTTTGAAATCCCTTGTATTTGGCATTGGTTAAATTGGTTAAAATGTGGATATATTGTGGAAATATATATTAGGTTGTCATGTACACATGTTTTGAGTTTGTTTGACCTAAAGGAATTGGTTTGAAAAGTTATAGAAATCGTGAAACAAAGTGGTGTTGAAAATCCTGGTTTTAGTAAATTATAAAGGACTTTTACTTTAGATATTTTTTTAGTCTTTTTAAGGTAGTTTTGTGAAAATTTATTAAAGTGTTTTAATAAAGAAGTTTGAAGTTTAAATATGTTTCTATATTTGTTTCTGAATTTAAAGTAAAGGGTTTTAAATTATAAAACATTTTTTATGGTTTTTAAATAAAGTATAAAATAAGTATTTTTAAGTAATACTAATATAAATACTTTAAACAATATTATAAGTATTTAAAGCTTTTCTAAGTTTACATGATTTTTAGAAAATTTGTTAAAAGTTTCGTTAAAGTAATTTAAAGCTAATGAAAAATAATATCATTTTAAAAAGATTTTCAGTAAATATGCCAAGTAAGAAATTTGGATTTCAACACTTGCGTTAAAATGAACGATTTTGTGAAGTTAAGTGAAAGTACATTAATTTGTTAACTTAATGTAGAAATAAGTAACTATAATTAGGATTGTAATTATGGCTTTAATGGGGAATGCTTTAACGAAATAATAGGAGAAAGGGATTTGGGTTTGTTGTGGCGTTGTTTGAGTGACAATTGTCTTGAATCCTTAAGTATAATTAAATCTTTAAGAAGTAAGTTTTAAAGATAGTGTTTAAAGTATGAAATGATTTAGGTTTGTTGTGACATTATTTAAGTAACAATTGTCTTAAACCCTTATGAATGTAATTTAATCTTTAAAGATAGTTTTAAAGATAATGCTTAATTGAAGTGTTTTGAGCTTATTGTAAATAATGTGTAAGTAACATTTGTTTTTAACCTCTTTAATTATGTTTTAAAGTAAGTAAATCTTACTAATGATTTGTGAATATACTTAGACCGTTGAGATAAGTATATGAATACTTTTTGAAGTATTGAAAATAGTACAAATGAATAGGGAATTGTAGAATGAATATACTTAGACCCTTGTAAGATATTTGAAACACACACACATACATACACACAAAAGTAGAACAAGGGAAGTTTTAATTAATAAAGGATTAATTAATTAAAAGGGGATTTGAAGTCGTTTATATGACTTGATCATGCTTGTATGTGTCGATCATGCTTTGTCTGTTACTTGCTTATGGAAAGTATATGGGAGTTGGTTTTTCTTATGCGATCATTTTCATTATTGTTAAATTGATCAATATATAACTCTAGAAATATCTAGAACAAACACGGAAATTATTTGGTACAGTTATCTTCGGTGTTGTTATACTATACGTATAAACTCATTTTGATCTTCTAGAACAAATGATAAGGTAATCCGTTCGGTTAGAAGATAATCTCCGCTCTTATGTATTGTTTGTTTATTTTCAAAAGAACCAAAGTTGAGTTTACTAGCTGAAAATCTATCGATTGATTTTTGGAGCGCCAGTCAAGCGGAGGAGTGTACTTATATTAGATGACTTGAAATTGTAACCACTCCAAAACCATATATGTGTTATATTCTTTCGAAGTGGTTCGTGATTGGTTCGAGATGCTAGAATCTATGTGGAGATTTGAGATTTGTCTTAGATGCTCAAACACATGTAGTTATTCGTGATCTATTTATGATGTAGGAATCCATGTATGAGAATCCATATATAACTGTCTGAGATCTGTTGAGATATGAGAATCCATGTGTGATTTCGAGATCCGTTGAGATATGAGAATCCATGTATGGTTTCGAGATTCGTTCAAGTTGTGACTCGTATGTTGGAATGTTAGACGTAGCCTCACCAGTGGATATAACTAAAACAAGAGATATGATGCATAACTAGGGGTTTAGCTAGCCTAATGGTGTAGGCGACTCTACCCTAGAGATACATATAGTTATGCATGCGTGAGTGGTGCACTCGACTTCATGTTGTAGCCAGCTATGTATTTCCTATGTACATCAACTAGGGATGTATGATGCTTTAGGAGGATATCTCTGATCCTTGTGGAGGAGGACCATTCTCGAAGTACTAAAGATAGCTCCATGGAATCCTACACAATTAGCGAATGCGCCTTAGCGGTTTTGATTGTATACATATTATTGTTGTAGTTTACACTCACACATAGCACAACTATTTCTTATTTATATTCATCACCCTAGACATTATTATAATATCACTGGATTTTCTAATAGAAATGGCTTGGTTATCGTAAGGTAAAAACTCATCCGTGTTTATTTGTGGCATGGTCTTACGAGATACCTTTATTTTTGAAGGGTTTTATAAATATAAAAATCCATATGATACAAGTTTCTCACGCTGGTTTACCAGACTGAACCAGGTGTTATTTTCTTATAATGCTTAGGTCAACCCGGGTATGTTTTTGGATTTAGCTATGGACGCTTTGGAGCTTCAAGGGATGAGCTAGATGCCTCCAAGACCTATTCATGTATTTTATTTTCACTACATTACTGGTTGTGTATCTATTAGTATTTATGAGGACAAGCTGTTATAACTATCCAGGCTGATGATAGGTTAGTTTACTCTGATTGTTGTATGCTTATTAAAGTTTTCTTTTTGATAAAGATCTTTTGAGATATTATGTAACGACCCAGAATTTTTGATAATTAAAATTCGAATATTTAATTGATTTTAAATATTAATAAATGAATTTAATAAGTCGAATAATTTATTTAAAGATATTGGATTTAATTTGGTCAACTAAATCGATAATTTAATGATTGAAATTCCAGAGATAATTGAAAATCGAGTTTAAAATGATTTGGAAAATTTTATTTAATCATACTGGAGTTATAGAAAGGTTATAGAACTTTCAGAATCGAATTTGGAGTTAATTTGTGAAAATCGAATATTTTAATATTTAATTATCGACTGTAAAAATAGCCAATTTTCGAACAGTCTCAGATTTCGACGAAACCAGTTTCATCGGATCCGTAATGTGATATTATTGTAAGATTTCAAATTTCGTAATTTTTGGATTTACCATTTGTCCGGTACAAATTAAAACGCCTCGAAATCGATTTAAATCGGTTTAATTTAAATTGATCGTTTAATTCCATATCTTGCACAGACGATCGAATTAGCTTCCGAAACCTGTTCCATTGCGTTCGGAACGCGGGATAAACCCCAGAAACGCCAGTTACCGCGCGTAAATCGGAGTTTGAAAATTTCGGAATGAATAGTGTTTCGTTCGGTTTTCTATAAATAGCCCTTCACTCACGAAATAAAAAAAATAAAAGGCTAGGGTTTCAATTCTCTTCAGCTACCGCCTCTTATAAAATGAACGGCCAGAAAGCTTCGAATTTCTTCCATCAATTACTCCCAATCCACGCATTGATTTGAAAAAGTGTCAACTACAAAAGTGAAGATCTAAGCGAGACCTTTAAATCCATACGGCAATGATGAGTTTTCGTCGACCATAGGCGGAGCTTTTGACCCGCGTTCGTGCTCGAGTCGACCACGTTTTCCAAGGCAATGAAGCGACCGAGCTTGCCATGGTTCCAGCCGAGTGTAGAGCGGGGCGCGAGCTTTCGTTTGCCACTTCCTGATCGGCGGCACGTCAACGTTGGTGGTCGTAGTAATTCGATGATAGAGGCGGCAGTGGGTTTCAAAAATACATGAGGAGCCTGGAGGAACGCGATGGGGAAGATGGCAAAGTCACGGTCCAGATCTAGGGTTCCTGAACGAACGGCTGCGATGGATTTTAGGTTAAATTAAATAAAAGAAAATGTAAATTTAATTGTTTTATAATTCGTGTATCTTTAAAACGATGTATCTCTTTCATGCGAGATCGGAAAATGACGAAACCAGAAGCATTGGAATCGCAGCGACGCGCTCTACGCTGCAGCGCAGATCTGGGCGTGTTTGGAATCAGTGAAATTTTTGAGTAAAATTAAACGGCCGTTTAATTTTATTCGAAATAAACGCTGGAACGGAATTTAAAATCACTGTGAGATTTTTCTCACTCAAATTGAATGTGGAATTTTTGCAGTTATTGATTTGATTTGATTGCTATTGGATGTGATATTAGATATAGTAGGATATATCTATTATATATATAGCAATATATACATATTGGCATATGTATATATTGGATTGATTGATTTTTCCCGCCTCGTATAGCGGATGAGACCCTATTGCGCCGGTAGTAAGCGGATTATTTTTATAAAACCCATATACCGCGATAATTCCGTACTGGAGCGGAATTGGTATTGTGCTAACGTCTTTGGATGCAGGGAAACAGGTTGGAGGGATCCAACTGGATTCCTCAACTGTATTTACTTATTTACAGATATTGATATATATTCTGTTATCATATTGATATATGATATTGACTGTTGTGATGGACTGATTGGTGTTGTTGCATCATCGGATTCAGTTTTGAAATGTAAAAATAATGACTTTTACTTTAAAAGGGTTTTTAAAGTGATTTTTGAAAATATACGTTTTATGGAATTTTTGAATCGATTTATAAACGTAAAATTTTAAAGTTATAAAAGTTATAATTTTTAGTGAAATATAACCGAAAAGTCGATTTATTTATAAAATGGTTTAAGTTGGGATTTTTGAATAACTATAAACGATTTGTATAGAAAGATTTATAAAATTGATATTTTATAAATCAAAATATTGGACTTATAAAACGAATTTTATAAGTGTTAAAAAGAAGTATAAATGGATTTCATAAGTGAATGAAATTAATAGATTTATATTGTGAAGTTAAAAATGAATGAAGTTGTAGAATAAAGGATTTATAAGTAATTTACTTATAAATTGGATTTTTGCCTTTAAATGGAATATTGATCGAATTTGTTCATAAATGATTCTTTTTAAAAAGTTGAAATCGTTATAAAGTACAAATGCGATTTATAAACGTTGTTTATAAATCCGAAATCACTTATTTTTATAAGTGAATTTTAGAGGTTAATACAATGAGATTTATAAACCGGAATTGTTATAGAAAATAGAAAATGGAATTTATAAACGTTGTTTTATAAATTCGGAAATCAATCAATCAAATTTGATGAATTTAATATAGAAGGTTATTAAGGAAATTTTATCCACGATTTTGGATAGTGGATAATTCTTGGAATAAATGTGTAGAAAAGATTGAAATTTGGTTAGTGAAGTATATTCACGATTTTGGACAGTGAATATATTATTGAGAAAAATGGATATGTTTTGGGAAAGCGATATTATAAAATGAAGTTAATTGTTTTAAAAGATGTTTTAAAACGTGTTAAGTATCGAATACATAGATTTCAACATTCATTGTTGAAATAGACGTTTTCGAGAGATAAGGAAATGGTGGACTATAACACTGTTGTTATAGTAAATGATTTCCGAAAGGAAATGTTTTATGTAGTATTGGGATTTATATATCTATCTAAAATCCGAATCCCTATACTAGTGATTTTGAGTCGTCGTAACGATGTTTTACGTAACATTCATTTTGACTCAAATAAATGTTGTTATAGTAAATAATTTCCTTGAAAAATGAAACATATACTTAATTTTGATTTAAGTATATTGAATATTTTCAAATGTTGAAAATAAATAGTTTTGTGAATTACTTATTTTAAATAAGTATGGAATTGCTTTTCCAATATGAAACGAAGGGTTTGAAACTTTATCTTTTTAAGATAAATTGAAAAGTGAATATTTGAAATTTGTTTTCAAACGGTTAAGTGTGGAAATTTTATATCTAGTAAAGATATTTTGGAAGATAAAATAATTTTGGAAAATTATTTGGAATCTGATGATGTTGCGCATCTTTATTGATAGTTAAATAACCGACTATCAATAATTACCTTGAAATGGTATTTGTTGTGAATTGGATGAATTTGAATGCCACACTTATTTTTGAATAAGCGCTCACTATTCGGGTTAGCCGGGAAAGGACCATGGGGTCGTATAACCCATTCCGAATATGTGATACGTCGTTATGAATTGCATTCGAAGACCGGTGTTGAAGACCGGATATTTTTGAAAACGGAAGGATTACCGTCGAGTTACTCTACATCGGCTGATCTCCGATTTAGAGGTTTTATCACCCTTAGTGACGGGAAGTCCGGACGTGATTAGAAATTATCCGGATATGCAAGGGCTTCGTGAGAAGTGCCTTCGGTTCTGTTCGATCCCGGAACAGACTTGTATGGATTGTGTGTCTGACGTTACAATTTGAGATATAAAGCTGATTCCTTTCAAATACATATCTGTTGGTGGCGGAGAATTTATTCTCTTAGCTTAACACCCTTCTCTGAGACGTACGAGCTCAGAGGTTATGTAGTTGAAATTTATCAACGATATACTCCCAATTTGGTAACGTGGCATACTGAGTGTTGCTGTGAAGTGATCAGTGTTTGATCATTTGCGATATGATCATTTGTTTGATCTTATATCTTTGTGATCATAGGTTGATCATTTTGTTTGACCCGAAGCATGGCTTTGTAGAAAGCGTAACTTTGTGGACGAGACTTCGTCGAGCCTCACACCCCGGAAATGGTCAAAACAGGAAGGATGCGGCAAGGTTCTAGGGAGTAGCGCCCCTTAGTGTATGTCATTCCTTCTGGATAAAGGTGGTATCATGGTATGGAGCCCAGATACTTAACCTCTGTGGTTGCTGCAAATTTATTACTTTGTGGTTGTTGCGAATCGGGGATCCTCGGGAAGATCGGTGACGATCGGGGGATGGCATACGCGTGTCAGTGGTTACCTATTTTTGCAGAGGTAACCCGGCCTTGTGTTGGCAGAGATCTAACCGTAATGTTAGGTTATTTCTCGGGTCGTCTATTCCAGGGACGTACCCATCGTGGAAAAGGAAGTTCCTTAGCCTGACCATTTGTTGGAAATCCAAAGAAACAATACGAGCCTTTACGATTTCAATTGTATAACCTGTCTCCTCAGGAGGCAGCTATAGCAGGCATAATATAATGGTACCTATGCTGGCTAAGATTTATATTGTACTTTCGAAATGTTTTCTACACTATGCACTAATAATAATATCAAAAAGAATTTGATTTTGCGTAGTAAGCATCTTTGACTATCATAAGAAGAAATCTCCTCCAAGTCTGCGTTTGCATTGTGTGTGTGGCGGGAGGTCTTATGGTAGTTTCATTTTCCAAAAGCATTTCGAATTGACTTTGAAAATTATCCCGTTTTTATTTTAAAAATAACTGTTTTACGATCTCACACCAGTCACCATGACTGACTCGGAGTTTATTGTTCCCTTCTAAACTCTGGGTGCCCACTATTTTCCACACGGGCAGCCTAGAGTTATGTTATCAGGATATTCTGGATATTCTGGAGCTTTGGAAGCAAGCTGGATGGCGAGACGTAGTACTTGTATCTGATATATTTATTCCGCTGTGTATTCTGTATGAGGACAAGTTTATATAACTGTCCATTGTTGTATTGAGTTGTATATTGACTCTGATGATTGATGTATGTATAAAATGATATAGTTCTTTGTTTTAAAGATTATTCATTTATCTATTATATATTGTTCCGCTGCGATGTGTAAGATTCTGATATTGTTTCTGTTGCTGTTCTGTTGTTCTCTTCTTCTTTCTTGTTCTTCTACTCTCTTTTTCTTCTCTCTTTTCTTCCGTTTTTTTCTTTCTAAAACCCTAACTTTTCGAGTTTCTGGCATTCGATGGCTCGGCAGTCGATAAAGTGAGTATCGATGTCGAATTTTCGAAAGTCGAAAATTTCGGGATGTTACAAGTGGTATCAGAGCATATGGTTAAGCGACAACCCTGATCTGTTGGGTGTTACTCATTAGAGATAGAGTCAGTAGTACTCTAGAATGAGTTGAGTGTAATAATAGATACGAGTGCGTATTTGTTAGTGAATATAAAAATGTTTTATATTGTGTTTGCTTATCCGTTGAGATGTTTATGAATTTTGGTCGGTATGTGGGACGCCATATTATCGATAGGGATTTCTAAACACTTAAACGAGGCAAGACGACATAGTATTGTTTTAAAATAGGGTGAATGAAATAATTTTGCCCAAAACTATTTTTGTATAGAAAAAAATCATTTTCTATGAATTATTATAGTATGTGGATGTTTGGTTGTTAGAAAGTGATAATATTGAAAAGTTATCATTATTATATGAAATTGAATATTATATGAAATTGAATAAGAAATTGAAATCATAACTCCAAAGTTAAGAAATAAATTCACATACAAATGAAATTTAAGAATATAAATCATAAATGTGACTTATAATTTGAAACGGAATTCCAGAGAAGTTTTTGGAAATGTTTTGAAAAGAATTTGAAAATTTTGGAGATTTGGAAGTTTAAATCTGTTTGATTTGAAAATGAATTTCAAAGGTTTTGAAAAGTATTTTGGAAAGATAAAAGCTCTAAACTCTTTTCGGTCGCTGGAAAATAATTCCGATGATGATCGCGACATCACCGGTGTTCATTTTCGGGTTTCCAGAAGAGGAATTGCTGCCAAATTGTTTTAAAATGGAAGTTGTTTGAAAAATTTGGAATTTGTTTTAGAAATTCAAAGGATAATTTGAATTGTTTTCAAAAATGATTTTTGAAATGTTGGTAAGACTCTGGAATACTATATGAAAATATTTATGAAATATTATTAAGTTAATAACTTATACAAATTGAATTTTGATGCAATAAATTTAACTTAAAGAATGGAGTTAAATTAAAGAAGTATAAGTGAATAAATTTGAATAAATGAAAGTGCAATTGAAAATTGAGATTCATTTTGAAGTTGTAAGCAATAGAATTAAATTGAATAATTTATAAATGTGAATTGAAATATAAAGAAACGAATTCATATATGAATAAAATGGTAAATATGAATTGAAAATGTGATTTATAAATGAGAATGGAATTCCAGATAGATATTGGAAAATTTAAAATTCATTAATGAAATGAATTTGTAATATGAATATATAAGTGATTATATAAATCAAAATGAAAATAAGTTGATAACTTATAGAATATTTGAAATCTGATTGAAATGAAAGTTCAAATTGAAATAAAAGAATTTGTGAACAAACAAATAAATAAATAAATTTGCAATGGCAAATGCGAGAAAATAAAATTGAATGTTAAAATTCATTTCGAATTTGTAGGCAATAAATTGAATTGAATAATTATAAATGAAGATAAAATTGGAATTGAAACTGAATGTTGAAAACAAATTTGAATAAAGTGAATTACAATTTGTGATAAATTAGTAAATGAAACTAATTTAAAATGATGCAGTTGTGAATGAAAGATAATTGATAAAATTCAATATTCAGAAGTTAAATAGAATCCAAATAGGTTGGAATTGTGAATTAAATTCAAATGAAATTTGAAATGTGAAATTGAACGAAATTGAATTTGTAACTTCAATAGCGAATTTAAAGAGGATACAAGAAGTATATATTGAAATTGTATAATAAAATGTGCAAAATGGTTTGAATATATGCAACTAGATATTATGGCTAGTAGGATATACAGGTGTAAAGGAATTGGAATTTTGATTTCAAAGATAAATTTGAATTGCTCGACAAAAGGTAAGTATTTTAAATTTCTATATGAGATTTGATGATTTTCTTGTCTAGCCGCTTGGCTTTTTCTTTTTCTTTTTGAAATCTGAGAGTCCGTAGGGACGTTTTGTAGTCGTACCATGTTAGCCGCGCAGAGGAGACGCTGGCGAAATTTTTCGAAAATTTCGAGTGTTAGAGAATTTTTGAGAAATTTTGAAAGTTTAAAATTTGAATTTAAACTCGAATTTGAATTGAGAAGTTAAACAGTGTTGTTGAAACTTATAATTGAAGTTGGAAAACAAGTGGATTAATAACGAATCTTTAATAGAAAGATTTGTTTTGATAAATTGATAAAACTATTAGATTGTGAAAAATAGTAGACGAGTTAAGGACCATTTTTCCTTACTTGGTAATTTCGAGGACGAAATTCTTTTAAGGGGGGAAGTTTGTAACGACCCAGAATTTTTGATAATTAAAATTCGAATATTTAATTGATTTTAAATATTAATAAATGAATTTAATAAGTCGAATAATTTATTTAAAGATATTGGATTTAATTTGGTCAACTAAATCGATAATTTAATGATTGAAATTCCAGAGATAATTGAAAATCGAGTTTAAAATGATTTGGAAAATTTTATTTAATCATACTGGAGTTATAGAAAGGTTATAGAACTTTCAGAATCGAATTTGGAGTTAATTTGTGAAAATCGAATATTTTAATATTTAATTATCGACTGTAAAAATAGCCAATTTTCGAACAGTCTCAGATTTCGACGAAACCAGTTTCATCGGATCCGTAATGTGATATTATTGTAAGATTTAAAATTTCGTAATTTTTGGATTTACCATTTGTCCGGTACAAATTAAAACGCCTCGAAATCGATTTAAATCGGTTTAATTTAAATTGATCGTTTAATTCCATATCTTGCACAGACGATCGAATTAGCTTCCGAAACCTGTTCCATTGCGTTCGGAACACGGGATAAACCCCAGAAACGCCAGTTACCGCGCGTAAATCGGAGTTTGAAAATTTCGGAATGAATAGTGTTTCGTTCGGTTTTCTATAAATAGCCCTTCACTCACGAAATAAAAAAAATAAAAGGCTAGGGTTTCAATTCTCTTCAGCTACCGCCTCTTATAAAATGAACGGCCAGAAAGCTTCGAATTTCTTCCATCAATTACTCCCAATCCACGCATCGATTTGAAAAAGTGTCAACTACAAAAGTGAAGATCTAAGCGAGACCTTTAAATCCATACGGCAATGATGAGTTTTCGTCGACCATAGGCGAAGCTTTTGACCCGCGTTCGTGCTCGAGTCGACCACGTTTTCCAAGGCCATGAAGCGACCGAGCTTGCCATGGTTCCAGCCGAGTGTAGAGCGGGGCGCGAGCTTTCGTTTGCCACTTCCTGATCGGCGGCACGTCAACGTTGGTGGTCGCAGTAATTCGATGATAGAGGCGGCAGTGGGTTTCAAAAATACATGAGGAGCCTGGAGGAACGCGATGGGGAAGATGGCAAAGTCACGGTCCAGATCTAGGGTTCCTGAACGAACGGCTGCGATGGATTTTAGGTTAAATTAAATAAAAGAAAATGTAAATTTAATTGTTTTATAATTCGTGTATCTTTAAAACGATGTATCTCTTTCATGCGAGATCGGAAAATGACGAAACCAGAAGCGTTGGAATCGCAGCGACGCGCTCTACGCTGCAGCGCAGATCTGGGCGTGTTTGGAATCAGTGAAATTTTTGAGTAAAATTAAACGGCCGTTTAATTTTATTTGAAATAAACGCTGGAACGGAATTTAAAATCACTGTGAGATTTTTCTCACTCAAATTGAATGTGGAATTTTTGCAGTTATTGATTTGATTTGATTGCTATTGGATGTGATATTAGATATAGTAGGATATATCTATTATATATATAGCAATATATACATATTGGCATATGTATATATTGGATTGATTGATTTTTCCCGCCTCGTATAGCGGATGAGACCCTATTGCGCCGTTAGTAAGCGGATTATTTTTATAAAACCCATATACCGCGATAATTCCGTACTGGAGTGGAATTGGTATTGTGCTAACGTCTTTGGATGCAGGGAAACAGGTTGGAGGGATCCAACTGGATTCCTCAACTGTATTTACTTATTTACAGATATTGATATATATTCTGTTATCATATTGATATATGATATTGACTGTTGTGATGGACTGATTGGTGTTGTTGCATCATCGGATTCAGTTTTGAAATGTAAAAATAACGACTTTTACTTTAAAAGGGTTTTTAAAGTGATTTTTGAAAATATACGTTTTATGGAATTTTTGAATCGATTTATAAACGTAAAATTTTAAAGTTATAAAAGTTATAATTTTTAGTGAAATATAACCGAAAAGTCGATTTATTTATAAAATGGTTTAAGTTGGGATTTTTGAATAACTATAAACGATTTGTATAGAAAGATTTATAAAATTGATATTTTATAAATCAAAATATTGGACTTATAAAACGAATTTTATAAGTGTTAAAAAGAAGTATAAATGGATTTCATAAGTGAATGAAATTAATAGATTTATATTGTGAAGTTAAAAATGAATGAAGTTGTAGAATAAAGGATTTATAAGTAATTTACTTATAAATTGGATTTTTGCCTTTAAATGGAATATTGATCGAATTTGTTCATAAATGATTCTTTTTAAAAAGTTGAAATCGTTATAAAGTACAAATGCGATTTATAAACGTTGTTTATAAATCCGAAATCACTTATTTTTATAAGTGAATTTTAGAGGTTAATACAATGAGATTTATAAACCGGAATTGTTATAGAAAATAGAAAATGGAATTTATAAACGTTGTTTTATAAATTCGGAAATCAATCAATCAAATTTGATGAATTTAATATAGAAGGTTATTAAGGAAATTTTATCCACGATTTTGGATAGTGGATAATTCTTGGAACAAATGTGTAGAAAAGATTGAAATTTGGTTAGTGAAGTATATTCACGATTTTGGACAGTGAATATATTATTGAGAAAAATGGATATGTTTTGGGAAAGCGATATTATAAAATGAAGTTAATTGTTTTAAAAGATGTTTTAAAACGTGTTAAGTATCGAATACATAGATTTCAACATTCATTGTTGAAATAGACGTTTTCGAGAGATAAGGAAATGGTGGACTATAACACTGTTGTTATAGTAAATGATTTCCGAAAGGAAATGTTTTATGTAGTATTGGGATTTATATATCTATCTAAAATCCGAATCCCTATACTAGTGATTTTGAGTCGTCGTAACGATGTTTTACGTAACATTCATTTTGACTCAAATAAATGTTGTTATAGTAAATAATTTCCTTGAAAAATGAAACATATACTTAATTTTGATTTAAGTATATTGAATATTTTCAAATGTTGAAAATAAATAGTTTTGTGAATTACTTATTTTAAATAAGTATGGAATTGCTTTTCCAATATGAAACGAAGGGTTTGAAACTTTATCTTTTTAAGATAAATTGAAAAGTGAATATTTGAAATTTGTTTTCAAACGGTTAAGTGTGGAAATTTTATATCTAGTAAAGATATTTTGGAAGATAAAATAATTTTGGAAAATTATTTGGAATCTGATGATGTTGCGCATCTTTATTGATAGTTAAATAACCGACTATCAATAATTACCTTGAAATGGTATTTGTTGTGAATTGGATGAATTTGAATGCCACACTTATTTTTGAATAAGCGCTCACTATTCGGGTTAGCCGGGAAAGGACCATGGGGTCGTATAACCCATTCCGAATATGTGATACGTCGTTATGAATTGCATTCGAAGACCGGTGTTGAAGACCGGATATTTTTGAAAACGGAAGGATTACCGTCGAGTTACTCTACATCGGCTGATCTCCGATTTAGAGGTTTTATCACCCTTAGTGACGGGAAGTCCGGACGTGATTAGAAATTATCCGGATATGCAAGGGCTTCGTGAGAAGTGCCTTCGGTTCTGTTCGATCCCGGAACAGACTTGTATGGATTGTGTGTCTGACGTTACAATTTGAGATATAAAGCTGATTCCTTTCAAATACATATCTGTTGGTGGTGGAGAATTTATTCTCTTAGCTTAACACCCTTCTCTGAGACGTACGAGCTCAGAGGTTATGTAGTTAAAATTTATCAGCGATATACTCCCAATTTGGTAAC
The DNA here is from genome assembly GCA_030737815.1 of Allium fistulosum. Classification (NCBI taxonomy): domain Eukaryota; kingdom Viridiplantae; phylum Streptophyta; class Magnoliopsida; order Asparagales; family Amaryllidaceae; genus Allium; species Allium fistulosum. The sequence continues at coordinate 1,222,221,301 of CM060904.1, forward strand.
GTGGCATACTGAGTGTTGCTGTGAAGTGATCAGTGTTTGATCATTTGCGATATGATCATTTGTTTGATCTTATATCTTTGTGATCATAGGTTGATCATTTTGTTTGACCCGAAGCATGGCTTTGTAGAAAGCGTAGCTTTGTGGACGAGACTTCGTCGAGCCTCACACCCCGGAAATGGTCAAAACAGGAAGGATGCGGCAAGGTTCTAGGGAGTAGCGCCCCTTAGTGTATGTCATTCCTTCTGGATAAAGGTGGTATCATGGTATGGAGCCCAGATACTTAACCTCTGTGGTTGCTGCAAATTTATTACTTTGTGGTTGTTGCGAATCGGGGATCCTCGGGAAGATCGGTGACGATCGGGGGATGGCATACGCGTGTCAGTAGTTACCTATTTTTGCAGAGGTAACCCGGCCTTGTGTTGGCAGAGATCTAACCGTAATGTTAGGTTATTTCTCGGGTCGTCTATTCCAGGGACGTACCCATCGTGGAAAAGGAAGTTCCTTAGCCTGACCATTTGTTGGAAATCCAAAGAAACAATACGAGCCTTTACGATTTCAATTGTATAACCTGTCTCCTCAGGAGGCAGCTATAGCAGGCATAATATAATGGTACCTATGCTGGCTAAGATTTATATTGTACTTTCGAAATGTTTTCTACACTATGCACTAATAATAATATCAAAAAGAATTTGATTTTGCGTAGTAAGCATCTTTGACTATCATAAGAAGAAATCTCCTCCAAGTCTGCGTTTGCATTGTGTGTGTGGCGGGAGGTCTTATGGTAGTTTCATTTTCCAAAAGCATTTCGAATTGACTTTGAAAATTATCCCGTTTTTATTTTAAAAATAACTGTTTTACGATCTCACACCAGTCACCATGACTGACTCGGAGTTTATTGTTCCCTTCTAAACTTTGGGTGCCCACTATTTTCCACACGGGCAGCCTAGAGTTATGTTATCAGGATATTCTGGATATTCTGGAGCTTTGGAAGCAAGCTGGATGGCGAGACGTAGTACTTGTATCTGATATATTTATTCCGCTGTGTATTCTGTATGAGGACAAGTTTATATAACTGTCCATTGTTGTATTGAGTTGTATATTGACTCTGATGATTGATGTATGTATAAAATGATATAGTTCTTTGTTTTAAAGATTATTCATTTATCTATTATATATTGTTCCGCTGCGATGTGTAAGATTCTGATATTGTTTCTGTTGCTGTTCTGTTGTTCTCTTCTTCTTTCTTGTTCTTCTACTCTCTTTTTCTTCTCTCTTTTCTTCCGTTTTCTTCTTTCTAAAACCCTAACTTTTTGAGTTTCCGGCATTCGATGGCTCGGCAGTCAATAAAGTGAGTATCGATGTCGAATTTTCGAAAGGCGAAAATTTCGGGATGTTACATATTATATATTATCGTTCTGTATGTGAGATTCTTATACCGTGTTCTTCTTTCTTATTCTGTTTCTTTTTTTCTTTTACCCTAACATTCTATCTTTCCAGCGATTGGGTATTCGGCTTGAGAATATTGTGGTTGTATTAGTGTCAACATTCATGAGTCGAAAAGGTTATTTGTTACATTTGGTATTAGAGCTGAAGGTTAAGCGAGAACCTTGGCTTTGGTGGGGTATTGTAACGACCCTGAATTTTTGATATTGGAAATCAGGATATTTAATTGATTTTAAATATCTGGAAGTTAGTTTAATTTGAAATTCGAGATATCAGAATGAATTTGGCGATTTAATTATTGAATTTAATCGTTAAATCTGGGTAAAAATTTGAATCTTCAGTTTTAAGCTGAGTAAAAATATTTTCAAGGCTTAGAAAATTTATATCGATAATTCTGAAGGTATTGGAACTTTCAGAATTGGATTTGAAACTGTTTTGTTCAATTTTGAATTTTATCGTTTAGATTGATATTTGAAATAGCGTTCCGGGGCACAGTCTCTGAATTCGACAAAACCAGTTCCATTGGATCCATAATATTGTATTATTATCGAATTTCAATTTTCGTAATGTTTGAAGTGATCGTTTGGCCGTACGATAAGCAAACGCGCTGAAATTTATATTGAAACTTAATATTATAACTGGTCCAAAAAGATATCTTCTCCATACGATCGAATTTGGAGTCGAAACCTTTTCCATTACGTTCGGAGTAGGCATATAACATTACAAACACCTAGCGGCACGTCTCGATAGGAGGTCGAGATTTTGAGTTGCAAATTTAGAGACAATTTGAATTTGAATTCAAATTGAATCTTTATATTAGTCAACTGCAGTTGATATTATTTCACATCAGTTGTGTTTTCATTCACTTCGTATCACTGTAGCTCATCTGCAGATCTGCTACACGCAATATCATTTCCCCCTTTATATCATTTTATAGCCGAGTGAAATAATTACAGAGCTTCACTTCAAATCTAAAAATGGCCGCGTTTGAAAACGAAAAAAAGAAATCAAAACCCCTTTTCTCGTTCGAAAGCAACATCCATGGACGCGTTCTCGTTCCAGTTTTCGCCAGAGAAAGAAAAAAAAGAAAACGAAATCGATCCGCCTTTGAATCAATCTCGTTCTATTAGCTAGGGCTCGACGCCGAGCATCTCGAGTGGCTCGCGGAAATCGTGGCAGCTGGGGAGGGGTTGCGCGAGGGCTCAGTGATGGTTGATGTCGTACGCAAGCTCATGGTCGAAGTTGTGTGTAGCTTTAGGTGTTATGGAGGAGTGCGATAGACTTTTGGGGGAAATCAAGATCGAGAGGTGGCGACGAGCTTCGAGTTTGGTGATGTTTGGGAATCACGTGAGCAGGCGAGCAACTGGAATGATGATCGAATCGCGTTCGATTCAATTTTGGTTTCGCGGCATCGCAATGGGCACAATGGTATTCGAGCGTCATGGAGGCACTACTGCCTCGAGAGGAGGTCGCGATGGTGGCGACGCATTCGTGGAAGGTCTGCGACGTGGGTGGTGTTTGGGCCTCCACTGTTGGCAGGAAGATGGTCGCGATGGCGAACTCTCACTGTAAGGTAATACATATAATTTTAGAAATTTAAAGTAGTTTAAAATTTGCAGCAAGGTATAGGCAAGATTTTCAATTTAATTTTAATTGAAAATGAATTCAAACCCTATACAGATTATTCTGAAACGAATAAGATATATATATATATATATATATATATATATATATATGCAAGCATGTTTGAAATATATATGTAGTTTACAGTAGAAGGAAAGTTATTTTGAAATTAAAATGCTTAGTTAAATAAATTTATTTAACAGAAATTTGTTTAAAATAAAATTCGTTGGATAATTAAAATTACCAAGCGAAAATTTGTTATTTGATTAATTCAAATATTAATAGATTGTACAAATTATTTTATACAAGGTCAAAATTGCAAAGAAAACAAGCCAAAATGGAAATGGATTACAAATTAAAGCAAAGGTGAGATCTTCTCACTCAAACAAAGGGTTTTGTTTAATTTTAAATAGTTATATTTAAAATTATTGATTGTGTTGATTGTGTGCTTGAATGATAGTATATATGATAGTAGTATATAGTAATATATATATATATATATTGGAATATATATATATATATATTGGTGATTGATTTTCCTGCATTATATAGCGGATGAGACCCTATGCGCCGCATAATAGCGGATGATATTTTATAAATCCCATATACCGCAATATTCCACATCGAAGTGGAATTGGTATTGTGCTAACGTTTGTGGATGCAAGGAAACAGGTTGGAGGGATCCAACTGGATTCCTCAAATTATATGAATTTGTTTCATATGTTGTATGTTGTTTCATATGCTGTGTGATAATTTATTTATAATCTGTGAATGATTATATTGACGATTGAATGTGTTGAAGGCTATAATTTAGCCGAATGTATTTTTGGTATCGTTGGATACCAGAAATAAATGAAATTGGATTTTTGAAATTAAAGTTGGAAATTTTGAGTAAATCTCTTTTGAAAGAATTGGTTGAATTTCAAAGAAGGAATTTAAAAGCATAAAGTTGATTTTTGAAATCTTATTGAATTATTTCCAAAATATGGGAAAAGATTTTTATAAATGGATTTTGAATAGTATTATTCGAAAGTTGGAAAATTTATTTAAAATGGAATTTTAGATGGTTTGGAAGAATAAAGGAATTTATTTAAAAGATGATAAATTTGTTGAAATTAAATTGATAATTGATTTAATGTTTGAAAATAAATCTTTGGGAAATCGATATGAATTGTATGAAAAAAGATTTTGTGTTGAAATAAACTTGGAAGTCAATTTGATAAAATGACTTGGTATTTGAAATAAACTTAGAAATCAATTTGTAATTGATTTTGGGTTGAAATAAATTTAGAAATCAATTTGTAATTGATTTGGTGTTTGAAAGTGAATATTTGGAAAACGATTTGAAAATCGTGTATAAGTGAATATTTGGAAATATATCCCGTATAGGGAAATTGGTTTGAAATTTGTTTTCAAAAGTTTGAAGTGTGAAAATATGATTTGAAATTTGTTTTCAAAGTGATGAAGTGTGGAAAATATATATCTTGTGAAGATATTTGAAAATAAAAAATTTGGGAAAAATTATTTAAATCTGATGATTGTTGTGATACGTTGTTTGATAATTAAATCACCGACTATCAATGTTTGCCTTTGAAATGGCACTTGGACTTGTTTTTAAAACGAATGCTCATTATTCGGTTAAGCCGAGAGAGGACTTTGTGTCATATAACCCATTCTGAATAGTGATACGTCGTGAATGGATAACATTTGAAGACCGGTGTGAAGACCAGGTATTTTCGAAAATGAAAGGACAACCTGTCGAATGTCTCTGCACCGAGTTGCTCCAGTATAGAGATTTATATCACTCTTCTTGTGATGGGAAGTCCGGACATGATTAGTGAATACCCGGATTGCAAGGCCTTCTTTGGAAGTGCCTTCGGTTCCGTTCAATCCCAGAACGGACTTGTATGGATGTGTGTCTGACATTACACTTTGAGATGTAAAGCTGGTTTCTATCAAATACATTTCTGTTGGTGGCGGAGAATTTATTCTCTTAGCTTAACACCCTTCTCTGAGACGTACGAGCTCAGAGGTTATGTAGTTGATGGTTACTAGTGATACATTCCCCATTTGGTAATGTGGCATACGAAGTGATGTTGATCATTTGTTGATCAAAGCATGGCTTTGTGAAAAAGCGTAGCTTTGTGGACGAGACTTCGTCGAGCCTCACAGCCCAGTAATGGTCGAAACAGGAATGTTGCGGCAAGGTTGTTAGGGATCGCGCCCCTAGGGTATGTCATTTCCTTCTGGATAAAGGGTGATATCATGGTATGGAGCCCAGATATTTTACCTATGTTGATGCTGAAAATTTATTATACTTTGTGGTTGTTGCTTTGTGGTTGAGGATCCTCGGATAAAGGTCGGTAACGATCGGGGGGATGGCATACTTATGTGTTAGTTACCTAGTTACAGTTGTACAGCGTGAGGTAGTGTCAACGTGTTGGTTACCTAGTTACAGCTGTACAGCGTGAGGTAGCCTCGACCTTGTGTTTGCGGAGATCCGGTTAGGTTCTCGGGGCGTCTTTCCAGAGGCGTTTCCATTTCGGTGTAAGGAAGTTCCTTTGCCTGACCATTTGTTGGAAAATCCAAAGAAACAATACGAGCCCTTTACGATTGCAGTTGTATAACCTGTCTTCTCAGGCGGCAGCTATAGTAGGCATAAGTGCGAAATGTCTATGCTGGCTAAGATTAATATTATACTTTCGAAATGTTTTCCACACTAGACATTAATAATAGTATCAACTAATTTTTCATAGTAAGCATATTTGACTATCATAAGGAGAAATCTCCTCCAATTCTGCGTTTGCATTGTGTGTGTGGCGGGAGGCCTTATGGTAGTTCCATTTTCCAAATGCATTGTGAATTTCTTTTATTTTCTTTGTGAAAATAACTGTTTTACGATCTCACACTAGTCACCATGACTGACTCGGAGTTTATTGTTCCCTTTCTAAACTCTGGGTGCCCATAATTTTCCACACGGGCAGCCTAGAGTTATGTTATCAGGATATTCTGGATATTCTGGAGCTTTGGAGATGAGCTGGATGGCGAGACGTACTACCGTACTTGTTTATTTATTCCGCTGTGTATTTTATATGAGGACAAGTTTATATAACTGTCCATTGTTGTATTGAGTTGTATATTGACTCTGATGATGTATGTATAAACTGATATAGTTCTTTGTTTAAAAGACTAGTGATTATCTGTTGTATATTGTTTCGCTGCGAATGTGAGATTCTGATATTGTTTCTGTTTCTGTTTTTCTATTCTTTCTTTTCTTTTGTCTTCTTCTACCTCTTCTTTTTAACCCTAAGTGTTCAGTCTTCCGGCATTCGATTACGCGACATTTGATACAGTGGACGTATTAATGTCGACTTTCAAGCGTCGAAAGATCGCAAACGTTACAAGTGGTATCAGAGCATATGGTTAAGCGACAACCTTGGCTCTGTTGGGTGTTACTCATTAGAGATAGAGTCAGTAGTACTCTTGAATAAGTGTGAGTGTAATAATAGTTATGAGCGCGTATTTGTTAGTGAATACAAAAATTTGTTTTGTATTGTGTTGACTTATCGGTTGATTGTTTATATATTCTGGTCGGTGCAGTCTGGCCAACTGTAATCGATAGGGATTTCTAAACTCTTAAACAAGATAAACTGACACGGTATTATTTTAAATAGGGTGAATGAAATAATTTTGCCCAAAACTATTTTTGTATAGAAAAGAAATGATTTTCTATGAATTATCATAGTATATGGATGCTTGGTTGTTAGGAAGTGATAGTATTGAAATATTACCATTGTTGTATGGAAATTGAATAAGAAATAATGGTATAACCAAAAATTTGGAGATAATTCATTTAACAAATGAAATTTATAAATATGAATTGAAAGTATAAGGAAATAAATTCATATATGAATGGGATTTGTAAATGTAAATTGTAAATGTGATTTATAATTGGAAATAGAATTCCAGGAAAGTATTTGAGAATAAATTCATTTAAGGAATGAAATTGTGAATGAACAAATGAAGCTACATTTGTAAATAAATGAATTGGACATTGAATAATGAAATGAGATTTGATATGAATCAAGTTGAATAAAAATCCAAACTTGGAGAAAATAAAATAAAATGGATTGAATTCAAGTAAATAAATTTGATAATTTATTAATTCATGAAATAATGAATTGGAAGTTGAATTAGTTAAATTAAAGTAGAGTTGTGAGCTAAATTTGGAAATGGTTTGAATTTGCATATAAATTCAAGTAAGTGGAAAAATAAATTGAAAATTTCCTTGTTATTGATAAAAATAAATTCGAGATGAATTGAATATGGAATTTGAAATCCAGTTTAAATATAAGTGGTTATTAACCAAAATGATGAAATTCTTAAGTAGAATTTGGAGTTGAGAAAATATTCTAAATTAATGAAGATTAAACTGGAAGTTGTGAAATAGAATTGTGAATAAGGGATTGAACGAATGAATGAAATTTGTTTGGATTAATGAAATAAATCGAATGTGAATATGAAATGCAAATTAAATTGAATGGAATCAATTGGAAATGAAATCGAATTAAAATAAATTGAATTGGTATCAATTTAAATTAGTTATAAACTAGATTGGATATTCTATTAAGTGAATATTGCCGAAATTTACATAGAAACGATTGTCGTTTGACGCAAACGGAATTGTATCAAAATCTATGAGTTAATAAAAGCAAATGAAATTGATTTTGGAATCAATTGAAAGGGATATGAGTTAGATTCATTTAAAAACGAATCGAATATCAAGAATTGCATTGTAAACCATTGAATCGAATGTAAATTAGATGAAAGCGATTTAATTTGTATTGAAACCATATAAATTGCTTATGGGAATTATTTTGAATGTATTGCTTATGAAAACTATGTGTTTACTGTTGTAAATAAGTGAAATGTAAATGAATTTCTTATATATGTCACTTACATGTTTAAACTGAGTAAGTGTAGGTTTTTGGAAGCCGTTTGGCTACATTTGGTTGCGTAAAATGCCTAAAAATAAGCCGCTTTGCTTAAAATGCTAAATAAAGGTACGCCTACACAATACAAAATAGGAAATATGAAATCTTTTTGCTTTTCCGACCGAGTTGGTCGATGCATATATATTTATATCTTTTATCAAATTGCAAAAGCTCCTCCATTCAAAGGAGACTCCCTCAAAATTTTCTAAAAATTTTGGGAGTTAGAAAAAATTTGGAATTTTTGAAAATTTTCACTTAACGACAAGTGATTTCAAATTGAATTTGAGATAAGGGAAATAGAATTGAAATTGTAAATTGAATTCAAATGGAATTGAAAATGCAAAGTTGAATGGAAATGAATATATAACTTTGTTTGTGAAGTGAAAATAAATATAAGAAGTATGTAAATACTTATATTGAACTTAAGAAATAAAGAATGAAATTCTTTAGTAAATTGGTATTTGGAATCCAATAAGTAAATTTGGACATTGTTGTTAAGTAAAGTATACAGGGATTGTAAAGGCTAAGGAAAATGGAATTGGATTTTGATTTCGAAGATAAATTTGAATTTGTTCGACAATAAGGTATGCATTTCAATTTCAGTATGAAATTTGATGAGTTTCTGATTTTGCCACTTGGCATTTTGTTTTCTTTTGGGATTTGAGAGTCCGTATGGACATTTTGTAGTTGTACCGAGCTAGCCGCGCAAAGGAGTCGCTGGCAAAATTTTTCGAAAATTTAGAGAGTTAGAAATTTTTGAGAAATTTTGGATAATTTACAATTTGAATTTAAATTTAAATTTAAATTGTGAAGTAAAATAAAGTTGTTTGAACTTATGAATAAGTTTGGAAAGTTAGAAAAGATTAGTGTGTCTTAATAAAAGATTATTCTGGAAAGTTGTTTAAAACTATTTGGATTGGAGAAAATAGTTAACGGGGATTGGAGCATTCTTCTTAACTTGTAATTTCGGGACGAAATTCTTTTAAGGGGGGAAGATTGTAACGACCCTGAATTTTTGATATTGGAAATCAGAATATTTAATTGATTTTAAATATCTGGAAGTTAGTTTAATTTGAAATTCGAGATATCAAAATGAATTTGGCGATTTAATTATTGAATTTAATCGTTAAATCTGGGTAAAAATTTGAATCTTCAGTTTTAAGCTGAGTAAAAATATTTTCAAGGCTTAGAAAATTTATATCGATAATTCTGAAGGTATTGGAACTTTCAGAATTGGATTTGAAACTGTTTTGTTCAGTTTTGAATTTTATCGTTTAGATTGATATTTGAAATAGCGTTCCGGGGCACAGTCTCGGAATTCGACGAAACCAGTTCCATTGGATCCGTGATATTGTATTATTATCAGATTTCAATTTTCGTAATGTTTGAAGTGATCGTTTGGTTGTACGATAAGCAAACGCACTGAAATTTGTATCGAAACTTAATATTATAACTGGTCCAAAACGCTATCTTCTCAATACGATCGAATTTGGAGTTGAAACCTTTTCAATTGCGTTCGGAGTAGGCATATAACATTACAAACACCTAGTGGCACGTCTCGATAGGAGGTCGAGATTTTGAGTTGCAAATTTAGAGAAAATTTGAATTCAAATTGAATCTTTATATTAGTCAACTTCAGTTGATATTATTTCACATCAGCTGTGTTTTCATTCACTTCTTATCACTGTAGCTCATCTGCAGATGCTACACGTAACATCATTTCCCCCTTTATTTCATTTCATAGCCGAGTGAAATAATTACAGAGCTTCACTTCAAATCTAAAAATGGTCGCGTTTGAAAACGAAAAAAAGAAATCAAAACCCCTTTTCTCGTTCGAAAGCAACATCCATGGACGCGTTCTCATTCCAGTTTTCGCCAGAGAGAGAAAAAAAAACGAAAACGAAATCGATCCGCCTTTGAATAAATCTCGTTCTATTAGCTAGGGCTCGACGCCGAGCATCTTGACTGGCTCGCGGAAATCGTAGCAGCTGGGGAGGGGTTGCGCGAGGGCTCAGTGATGGATGATGTTGTACGCGAGCTCGTGGTCGAAGTTGTGTGTAGCTTTAGGTGTTATGGAGGAGTGCGGTCGACTTTTGGGGGAAATCAAGATCGAGAGGTGGCGACGAGCTTCGAGTTCGGTGATGTTTGGGAATCGCGTGAGCAGGCGAGCGACTGGAATGATGATCGAATTGTGTTCGATTCAATTTTGGTTTCGCGGCATCGCGATGGGCACAGTGGTATTCGAGCGTCATGGAGGCACTACTGCCTCAAGAGGAGGTCGCGATGGTGGTGACGCATTCGTGGAAGGTCGGCGATGTGGGTGGTGTCTGGGTCTCCACTGTTGGCAGGAAGATGGTCGCGATGGCGAACTCTGACTGTAAGGTAATACATATACTTTTAGAAATTTAAAGTTGTTTAAAATTTGCAGCAAGGAATAAGCAAGATTTTCAATTTAATTTTAATTGAAATTGAATTCAAACCCTATACAGATTATTCTGAAATGAATAAGATATATATATACGAGCATGTTTGAAATATATATGTAGTTTACAGTAGAAGGAAAGTTATTTTGAAATTAAAATGCTTAGTTAAATAAATTTATTTAAAAGAAATTTGTTTAAAATAAAATTCGTTGGATAATTAAAATTACCAAGCAAAAATTTGTTATTTGATTAATTCAAATATTATTAGATTGTATAAATTGTTTTATACAAGGTCAAAATTGCAAAGAAAACAAGCCGAAATGGAAATGGATTACAAATTAAAGCAAAGGTGAGATCTTCTAACTCAAACAAAGGGTTTTGTTTAATTTTAAATAGTTATATTTAAAATTATTGATTGTGTTGATTGTGTGCTTGAATGATAGTATATATGATAGTAGTATATAGCAATATATATATATTGGAATATATATATATTGGTGATTGATTTTCTCGCGTTATATAGCGGATGAGACCCTATGGGCCGCATAATAGCGGATGATATTTTATAAATCCCACATACCGCGGTATTCCACCTCGAAGTGGAACTGTTATTGTGCTAACGTCTGTGGATGCAGGGAAACAGGTTGGAGGGATCCAACTAGATTCCTCAAATTATATGAATTTGTTTCATATGTTGTATGAATTTGTTTCATATGCTGTGTGATAATTTATTTATAATCTATGACTGATTATATTGACGATTGAATGTGTTGAAGGCTATAATTTAGCCGAATGCATTTTTGGTATCATTGGATACCAGAAATAAATGAAATTGGATTTTTGAAATTAAAGTTGGAAATTTTGAGTAAATCTCTTTTGAAAGAATTGGTTGAATTTCAAAGAAGGAATTTAAAAGCATAAAGTTGATTTTTGAAATCTTATTGAATTATTTCCAAAATATGGGAAAAGATTTTTATAAATGGATTTTGAATAGTATTATTCGAAAGTTGGAAAATTTATTTAAAATGGAATTTTAGATGGTTTGGAAGAATAAAGGAATTTATTTAAAAGATGATAAATTTGTTGAAATCAAATTGATAATTGATTTAATGTTTGAAAATAAATCTTTGGGAAATCGATATGAATTGTGTGAAAATAGATTTTGTGTTGAAATAAACTTGGAAATCAATTTGATAAAATGACTTGGTATTTGAAATAAACTTAGAAATCAATTTGTAATTGATTTGGGGTTGAAATAAATTTAGAAATCAATTTGTAATTGATTTGGTGTTTGAAAGTGAATATTTGGAAAACGATTTGAAAATCGTGTATAAGTGAATATTTGGAAATATATCCCGTATAGGGAAATGGGTTTGAAATTTGTTTTCAAAAGTTTGAAGTGTGAAAATATGATTTGAAATTTGTTTTCAAAGTGATGAAGTGTGGAAAATATATATCTTGTGAAGATATTTTGAAAATAAATCATTTGGGAAAAATTATTTAAATCTGATGATTGTTGTGATATGTTGTTTGATAGTTAAATCACCGACTATCAATGTTTGCCTTTGAATTGGCACTTGAATTTGTTTTTAAAACAAACGCTCATTATTCGGTTAAGTCGGGAGAGGACATTGTGTCATATAACCCATTCCGAATAGTGATACGTTGTGAATGGATAACATTTGAAGACCGGGTATTTTCGAAAATGAATGGACAACCTGTCGAATGTCTCTGCACCGAGTTGCTTCGATATAGAGATTTATATCACTTTTCTTGTGATGGGAAGTCCGGACGTGATTAGTGAATACCCGGATTGCAAGGGCTTCTTTGGAAGTGCCTTTGGTTCCGTTCGATCTTGGAACGGACTTGTATGGATGTGTGTCTGACGTTACACTTTGAGATGTAAAGCTGGTTTCTATCAAATACATTTCTGTTGGTGGAGGAGAATTTATTCTCTTAGCTTAACACCCTTCTCTGAGACGTACGAGCTCAAAGGTTATGTAGTTGATGGTTACTAGTGATACATTCCCAATTTGGTAATGTGGCATACGAAGTGTTGTTGATCAAAGCATGGCTTTGTGAAAAAGCGTAGCTTTGTGGACGAGACTTCGTCGAGCCTCACAACCCGGTAATGGTCGAAACAGGAATGTTGCGGCAAGGTTGTTAGGGGTCGCGCCCCTAGGGTATGTCATTTCCTTCTGGATAAAGAGTGATATCATGGTATGGAGCCCAGTTATTTTACCTATGTTGATGCTGAAAATTTATTATACTTTGTGGTTGTTGCTTTGTGGTTGAGGATCCTCGGATAAAGGTCGGTAACGACCGGGGGGATGGCATACTTGTGTGTTAGTTACCTAGTTACAGTTGTACAGCGTGAGGTAGTGTCAGCGTGTTGGTTACCTAGTTACAGCTGTACAGCGTGAGGTAGCGTCGGCCTTGTGTTTGCGGAGATCTGGTTAGGTTCTCAGGGCGTCTTTCCAGAGGCGTTTCCATTTCGGTGTAAGGAAGTTCCTTTGCCTGACCATTTGTTGGAAAATCCAAAGAAACAATACGAGCCCTTTACGATTGCAGTTGTATAACCTGTCTCCTCAGGCGGCAGCTATAGTAGGCATAAGTGCGAAATGTCTATGCTGGCTAAGATTAATATTATACTTTCGAAATGTTTTCCACACTAGACATTAATAATAGTATCAACTGATTTTTCGTAGTAAGCATATTTGACTATCATAAGGAGAAATCTCCTCCAATTCTGCGTTTGCATTGTGTGTGTGGTGGGAGGCCTTATGGTAGTTCCATTTTCCAAAAGCATTACGAATTTCTTTTATTTTCTTTGTGAAAATAACTGTTTTACGATCTCACACCAGTCACCATGACTGACTCGGAGTTTATTGTTCTCTTTCTAAACTCTGGGTGCCCATAATTTTCCAGACGGGCAGCCTAGAGTTATGTTATCAGGATATTCTGGATATTCTGGAGCTTTGGAGAGGAGCTGGATGGCGAGACGTACTACCGTACTTGTTTATTTATTTCTATGTGTATTCTGTATGAGGACAAGTTTATATAACTGTCCATTGTTGTATTGAGTTGTATATTGACTCTGATGATGTATGTATAAACTGATATAGTTCTTTGTTTAAAAGACTAGTGATTATCTATTGTATATTGTTCCACTGCGAATGTGAGATTCTGATATTGTTTCTGTTTCTGTTTTTCTGTTCTTTCTTTTCTTCTGTCTTCTTCTACCTCTTCTTTTTAACCCTAATGGTTCGGTCTTCCTGCATTCGATTACGCGGCATTTGATACAGTGGACGTATTAATGTCGACTTTCGAGCGTCGAAAGATCGCAAACGTTACAGGTATAACTTATTAAGAGATAGGGTAGTGGAATGCCTTATTATGAGTTGAGTGTATTATATACATGAGAATGCATATTTATTGTTATTATAAAAATGTTTTATATTATATTGATTGGTGAGTGATCCATGAAATCTGGTCAATATGTGTTGCTAACGTTATTGATAGGGATCTCTAAACACTAGAACATGACAAACCGACACGGTATTATGTTTAAGTTGGTAAATGAAATAATTTTATCTAGGATTATATGTTATATATAAGAGAATAATTTTCAAACATTGATATAGTTATTTATGATGTGTTTGTTTATTAGAAAATGATAACATTCAATTATTATCATTTATTGTTTGTTGATTTTTGAATTATGTTCGACCAGTTTATGAGCAGTTTTACCTTTTCATTGCACGGGTTGGGTAGATAGTAATTGTGGGGACATTGAAATGAATACCTTGTGAATTAAATTTCACAGTTTGACTATAAGGTGCTCGGTGATAATGTTGGGTTAAATTTAAATTTTAATAAAAATTGTTTATTATAATCTAAATAAAGATATACATTTGTGAAATGATTTAGATAAGGAAGTAACTTTATATAAGTATGATGTAACATCCCGCGATTTTTGCGATAATTAATTTAAATAGAAAATTAATTAATAAATAATAAACAGTAAAAAATAGAATTTTTGCAAATATTACAATTTCGCTATGAAACTTACACCATTGGGTTCGTGGCGATTTTCTGATCATTTTTCATATATAAACTTTTCCAATCGGAGTTCAAACGAAAAAAATATTAACGCTTAAAATTTAGGAGTCGAAAATAATTATATATTTAAATAAGGAAACAAATACTAATTAACCGATGTTAATTACAAACAGCTAAGTTTAACGGTAGCTTAGAAGTTAAAAATGTGATCAACAAAAATAAATTATAGCGATCAATTAACAAAGGAAACAAATACACAAAAACAAGTGGAATGAAGGAAGTAAATTAACAAATCAAACAACATAATAAATTAACGCGTTAAACATGGCATAGGTCAATCTAGAATATACCTAGGTCGACCGGTAGCAATCGACCCAAGGGCATGCACGGTCGACCCAAGGCATGTGCGGTTGACCCATGTCCACGTTCAAGCATGAATGTAAAATTTGAGATGGACGAATGTGATGCATTGCTTGAACGCTAAGAAATTAAGGGGTGTCCAAGATTAAATTAAAAGATTCTCTGAGTAAATCTAATGCTCCATGTTAACTCCAAACCACTATAAATACAAGCCTAGTTTACACTTTTATACTCATATTTTATGGGTCGTGGAGCTGAGCTCTGCTATTATCTTTTCTCCACAATTTCTAGATTTTTGAAAGTAAAATATTATATTACATATGTATGTAAGTGAAGAAAAGTGGAAAATAAGAGAAGAGAATCAAAATGGAAACAAAGGTAAAATTATAAATCTAAAACTGTAATTCAAAATCAATTCAATCCTTTTCTCATATATGTAATTTTAATAAGTGAATATCCTTTTTTTATTGGATTTGAAGTAAGTGGGAGTCAAATAAAAAGGGAGCGGATCTAGATCTTGAGAATGGGAAAGCCAAAAGCAAGGTGAGTGGGAAAATTACATGTTTTGTGATAAGATTAGATTTATGTCATTGTGATCTATTCTAATTATTTCTGTGTATAATGATTTGGGTATTCAATTGTAAGTGTGTAATGATTAGATATAAATCTCGTTTTGGATAATTTATTGTATATGCATAATGAACTAATGTAAGTAGTGAATTTGATAAATTGTATACATGTAATGATTATGGAATCGATTTAATAGAATTTAAAATTTTTCCTAAACTTATCATAGTGAAATTTGGAATTATTATTTTGTTAATAATAAATTGGTACTTGAACATAGAAAAAGAATGTAAAATAAATAAACTTTATTTTAGGTGTTTAAGAGATATTTTAATTCTGTGGAATTTGGGATGTCGAAAGTAAATTTCTATGTATTATCAAAGTTAAATAAATTAAAGTGTGATGCTTGGAATGACATGGAATACGCCTAAAAAAAGAGATGTACAAAGCTGAGATAATTATCATATTTTGTACCGTTTATTTCAAGCAATAAAAAGATAGTTCCTTGTAATTACAAACACCACATAAATCTCTCTTTTTTAATAAGACATAAAAATTTACGGTGTTAACATTTATGGAATAGAAACATAGTTCCAACGCATTAAAATATATTAAACCCCAACAATAAGACATGCATGAAGTAAAAGGATCCTAAAAAGTTAAGATGTGAAACACCAAAAAATTTGAAGGAAAATATGAAAGATAGGCACGAAAAAAAGGATAACATGGGAATAGAAATGGAAAATAGAGAATGGATAAAAAGGATGAGCAACGATATTATGAACTTGATAAGAGAAAAGCGGTAAATGAACTTAAAGTGAAAAAAAGAAGTGAAACGCATAATGAAATGAAAGATAGGCATGAAGAAATAAAAGGATACATGAGAATAGAAATGAAAAATAGAGAATGGATAAAATGGATGAGCAACGATATTATGAACTTGATAAGAGAAAAGTGGTAAATGAACTTAAAGTGAAAAAAAGAAGTGAAACGCATAATGAAATGAAGACCTAGGGTCAATTGTAAAACTACAGAGGTATGATAATTAAGTAAGTATGAAAGAATATCTATATGAAACAGATATAAGTAGCCTCAAATATGTGTTTATGACGGGTGTGAACTATTATAATTATAATTAAAGGAATGATATGATAGATGGTCATTAGAGTAGGTTGGAATGCGAGGTCAGTAGTGCTACACAATAGAAGTCTACCCATAGTAAGGGACTTCTGGCAGTTGTGTAACATTAAACCAATGTAAGACATATCCAACCATAGGATACGTGGAGGATATATATTTGTTAATATATAAAGAAATACCCCAAAATAGATAGAGGATGACAAAATATTTGAAAAGCCATCATTAGATAATGGAGTCCGCTTCAACAATAGATAGAGGGGTTATTGCCTTGATTGCACTAAGCAATCTAAATGGGATGGTGAGCGGGATCGGGCACCATGCAGCAACGGTTGATGCATTTTGTACCAAATAGTTAGAGGTAGGGTTGCATAGGGCGATACATCATTAGTCCTTAGTAGTCAACGAGAAGGATGTGGTTATACCTAGCCGATCTTCGCCGTCTATCAAGGTAGATCAAGTTTGGTCATGCAACGTCATAATTATTTGCTAGTTTGTTTGTTAAGGCAATGCTAGTTCATCCAAAAGGAGTTCCTTCAAAATGGTTGGGGTGGTCCATGGAGCCGATTCCATAATATGTAGTAGACAAAGTAGTAAATCCCCAAAGAGAGATAATGAATGACAAAATGTATGAAAAGTCATCATTAGACACTATGGGAGTCCCTCGAGTTATACGCAACGAGATCATGACATGACGAGGGCGAAGGAGCCTGACAAGGTTTTGATTGAGAGATACCAACGAGGATAGTATCTAGGTCCATTTAGGGACCATAGGATACACACACACACATATGTAGTTATGATTCTATAGAGGGTAGATAAGAATGAATCGTATGCGAATGTGGAGTCGAGACAACTAATTAAATAATAAAAGACATAACAAGAGATAGAAGGCAAACGATATAAACTAATGTTATGTGCAAAGTGTATAATTTACGAGTCATCAAAACGTTGTTCTGAGTCCCTCCTCATTACAACCCATAGGATAACTTGAAGGACAGGCGCTGGTGCTAGACGTGTTCGGTGTTGATAAGGACACTTGACTTTGGAAGTATCAAACCTTGGTTAGTAGTTATGTAACTTATTATGTTTTATTATTCCCCTATGAGTTATATCGTTAGTGCTCTAATATGCATTCTTTTATTTTATTTGTAGGATACCAAACCAATAATCTATACTTTGGTGGACTTATGTTTTTGATTTAGCGAAAATTCAAGCCCAGTAAGGTGTTAGTCATTACATTTTATCAAAGCATAAGTTAGTCGATCGAGTAGCTGCATATGGAAAGTCCCTAAAGCTGGATAGTAAATGAGTCCCTAATCGGGCCTTGATAGCCCAATGATTGTAGATCCCCACATGATTGATGAAGTACAGTTGGTCCAGATAAGGGGAAATTAAGAATCCATACATTGTAGATATCTGAAAACAAATGGTTTCCTGAATGATGGTGTGAAAGTTTTCACTCCAAGTTAGTAGTTAGATTTCTAATATTGCAAGGAAGATAAGTCAGTTAGTTGGAGAGCAGAAGTTCTATAGAGGGAACAAGTAGAAATCCACTTTGAGTCCAACCCAATAGAAAATAGTTTTAAAAGTTGAGAAAAATATATAATTAACATATTTGAAAAAGTGAGCAAATATTGGATTTTAAAATGTGTATATGAACACAAATATTTTGTTAAATTGAAATTTTTGCGTAAATGGGTTTTACAAAAGCCAATGGTTGAAAATTTATAGAGCATATATAGCTCGCTAGTTCTTTGTAATGAAAGAAAAGTGTAAATATAAAGTTCTAGTAGCAATTGAAGTTTGTTAAAATCTAAAAATTTCAGTGAAGGAAATTTTGTATAAAAAACTATTTCTTTTGAAAAAAATGGTAGAGCAATATAGCTCGTGGGTTTCTATGTAATGAAAATTTTTAAGCTATAAAAACATTTTATGGGTGGACAAGAGGAAGTGGTATAGGTTTGGAATAGGGTAAATAGTATGGAAAAGAATATTTAAAAATCTAAAACAAAGATGTAGGCGAACGCGTTACAATGGTTCAAGCAAGAAGACAGTAAATTAAGAGAAAAACGATAGGAATAAAGGGCAGTTTAGGTAAAGGAAAGTTGGATAATAATAACATTGTAAAAAGTATAAAAACAACATTAGGAATTTAAATAAAATAATGTTAGTAATTAGAAATAATGTTAGCAGATTATATTAGAAATAATGTTAGCAGATTATATAAAAATAATGCTAGTAATCTAATTAGAAGCAGCATAGGGAATTACAGGCATAACA
Source organism: Allium fistulosum (assembly GCA_030737815.1). Lineage (NCBI taxonomy): Eukaryota > Viridiplantae > Streptophyta > Magnoliopsida > Asparagales > Amaryllidaceae > Allium > Allium fistulosum. Next base: position 1,222,240,193 of record CM060904.1, read on the forward strand.
AAGAAAAATGGACATTTTCCATTGTTGTGTGCATTTATTGCAAGTATCATTTAAAAGTCCCTCTCAAAGGATATTAGAAACTCCACTAAGGATTGGAAGTGAAGATGGTATGAATGGTAAGAAAATATTGGAATGTGGGTTGTCCTTATCTACTTCAGTTTTGTTGTTAAAAGTTATAAAAGGATGTTTTAAAAACATTGTAAAGTATATTTTTAGAAAGAAATAGTTTGGTATAACAAATAAGTTTTGAAAGGAAAATTTAATAAATAGTTTGGACTAAAATCCCAATCTTTAAAAAGTAAAAGTTGGAAAGGTGTTTAAAAGAAAAGTTGATTTGAAGGAAAAGAAAAGAATTTAAAAATAAATAAGATTTGCTAACAATTTCTTTTAGATTTAATTATATAAGTTAAATTAAAAATACTAAATTATAAGTTTAAAGGTTAAGACATCATGTATTTTTTAATTTAATAAAAGGTTTCTAAGTTGTACTTTTCAAGGAGGTAAAGGTTTTGGGATTAAGTATTTAAATTTTGAAGTTTTAATTTTTGAAAAAAATGGTGAAGACCAAACCAAAATTTTAAATATGGAGTAGATAGGAATGCGTGCCTAGGTAAGACGGGATGAAGAGTAAGGCTATAAAGAAGATCATAATTATTACTCATAGAGTAGTAATAAGTAATCCTCTTAGAGTGTAAAGAATAATGGTAAGAATCTAGGAATATTTTGTTGAATATATGTGCAAGCCATAAGAAGGGTCAAAGATAAAGCAAATACCAAGATTTGAGAAAACCATCAAAATATTTGGGTTAAAAGGAGACGGCAGGAGATAATAATGAGATGGCAAACACATATAGGGGATATTGGTAGGCTCAAAGTTATGGAAGGCAGGATAGGGGTTGAAAAAGTTATTCCGCCAAACCAATTTGCCAATAGGTTATTAAAGATGTGAATAGATTGTATTTCTTATCCACTACAGTGTGGGGATGCACAATTTATTCCATAATTGGATATGGTAATGAAAGAAATGAATAGACCTTATTTATCAGAAACGATAAAGGAAAAGTTAAGATATGAGGACTGTAGAAGAATGCCATGTTAGAACGGTCCATTCAAGTCAGTGATGGAGCCACGACATCATTAGTGTTAGTTGATGTTGAAGGGCAGCTTCCAGCAATTGTTCTTTTTAGGTTGGGTTGTAAGCATTAGTTGTCTTTATTAGGGGTAAAAGCACGTACGATATTATAGGAAATGTTCCATTTATTTTGTTTTCAATGTGGACTGCAATGTTATGAGAAAATAATAAGATATGGAAATTTCAGAAAAGACAGTCAGCCAATGCAAAAGAAAAAAAAATAGTAGAGGCTGGAAGTTAAAATACACTAAGAAAAATTATTTAATAGACTACTAAAACAAATGAAATAAGGCTGCAAGTCCTGAAAAATTCAAGAAATAAATTCAATGGGTGGAGGACGGGAAAGGATGTTGCGTAGCCACGAGTCAATGTCCTTGTACCTCAAAGGCTGGAATTTATAATTGAACTTGGTTGCTGGTTACTATTATAAATAAAAGAAAAGTTTTTGAAGCTTAAAATTTACTGCGTAAATTAAAAGGAGTCCGCTATGGACTTTAGACTGTTGACTAAACCCGATTTCTTGAGATATGGAAAATTTTGTTTGGAAAAACCTATACATATGTACACTTTTGAAAAATAAAGTATCCCTGCAAAATGTTTTGAAAGATTTTTAAGTTTAGAAGTTTTATGGATACTTTAGAAAGTAATATAAAAAAATTCAAAATTTTGAAATCCCACATACTTGACATTGGAGAGTGGTTGACAGGTGGGTTAGTATGCATTTTACTGTGTAGCAGAATTGGTAGTAAAATAAAATACGGTTAGAAACAAAGTAGAAAGCTGTTATAGCTAGGGAATCACTTTCTCTGTATCTTGTTGTAACAAAAAGTTGATTTTGAAATAAACCTTGTTTTAAAACTTTAAGTTAAGAACTTACTATGCAAATTGTAATTGGAAAAGTTGAAAAAGAATTGGGGGCAAAAGAGAAGAGTCCAAAATACAATGGAAAAATGGTACATAAGAGAAGGTTGTAAATATATAATTTTTCGTTTAGAACCTTTTCATGCATAAGAAAAAAGGTTTAGAAAACTGAATTTTTTTCTAAATTTGGATGTTAGCAATGATGTGCTAGGATTTAGATGATAGGAATCGGATGAAAAGCGGGTTGAACTACACTTCAAAAGAGTGGTACCAATGACGGAAGGAACATGTAAGGTGAATGCATACTTCAAAAGAGTGGTATCAATGAAATATCCACTTGAATTTTTTTTACTTGCGATCGTCATTTGGAAAGCTATAAGACCAACAGGGGAATTTCCACAAAAGAAATGGTTTTTCTTTACCATAACTCTAATGTTTTGCTAAAAGCACCCAAGTTTGCACTTTTTAATACCACGATATGGTATCAAAAAAAGAAAGCGCAAAAGGGTGCCTTTAGCATCACGCCACCATGTGGAAGTAAAGGCATCCATATTTACACTTCTCGATACAACATCATGGTATTAGAAAGTACAATATTTGGTACTTTTAGCAATACACTAATTTTAACTCTTCCAATCTAGCAAATTGGTGAAAGATTTCAAAGATAAGGTAGCGCAATCTTTTCTAATTTGAGGTTGTTTTAGAAGTAGTATTTTAAATATTTAAAGATCTTATCAACCAAATAACCCTTAATTTGAAATTGTCCTAGAACAAATTAAGAATTCTAACTGATATTAACTTGATTTCAAAAATTGTGTTGAAGTTGCAGATGGTACACATGTAATGACACACTTGTCTTTTGATTGTGTAATCGCATATATTAGATGGAAGGGATATACTACACAAACTATTGTGGATGTATGTTCATTTGGTTTACAATTTACCTATGATATGTTTGGTTGGGAAAATACAACATATGATAGTAAAATACTTCAAGCGGTTATTAGTGAAAAAACTCAATTTCTCCTCAACCTTCATTAAGTCATTATTAATTAGTTGGATATGGATGCCTACTTCAAAATGGTTATTTAAACCCCACCCATCCCCTTTCCAAAATCAACATGTGGGATATCATATTCCAACTTTTAGTGGAATCAAAAATCAACCAAAATTAAGAAAACAAAAATTTTCAGCTTTTATCACTCAAGTTTACACATAATAAATGAAAGAACCTTTGAAATATGAAAGACAAAATTATGATCTTAAAGAACATGCCAAAATATAATTGTCAAATTCAAGCGATGGTAGTTATTGCTACAATGACTATTCATGAATTTATATGAAGATGTCATAGCAGTGATCCAATATGTCACTTGGTGACGATCCTGATCTTGTTCTAAAGGAATACCTCGAATAATATTACTGTCTTAGAATGTTTGGTCAAAGAGATATGAACAGATATAGGAGATTCAAACGAAACGTTAATCGTTCGAGATACTATAAAATATGAACTAGTTGTTGCAGGAATCCACGGAATTATTGTATAATTACCATTGTGTTTTTAGTTGTAAACTATTATTTATATCAATTTATTTGTTACTCGAAGTTTTTGTATTCATATTATTGTATTTGAAACACTAAATTTGTATCAGTTGTTAATGGATTAATCATGTTCCATAATAATTAGTTTTATACTACAATTCATACGATATAAAAGAAAATTAATGCATGTATATGATTACTCAACTTAAACTACATACTAAAGTAAAAATGCATAGAAAGTATCTCTGCCTCTAAAGTAAGTGCACTACAAAAGATACACAATCATGTAATCTTGTGAACTACCAATAACTTTGGGAAGACAGTTTGACTTTGTCCTCTATTTCCCATAGATTGACACTTATATCATCACTCCGTCGCATCTTAACTAGCTTCACAACCTTCCTTAAATGCCTTATATCGCAACAAGTTATACGAATAAGTCTCCTAGATATGGTCAAATCTAGTCCAATCTCAAGGTATTCTTACGATGTTGGTTTAACTATCCTACTAATGTAAAGACCCACTATGTACATCACTCAAGGATCGACCATATAAGGGAATCTAACACTCAACTGTCTGAAGTAGAAAGCATTTAAAGTATGGTTAACAAAAAACGAATCTCGCAAAAATTCAAATGAAGGCCACATACAATATATAAATACATAATCATAAAATCAGGTAGACAATATATGCGACATGGTATGAATCTAAAATTGATAATGTCATAAAGATGATCAAAGTACTCCAACGATACTCCATACGTAAACAAAATACTGAATATACTATACGTGCCTCATAAACCAGTAAGTCTGAACATGAATAAAACTCAAATAATTAATAGCAAAATTTATAGTGATCCCTAAGCCTCTCAAAGATCTTGAAACCTGCTTGTGCTTGTGTAACGACCCACTATTTTGGACCATTCAAATCGATAATAAAGACACACATGTCGGACTTGAATAATTCAAAATAATAGATTGTTAATAAAATTTGGCAAAACTCAGCATATACAGTAAATACAATAATCACAGATCACAGAGTAATATAACAATAATGCAGTGGAAACAAAAGAATAGTAGTTCATGAAGCTACTATATATATAACAGGGTTAAACAGGATACAACATAAGTCTCGAATATATAGATGTCTCAATACAATAATCAAATACAAGATCAGAATACATCACTAGAATCAACTAAATAACTGAAAGCAGAATCGATAGATAGTTGGGTCTCCAAGCGAAGCTCCAACTCCAAAGGTGAGTCTCAAATGCTGTATCACTCAGTCTGACCCAAGCGTAAAGCAAAACAAAAAACACTCGAGTCAGGATTAACATTCTTATATAAATAAATCCAACTCAAGTGAAATATCCACTGAAATACAAGTAACTCAAAGGATGTTTGGGATAACCATCCTCTAAGGATCCGTTACACTATCTACTATGTAGTAATATACGCTATTATAATAATGTCTATAATAAAATAAACTTACTTTTAAATAGCATTAAGGCTTTACATTTTCCACCTTAACACGTAATAGTGCCAATAGTCTATACAGTACTTGCATACCTCGAAAGGCTATGAGAAGATACTCCATAGGTACGACACAAATAGAAACTCGTAGTAAAGCTCGATATGGTAGGTGACACGGCACAACAAGGCAATGTCAGGGTAGATATACCAATTACGCACACGGACGGGTGGAAACGCATAGCAGCCACTATCGCCCACCTCGGAACACACTCCCAAATCAAAAATCGAAGGGTGGCCACCAAATCAATCACAAAGTAATAGAATGGTATCGAAGAAATGCGTCCGATCAGAGGTGCTACCTCATTGGCCCGAGATCGCTTCTGTTTTAGCCACCTTATGCCAACTCACGGGAGTTGGGTCCACGTATATACCTCAATAGGAATCGTCACCACCATTCTACTTCATTCTGGAATCTCCACCGCGTACACTGTTGTTAAAGTGGTTTTCGGTATCGATAGAGAGTATGCCCATATCTGATCCCGGTCTCTTTAACAACCAAACGTTATTATAACACCGCGGTCATTTCAAAATAGTTTATACTTCAAAACAAAAATATCATTTCCATTTCAAAATCTATATCAATACGATATCATTTCCATTTTTCATAAATATTCACTTTAAAAATCATAGTACTTTCAAATTTATAATACTTTCGAAACCAACAATTTAGAATAATAATGCTTTGGAAATCATAATACCTTGAAAATTCATAACTTTGGAAATCATAACACCTTGAAATCATTTAGATATTAATAATAGTATATAATATAAGATAGTTTATAAAATAAAATAATTTATATAAAAGAGTTATAAGGTAAAACAATTTATGTTAAAATAATTAGTATATTTAAAATAGTTTATATTAAAATAGTTATATCGAAAATAGTTTATAAAATAATATAAAATAGTTTTAAATATAATTTAAATTACTTTATATAATAAAAATAGTTTCCATAAATTCATAAATCAATTCAAATCAGCTCAAATTCCAAATTTCACATTTAATTCAATCTCAATTCATAAATTTCAACTCAATTCAATTTCTCAATAAATCATTTCAAATTATATCGATTTCAAATACAGATTTGAACCACAAAATAAACCATTTAATTCCAATATATTTCAAAGCTTCAAATATTCCACATTTCAAAACTAAATTCGATAATCTTATATATATATACCAATTCACTTTTCTATTATTTAGTTTCGAAATATTTACTTAATTATTTCAATATCATTTGATTACAACTTCAATTTACAAAATATCCCATTTAAATTTATATAAGTCTGAAATATCCATTTAAGTCACCTTTAATCAAATTTCAAGTTGTAAAACACTTCTTTAAAATTTCAAATTCAATAAATTTCAAATCAAACTTATTTAAGTGTAATTCTTAAATAAATATAATCTCAAATCAATTTCAAATTTATCTTTACAACCCGAATCATTACTAATTCTATATTCGAAAATATAAATTTTAAATAAATACTTAAACATATTATTTATCAACTTTATTAAATCAACTTTAATAAATCTTTTAAATCGATATTTATTAAAACCATATATTTCTTTTCAAAACCATAGAAATCATTTTCAAAAATATATATATAAATAGACCAACGGTGTCTGTATATAATTTTCTATCCTATGGCCAAGTGATACGGATATTTATCATTTCAATCCGCAATTTAAAACATATTCGGGTATATATCTTTTCAACCCAAAATCCCAAATTTAATTTAATGAAAACCGCTTGGGTTTATCATTTCAACCTATAACAATTTTCTCCTATTCTATAGATCGTTCGGGTATGTATCATTTCAACCCATAGTGATTCTATACTAACAGGGAACTTGCAGAGTGATAACATATATGATAATAAAATAACAGCAGTAACAGGCATATATCATCAATATAAATAACAGATAATGGTGTCAGATGTCACAAGTGAACGGATACAGATAATGACATATATAACAATGTAAATAACTAGCAGCAGCATATTTCAATTGTCGTTTCAATTGAAATCAAATTTAATAAATATAAGAACGTTAATCGTGAGTAATGCTCACCTTTCGAGGCTAGAGAGATTTTGACGATGGAATGAGTTTCGAACCCAAGCACAAATTTCTATGCAAAGCTAGATTGGCACGAATTCAACAAACGGGCTGAAAATACGAATTGAGGAAATAAATCAGAACTGGGTGGATGAAGATAATTGGTATAATGAACTTATATATATATATATAACTATATAACTAGAGATATATAAGATCAGATTTTAAATTAAATATATATGCATTTCAAAATCCATTGTTTTTAAACTAAACTCAAATATTTTACCGTCAAATATATATATATATATATATACACAATATATGTTGAAACCATTATTTATGTATACATACCCAACCATAACATGACTTGTATATAAACCTAATATATATATATAAATCTATATTTATAAACTTACATACATAAATACTTTGAAATCAAAATATATACTAATATATAACTAATGTATATAAGACCTATAAACATACAACACTTAAACAAGTAAAAATTATACTATAACATATACAGTAAAACACGCCTGTATAAACACTTTTCTTAACTTACTTACCTATATATATACTTTATAGCTTTATAAACCGACATATATATTACACATGCTCAGCATATACTTGATGCCTATATACTAATACTACATGAACACATATAATATATATGCCTCAGATCTCAAACAGAATATATATGTGGAAAAATCAACTCAGGCATACACTTGTATATATAAGTTACAGATCATGTATACTCTATATAAATTCATATATATGAACAACCTATACAGCATATTAAACCAAATAACTTATACTTTATAATAAACAATAACTTACATAACACACTACTAAAACAAGTTAAAATTTATATTTCAAGTCTGTACTGCGAAATATAACTACTACCATATCATAAATAACAGGTTTGAATATATATAGCTAGTATTGTAAATATCAAGTTAGTTGTTGTATACCAGATATATAAACAATTATATACAGTCAGACCGCATATAAGCACCTAAAAAAACAACATGCATACAAAACATACACACACATTATATCTTAAACAATATATATAAAAGACAAGCCATACCTTTATATACAAAAGTTAATATATATATATATGTGTGTGTGTGTGTAACAGTAAAGCTAATATACTTTTATACCTTATGTACAGTATAATATATATATAAATTAATGTAGACTATACCAATATATGCTCACCTATATAAGCACAGAGGAGGATGGGAAGCTAGCAGGGTTTGAGGCCGAAGATGGGTACGAGAGAGGACGAGATCGAAAGGGGAGAAGCAGGTGGCAAGGAGGAGGGCTGCTCACGTGGTCGAGTTGACTTCGGTCGAGGCTATGGGTTCAGCGGCCACTGTGGTGAGGGGATGTTGAGGGTTTGCTGCGGGAGGTGGTTCACGTGGAGGGATTCGAGGTTGAGCCGGCTGGGGGCGTGATATATATATCATAAATCATGTATATGCTGTCACTTTTCGCAACTTGTATTCATTTTATTTTTCTTTGTGGCCGAGATCTGGGAAGAGAGGAAAAATGGAAGAAGAGGGACGGTTACGCGAGCTTTTGAGGGAAGAAGGAACGAACAGTTCCAGATAGCAAATATATATATATATATACACGAGCTTCCACAAGCAAATGGTCGGTTCAAAATTTTAATGAATGCAAAATGTTTAAGGAATATAAAAAAATTATATATATTCCAAACTGATGGAAATGAAAGCAGAGGACCATCAATGCATTGAAATGATGGAATAGTAACAACTGATAATAAATGACAATGGCCGTTTATTTCAGCCATTTGAAATTTGAATGGACATCAAAAGTGGTACCGATACGAAATCGTTTTCACGGATTTTTCTGTGTACGGGACTTCAAAACACAGAATTGAATATACCGCAGAGATCAGCACGACGAGGCGATCAAAACGGTATACAGATATTGGTGGTACGATCATCCTATCAGAAGTCGATACGGACACTAATATACGTTGCTATTCCGTACGAAAAAATCCAAATGGAGCTAGAAACGTCCGAAATTTGTGAAACGAATTATGCAGTCAGATTCAAAGTGTTCTAAATAAATTTTCTCATGTTGACATATTTAGGTTCGGAACTCTTTTATATTCAACTGTTGTTAACTGATTTAAATTGGAATAAAATTACACTAGAAAATAAACTTCCATATTTTCTGATGAAAATTTACCAGTTGCTATGTTAAAACAGACGCATTTCAAATATCAAATTTTTATTTAAAATTCAACAAAATTTCAAATAATTTAAATAATAAAACCACTAAAATTTTCGGGTCGTTACAGCTTAATAGAGTTAGGGATATGTTCTATGGGCAATTATGTAATTTGTTACATATTTCTAACTCGTTGACCAATTTTGTTCCAAATAAAGGTGTTTTCTTTCTATTATATACTTGATATAATGTGTTATATTAATTAATTAATTTAATTTAAAGCATATTTCATAGAAATCCATAAAGGTATGTTTATTGACAATAGTTACGAAGTGTTGTAACCATGAGTAATTTATCACAATGAAAACAAATATACCATTTTAAATGTTCCTAATCAAGATGCATCGAGATTGGATATCGATGTATTCATTAAGACTAGAGTATATAACGCTCTTCAAATGTTGGGAAATGTATTATCCATGACTGCTAGGTGCACCTAGGGGTTAGATACTGATAGTTATTGGATAACTATGGAACTACTCACTCGATTGTTGTTATCCGACCTTTTGACCCGGCTATATCCAGACTATTGGGCAACTTAGACTCGATGAAGGACAATGCAAGCTGCCCAGAGAGGTAATCGTGGAGTCCAGAGATCAAGCACCGACAACAGTATGATGTAATGATCAAGCAAAACCGAGAGGTAGACTCTATGGAACATTCTAAGTATGGATTAGTGCCTCCCCTAAGCAAGGGATAGGATCAGATTACTATGGCTATTAACAGCTCGAATCAACAGTTCAACTCAACGGGAATCGAACGATATCTCTAAAAACATGAAAATAACTATGCAAACAACTTTGAAAACATGAAATTAGCATGGAGGGGGACCCACACAACCGATCGCACACTATCACGTGGCCTCCAAGACTGATTGGGGCCGATCGCTATATATGGGAGTTGGGCCTTGAAATTTTCTGTGTGACCTCGTCTACCTCTGGAGATTTTGTTGGTGAATTTTCAGGAAGATATTTGGTCATCTACCCTTATAAATGTAGAGTTCATAGTTCATTTGAATAATCTTTACACGGTTATTTTGCTTGTACTACATTGTATTTATGGATTTCGATCTGATCCCTCTTGTACTCAGAAATTCAAGCGATTAATAAAGCTATTTCATCAAAGTGGACGTAGACATTCAACGCCGAACCACTATAAATCCGTTTGTCATTGTTTTTTTTACTTGTTTCCTTTGTTTTACTTTTTATTTCTTCATTTATTTCTCTTCATATAATATATTGGGTGTTTATGCCAACTTTTGGTGTAAACATTTTGGTGCTTTCACTGAGAAATCAGTTCTCAACTTGATTGGATCTCATCATCTACTTGTGGATTTCCATATTCGTGAGATAGATCCAGGTTTCCATCGATAGGTTTTTGTTTCTATTCAGATTTGAAGAAGATCTAAAAGGAAGCTATTAGCCATGGCCCGAGGAAAGTTTACTACTTCCCGTGCTATTGAAGGCAATGAAGATACCAGTGTTCAATAGGTTTGATCAAAGCATACAATCGGCTGCTGCCAATCCCTAGAATCCAGTTGACTACATCAAAAGCAGACTTTGAAGTCCTAATGAAGGAACTGATGGATAGCCGTCGGCAGCTCAACCAGCAAATCCAGGAAAACATCGACCTGATAAACCAGTTGAAAGATCAACATGGAATAACAAGGAGGGAGCCTACTCCATATTCAGGATCAGAAAACTCCTCTCATCTGACGACTGTTAAAGAAATAGACGCCGCAAAACGGATGCATATGCAGCTGGAATATCGGGACGAAACTAGCGATTGGCTATGGCCGATCGGCATCGATCGGTACTGAACCCCCTAGGGGGGTCGACACTAAACCCTCGACTTATGGGGGCAATCAGCATGCAGGTAGAGGATCTTACTCTAAAGGTGCCACGGTTGATCAAGGCATTAGAACTCAGGTCTATGTGGTTGAACGCAGTTGAGAGACAATGATAGAACCGCTTCTCAGGAAATGGATCAAGAGCAAGAAGAGCCAAGAGAACGTGGCGTTGCCCGAAGGCATGGAACACGACTACCACTTTGCACCAACTCTCCAAACACTAGACTTAATAGCTATGGCGAGGCAGCTAGTGAAAGGAAGTCAAGGCTTGACCAACGATGATTGGGGACTCTCTAGAAATCATACTACATTCACCGACAACATTCTACATGCAGAATATCCACGGAGGTTCCATATGCCTACGATGCTTGCCTATGCAAGAAAAACCAACCTCGGGCATCATCTCTTGAAGTACAAATGGCACATGGACTACGTCGGAGCCACTGTTGTAGTCAAGTTCAGGTGTTTTCCCTTTTTTTGGAAGATGTTGTGATCATGTGGTTCACCAAGCTACCACTATGGTCATGCACTTCACCAAGCTACCACTGCGGTCAATCACTTCATTTAATGAGTTAGTAAAGAAGTTCCTAGAGTAGTTCCACATGCATATGACTTGCCCCAAAGATGTAATGTCACTCTCCAACTTGGTTCAGGCACCGAGGGAGTCACTGAAAGATTTTCTGGAAAGGTTTACTGTAGTTGTTATAGAAGTCCGTAATCCGAATGATGATGCAATAATCATGGCACTGACTAGGGGAGCCGACCCTGATTCCAAGTTTGGCGATTGGTTAGTGGGAAAGCCTCCTTCTACATTAGATCGTTTCTTTGCAAAGGCAGCTTAGTTTTTGAGGAAAAAGGAGGCAAAACAAACTAGAAAGAGAAATGTTGCAGGCCCAAGCGCCGAGGGAGTACAAAGTAATGTGGTAGTGAAGCAGTTTGGTGATAGCTCCAGGAAAGTTTAGATCAATGTTCAGGACAAATCGAACGAGCAGAAGAGGGCAGTGATAGAAACCGCGATCGAAGATAGGATTCCGGGAGAGGGAAGCCAAGGATCCCATTGTTTGACACATGCACGCCATTAAATACATTGCTACAAAATATTTATCTATCGACTTGTAACACTATGCAGTATAGGAAACCACCTCCAAAGAAACCGATGGCGAAGCAGAGATAGTCCGGAAAGTACTGTAGATTTCATGGAAGTTATGAACATACCACGGACGAGTGTCGCCACCTATGTGATGTTATTGAGAAGTTAATTCGATAAAGAAAGTTGTAATAATTTGTTAAAACCCCACAAGATGGCGGGCAGGGGACATCCGATCGCAATTGAGGACAAGCTTCGCCTAGTGCTGATGAACCTCGGTGGACAGTAGGGAGATTAGTTATTAATACCATTGTTGGAGGACCACATCCGACTGATAAAAGCTGGAATGAAATGGAATGTTACGTGAACTCTATCAGAAATGTTGACATTGAATGTTTCTCGAATACGGAGGATAGTGCTCCAGTAAAGCAGCAGCGAACTATGATAGATGATATCATATTTCGGAGTAGAGATGTAGACAAGGTGGAGGCCCCTATGATTGACCCAATGGTGATCTTGGGCATGATCGGCCCCGCCTTGGTGAGAAAGATTTCGATTGATTGTGGAAGTTCTATGAATATTATTTTCAAGAAGGCATACGACCAGATGTTACTGGAAGCCAAAGATTTAAAACCGTGCAAAGCCCGTATTCATGGATTTAACGGTACTGCAACTAAAGTGGTAGGCTTTGTTGAGCTACTGGTGGAGTTAGGAGACGGTAACCAAACGAGAGTGCAGATGTTGTTGTTTGCTGTAATAGTTGCGAACTCTTTGTGCAATGCTTTTTTGGGCTGACCGACCCTTGCTGAATTCAGGGCAGTTATCGCTACTTGGTACTTAACACTAAAATTCCCAATAGGGAACGGCGTAGGAATTATTCATGGAGATCAGGTGATCGGCCGTGCCTATTATGTGGTTGAGTTGAGAGACGCTCAGTGGAGAGAAAAAGGAAAGGATGTGGAGAAGCTTCTCTGGATCAAAACTAATGAAACTTAGCAATCATAGTTTGAGCCTTGACTCGAGCACCACAGTTGGTTCTATAAAGATATAGATCCGAGAGATGAAGAAGAGGAGCCCAAAGAAACCAAGGCTGCACCCGTTGAGCAAAAATCGACATCACGGTCATCCACAACGACCCATCACGGGTCCTGAAGATCGGATCATGGCTCAGTGCAGCGATGTCGAAGGAATCAGCTAGCTTTCTTCAAGCGAAGCTTGATGTGTTCGCTTAGGCCCATTCTGACATGTGTGGGATCTCGCCCACTATTGCGAGACATGCATTGAATATCGACCCGAGGAATGTCCCGGTAAAACAAAAGTGACACGACATAGATCCAGAGAGATCTGCTGCACTTAAAGAGGAAGTGGATAACTCAAAAACAATAGGTTTATCCACGACACCCTCTACTTGAAAAGCGGTATCCAATCCAGTTCTTGTGAGAAAAGATAATGGAAAATGGCAGACGTGCGTCGACTATTATACCTGAAAAAGGCGTACTCGAAAGACAACTTTCCACTTTCGAGGATCTACCAGCTGGTAAATTCAACCACTGGACATGAACTGCTTTCATTCATGGATGCGTACTGCGGATGCAATCAGATCCCGATGCACGACCCAGACCAGAAACATACCAGCTTCATTACTGACTTGTGATTATACCGCTACATTTTAATGCCTTTTGGACTAAAGAACGCTGGAGCTACATACTAGAGACTAGTCAACTGGATGTTCAAAGACTAGATCGGGTGATCAATGGAAGTATATGTGGATGATATGCTCGTGAAGTCACGGTGATCAAATGACCACATTGATGACTTGGCGGAGATGTTCAGTATTCTTCGAAAATATGAAATGAAACTTAACCCCTTGAAATGCTCTTTCGACATTGCGTCAGAGAAATTCTTGGGTTTTATCCTCAAATCTCGTTGAATTGAAGCTGATCTTGAGAAGATTCAAGTGACCAGAGATATTCAAGTACCAAAGGCAATTAAGCACATGCAAAGTCTAAATGGGAAGGTCACCGCCCTGAGTTGGTTTATCTCGAGAGCCACTGACAAGTGCATTCCTTTCTTCGACTTAATCAGGAGAGGGCAGAGAAACTTTGAATGGACGTAGGATTGTGTTGATGCATTTCAAGCTCTAGTACATCACTTAGAGAGACCCTCCATGTTGTTCAAGCCACTGGATCATGAAGTTTGTATATTTACTTAGCAGTGCCGGTACATGCCATAAGTGCCGCAATGTTATGTGAAGAGGATCGGATTTAGAGGCCAATGTATTATGTTAGCAAGTGATTAACAGGTGCTGAAAGAAAATATCTAAAACTAGAGAAGCTCGCATACTGCCTTTTGATTGCGTCAAGAAAGCTTCGCCCTTATTTCCAGGCTCATCCCACCACTGTCTTCATCGACCAGCCGTTACGATAGGTCCTACAATGACCTGATATGTTTGGGAGATTACTTAAATAGACCATCGAATTGAGCCAATTCTATATCACTTATCTCCCTTGGAGAGCCATCCAGGGACAAGCACCAGGAAACTTCATAGCCGAATTCACTATACAAGATGACTCTCCAAATAGCAATGGAGAACCTACCATCCAATGGAAGATGTACATGGATGAAGCATCCAATGATCGGTGTTCTGACGCCGAAGTCATACTGATAACTCCTGAGGAACGATCAATTTGTTACGCCCTGAAACTTGACTTCCCTGCAACGAATAACGAGGGTAAATATGAAGCCTTGATTGCTGGGCTTAAATTGGCTAGTGAGATGGGAGTAAAAGCTTTGTAAATTTTCTGTGATTCCCTGTTAGTAGTGTACCACATCAGAGGAGAATATCAGGCCAAAGGAGCATGACTTGCTCCTTACCTCAACCGGGTCCAAGAGCAGCTAACCAATTTCGAGCATTACACCATTACACACATCCCTAGAGAGCAGAATGAGAAAGCCTTCCATCACTTCGCACCACTCGATATCATAATCGATCGCTCCACTCCATATAAACGATCCCACGTCTACAACTCCCTCCTCCTCATCACTTCACTGCATCTCCTCTACGCTGGTCACGGATCAACATCGACCCTTTGTGCCATACCACAATCGATCACTTATCATAAGTCGATCCTTCCATCTTCACCGTTTCATATTTTCTAATCCATACTACCGAACCCTAAACCTACAACTACCAACGTAATAAAATCCATCATCTCATCGCTAAAATCAGATTTGACAAAATCGAAACCCACTTATGTAATTCGATAGTCGAAAGAGTCGATGACAAGGAATGGATGAAGTGTCCGGTTCGATTTGAGTTGAGGATATTGAAGTTAGGTGTTGAAATTTGATTGATGGAGGTAGCAAATTGATTGAAGGCGATGGCGATTGGTTCAAGGAGAACGGGAGTTCGAATTGACGGAGATTTGTGATTCATGGTGATGAATCTCGAGCTCGACAATGGCAGAAACTAAATAGGGATCAATTTGATTAGATTAATGAAGAAGTGAGGTGAAGAAGCTAAGTCACTCAGCTTATATATGAGATGCGACCCATCTCTCTTGCGGCCCGAATTGACTGAGTCTAGGCCAACAAGGGTTCGGTACTGATCCACCTACTTAGGGGATTGGTACCGATCCACCTACTTAGGGGATTGGTACCAAACCCCTATTTAAAAAAGAAATGTGAATGGATGATGAGGAATATAGCAATGAAAATATATTTCAACTACGTGATATTGGAAACGACCTATGAACGTGCACGTGTACATACCCAGCATTCGATTTCTTTAATCGACAGAAATTGAGTTCTCACTGGGTTTCTCAAAAAAGAAGTCACTACAGATAACTGAAGCCTTCTAACTCGATCGGCAAGCTTAATGGAACCGAGCGTAGACAAAGGCTGGGGATTACACTCCAGATTTATATTGACAAATATCGACCAAGCGTCATAACGAATGGAGATAGATATGACTCTTCTAAAAATAATTCAATGAAAGGATAACGATTGTTTAGTAAACTGAATGTAATCCTTCCCAACAACTCTAACTTGCTTTGATCCAAAGCACTTCATGTTCGAAACAAGATGAACTTTGAGGGGCAAGTGTTATCCATCCTTTCAAGCCGGCTACATCCAAACTATTGGGCAAGTTATACTTAATGATAGATAAGGCATGCAGCTCAGAGAGGTGATTATGGAGTCCAAAGATCAAGCACTTTGGCTATGAACATTCTAAGAATAGATTAGTACTTCCTATAAGTATTGGATCAGGTAGGAATACTATGGCTATGAGCAGCTTGAATCAATAATTCAACTCAACAGAAATCGATCGATATTTCTAAAAACATGAAAACAACTATGCAAACAACTTTTGAAACATGAAGCTAGCATGGAGAGGGACCCATACAACCAATCGCATGCTATCACATGGCCTCTAAGACCAATCGGGGCCTATCTATATATATTGGGAGTTGGGCCTCAAAATTTTCTAGGTGACCTCGTCTACATCTGGAGACTCTGTTGGTGAATTTTCAGGAAGGTATTCGGTCGTCTACCCCTATAAATACAGAGTTTATTTGAAGGATCTTTACACTGTTATTTTGCTTTTAATCCATTGTATTTATAGATTCCGATCCGATCCCTCTTGTACTAAAAAATTCAAGTGATTAATAAAGCTATTTCATCAAAGTGGACGCAGACAATCAACACCGAACCACTATAAAACTATTTGTCATTGTTTTTTACTTGTTTTCTGCTTGTTTTCTATGTTTTAATTTTGATTTCTTCATTTATTTCTTTTCATTTAATCTATTGGGAGTTTGTGCAAATTTTTGGTGCAACAACAGTTTTCTATTGGTTAATATAACTAAGGTCAAACAGAAAATATCGATGTGACCGATTTACATAATTCTCTCGACTTGAGAATACTATTAATTTTCAATATGAAAGCTCCACTTTGATTATAATCAAATTATGGCATGACATCCATCAAGTGACTATAGTTGGGTCGAGTAGAAGTATTGGAAGTGAAGCACTGTTGAAGAGAGAATTCATCTCCTCAGTTGTATGAGGTTAGTATCACGGTCAACTCAAAGTCATAGTCTCTGGCTAGAGCATTTCAGTTAATAATAATTGTTATTATTAAACTAAGGACTTTGTGTTTGTGTAACAACCCGCTTTTCCATACAGTTCAAGTTGACAATAAACCACACATGTCTAACTCAAATTGAACGGAAAGACGGATAATTATGGGAAGAAGAAGAGAAGAGCGGGCTAAGAGAAAGAAACTTAATAAAACAACATAGAATCTCACAATCGCAGCGAAACCACATATAATATAAAATCAATGATCTTTATATAAGAGAATCTGTAATATACATAAGTCCATCAAAGTACAACAACAAATCACAATCATCAGCCTGAACAGTTATAACAACTTGTCCTCACAAATGCTGATGATTTCAATAACAAAGCAACGGAAAATAAACATATACGTGAATACAACTTGAAGATCTCCAACTCGTCTCCTGAGCTCCAATGCATCCAAAAGAAATTTGTAAATATGCTCGGTCTGACCCGAGCATTATAATAAAATAACACAAGAGTAGAAAACCAACATGAGAAAACACACCCAACTGGGTTTTTAAAGTTATAAAAACCTTTGAAAACAAAGGTATCTCGTAAAACCACGCCGCACATAAACACGAACGGGTTTCTACCTTACAATAACCGAAACATTTCATATGAAATTCTCTAATATTATAATAGTGTTTAAGATACAAATACTTATTAATCATAGTCGAAATTGTTACATTAATTAAATTTCAACATACTAGGCTCTACAATCAAAAACCGAAGACTCGTAGTGAACAATGGATCCCAACTATGAAAGGGTAAGAGTCTACTCGTCGAATCCGTACACCTCTAGATAAAATGTACGGGAGGCAACATGTAACAACCCGCATATTTTACAATTCGTATATTTAAATGTTTAATTTAAATATAGCATCGTTAGTCGGATTTAAGACCGAAAATGTCACTATTTCGAAAAAGAACAGTCGAATTAGTGAAAAGACAATATGGATCGTGTTTATGGAAGTGCCTATTTGAAAACACATTCAAATAGAAATTCAGACGTCTGAAATGAAGCATTCAGACGTCTGAAATTGTTCGAGTCAATCCAGAAAGGAAATAGGCTAAAATTGCCATTTTCAGACGTCTGAAATGGACGATTCAGACGTCTGAATATTGTTTTAGACAACTTCTGTTTTTCCAGATTCAGACGTCTGAATCATTCATTTCAGACGTCTAAATGAAGTTAGAAAACTCATATTTTTCCAGATTCAGACGTTTGGTTTGAAAATTTCAGATGTCTGAATGAAGAATGGAATTGAGAATCACCAATTTGGACTCGAGACCACTTCCATTGAGTTCAAAATGGTGTTTGCGACCTTTTTGAGTATAAGCATCGATATGTTTGGAGTTGAGTGAATTTTACTATTTTTCACTTAGGGCTTTGGGCTTGAGTTTGGGTTTCACCCAACTCATCCTATACCCTAACTCAGCCCCCTCTCCTCTCCATTCACTCAATTCATTTCCTAAAACTCTAGCTCAACTGAAAATGGGGGAAGAGAATGGGAAATAGAAATTCCAAGCCCTAGATTCAATTGCAAACTCAAATTCTTGCTCCAAAATCAAAGAGAAGCTTAGATAAGCCTTCTTTTCATCTTCTCCATCTCAATCCCTCTTCAAATTCTCAGAAATTCCTAATATCTTAACTTAGAGAAAACTTCATCTTTGATTATAGATTGAAGTTCTTGAGGTATTGTTGAAGAGAGATTAACCTATTGCTTGTTCTAGAGCTTATCATTGGTGTTTGGGTTTAAAAGGTGAGTTTTTGAACTCACATCTACGTCTATATCTTTGATAGTGTTAGGTAGGAATTCATAACATCTATTCCTTGACCATTTGCTTTTGAATTGAATTGGTTTGATGAATATTCCAATTTTTAATTTTTGGTGTTTGAAGTCAAAATCTATGAAAAATCAGTATATGGATGTTTGGACATGTTGGTCGGAGTGTATTGGTGAGTCTTTAAGGTTGGGTAGTCGTTTGGCGTAAACCCCTAGCCATCGTCACTCATCCGATCGCTTCCGATATGATTTGTCCATCATTGGCCTAGGCAAAGTACTACTCGAGCCCCAGGTTCAGACCTCTGAAATATACAAGTCAGACGTCTGAATCTGCTTGTCTCAGCCCAATTTGCCTATTTTGTGTGGTATTCCAATTTTTATCGATTCGTGATTATCCGATTTGATTGTTATCATTTATTATCGACTTTGATGACTTCTTCTTCGGGATTTTTGGGAATATCCATTTTGATGGATTCGGCATCGATTTATATGGATTTATTTCATGTCTTCGTATGTGAATTTTTAATGATTGATTGTTTCTACAATCATTTCTGTGATTTGTCACTTTAAAATACAAAGGTTTTTATACTAGTAGTAAATATTCAACTCGTTTATAAAGATGATTTCAAACTCTATTTTTAATACAAAGCTTGTTTATAAAACCATTTTCTAATCTATTAGTATATACAAACCTTTACCTCATTCGTATGAGAAAATCTAATTAAACGGCTTGGCAAAACAAGTGGTATGAAACGCCTGCATTTACTTCGTCGGTTAATTCTTTGACTTGTTCGATTGAAACTCTTGTGACAATTTTCGAGTGGAAATCTACAATTTGTTCGTAAATATTTAAGTTAAGCCAATGGTTATGGGACATGAAGCTAAACTCATCTATTTAATAGCTTAGTGTAATTCACACTTTTTATTGATCTATGATGATCATTTTGTGGTTTAGACTAGCAATGTGCGATGTCTCTTTGTCCACGTAGGGGACTGTACCTCGTTTTATTGAGCTTTGTCTCATTCCTTTATGGGCTAGCGACCCATGTTCTTTTATGGTTTTTGGTTCATCGGATGTACCGTTATTGTACTACATCGATGTCTCGGCTATTTGGTTCATCGGATGTACCGTTATTGTACTACATCGATGTCCCGGCTTTTTGGTTCATCGGGCGTACCGTATTGTACTACATCGTTGTCCCAGCTTATCAGGTTCATCGGGCGTACCGTTATTGTACTACGTCGTTGTTTCGAATTACTTGAGTATCAGGTTCATCGAGCGTACCGTTATTGTACTACGTTGTTGCACCGGTTCTATGGTTAGCGACCATAGGTTAGTGACCCATTTGTGATACACGTGTTGGTGAGTTTTCATGCTCCCGTTTGTGATAGGCCTTCCCCTTTGTGATTTCTAGAATTTGTGGATCATCTCTTTTCGTGATTGTCAATGATATGTTTGTCAATATATTTATGGTTTGGTGAATAAAATAAAGAATATGACATTCTTTTTGGTGCTTTGAGATTCTTGAGATATTGTATGGTTTTGTTGTTGTTTAAAGTATACTTGTCACTATATGACATTATTGTTATCATACGTTTTTGTTATATCTCTTCTTATATCTCATTTTATATATGATAATTATAGCTAGACTGATCCGTTTATTATTTTCCTCTTAAATAATACTCGAGTCAGACCGAGATGTTACAGGTGCTTCTGCTTGACTTCCTATTAGGGATTATCATCTGATTTTTTTGGCTAACTACTTTAGATTAGTAGTTTTTGTTATTATACATTCGAGATATAGTCTCCTTGATGTATAATTATTCTTTTGTCTAGCACATGTATCTATTCTTTTGTGTTGTAGTGGATCTTCTTTGACCACTATTTTGATGTACACTTTTATGTGTTATATTCATATCTGTTTCCGCCATTGTGATATGAATATCTATGGTTGATTTGTGTTATGTTTATTTCTATATTTGTTTCCGAAGTCCACCTAGCCACTGTGTGGTAGCTTTGAGTTTGTGTTTGATATGTCGGATTTCCTCTTGAGATGAAATGTAAGTTATATTATCTGACATATCTGTACTCGCACAAAACAATTACACAGATGGTCGCTCCTCAACAGCCTTATTCTTCGCGCTAGTCGACGGCATTACCCCGTAGTGTCCTTGGCCAGCGTGAGTATAGAGGTGGGGCGTCACACAACAACACGTTGCACCTCTACTACTCAGGACTGGCACTACCCCCTTCTCGAGTAGCACCGAATATGATCACCCACTGTTTGCGACCAAATACCATACCATGGGATCCCGAAGCATACATGAATACCACTCTAGATTTGGGATGATCATACCCTACGTGAGTGCGACCCACTTAGCCCTGCCCCATGTCCCTTCTTTATTCATTTTCCCGGGTGTGAGGTTCGAAGCTACGTTCTACTTTTTATATAGCACTTCCCACTAGGAATGCTAACACTGCCCTCCTGGCAACAATGCAATACCAGCATTCATCCATACAAGTTCGTTCTAGGACTGAACGAAATGTTTGAGAGCTCCATCTCCAATTCTCTCATCTTCAAGATGTCTTTACTTCGAAACGCTTGAGTTGGATTGAAGTGGTTTTCGGATAACATATTCGATCCCGGTCTCTTCGAAACAACATTCGATGGTTTCTGGTAAACTCAACCCCGGTTCTTTAGGAAAGAAACAGTCAAAGATAAGAATGGAGATCACCTCCTAACCATTAGTGGACGGATTTCCTTATCATTCGCCCTAGAAGAATGAAACAAGATTTACACCCACAATACAACACCATCGGAGATGACTCTGCCATATAACTCACGTGTTTCTCCTAGATATTTCAAAGTTACGTATGGATCCACATTTGATAGTCGGTTATTTAACTATCAACAAACACACATCCAAATCAGGGATTTATTTCCAAAGAAAGAACCAACATTGATTAAGCATATAAGCAACCACTAGCCTCCTTAATTAATGTTTTCATTAATTAAATTGTCTTGTAAATACTTGTATCAAAATAATTTTACAAAGATATATTCATAAACCCTTATATTTTCAATACTTAGAAAATATCCATATAATTATCTCAACGGTTTAAGTTTATTTACCAAACACTGAGGAAGATCTCCTTTTTACCAAATTCTAAAATCATCTATAAATCCCATTATAAATTTCTAAAACGATTTATAAACCGTTTATAAATTATTTCTCAAGTCAATTATAAATCCTTTATGAAACCAAGCAATTATTTATAAACTCTTTTTATAAATCTATAAACCCATTTCAAAATTTCGTTTATAAATATCCATCTATTTATAAACCTCTTTACCTTGTAAATAATCTTCCTTTGAATCTTCAAACCATTTCGTAATCTCCTCTTATAAAAATCCAAGTCCGTTTACAAAACTCTATTTACGAATCTCGAACGCATCATAAATAAATCATAATCACTTTCTTTAAAACACTATTATATAATAGTAATTATTAATAATAAACATCATATATAAATAATAATAATAAACTTTTAACATCTTAAAAATAATAATTAATAATTCAAATCATTATGAATAAAACTATCGTTAATCTTTACCATTAATATAAATAATAATAATAAATTACCAAAATATTATTAATAATCATTATTATTAATTTCAAACCACATTAATAATTTAAATAATCAACCTTTCAAAATATTTAAATATTAAAAAATAACTTTAAACAATATTTTAATATAAGTAACCAACTTTTAAAACATAATATATTTCCTTGATAAAAATCCATACTTAAATCTTCAACCCAATCATTCCCATATTTATAAAACTATATTTAAGAATCTCTATTTTATAAAACTTCCTTTCATAAAACCCATTTATTTATGAACTCTATTTATAACTCTATTTCCTTTATGAATCTCACTTGTTCATAAATCTCATTTAAAATCATCAATCACCATCCGTTTTTAAACGTTACTTCCATATGGATAAATTCCTTTTATAAATACCTTTCTATTTATAAAATATTGTTTAACATTCCAAATTTACCCTCACCTTTAATTTCCAAAATAGAGTCAATTATTTCTAAAATATCATTCTGTATTTTATAACAAATCAACCATTTGATTTATTTCACCAATTTATTAAATAATCATAGTTCCCTTTAATTTATAAACACCGTTTACAAATCCATACTTTTACTGAAATACGATTTTACAAATCTTCACTTCATTTGTAAAATATCACTTTTATAAATTATCACACTTATAAATCTCACATTTGTAAATAATCTTTAATATATGTACATATACATACATGCATACATACATATGTGTGTGTGTGTGTATATATATATCAAATATTTCTATTTTCCTTTAAAAACATATCCCTTTATTATAAAAGATAGACTTATTTTACGATTTTAAAATCATTAATTTACAGTTTGAAAATCTCTATTTAAAATATTTTATAAAACTATTAAATTATAATATCCAAAAATCATACCTTTGATTTTAAGATAAATTACTTCTTCAGATAATTCAGCATAATTATTTAAAACATATATAATTTCTAAAATCTCTTTTAATCCTCTTTTTTATTCAATCACTATTTTATGGTATTTTAAAATACCAAAATATAAGCCCTAGTGCTACTATAGCACTAAATAAGCAAAATCGTGTCCATGTCATCAATTATAGCATCCAACATATTATATATCAAATTATATGAAAATAAAATCAACAGTGTGGAATGTTGTTGGATCCCACCAACCTGTCCCCCTACATCCATACAACATATAATCAAAAAATATAAAACCAACCGCTTCGAGGTGGGATTCGTATACAAAGGGTCATCTGTTCTTACACGGGAACATAATAGGGTCTCATCTGCTTCAGGGGCGGGAATATATCCAAACCAACAATATAAACTAGTAAATCATCCAAACAGTCAATAACAATCAACAATAAAATATCCACACATTCCATAAATAATTTTATTGACTATGTAATATTTCTGATTAACCAAAAAATTGAGATTAACTCATAGAAATTCCAGAAACCGCCAAAGCGCTCCGATTTGAATTAAAATTAAACGATCGTCCAATCTAATCCAAAACTTCTACTAGCTTTGAATCCATCTAATCTAACTCTATAGCGTAGTACTTGCTGATACAAATGCAACGCAACTTGTCGCGCTCAAAACCGACCTCGTACGAACCAGTTATGAATTAATTACCTTATGAATAATTAATTTAAAATTAACATAATTAATTAAAATTTTAAATTTAAACCTTACTTTCCCTCCTCTCCCTCAATCTCGTACGCTACTTCCACTTCTAGGCGAGCTTTCTTTCTATTTTTTTCAATCATCGATCATGTACGAACTACCAACGCCGCCGCCTCCTACCGCGGGTCGCACCGCCGCCTGCCACTACTCCGCCTCACCACACGCGATTTCGCGAACCCAAAACCGTGTAACGAATGGAGGGAAATTGCTGCTCCTATCATCGTCCATTCAACGATCCAACTGTACAAAACGTAGAGCTCATCAAGCTCTACAACTTTCATGTTGGAGTCGTTGGCCAATTCGGCTTATGGTGGCTCCGATTTGCTGTGGCTGTTCGATTTGGTTAATTGAGAAATGGCGCTGTAAATTAGGTTTAGGGTTTTTGCAAAAATAAAATGGCTAAGTCCTTTTATAGAAAATTTTGATAGTACTATTCACTCTCTAAAATTTCAAACTCCAAACGAAGTGTGCTGCCTGATGTTCTATATGTTATACCTCTATTCCGAATACAATGGAATATATATCGGAAGCCAATTCCATCATGTACAGAAGTTAACTTTTCAAATCGAATTATATTAATTCAAATTTCTTTAATAAATTTCTACGTGTTTCTAATTCGCATGACCAAACGATAAGTCTGATCGCCACAAAATTCGTTATCATATAATAATATATTATTACAGATCCAATGAAACTGGTTTCGTCCAATTCAGAGATAGTGTCCCGAAAGGCCAATTTCACATGTCTATTTAAATATAAAATTTCTGATTTCTGCTTATTTAGTTTTAATTCAAATTTAAAAGTTTACTATCTTCCTTCTTATTCAAATAGATTTGAAATCAAATTTTGAAATCATTTTTGTTCATATAAAATTCAAGATTCAATTATTTAAACAGCTTCAAATATTAAATTTTACAATTTAGTTACCAAATAAATCGCTATATTTTAAATTCATGTTATTTAACTTATAAAGTTAACTTTTTAATATTTAAAATCAATTAAATATCCCAAATTAAAATGACTAAAATTATAGGTCGTTACATTCTCCCATCCTTAAAAGAATTTCGTCCCCGATATTACCAAGGTAAGAAAAATACCCAGAACCCGTTAACTTTTCAAAATCAGTTAGTTAAAATGGATTATAAAATTTCTAAGTCTTTCAAATCAATTCATAGTTTCTAACTAATACCATTCAAAGTTATAAAACCAAAATCCAAATTTTAGCTATCAACATTATTTTCAAAATTTTCAAAAAAATTATAACGCCTTAAATTTTCGGAAAATTTTGCCAGCGTGTCCTTTGCACGGCTCGATCGCAAAATTTACAATATGTATAATCACAGATATATATATCTCGTCTTCGAGGATGAGGCATCCCGCAGGGAAAATATAAAAGTACGATATATAATCCGAGATGTGTACCTTTTATTATATTAGCAAGCATATACAATCAATAAAATGTGAAAGCGAGCTCCAAATGTGAAGCATATGCCATCCGCACCTACTAATCACTCAATAAACAATGAGAAAAGTATAGGGAATTTAATATCAATATACAACATGTATTAATACAATTACTACATGCAAATGTAGCAAATGTAACAAGAGAAACAATCAAACAATTAATATTCATTCAATTAATTAATAACCATATCAATTTACATTTTCCAATGTCAACTTTTAATTCACTAAAGCCCGTACGATGTACATATATAATCCATACGCAAAACCATACCTGATTGCTCGCTCGATCACACAATTTCACTTCCGAACTAGTATCGTTCACACGACCACTCTAGTGCGGACTCAGATTCGGTTTCTTGATTAGAAACTGCCATTCTCCTTGCATAGCCATACACTATGATAAAGAATATCATAATCAATCAAAAATCCATATCCAATGTTCGCTTTCAAGAATCGAGTGAAAAATCCTAACTCGGATCAGTGTAAATCACCTCGAAATCGTATGTTCGAATCTGGATCAAACAGTTATGTGAATAAAATAATATACGTATAACTTACATATTTATTTCAATTGGTCCCTCATTATTCAATTTTTTTTATTTACATTCATTTATTCAAAATCATTATTCACACCGCTTTATTCACATTCACTTATTACTTAGTATATTGTTTCAATACTAATATCACGTGAGAACCATTCCATCAAATTTTATATTTAGCAACATTTCACTGCATACTAAATTAATTTATGAATCATTTCATAAATTTTTTGCTTAAGTTTATAAACATTTTATACAACACTTATGTTTATTATCACTTCACAACATAAGTCCATACCCAATTCTATCAAACAACATTCTAAACCATATTCAATTAATTAATTTATTTAATTAGTTCATTCATTAATCCATTTCAAATCACAATCAATTTCATTTCATAAATTATTGCATTTAACCTAACTTAGGTTAAATTCCCTTTTCAAAATTCATTTTATTTAACTTAACTTAAGTTAAATTTCATTTCAATTTTGCTTTTCTTAACAATTTATATTCAACAAATCTAAAAATTGTTTTAACTTACTAATCCTCAAAATTTATAAGTTATAAACTTATTCTCTCATACTTTCGTAAAACACTTAAATGAAAATTTTCAGAGTTTAAACATCTTATTCTTATTTCGAATTATTTTGAAAAAATACTATAATTATTTTCTTTGGATTTTAAATCATAACTTCGAATTTTAAAATTGAATCTAGTTTTACCAAAACAAAACTCAAATGGTAGCAATCCATCACTTAGAAACTCGAAAATAGATGTCGATGACGCTGCAGTCATCATCGAAATTATTTTCCAGTGATTGAAGTGGGTTCAATGCTTTCTATCTCTTTTAAATCCATTTAAAATATTTCTAACCAAAATATTTTCAAAATAGTACCATTATTATTCCTTCAAAACTTTGAAAAACAATTTTCCAAACCCAATGGAATTTAAATTCCCCAAATTCTTAGCTTAGATCCATTTTTATTTACAAATCATATTTATAAGTTTACTTATGCAATTTCATTTCTTTTCCATTTATAAATCACATTTATAATTCGTATTTATATAATCTCACTTCTTATGAAATATCATTTCACAAATGTTGATTTATTTTAATCATAATCATAATCAATACTCTATAATCTATATTTATAAATTCACCCTCTTATATAACTCAATTTACAATTGTTTATCTTTGTTTAGATTATAATAATCACAACCTTTATAAGAACAACAAACAATAAACAACAAATGATAATAATCAAATATTATCATTTACTAACAACCATACACACCATATATAACTATAATAATTTCTAAAAAATTATTCTTTTATATATTAAATATAGTTTTGGTAAAATCATTCCATTTACCAATTCTCAAAACAATACCATGTCAGTTCGCCTTGTTTAAGTGTTTGGAAACCCCGATCGATAACATGGCATCCCAAATATCGACTAGAATTCATAAGCCACTCAACAGATAAATTAACACAATACAAAATATTTTTATATCACTAACAAATAGCGCTCATACACACACACACACACACACACTCAGAACTCATAATAAGGCATTCCACTACCTTATCCCTTAATGAGTTGCCCCACCAAAGCCAAGGTTCTCTCTTAACCTTTAGCTCTGATACCAAGTGTAACAACTCGCTTTTTCGAACAGTTCAAGTTGACAATAAACCACACATGTCTAACCCAAATTGAACGGAAAGACGGATAGTTATGGAATGAAGAAGAAAGAAGAAGAGAACAGATGAAGAAGAGAAAGAAACAAAAAAACAACACAGAATCTCACAATCGTAGTGGAACAACATATAATATAAAATCAATGATCTTTATACAAGAGAATCTATAATATACATATGTCCATAAGAGTACACCAACAAATTATAATCATCAGCCTGAACAGTTGTAACAACCCGTCCTTATAAATGCTGATAATTTCGACAACAAAGCAGCTGGAAATAAACATATATACGACTTGAAGACCTCCAACTCATCTCCTGAGCTCCAATGCGTCCAAAAGAAATATGTAAATATCCTCGGTCTTACCCGAGCATTATAATAAAATAACACTCGAGCCAGTCTGGAAAACCAACGTGAGAAAACACACCCAACTGGATTTTTAAAGTTATAAAAAACTTTTAAAAACAAAGGTATCTCGTAAGACCACGCCGCACATAAACATGGACGAGTTTTTACCTTACGATAACCAAAATATTTAATAGGAAATTCTCTAATATTTTAATAGTGTCTAAGATACAAATACTTATTAATCATAGTCGAAATTGTTACATTAATTAAATTCCAACATAGTAGGCTCTACAATCAAAAACCAAAGACACATAGTGGATAATGGATCCCAACTATGAAAGGGTAAGTGTCTACTCGTCGAATCTGTACACCTCTAGATAAAATGTACGGGAGGCAACAACACATTGCACCTCTGCTACTCAGGACCGACACTACCCCCTTCTCGAGTAGCATCGAATATGATCACCCCTTGTTTGCGACCAAAAACCGTACCATGGGATCCCGAAGCATACGTGAATATCACTCTAGATTTGGGATGATCATACCCTACTTGAGTGCGACCCACTTAGCCCTGCCGCATGTCCCTGCTTTATTCATTTTCCCAGGTGTGAGGTTTGAAGCTACGTTCTACCTTTTATATAGCACTTCCTACTAGGAAAACTAACACTGCCCTCGAGGCAACAATGCAATACCAGCTTTCATCCATACAAGTTCGTTTTAGGACTGAACGAAACATTTGAGAGCTCCGCTTTCAATTCCATCATCTTCAAGATGTATTTACTTCGAAATGCTTGAGTCGGATCGAAGTGGTTTTTGGATAACATATCCAATTTCGGTCTCTTTGAAACAAAATTCGACGATTTCCGGTAAACTCAACCCCGGTTCTTTAGGAAATAAACAGTCAAAGATAACAACGGAGATCACCTCCTAACCATCAGTGGATGGATTTCCTTATCATTTGTCTTTGAAGAATGAAACAAGTTTTACACGCATAGTACATCTGCATCAAAGATGATTGTGCCATATAAATCACGTGTTTCTCCTAGATATTTCCAAAGTTACGTTTGGGTCCACATTTGATAGTCGGTTATCTAACTATCAATAAACACACATCCAAATCAGAGATTTATTTCCAAAGGAAGAACCAACATTGGTTAAGCATATAAGCAACCACTACCCTCCTTAATTAATCTTTTCATTAATTAAAGTCATCTTGTAAATACTTGTATCAAAATACTTTTACAGAGATATATTCACAAACCTTTATATTTTCAATACTTAGAAAATATCCATATACTTATCTCAACGGTATAAGTATATTTACCAAACACTGAGGAAGATCTCCTTTTTACCCAATTCTAAAATCATCTATAAATCCCATTATAAATTTCTAAACAATTTATAAACCGTTTATAAATTATTTCTCAAGTCAATTATAAACCTTTTATGAAACCATGCAATTATTTATAAACTCTTTTTATAAATCTATAAACCCATTTCTAATTTTCGTTTACAAATATCCATCTATTTATAAACCTCTTTTACCTTGTAAATAATCTTCCTTTAAATCTTCAAACCACTTCATAAGCTCCTCTTATAAACATCCAAGTCCATTTACAGAACTCTATTTATGAATCTCGAACACATCATAAATAAATCATAATCACTTTCTTTAAAACACTATTATATAATAGTAATTATTAATAATAAACATCATAAATAAATAAAAATAATTAACTTTTAACATCTTAAAACTAATAATTAATAATTCAAAACATTATGAATAAAACTATCGTTAATCTTTACCATTAATATAAATAATAATAATAATAAATTACCAAAATATTATTAATAATCATTATTATTAATTTCAAACCATATTAATAATTTAAATAATTAACCTTTCAAAATATTTAAATATTAACAAACAAATTTAAACAATATTTTAATATAAGTAACCAACTTTTAAAACATAATATATTTCCTTGATAAAAATCCATACTTAAATCTTCAATCCAATCATTCCCATATTTATAAAACTATATTTAAGAATCTCTTTCTATTTAATAAAACTTCCTTTCATAAAACCTATTAATTTATGAACTCCATTTATAACTATATTTCCTTTATGAATCTTGCTTATTCATAAATCTCATTTAAAAACATCAATCACCATCTATTTTTAAACGTTACTTCCATATGGATAAATTCCTTTTATAAATCCCTTTCTATTTATAAAATATCGTTTAACATTCCAAATTACCCTTAACTTCAATTTCCAAAATAAAGTCAACTATTTCTAAAATATCATTTCGTATCTTATAATAAATCCACCATTTGATTTATTTCACCAATTTATAAAATGGCAATAGTTTCCTTTAATTTATAAACACCGTTTATAAATTCATACTTTTATTAACAAAATATGATTTTACAAATCTTCACTTCATTTGTAAAATATCACTTTTATAAATTATCAGACTTATAAATCTCACATTTGTAAATAATCTTTAGTATACATACATACATACATATATATATATATATCAAATATTTCTATTTTCCTTTAAAAACATATCCCTTTATTATAAAAGACAAACTTATTTTAAGATTTTAAAAAACTTTAATTTACAGTTCGAAATTCTCTATTTAAAATATTTTATAAAACTATTAAATTATAATATCCTAAAATCATACCTTTGATTTTAAGATAAATTACTTCTTCAAATAATTCAGTGTAATTATTTAAAACATATATAATTTCCAAAATCTCTTTGAAATCCCTTTTTATTCAATCACTATTTTGTGGTATTTTAAAATACTAAAATATAAGCCTTAGTGCTACTAAGGCACTAAATAAGCAAAATCGTGTCTATGTCATCAATTATAGCATCCAAGATATCATATATCAAATTATATGAAAATAAAATCAACAGTGTGAGGAATCCTGTTGGATTCCTTCAACATGTCCCTCTTCATCACATACATCATATAATTGAGTAATATAAAAATCAACTTCTTCGAGGTGGGATTTGTATACAAAGGGTCATCCGCTCTAACACGGGAATGTAATAGGGTCTCATCCGCTCTAGGGGCGGGAATATATCTAAACCAACAATATAAACTAGTAAATCATCCAAACAGTCAATAACAATCAACAATAAAATATCCATACATCCCATGAATAATTTTATTGACTATATAATATTTCTGATTAACCAAAAAGGTGAGATTAACTCACAGAAATTCCAGAAACCGCCAAAGAGTTCCGGTTTGAATTAAAATTAAGCAGACGTCCAATTTAACCCAAAATTTCTAGTAGCTTCGAATCCATCCAATCCAACTCCATATCATAATACTTGCTGATACGAGCGCAACGCAACTTGTCGCGCTCAAAACCGACCTCGTATGAACCAGTTATGAATTAATTACCATACGAATAATTAAATTTAAAATTAACATAATTAATTAAATTTTTAATACTTAAACCTTACTTTCCCTCCTCTCCCTCAATCTCGTATGCTACTTCCACTTCCAAGCAAGCTTTCTTTCTTTTATTTTTAATCATCGATTACGAATTACCAACGCCGCCGCCTCTTGTCGTGTGTCGCACCACCATCTGCTATTGCTCCGCCTCGCCACACGCGCCCACATGCCCTGCAATTTCACGAACCCAAAACTGCATGACGAACGGAGGGAAATTGCTGCTCCTATAATTGTCCATTCGACGATCCAATCGTACAAAACATAGAGCTTTTCAAGCTCCACAACTTTCATGTTGAAGTCGTTGGCCAATTCAACTTGTGGTAGCTCCGATTTGCCATGGCCGTTCGATTTGGTTAATTGAGAAATGGCGACTCTGAAATAGGTTTAGGGTTTTGCAAAAATGAAATGGCTAAGTCCTTCTATAGAAATTTTTTGAAAGTACAATTCACTCTCTAAAATTTCGAACTCCAAACGAAGCGTGCCGCCTGACGTTCTATATGTTATACCCCTATTCCATACACAATGGAATATATATCGAAAGCCAATTCCATCATATACATAAGTTAACTTTTCAAATCAAATTATATTAATTAAATTTCTTTAATAAATTTCTACGCGTTTCTAATTCGCACGACCAAACGATAAGTCCGATCACCAAGAAATTCGTTATCATACAATAATCTACTATTACGGATCCAGTGAAATAGTTTCGTCCAATTCTGAGACAGTGTCTCGAAAGGCCAATTTCACACATCTATTTAAATATGATATTTCCAATTTATTTTTATTCACTTTTAATTCAAATTTAAAAGTTTACTATCTTCCTTCTTATTCAAATAGATTTGAAATCAACTTTCATAAATTTTACAATTTAGTTATCAAATAAATCGCTATATTTGAAATTCGGGTTATTTAACCTATAAAGTTAACTTTTTAATATTTAAAATTAATTAAATATTCCAAATTCAAATGACTAAAATTCCGGATCGTTATAATTTGGATTATAGAGTTGAATATGGACGATACTGAAATTTTGACCATTACCAAATTCCATAAGTCCACAGTGATATAGTTTTGATGAAGAGAATTGGTGTAAATAAAAGTCACAACCGGTTAACGCTTAATAATATAAAATTGGATTTTACGAAAAATAAGTAAGCGCTAAGTTTGGCCAAAATGTCACACCACCTACTAAGTGACGTGTGAACATTAACATTTGAATAGCTCGATGTTAATCGCTGACCGAATTTACATCCGACGAGTCACACAACTGGAATAATGAATTATTTTTAGACCATATGATTTAATTAGTTTATAATTATCATAAGCTAATTAATATTTATGAAATATTAATTATAAAATGTTGAGTATGATTTGAGGAATAAATATTGTTGTATATATTTATAATAGTTATAAATATATTGATCGATATGCGATATCAACAAGAAATTAAATTAGATTTATTTAATAATATTTACTTGGGCTTAAATGGTTGTTAGCCCATGATTTTAAGATGTTATTTCGACAACAATATGGATTATAGGAGGTAGCTAAAAAGCTATAGGGGTTTGGAGATGGATGATTGAGATTTGATGAGAAATGGTATGAGATG
The DNA here is from genome assembly GCA_030737815.1 of Allium fistulosum. NCBI lineage: Eukaryota > Viridiplantae > Streptophyta > Magnoliopsida > Asparagales > Amaryllidaceae > Allium > Allium fistulosum. Next base: position 1,222,273,885 of record CM060904.1, read on the forward strand.
TGATCTATATTTCTCTTTATTTCTTCCACTATAAAAGGACCCCTAACCCTAATGCAAAAAGAAATTTTGGTTGCCATTTACCTATCATTGTTGGTCGACCTCATCAACAAGGAGCTCTAACAAATTCATCTCAAATCAATTCAAAAGGAAACAACTATTGGATAACTAAAGGTCTATGATTCAAGGATTAGCAACCTGCCGAATTGAGAAGATTTCCAAGGAGAGCTAATTCATCATTACAAGGTATGCTCTAAGGTATTAGTATAAGGTATGTTTATACTATACTATATGATTTATAATTTCTGAATAATACTATGTTATTCATATATATATATATATCATTATTATATTGCTAGTTAGATGAGATTCATATATGTATCATCAATGTTGTCACATATTAGATTGGTTATTTGTATGCTTTAATTTATTAAAACACACATTTTTATATATAGATCTGAAGTACATAACCAAATAAATTTTATTTTAATTATTATCATTTTATTAATATATATATATATTAATATACTGCCTAATTTTAATTATTTGACTTATATTTAATTATATCGTTATATCATGTTAACAGTTGAACTTATATTTTATATATGCATATCTGCATAGATTATATTTTTTGGTGGCTGCAAATTAATTTTTAATATTTATTTACTATTATTTAAATCAATATACTAATTTAATAAATCATATAAAATAAAATATGTTTTGAAAATTAAAGTTTAAATTTTATAAAAAATTATCATCATATAAACTCTCGACCAAAAAATCAGAATTTAAAATCCATTTTTTATTTTAAAAAGATCAATTTAATAAATAGTCCAAATCAATCAATTAATTAAAAATATTATTTTGACAGAGAAAATTCTAGAAATTTTTTTGTAATTTTAAAATATCATGCTTGATTTTCAATAATTTTAAATTCGAATAATATAACACGAAAATATTTTTATCATTATTTTATTGCATTTCGAATAATATATATATATATGTAATAATAATAATTTTGTTACTGTAATTCACACAGGTATATGTATATGTGTAAAATGATTTAAAAAAATTATATTATTTTACACACACACAGACACAAATATATATATATATATATATTTAATATTTAATGCAATAGTATATAGATATAAGTCATTAATATTTTTGCATACAACTTACACACACATATACTTACATATATACATATGCATATATATATATACGTGTGTATGTGTGTTTACATATTTTTTTAATATTTATATAAATAACAAGTTTGCATACATACATATATTTGGACAATATTTAACACATATATGATGAGCTAACATGTCTGTTGCGATGTAAATCCCAACATTTATATACCGGTATGCTATACCTTGCATGGATTATTATGTTACACATGTACACACAAACATATATGTATATGATACATATGTGTACTATTATATTAATTGAATATAAATAAAATAAAATTCTATCTATAATATGTAAATTTAAATGAAATAAGAGATTTTATTTAAATAAAATTTAGAAATGTTCAAAATAAATTAGACTTCATAGGCTTGATAAAGATCCAATAGGGTAAAAAAATTGAAATTCACCCAAAACTTCCGCTGCGAGCTGGTCCAGTTCCAACAATGGTATCGGAGCCTAATAGCCTATGCAGTCTAAATTACCTATGTTAGAGTTAACTATTAAGCTCATAACCTAAAGGTCGTCCCTAATAGAAAATACCCAAATTTGAATTAGGCCTTGGGCTAATTTTTCAAAATTATTTGAAGTTTAAAAATGTAAGATTTTAAATTTAGAAGTTAAATTTTAAATAAGATATGCATATATTATAAAATTTCTAATGTAATAAAAAACTCAAAATGTTTGAAAATAGATGTTAATTTTAAAATTTATTAATAAGATTAAATAAATAAATTAATTAATTAATTAATTAATAAATGTACACATTATTATATATTATGATACATGCAATGTTTAAAACAACATAAGTATGCATGTATATGAATTGAATTTCGAAATTAATATAATTTAATTAAATTAATTAATTAAATGTTAATTATTAAATGAATATACATATATAGGATATATATGTAATACTATAAAAGTTATAGCATGTACTAAATATTTAATATAAATGTTATATTAAAATAATATAAAATCAATTAAAATGTTAGTTAATTAAAAAATTAATTAAATAATATTTAGTTAATATAATATAATACATAAGACTATTATATAAGTAGTATGAAATATAAAAGTCATATAATAATAAAACTTGCATAATATGAATATATGAACTAAAGGTGGAACATTAAAGAAAGCCTAAATAGACTTAAGGAATAAATACATATGTAAATGTACGTATATTGTGATTTTTTTTTGAGTTCATGGGAAACCTTAAGATCATGGTATTCATTGATACTCACTTAAGTAAACCACGCCGTGTGTCTACCCCGCTTTTATTTAGTCGTCGCACACGGATGCTTAACGTTGAAACTCCCACTGATGGTTTGGCGCTGGGATTCGAACCTGCCCGGACGCAGTCCTTTGGTTCCCATCTCCCAGCTCCCAAACCAACCGAGCTACGAACGGTGGGTGTATATTGTGATTTTTGATGTGTACAACACTTGAATCACGAGGGTATTTCATAAGAAATACATTATTCCATAAGTCGATATCACTCATTATATTAAAGATTATGAATCTCTGATATAATGTTGTCCTCTACCACAATATATTTATAAATTACTTGCATACTCCTTAGTTGTTGATCAGGCTCAAGCTGGGGATGTTATGTGTAGTAGTATATCAATATAATGAATATACGAGGTAAGATAACTATATGTATTTGTTGAGTAGACTCAAGGTACATATACTATACTTAGGCCATCGCGATATGGTAGGTACGAGTGAATAATTTCGTTTCATTTTGTTGAGCGGACTCAAGGTCGAAGCAGAATTTAGACTAGGTACCTAAGGGTTATGATTTTTATATGATACAACCGACAAGGAATTATCCATCGTTTGTGGAACTATGACTTGTTGAGAAGACTCAAGGTCAGAATTCCAAGACAGATGAGTCCTAACACCTACTAGTGAAGTTGAAAGACATCTATGTTTCGACTTAGGATTTGGCGAAACATAAAAGATTAGTGGGAGCCTTATTAGAAAATGAAATGATAACATTTAACCTTTATCATATTGTATGAACATATGCTATATAATGTTATAATAATCTACATTGATAAATTTGTGCATTTAATATGATTAATAAAATGTTTATCATCTAAGATATACAAATGAACTAAATTGAAGATTGAAGAATAGAAATATAACATATATACTTACTATTAAGTACATCTTGCATGTTAATGTTTTCTATATTGATGCAAGTACCTAATTTTACAACTACTTATTCATTCATAATTTGGTCGCTTGCGTGTTTATTTGGTCAAGATAGTGTATTGCATTCAGTAAGTTCCAAACTCAAAAGAAATAAAAGACTATGGATATTTGATCCATATACCATAACGTATAAGTGTTATATAGGGAACGGTCATAGTTCATAATGTATGATACTTCGATGAAGTCAGTTCATTTAAAATAAGCCAATAAACAGTACTATGAGAACGAGTATTCAATTTAATTAATTATAATAAATATCACATTGTGTTAAAAGTAACACAAGATTAAAAATACAAGAAAGATCTAAGAATTTGATCACTGAATTGTTAGTTTGATCAGTTTGCGTGAGGTGCACCATATTTAATGTCCTTAAATGTTAAAGATGATCAAATACATCTTTGTATAGAGTTCGTTATGATGTTTGACATTGTAATGAGAAATACGATTTCTTTTCTGAAATATACTTTCATTTAGAAAATTATTTTCTTTGAGATTTATTTCTTTGAGTTCAAGATATTTGATCAGAGAACTCTCCACTGTAAACTAGTTGCGGTATATGAAATAGATAATCTTTATTAAGTGAATGATGGACCTCCAAATTTAGCACGCTATTATAGTAATTGCGGAAACAGTGGGAGCATGTCATATAACACTTATTGATTGCACCATGTTATGAAAAATTGTTTTTTTAAAACACACCATACATTATTTATGAAATAATGACTATTTTTCAACGTCGACTGAAAAATAGGCATAGTTATATTTCAATGTGAATATTATGAATATTCGTTATGAAATACATAATATTCACATTGAAATATAACTATAATATGGTATTTTTTTTCACAACAAAAGTGATGCAATTAAAAATACCGAAGTATTTAAAATTGTCTACAATTATTTTGGAATTATAGACTTAGTCGTAGTTTTGACAAATAATTTTTATTATATGATTACGAATCATATGATACTAGATAAATATAGCTCAAACAATTAAGGGCTATGTACCCATCTAGTGGGAGCGTCATAAGAGTTGATGAACTCTTCAGATTGATACATGTAGATATATGCAATCGTAAGTGTATTAATACCAAAACTATTCATCATACTTTATTATATTCAACGATGAGTTATCACCAACATGGTCATGTGTATTTGATACACATGTAGTATGTCTGTGGTAAACTCATAGAGTATAAAATGGAAGTGAATAAAACATCGTGCAATAAAATAAAATGATTCGATTTGATCGAATATGTGAGTATATTGGATAGAGTTTCGAACGTATCTAAAAATGAATAAAGATTTAACCTCAAAAGTCACTCTTCCCTATGATATATAATGATGTATTGATAAGGAGTAATAAAAAATTGTTAGAAAAATCACGATTAATTGTGAGTGAAGTTGAGTTAACTTCTTTCAATAAGGCTGTGTACTTAAGAGTAGTACACTTGACTAAAATTAATATCATCCAAAGAATCGTTTACAAAACCATACGAGATATGGGTTTATTAGAAACCCCTATATATCCTAGGCCAAGGACTTGGTAGGTTGTGCGAGTCGAAAGACTGCACCTAATAATTTTACGTAAGGTATGTTGTATGAATCATCCCAAGAGAATTTAGGGATCGATAGTCATTAGATGACTAATTTATGTTGTAAACATAAATATATTGTGAACTAATGCAAATCAGTTTTATATAAGGCAATTCATAAAATGCTTATGAATGCCCATTTCGTTGCACTGAGAAACCACTGTTGTTTTAAGAAACACCAACTTCGTAGTGAAGGAATTGCTTTGAGAAATTTTTGGTAGCAAAATAGGTTTGGATATGATCCGATGAAAAAACTGATTACAAGGGATGAAATGAAGTTGACCGAACCTAAATGAACACAAATACATTAGAATGTCTGATGAGTATTCTTGTACATTAAGGAAAATCTGTGCGTTTCTTATCAATGTCAAGAATAAATAATCCTCGGTTTTTTAATTAACCATTAAGAGTATTGACTCTATGATATGCTATGATGTGCTAGTCTGAAATAGATTACAAGTACATTGCCAAAATATGGTTTTGATAGTTGTATCCGAAGGGATATGATCCATTAGCCACAAATGTGTCTCTACGAGAAAGACAAATGTAGTTGGAATATAGTGAGGTACATTGATAAGAACATTACCGTGAATTTCAATCGTTGAAATTCACGGTAAAAGATTCACCATTCAATATGCTCAAGTTGGTTCGGATTTTACTCACAAAATTATCGCCTAGTATTACTTTATGTTTTGGTATATATGTGCTAAAACAGAAAGTTCTAAATATATATTTAGACTAATCTATTTGCACATAACAACCAAAGTGTCTCGAAGTCAGTAGGAGCAATATTGAGTTTACGGATATGAAAGTATCATTTTGAAAACATCAAAATTGAACAAGTGTTTGATAAATGTATCAAATAATTTGATTATCAGTCAAAACGCATAGGAAGCATGTGTTCATAAGAAAGAACGTTAAAAGGTACATAGATATTTCTAACCATAAGTAAACAACACACTACTGATTTTTAACGATGTACTTCTATTAAAATTAGTTTTAGTTGTTTTGATATTCAACGTTGGATTTGTAAATGATGTCTTTTATAATAAAAAGATATTGGGAATCGGTAACATCCTAGAATTTTATCGTTTTGATTTTTGAACATTTAATTAATTTTAAATATTTAAATAATTGGTTTTTAATGTTTAATAAATTGGATTCAAACATAGCGATTATTTAAACATTGGAATTGTGAATTAAATATTAATTAAATGGATTGAATAGCCTTATTTCACTCCATTTAATTAATAAATAAGAATGGTGAACTTTTTTGTAAATTTATTTACAATGATAAATAGTTCGAATATATAATAAGAAAATCAATTGTTAATAAAAAGACTTGATTTTTATTAACATATTTTTATTTAATTTATTGGGTTTTACCATAATTTTTAATTTGAAAAATATTTAAATTATCGTTTGATGTATTTTCTAGCGAAAGATGGTATTTTGGAATTTCACAGAATGAAAAAATTTGTGTTTTTTATTGTTGATATGCGATCGTGTCGCATTTTGGTGCACGATCGTATTTTTTCTATCGTTTGCGATTCGTACATGAACGTAATATTGTGTAGCGGTGTACCATAAATATTTCTTTTCAAAATCTTTTAAAATCAAAATCAAAATTCAAAATTTTTGATGGTGATGTGATGGTTACTTGGGAATATTGTCAAACTTGTAAAAATTGGTTTACTTGTGATTTAAGTTAAGTAAATTAATTTGTTTAAAAAATGAAAATCTAAGTCAACACTTACCAAAATTAAACATTCCTCTTTCCCTCTCTTTCTCTTCTCTTTTATGTTTCCAGTAAGAAAATAAATGGCCGCAAGTTTAAAAATTCAAAATCAAAAGCCATACTCAACGAAAAATTATAAATTTAGGATCATTGAGCTTGTTTCATTAAGGGCTTCGATCCTATATTCCTATACACATTTGGTGGTGTTTGTTCTTGAAATGGGGATGGCCAAAGTTGAACAGTGGATCTAGGGTTGGCGTTTATGAAGGATTCAGGTGGAGTTGGGGTGTGTCGATGATTGCGTTGAGTTTAGGGTGGAAAGAGGCATCTCATGGTGGATTTTGGTGAAGTGCGACTAGCATTTGGGTGTTACAATCTCTGACCCGAACGAGGAGGTTGGGAGTATCGCATTTTTATTGACCGGACCATGCTAGTTGTTATAATGATGGTCGGAGAGCTCGTGCTATTAGGATTCGAATGGAATTGGTGGATTTTATTTTCATGGAGCATACTCTGTTGAGGGTGGTGCGTGCACGGTGGATTTGGGTTGAGGGGCCTATGCGTGCATGGATATGGGAACTTAGATTTGGGAAGAAGGGTTTAAAACTTTATATGGTGATTTATTTGTTAATTAAGTAATTAATTAGTTCAATTAATCCAAAAACTTATAAATGCAATATCTTGCTCGTATGAGGGCGAATTCGAACGTGGTTAGTTGCATTGGGCTCATAAGAACGATTGCTACACAATGGAAGTGGTTTTTTTTTGAATTTGGAGCTTGTAGGATTTTGGGTTAAAAGTTGAACGTCGTTCAATTTTAGACCAAGCCGGAACACAAAAGCGTCAACTGGAATTTTGGTGAGTTAACTCACCTTTAAATAAACTATATGATATCTATATTGTTATAGATTTTAATTAAATGCTTGGATGATAATTGATAGTTTGAATGAAGTATAGATTAGTGACAAAATTATAGTGATTTAATTTGATTACGTTTAACATGGCTAAATTAGTTATACTTTGTTTGGAATATCTATTTAGTAGAATAAAACCCCGTTCTGCTATAATTAAATTGAATAGATTATTTGGTCATCTATCGAGCAGAATAAATCACCATTCTGTGCTTGCAAAGTTAAAAAATTATTATTCTTTAACTGTTTGTTTGGATTTAAATTCCTGCTTAATAACAGATGTCATAAATAACCATTTTGTTGCAGAGGACAAAAAGGAGAAGTTATAGTGTTTTCGTGGTGAAAAGGTCGGTACGAAACATTTCGAAAAATACACATACATATGTTTGATTTACATTGAACTTTGTAGAGAGACCCAAAGGTGTTTCTTGCCATTTTTTATTTACTGTTATCTGCATCTTATTTGTATTATTTATTGCTTATATTGATGTTTATTTGAAATATTTATGACATACTGTTTGAATTATGTAAGTGTCGTTATAGCAATTTTTGCTATACCATCACTTATGAAATATCATCTCCTTAAACTCTTGTGTGTGTTGATCTTGTGCTTGTATTTTTACTAAATAAATGTTTGGTCGCGTTTTTGCACTTTGAAAATTGTTTAAACTATATTTTCAAATATTTTGAGAAATTTGAAAATATAGGATAAGTATTGATTAAAACTTTTAAAAGAGGTTATAAATTTGATTAATTATTTTTTAGGTTAATTAAAATTGTTTTAATTTATAATAGATTATAAATTTGATTTATTTTCCTTTGAGGTAGTTAACGTAGTTTTAAATTCATAAAAGATTATGAATATGATTTATTATCTACCAAAATAATTAGCTTTGGTTTAAATTTATAAATGATTATAAGTTTGATTTATAATTTTTTAAGATAATTAATGCTGTTTTAAATTTATAAATGACAGTAAATTTGACTTATTTTTTTTGGATAATTAATGATGTTTAAATACATCAAAAGATTATAACTTGATTTATTATCTTAATTAATGCGGTTATTAAATTTACAAATGATAGTTTATAAATATGAAAGTCTTTAAAAAGGAATGTTTAAAAACAAAGTTAGATGTAACTTTTTAATACACTTAGCAATATAATTTTCCCCTTTAATAGAATATTTTTAAAGAGTATTTTAAAAATGTTTTACAAATATTTGTGATATGAAAATCAAGCATCAGTAAGAATCAAATGTTTTGAATTTTGATTCGTTTATTGGTAACAAATCGTTGCAATCTAATTCCTATATAAAATCATTCGTTTGCTTCTGATAGTTGATTCCTTAACTATTTATTTTGATATCATTCCTTACTATTCGTTAATCTAAGACGATTTGTCGCTCATTTTGAGCCTTGGCATCCAACGTCGTGGATAACTAAAACCAAACAGCAAGTGGGATCCAATCCATGTGGGTCGCACCCATTAGGATATATTCACATTTATCTAGAAACTTGTTGATAACATGCATGCGTTGATGTGAGTATATTCGGATGCTCGTGTGTGGCGGGGTCCAGCTTGGAAGTTCCCGAGAGTGATGCGCATTTGGCATAGGCTTTCAAATATATTTTATCGAGAGGTATACTTTCGGTGTACGGGGCGCACCCTCCTAGTCATGTTGAATAAATTCATTCTCCTTATTTCGATTTGAACCTTGGAACTAATGTTTTCTTCTTTTGTCCTTCATGAATCCAAGACAATTTGTTGCTCATCTAAGTGTTGATATTCTTTGTTGGAGATGACTAAAACCAAAGAGCAAGTAGAAGCCAAGCTATGTGGGGTTACTCCCATTAAGGTATCTTAACATCTACTCTAGATTAGATTTGATGGTATGCGTTTGGAGATGTGAAATACTCGGATTCTCGGTAAGGTTGGTGGGGTCTGGCTTGAACGTATCCGAGAGTAGTCGAGTTATCAAGTATATTTCTAAGGGTATACTTTCGGTAAGGAGGTGCACCCTCCTAGCCATTACTGGAAAATTTTCCTTTCCTTATCTGATTCAATCTTTGAATCGTTTTCTTAATTGCATTGAGAAGTGTCTGGAGCTATTCTCGACGTTTAATTATTTGTGTCCATTATTTAAGTTTGGTTTTTTATCTTGTTATTACCAAAAATTCCTTTCGACTTAGTCGAAACATGTTTGAGCAGAAGATAAAGAAGAACAAGAGGAAAAGACTCCAACTAAACCTTTCGAAAGAGTCGAAGGGATGCTACAGCCAAAGTCCAAAAGCTTCAAAACCTTTTGAAGAGGTCAAAAGAAAACTGCAGCCAAAAGCCAAAAGATTCTTTACCTTTTGAAGGGGTCGAAGGAGTCGAAAGCACCATTCCGCCTTCAGTGACCACCTTTCGAAGCAAGTGATTCCACATGATTGAAGAACTTTCGAATGAGTTAAAGCAATACCTTTCGAAGACAATGAAGGACAACTCTTCTAATACGCGCCAAACCTTTTAAAACCAAAGGTTCCGTCTTCACTTAAACCACTCGAAAGCATGTGTTGGCCTGAAAAACCCTTTCGAAAGCTAAACTAATCCTTTCGAACCGGTCGAAGCCATTATTGACTAGGGAGGATCCGCTTCAAGTCACAGGAAAGAGTTCGGAAGCAACCATCAGCATCTCAACATCTTCAAAACCACTGGATAAAGCCTATTGACAAAGTCGAAAGCTCTTACAAAGCAACATAGAGGAGGAAAGCATAACTGCTCCTTTCGACAAAGGTGGAAGCATACTAGTGTCAACACGGCAGCCATCTTTCGACCAGATCGAAAGCATTGGGGTCGAAAGGTGCTGACCGACATCTATAAATAGGACCCAAGGGGTATGGTTCGGGGTATCCGAATTGATTCATTCTAAACTTGTACTTTCTTAATTCAAAGAGCTGTAAAACCATAATTTGTAAATCGAATTAGGGAAATTGATTAACAAAGTCTTCTTTGAGCTAATAAAGGAAAGTATTCAATATTTCTAATTACTTTACTGTTTATCAAGCTTTTGTCAGATCTAACCTTGTGTTACAGGTATCAACTGTATCGAAAGGTCCCTTCCGACCTGCTCGAAACCTGTCATATTCAAGTGACTTCAGTTATATTCTCCAGGAAAACTTCCTTTGGTCTTCTGCTTTCGATAAGGTCGAAACCTAACCTCAATCCACTAGAACCATAAAAACCCAAACCTAACACAAGGTGTGTAAAGATCTAGCTTTCGACAAGATCAAAACCTAATTCCAAATCACATTAAACTGAGATTTCCAATCTAAACACAAGACATTTAAGTCTACAGCTTTCGACAAGGTCGAAACCCCTATCTTAGATTCTTGACCGAAGCCCAAGCCACACAACGACTTAAGACTTCGACAAGGTCGAAACCCACTAAGTCAGTCCTCACCCAGTGCTTTCTAAGGTTATCCATTTGGATTTTGCATCCACTTCAAAAGGAGAGCTTTCAAAGGGAAAACCAAACCATCTCAACCAGATCGAAAGGCTGATAAGGAAAGAAACCAACCGTTTCGACCGAGTCGAAAGGTCAACCTAAGAATTTTTTTACTACAGCAGCCTGTTCGAAAGGATACCAAAGAAAATATACACATTCCACCCTTCTCAACTCATCCATAAGAAATCACAAGGAATTGACCTTGTCCTTAAATTCTACTTTGGGGTGTTGCAAGATTTTTTGTTAACAGATCTTATTTATACCCATTCTTTCATGTTGGGTTTTGTTCATATTGTTTCTATTTTTCATCTATGGATTTTGTTCTTGTAAGGTGAAAACTCATTCCACATTTAGCGGCGTGGTCTCACAGAATTATAATATGTTCGCCTCATTATTTGAGTTTTCCCATGCTAGTTTTCCAAACTGATACGGGGTTATTTTATTATAATGCTCGCGTTAAACCGAGTATTTTTCCAAGTTGTCATTGGTGGGACATGGAGATCATGGAGTAGAGCTGGACATTCACCTGCCGTAATGTATTTGGCGTCGACTTTCGATGGTAGAAAAGGCAGACTGTTACATTTGGTATGAGAGCTAAAAGTTAAGCAAGAACCTTGGCTTTGGTAGGTTATGGCTCATTAGAGATAGGGTCATTGACAACCTAAAATTAGTTGAGAGTATTATACATACGAGAGCGTATTTGTTATTACTATAAAAATGTATTATGTTAATTGGTCTATCGAGTTGTTTATGAATTCTGGTCGAGACGTGGGACGCCACAGTGTCGATAGGGATTTCTTATCACTCGAATAAGGCAAACGGACGCGATATTGACTTTTTGGAAATTTGGTAAATGATATATTTTACCTAGGGTTATATATTTTATATATATAAAGGAATAATTTTCAAATTGATATAGTTATTATGGTGTGCTTATTTGAAAATGATAATATTGATTTATTATCATTACTGTTTGATTTGTCATGCCCAGATAATTTAGGAGCATTGACTATTGTTTGTTGATTGTTAATTTACGCTTGACCAGTTTATGAGAATTTATTGATAATTGTGAGTACATAAAATGAATCCCTTGTGAATTGAGTTTCACAATTTGACTATAGGGTGTTCGGAGAAAATGTTAAGTTAAAAGTCATCTTTTAATAAAATTGTTTAATCTAATCTAATTGGGAAGATAAGACATTTAGTGAATAAATATTTGAGAAATTTTTATTGTAATAAAGGAGAATAATTATAAGATGGGATAATTTTATATAAAGGAAATTTTATAAATTTGATTTGTAAAATGTGATTTAAAAATGATTTTTGAATTTAAATCCTGGAGTTGTTTGAAATGATTTCAAAAGGATTTTGAGAAAGGTAATTGCAGTATTACTTGAAAGTATTTAAAAGTATAAATATTTTGGAAGAGAAATTTTAAATTGGATGCATTTTCTTAGGTTAGTTTGAGGAAAACATCTCGATTAGTTTTGTGATAATCTGAATAATCTTCTAAGTGACGATCGAATGTTTGCTTAGGCAAAAGTTGTAGTGCACTTAGTAAATTATTCTCTTCATCATTATGCAATCGAAATGAGATCAAATCTGAATGAACCTAAAGTAAGTTTCAGTAAATAAATTGTTAAAGTTATTTTATACATATATAAATATATGTAGTATGATCCCAAAAAGGGTTTTGAAACAAAAACCAGGTATTTGGCTCTTAAGTTTCCTTAAAGGAAATTAATTTATAAAAAAGTATTTTGATAAATAATTTTTTTAACTCTTAGGTAGAGAAGAGATAATTTAACAAGTTTTTAATTAGGTTAAATTAGGTAGGAAAGTTTTAATAAGTGTTGTTTTATCAAAACCATAGTTTGTTTAAACATCTATGTCTCATAAACTATTTGATGATTATTGGGCCGATTAAATAAATATCTTTCCTTAGAATGCTCTAAGGTAAAAGGGTCGAAATAGTTGACTCAGTTTTAAAGACCCATATTTTATTTAGGTTTCCATTTGAATTTTGAAAAATAAAACAACAAATAAATAAATAATATAAAATTGGCATTTTGTATATACTCTTAGGATTAGAAGGGTATAATACAACTAAATAAAAGTGGGGTAAGTTTTTTCTAATTTAATGTTTTATAAAGTTATGTCTTTATAAAATGTTTATAAATTTAAGTGAAAATTTATGAAATGATTTATAAATAATTTCGGTACTAAATAAAATACTAAATGAAAAATATAAGTGATTTAGGAAGATTGGTATAGTTAAAAAACCAATAAGAGTAAGTGCGTAAGTTATACGTAGATCATTTTATTCGCATGGTTCCTGATCTACGATTCAAATACATAACTTCGGGGTGATTCACGCCCGTCCAAAAATGGATTTCTCACTTGATTCTTGTCAGTGAACACTTGATTCAGATTCTTGATATGATACCAAGGTATTCTATCATAGATTTTGGCTATGTAAGGAGAACAGAAGTTTCTAATCAAGGAACTTGATCGGAGTTCACACTAGGAAGGTCGAGTGAGCAGTACTAGTTCGGGAGTGAAGTATGTATATCCGAGCAAGTGGTCGGATTAGATATTTCGTACGAATGATATATATATATCATACAGGCTTAAGTATATTTACATGCTCTGTTTTTGTGGCTTAGGGAAGTTTAAGAAATTATCTATATCCTTGGGTGATCGAGAAAGTTGTGAACCTAAGTGAAATTCTAATTCTTGTTTGTTAAGTCACTTAACATTTTAATGGTGTTAAGTGTTAGTTTATACCTTTATGGAATTGGGTTTATTAGATAGTGTAATTTTATAGACTACGGTTTATAAAATTGTTGTTTGTTAGGACTTAAATCCCAGTGCTTTTGAAAAAGGTGATTTCAAAAAGTATTTATGAAAGAAATAATAATAATAAAGTTATCGTGAAAATTTTAGTGAAGTATTATTATATCAGGATATTTGAAAGGAGTTTTTTGTGAAGTGAATTTTAAAATATTTTTGGTTATGACTATAGTTAGGCGATTGGGAGTTTTTCGATTTGGAAGACTCGCCAGATGTAATTGTTTACTTTGGTTGTTATTTTAGGAGGAATCAAAATACCACTGGATGCTCCGTGTTGCTTTAATTCTAGAGTTATACAGTGCTTCCGTAGGCGGAGCCTCCTCCTTGTCATAATTGATTTGGTTTTGATTTATTTCTCTTTGGAGGAATTCAAAAATATATTTTGAATATAACATCTTGGGCATTTAGTTCTAAATTTCTTTTTTGAAAAGATTGGATGCTTAGTATTTTATTACAGAGTACTTTGTACTTTTATTGCACATGGTTGTTATAATTTGTTTTATACTGCTACTGCTTGTGATAGAAGTGGTTTGTGTACTACCCTTTGTTAGCATGATTCTCTTTTGGATTATGTAAATACAAGATAGGTACAGGGATGGAAGAGATTACTATTTGATTTCTTGCGCATCTGCATTTGCATCGAGATAATAAGTAGCTTGTAGAAATAAAAATCAAACGTGAAAGAGGTATGTAGTAGATTTAGAAATTGGAAATTTGTTGATGATTTTATGCCCCAGATATGGGAGGTCACTTGGGTTTTGTTTTCTTTTGATGATTTGGACCAATTGTGGCAAGTTGTAGTTTTTTGACCAACCGCACAAAAAAAGTGCCATCGAAATTTTCCATAATATAAGGAACTTTAAGAGTTTAATAACTTATTTTAATTAATAGTTTTTAAACTCTAAGGGTTTGGAGAAATTTTCTTCCTTGGGAATTTCAGGGACAAAATTCTTTTAGGAGGGAGAGAATTTAATATCCTGGAATTTTATCATTTTGATTTTTGAATATTTAATTAATTTTAAATATTTAAATAATTGGTTTTTAATGTTTAATAACTTAGATTCAAATATTGCGATTATTTAAACATTGGAATTGTGAATTGAATATTAATTAAATGGACTGAATAGTCTTATTTGACTCCTTTTAATTAATAAATAAGAACGATGAACTTATTTTGTAAATTTATTTACACTGATAAATAGTTTGAATAAGTAGCAAAAAAATCAATTGTTAATTTATTGTGTTTTCCCATAATTTTTAATTTGAAAATATTTAAATTATCATTTAACGTATTTTACGGCAACAATGATATTTTGGAACTTCACAAAATGAAATAATCTGTGTATTTTATTGTTGATATGTGATCGTGTTGCATTTTGATGAACAATCGTATTTTATTTATATTGTTCGTGGTTCATAGCGAACAGAATATTGCATAGTAGAGTACTGCAAATATTTCTTTTCAAAATCTTTTAAATTCGAAAATCAAAATTCAAATTTTTTTTATGGTGATGTGATGGTTACTTGGGAATATTGTCCAACTTGTGAAAATGGGTTTACGCTAGGTAAATTAATTTGTTTACAGAACGAAAATCTAAGTCAACACTTACCAAAATTAAACATTCCTTTTTCTCTCTCTTTCTCTTTTCTTTTATGTTTTCAGTAAGAAATAAATGGCCGCAAGTTTAAAAATTCGAAATCAACAGCCATACTTAACAAAAAATTATAAATTTATGATCTTTGAGTCTGTTTCGTTAAGGGCTTCGGTCTTATACCCATTTGGTGGTGCTCAGTTTTGTTATGGGGATGGTTGAAGTTGAATAGTGGATCTAAGGTTGGCGTTTATGAAGGATTCAGGCGGAGTTGGGGCATGTCGATGGTTGCGTTGAGTTTAGGGTGACAAGAGGTATCTCAATGGAAGATTTTGGTGAAGTGCGGCCAGTGTTTGGGTGTCACGATCATCGACCTGGATGAGGAGGTTAGGGATGTCGCATTTTTATTGACTGGACTGTGCTAGTTGTTGGGGTGATGGCCAGAGAGCTCGTGTGATAAGAGTCGAATGGAATCGACAGATTTTGTTTTCTTAGAGCGTAGCCCATTGAGGGTGGTGCATGCACATTGGAGTTTGGGTTGAGGGGCCTATGCATGCGTGGATCTAGGAAGTTAGATTTAGGAAGAAGGGTTTAAAAATTAATATGGTGATTTATTTGTTAATTAAGTAATTGATTAGTTCAATTAATCTCAAAACTTATAAATGCAATATCTTTCCCATACGAGGTCAGATTGGGATGCGGTTAATTGCATTGGGCTCGTAGGAACGTTTGTTACACATTAGAATTGGTTTCGTTGAATTTGAAGCTTGTAGAATTTTGGGCTAAAAATCGAACATCGTTCAATTTTAGACCTAACCGGAACGCGAAAGCGTCAACTGAAATTTCGTTGAGTTAACTCACCTTTAAATAAATTATATTTATATCTGTGTTGTTATAGATTATTATTGAATGCTTGGATGATAATTGATAGTTTTAACGAAATATAGATTAGTGACAAAATTGTAGTGATTTAATTTAATTAAGCTTAACGTAGTTAAATTAGTTATACTTCATTTGGGATATCTATTTAGCAGAATAAAACCCTCCTCTGCTATAATTAAATTGAATAGATTATTTGGACATCTATCGAGCATAATAAATCACCATTATGTGCTTGCAAAGTAAAATGATTATTATTATTTGACTGTTTGTTTGGATTTGAATTCTCGCTTGATAGCAGATGGCATAAATAACCATTTTGTTGCAGGGGACAAAAAGGAGAAGTTGGAGTATTTTCGTAGCGAATAGGTCGCTACCGAACACTTCGAAAAATACACATACATATGTGTGATTTACCGGGAACTTTTATAGAGAGACGCAAACAGGTTTCTCGCTATTATTTATTTACTGTTATCTACATCTCATTTATATTCTTTTATTACTTATATTGATGTTCAGTTGAAATATCTGTGACATACTGTCTGAATTGTGTAAGTGTGATTATAGAAATTTTTGCCGTACCATCATCTATGAAATGTCATATTCTTAAAACTTCATGTGTGTTGATCTTATGCTTGTATTTTTTACTAAATAAATGTTTGGTTGCGTTTTTGCACTTTGAAAATTGTTTAAATTATATTTTCAAATATTTTGCGAATTTTGAAAATACAGGTTAGGTATTGATTAAAATTTATAAAAGATGTCATAAATTCGATTAATTATCTTTTGGGTTAATTAAAATGGTTAAAATTTATAAAAGATTATAAATTTGATTTATTTTCCTTCGGAATAATTAATGTAGTTTTAAATTCACAAAAGATTAGGAATAATATTTATTATCTTTTGGAATAATTAACGTTGTTTTAAATTCAAAAATGATTATGAATTTGATTTATTATCTTTCAAGATAATTAATTTTGTTTTAAATTTATTGATGACAGTAAATCTGGTTTATTATTTTTTTGGGATAATTAATGATGTTTATATACATAAAAAAATTATAACTTAATTTATTGTCCTAATTAATGTGGTTTCTAAATTTATAAATGATAGTTCATAAATCTGGAGTCTTTAAAAAGGAATGTTTAAAAACAAAGCTAGGTGCAACTTTTTAATACACTTAGAAATATAATTTGCCCCTTTAAAAGAATATTTTTAAAGAGCGTTTCAAAAATGTTTTACAAATATTTATAATGTGAAAATCAAGCATAAGTAAGAATCAAATGTTTTGAATCTTGATTCGTTTATTGGTGACACGTCGATTTGATCTGTTACCCAGCCTTTTGACCAGGCAGTATTTGAACAGACTTAAACAATCGACTCAGAAGAGCAAATGACGAAGAAATGACTCAAGGACTTTGAGAACATCATAAAAAGGATAGGTAAAAGAATTATCAAAAAATGAGCGAACAAAGTTGAAAATTTAGAAGTTCAAGTTTTTGGAAGGGTTGACTCGAAGCAAACCCACAAAATTCTCAAGTCCGACTCAAAGTAGGATAATATTGGAAAAACTCCAAGCTCGGCCTAGAGCAAACCATACAGAAACCTCAAGTCAGGGGTCGATACCGAGTCCTTGCAGGGGATCGGTAGCGACTCTTGAAAACTCAAGTCAAACACTCAAAAAACTCGGGTCTGACTCCAAGCACGACTCGGTACCGACTCCCAAGCAAGACTCGGTACTGACTCCCAAGCAGGACTCGGTTCCGACTCCGGATCACCTAGAGCAAGCAGTCAAAAACTTGGGTCTAACTCCAAGCAGGAGAAGGAAAACTCAAAACACAAAAATTTTAGAAAATCTCAGTTCAAGCCCCAAGTAAATGCTCAAATTTCTCGGATCGAACTTCAAGCAAGTTCAACCAAAGTTAAAACAGCCTAAACCAAGGAGAACAATAGTCCCCCAAGTTAGGGATAGGTACCGACCCTTGGGAAGAGATAAGTACCGACTCCCAAATCCTTCTTAGGTGGACCCAATCTTCTGCCTACATGCCTAAATCGATGCCAAAAGCCTATTTTCAAAATTGTTTTGTTGTTTCAATACGATTCTCTAGCGATCTTTATGAACACACAAATAAAAACTCCCAAATGACGACTCCCAACTAACGACTCCTGGTTACTAATGACGTGGCGCCTACTTTTTGAGGAAAACTGCTCTAAATCATGACTAACGGCTAGGAGATATTTGATGCAAGATTTGAGGTTCCCTACCTCTATAAATAAGAAGGAGGAATCATTTTTGGGGATCTTTTAGCTCTAGTTCCATTATTTCTTATATTCTTGTAACTCTGAAATTCTAAGTGCTGAAGTTGTACCAAGTCCTAAGAACTTCTGCCCCCAAGTTGTAAATCGGCAATAAAATCTTTAAGTGGATGTAGCCTTGCTTAGCCGAACCACTATAAACGACCATGTCTCTTTTCTTTCCTCATTTTCATTTATATTTCTCTTATATTTCTTCAATTTTGTTCTCTACGTAATCTTTGGGTGTTTGGCCAAGTTTTGGTCAAATATTTTGGTGCTTTCACTGAGAAACCGACTCTTATGCTATTTGGACCGTTGTCTACTACTAGATTGCGAAAAATCCAAGAAAGAGATCCAATTCCTTCTCAACTAGTCTCCCTACTACTCAGATTTGAATAAAGTTTATAGGAAGCTATCTTCAATGGCCTGCAGGAAAGACAAAAATGTCGCCTCCTCAAGAGCTACTGATGGAGCATAGAATGTTGACCATCAAATTCTAGGCCAAGCTTCACAGTAGGATCCCATGGATACCCAGAATCCCTCAGATCTCATCACTAGGATTGACTTTGAAAGGATGATGAAAGAACTGCAAGACAGTCGTGCAGAGTAGAACCAGCAAATCCAGGAGAATATGAGATTAATGAACCAACTGATCACTAGACACAGAAGGACTAGGAGAGAGCCAACTCCTCCATACTCGGAATTAGTAAGTTTCTCATCATCTAGCCATTTTTGAAGGAGAAAAGGCAATGGATAGATGCATATAAAGCAGGGATTTCAAGGCAGGAGTTGAGAACCAACCCCAACCAAGGTGCAGGAGTCAGTACCGATCCCACTTGAGGGTCAGTGCGGAGCCCGTTCACCGGGTTCAAGTCATCGACTCGGTGATGGCATGTAGCATGCATGCACCGTAACTGACCAGGGCATTGGAAGTCAGGAGTTTGCTGCTGAATTGCCCCCATGGAACGAACACGGAGTTTCTAGGCAAACGATTCCTCCAAAGCCAGAAAATCCTAAACAACAAGGCACGAATAGAGACTGTTTACCGGGCCAAGCTCAAGGAGTAGACTATGACTACCACAACCTTATAGCCATTCAAGGACCAGATTTGACTACAATAGTACGATGGCTTGTGAGAGAAAGCTAGAACCAAACTGATAACGACCGGGGCACTTCCCCTAGTCTGAATCCTTCCATAGAAGCTATTTTACACAAAGAATACCCACAGAGATTCAAGATGTCGACAATTCCCTTATACTCAGGAATGACAGATTCTAGACAACACATCATGAAATACGAATGACACATGGACTCTGCCAAGGCCACGAATGCCATCAATAAATGCTTTCCTATTTCCCTAGTTGGAGAAGCGACCATTTGTTTACTTGACTACCACCAAGGGTTATTTCATCATTTGACCAATTGGCAAGGAAATCTATCAAGCAATTTAGGAAGCACACGACTTGTCCCAATGATGTCATGTCAATATCTAGCTTATTCCAAGGACTGAAGGAGTCACTCAAGAATTTTCTACGGAGATTCAATATCGCAGTGACTATGGTGAGTAACCCTCAGGAAAATATAATATTGATGGCTTTGATCAGGGGGATCCACCCCGATATGATTTCGAAGAATGGTTATCAGGGAAGCCTCCCTCCTCTCTAGATCGCTTTTACAACAAGGTGGCCAGTACTTACGCAAGGAGGAGGCTCTATGGACTAGACAAGAGGATAGAACAGGCCACCAGGTTGAAGGAACTCAAAGCCACATTGCCGTGAAACAATTTGGAGCTAGTTTCGGGAACATAGCTGTGAATGTTCAAGACAAGAGTAGTGATCAGAGCAAGGGCCGTAGAGGGGCCCTAGACGAGAATCAGAATTCTAGGAGTCGACTGAGAGTCCCAAGATTTGACCCCTACACCCTTCTAAATGATTCGACTGAAAACACCTACTTAGCTACTCACGACTCGGAGCAATACATGAAACCAGTCCCGAGAGAGTCCACCGAAAGCGAGTGGAATTCTGGAAAATTCTGTAGATTTCACGAGACCCTTGGTCACAACACAAACGAATATAGACACCTCCGAGATATGATTGAAGAAATGATCCAGAATAAAAGGCTCCAACAATTTGTGAAAGCCCCGTAGGATGGCGGGCAAGGGACATCCGACCCCTAGTGAGGGTAGGCCTCTTCTAGTGCTAATGGACCTAAGCGGCCTGAGGGAAGACTGGTTATAAACTGGACCACAAATGGTCATCATCCAGTTGAGAAGAGCTGGAGCAAAACAGAATGGCAAGCATGACGACGTCATTTCATCCTAGAAAAAACTCTTTTTCCTATTTGCTTTAAACTTTTTCATAAGACAAACTCTGTTATTTTCTATTTTTAATGAATTTGCTTTTCAATCACGCAACTTAATCTTTGCATGCCATATAAGTTGTGAGACGTGACCAACTCGAATGAGACTTTCATATAAATAATGTAGGTGTTTAGGTACCTAGAGTCAGGCGCCAACCAAATTTCCATGGCCCATGGCCCGACCTTCAGAGCTCTAGCGAAATGAGCGCAATTCCACCACTCCATAGCCAACTCTTGCCCCCGATTCGGGGGCAAGCCCGTGATCCAAAGTGGATGTTACTCGACCATCCACTCTCAAATTCATGCCCAGAATTTTTTCCAAAACACTTACGCCCTGCTTGAGGCTCATCATGTTCGAAATTCAATCCAACGTGGATGTGACAAGATAGTCCACGCATTACCTCTTTCCCTCCATGCAGGGTCCACAACATAATTCGAGATGGATGTGACCGACCATCCATATCCTAGCCCTTTCCCTTGACCCGACAGGGAGGTCCAAAACATAATCCGAGATGAATGTGACTGACCGTCCATCTCCTAGCCCTTTTCCTTGACTCGACAGGGGGTACAAAACATAATCCGAGATGGACTTGATTGACCGTCCATTTCCTAACTCTTTCCCTTGACCCGACAGGGTGAGCATAACCAACAATTGATCGGATGTCACTGACCATCCGTCTCCAAACTCTTTACTTTGAATCGACAAACGAAGTTTAAACCAAAATGGATGTAACTGACCATCCATCAACTTAACTCTTTCCATTAAGCCGATAACGGGATTTTAAACACAAAAGGACATGATTCGACCAGCCATTGTCGAACTTGGGATGGATGTGACCTGACCATCTGCCTTCTAGCTCTTTTCCTTGACTCAACTGGAAGAGCATAAATCATAAAGCGAGCATAACTCGACCGTTCGATCCAAGGTGGATATGATTCGACCATCCATTAGCCTACGCTCTCCCTTGATATGATGAGAGGAGTATAAAATTAGAATGGATGTGACATGACCACCCATTCACCAACTTTGACTATTCAAACAAAGGCGGACGTGGCCTGACCGTTTACTCACCAACTTCTACCCTTGATATAGGAGCAGAAGCACAACCCGAGATGGATGTGATCCGACCATCCATAAGCTAACACTACCTATGGTATGAACATTGACCAACTCCTACCTTTGATCCAACAGGGGGAGCACCAGCTGAGGATGTGTGTAACTTGACCACTCATTTGCTAATTCATACCTTAGACCCGACAAGGAAGAGTATCACTACATAAGGATGAGACTTGACCATCCATATACTATTCCTGTTGACTTCTGACCAGGGGCAGAGGAATATCATCATCTTATAGCTGAACACGACAACTCAACATTATGGCTCATGCCTAGTGTTTGATACAACTTAAGGCTACGACCGAAAGCATGCCTTAGAATGGAACGATCAGAGTCGTTCGGTCACTGACCCATGACTTTAATCCACGACATCAGGGCCAGCCTCACTATAAAAACTTACCATTTCATCTTCCTCAACATCATCCTGAGCCTCCTTAACCTCCTGACTAAGGATAGTGGGCATGATTAGAACCAAACATCCTAGAATAAGATGTCGAACTGATAAATAAAGTAGGAATTGCTCAATCAGCAATCGAAATTAGTCGCCTTGACAACTGCTCTTCATTAGACTAGCTCGAAAACAACTTGTGATTACAATCCAGAAGAATTTAGCGATGACCCATAGACATACGAGCATGCTTGGGAGCCAATTACATACCCAACATACAATTTCCTTGATCGACGGAAATTGAATTCTTACCTTAGACATTCAAAAGAGAGAAAATATTTTAGATGACAAAGACCTATTAAATCAATCAACTTGCTCAATGTAACCAAGCACAAACAATTACCGAGAAAGTAAATCCCGATTTACTATGTTAGATATCGGCCATGCATCACAACAATTATCGAAGATGCTGAATGGAATCCTTCACAATGACCCTAACTTGTCTCGATTCAAAGTACATCATGTTCGCCACACAATGTACTTTATGGGGAAAATGTTATCCAGCCTTTTGATCAGGCAGTATTCGAACAAACTTAAACAATCAACTTAGACGACCGAATGATGGAGAAATGACCCAAGGACTTTGAGAACATCATAAAAAGGCAAGGAAAAAGAAATATAAAAAATGAGCGAAAAAAGTTGAAAATTTGGAAGTTCAAGTTTTTGGAATTGTTGACTCGAAGCAAACCCACAAAATTCTCAGGTCTGACTCGAAGATGGATAATTTTGGGAAAACTCCAAGCGCGACCCAGAGCAAACCATGTCGAAACCCCAAGTCAGGGGTCGGTACCGAGTCCTACCTAGGGACCGTTAGCGACTCTTGAAAACTCGAGTCAAACACTCAAAAAACTTAGGTCGACTCAAAGCGCGACTCTGTACCGACTCCCAGGCAGGACTCGGTACCGACTCCCGATGACTCGGAGCAAACAGCCAGAAAACTCGGGTGTTACTCCAAGCAGGTAAAGGAAAACCCAGAATACAAAAATCTTAGAAAATCTCAGGTCAAGCCCCAAGTAAACATTCAAATTTCTCAGGTCGGACTCTAAGCAAGTTCAACCAAAGCCAAAACAACCCAAACCAAGGAGAACAATAATCCCCCAAGTTGGGGATAGGTATGACCCCTAGGTAGGGATCATTACCGACTCCCAAATCCTCCTTGGGAGGATCTCATCTTCTGTCTATATGCCTAACCCAATGCCAAAAGACTGGCTTGTTTGTTTTTTCAATACAATTCTCTAGCAATCTTCATAAACTCCTAAATGACGACTTCCAAATGATGACTCCCGGTTACTGATGACGTGGTGCCTACTTTTTAAGGAGAATTGGTCTAAATCATGGCTAATGACAAAGAGATATTTGGTGCGAGATTTTAAGCTCCCTACCTCTATAATAGGAAGGTAGGGCTCATTTTGGGGATCTTTTGGCTCTACTTCTATTATTTCTTATATTCTTGTAACTCTAAAATTCTAAGTGCTAGAGTTGTACCAAGTCCTAAGAACTTTTGTCCCCAAATTGTAAATCAACAATAAAATCTTAAAGCGGATGTAGGCCTTGCTTTATGGAACCACTATAAACGACTGCATCTCTTTTGTTTCCTCGTTTTCATTTATATTTCTGTTATATTTCTTCACTTTTGTTCTCTACATAATCTTTGAATGTTTGGCCAACTTTTGGTTCAAACACGATCTAATTCCCATATACAATCATTCGTTTGCTTTCAATAGCCGATTCCTTAACTATCTATTTTGATATCATACCTTGTGCATCGACAATCTAAGACGATTTGTCGCTTATTTAGAGCATTGAAATCCAACACCATGGATAACTAAAACCAAAGAGTGAGTATGAGCCAAGCTATGTAGGTCGCACCCATTAGGATATATTCATATTTATCAAGAAAGTTGTTTGTAGCATGCATGCCTTGATGTGAGTATATTCGGATGCTCGTGTGAGGCGGTCCATCTTGGAAGTTTTCGAGAGTGATACGCTATTGGTGTGGGCTCTCAAGTATATTTTATCTAGAGTTATGCTTTCGGTGTAGGAGGCGCACATTCCTAGTCATGTTGGATAAACTCATTCTCCTTGTTTCGATTTGAACTTTGGAACTATTCTTTTCTTCTTTTGTGTATCGTCAATTCAAGATGATTTGTTGCTCATCTGAGCATTGATATTTTTTGTCGGAGATGACTAAAACCAAAGATCGAGTGTAATCTAAGCTATGTAGGATAGGGTACTTTCACATCTACTCCATATTGGATTCGGTGGTATGCGTTCGAAGATGTGAAATACTGGAATTCTTTAAAAGGTTGGTGGATTCCTGCTTGGATGTATCCAAGTGTCGTCGAAGTTCTCAAGTATATTTCCAGAGGTACACTTTTGGTAAGGGGGCATGTTGTCCTAGTCATTGTTGTAAAATATCCCTTTCCTTATTTGATTCAAATCTTTGAATCATTCCCTTAATTGAATTGAGAAATGTTTGGAGATCTTTTCGATGTTTAATTATTTGTGTCCATCATTTACGTTTGGATTTTGATCTCGATTATACCCATTCTTTCAAGTTGGATTTTGTTCTAATTATTTCCATTTTTCATCTATGGATGTTGTTCTTGTGAGGTAAAAACCCGTTCCGCGTTTAGAGGCGTGGTCTCACAGAATTATTATATGTTCGTCTTATTATTTGAGTTTTCTCATGCTAGTTTTTTAAACTGATCAGGGTGTATTTTAATATAATGCTCGGGTCAGATCGAGTATTTTTCTAGGTTGTCGTTCGTGGGATATGGAGCTCATGGATAGAGATGGATGTTCACCTACCATAATATTTTTATTTTCCACTATATCATTACATATACCTATCAGTAATTGTAAGGTCAAGAAATTATAACTGTCCAGCTGATTGGATTTGTTTTTAACTCTGATGTACTTTGTATCTTGGAGTGACAGTTTATGCTGTCTTTATTATATTATATGTTGTCGTTTCCACTGTGAGATTCTGTTCCTCCTGTTTGTTCTTTTTTTTTACCCTAACAATCCGCCTTTCCGTCAGTTGGATGTTCGACATTGGAGTACTGTGGATGCATTTGGTGTTGATTTCAATGGTTGAGAAGGCAGGTCATTACAGAATCTTCCAAAATGATATGCAAAAACACCTTATTAAAATGTTTAGTACATAATATGTAAGATGGATTCCTTATGCATTAGAAATAGGAATTATCATACATGTTATGTTGTCTACAATATCATGATTTGTTTATGTATTTGATACATGAACTAAATATCAAATCCAAATTGATATCATTAAATGGTTGTTTGAGGTATTCTCGTGTATTTTTGAAATGCTAGAGAATTGTTTACAGAAACAAGAAACTCTCTATAAAGGAGTGTTCAGACTTAAAATTTCATAAGTAATATTGAGTATAAAACGTCAATAATAAATTCAAGTTAAAATCTTTAAATTGGAAATGTTCCAAATGAAAGACGGTGGCTGATTCAATAAAAATGCTAAGTACATCGCCTTGAATAGTGCTACAATAAAAGAAATGTATATAATAAATGCACAAATTTATAATCGAGTCGAGGATGATTCCAAATGTTAAGAATCACATAACATTTTTATATGATAACAATGTCACGATATAGTTCATAACATAACCTAGAGCTCATTGTAAGTCAAGAGGCATACTCTGAATTGTTCCACATAATAAAGGTAGTTTATCAACATCGGAGAGAGTCAATTTACAGAGTAGATAATTTAAACGTTATAGCATACCCATTTGTTGAGGGACTGACCCAATTGGTTTTGAGAAAGCCAACTGGAGAAGTTAGAATAAGATTCCATAATTGACCCCAAGTGCAAATGTGAGATTGATAGAGTTAGGGGTATGCCCTATGGGCAATTATGTAATTCGTTACATATATCTAACTCGTTGACCAATCTTATTTGAAATAAAGGTATTTTGTTTCTATTATATACTTGATATAATGTGTTATATTAATTAATTAATTTAATTAAAAGTATATTTAATAGAAAATTCATAAATGGTATGTTTTGTGATAGTAGTTACAAAGTGTTGTAACCGTAAGTAATTTATCATAATGAAAACAAACATACCATTTTAAATGTTCCTAGTCAAGATGAATCAAGACTGAATATCGATGTATCCGTTGAGACTAGAGTACGTAATGCTTTCCAAATATTAGGCAGTATATTACTCATGACTGCTGGGTGTACCTTGGGGTTACATACTGATAGTAATTGACTAACCATGGAATGACTCACTCCGTAGTTTTCTTTTGGTTAATATAACAAAGATTAAACTGAAAATATCGATGTGACTGAATTAAATAGTTCTCTCGATTTGAGAATACCATGAATCTTCAATATGAAAGCTCTGCTTTGATTATAGTCAAATCATGACACGATGTCCATCGAGTGACTATAGTCAGGTCGAGTAGAAGTATTAGAAAAGAAGCAATGTTCAAGAGAGGATTCGTCTCCTCAGTTATATGGGGTTAGTATCACAGTCAACTCAAAGTCTCTGGCCAGAGCATTTCAGTTAATAATAGTTGTTATTATTGAAACGATGACTTTGTGTTTGGACTATAGAGTTGAATATGGATGATACTGGAATTTTGATCATTACAAAATTTCATAAGTCCAAAGTGAGATAGTTTTGATGAAGAGAATTGATATACATATAAGTCACAACTCGGTAACACTTAATAATATAAAATTGGATTTTATTGAAACTAAGTGATAAATTTGGCTAAAATGTCACACCACCTGCTAAGTGACGTTTGAACATTAACATTCGAATAGTTCGATGGTAACCACAGATCGAATTTACACCCGATGAGTCCCACAACCGGAATGATGAATTCTTTTTAGACCTAATGATTTAATTAGTTTATAATTGTTATAAGTTAATTAAATTAACTAGTATTTATGAAATATTAATTATAAAATTTTGAATATTATTTGAGGAATAAATATTATAGTATAGATTTATAATAGTTATAAATATATCGATCAATATGCGATATCGACAAGCAATTAAATTAGATTTAATTAATAATATTTACTTGGTCATGATATTTTAAAGTTAGGAAATTTTTTCCGGATTTTTCTCTGTCAAAATAATACTTTTAATTAATTGATTGATTTTTTAAAATATAAAAAATGATTTTTAAATTCTGAATTTTTGGCAGAGAGTTTATATGATGATAAAAAAATTATAAAGTTTAAAATTTTAATTTTCGAAACATATTTAATTTTATATGATTTATTTAATTAGTATATTGATTCAAATAATATTAAATAATCGTAAATAAATATTGATAATTAATTTGAAGCCGCCGAAAAATATAATCTACGTAGATATGCATTTATAAAATAGAATTTCAACTATTAACATGATATGATGATATAATTAAATGCAGGTCATATAATTAAAATTAGGCAATACACTAATACATACGTATATTAATTAATAAATGATAATAATTAAAACAAAATTTATTTAGATGTGCACTTTGGATCTATATATAAAAATGTGTTTTTTAATAAATTAAAATATACATATAACCAAGCTATATGCGACAACATTGATGATACATATAAAATCTCGCCTAACTAGCAATATAATGATATATATATATATATATATATATGAATAATATAACATTATCCAAAAATTACAAATTTAGTAAATACATACCTAATACTAATTCCTTAGAGCATACCTTTTAGTGATGAATTCTCCCTCATTAGAAATCTTATCGATTCGGCAGATTGCTAATCTTTGAACCATAGACCTTTAGCTATCCAATAGCTGTCGCCTTTTGAATTGATTTGAGATGAATTTGTTGAAGGTCCTTGTTGATGAGTTCGACCAGCAATGATGGGGAAATGGCAACCAAAAGTTCCTACATTAGGGTTAGGGAAACTTTATAATGGAAGAAATAGAAAGAAATATGGATTACATCTCATACCATTTCTCATCAAATCTCAACCATCCATCTCAAAATTTGAATAATATAACACGAAAATATTTTTATTATTATTTTATTGTATTTCAAATAATTAATATATATATATATATAAATATTTTTAACGCGATAAATTATTATCTAACATTTTGACCAGGTGATATTCGGACAGATTGGACAAGTCAAACTTGGAGTTATCAAGGCAGTAAGCCCAAAGAGATAGCCCAAGAGTCCAGAAACCAAGCACAAATAGAGCTACGAGGAAAATGCCAAACCAACTCAAGGCGGGAAAACCAAAAACCCACATAAGTGTTGGTTCGCTATTGATCCAACACCCTGGATTGGTACCGATCCAACTTTCCTCCACTAATAGGTCCCATCTTCATCCTACATACTCTATTCGATGCTAAAAACCAACTCCAAGTGTTGTTTTGCTGTTCCAATACAATTCTCTATCGATCTCCATGAAATCATGAATCAGCAACTCTGGTCTTCCACGGATGCATCATTTAGACATAGAAACAAGCTAAAATTGATATAAACAACTATAATATCATGAAGCTAACTACAAGACGAACCAATGTAAAGATTTCAGGGCAATATCTGAGGCTATCTTATGGGTCGATACCGATCCAAGCCCCTTTATGTAACAACCATGGTTTTGGTGATTACCTGAAAAATTAAATTATAACGGTGGTTATAATTTAATAATAGAAAAATAAAATAAATTGGAATTGGGAAATTTGCTAAAATTGTTTATTTTGAATAAACAATGAGTTTTGAATAAATAAAATGGAATCAAGATGGTAATGTTGGTAATAAATGGTGAATAATGGTAATATGTTAATTTGGGTATTACTTGAATTAATTAAGTGAGATAAAAGAATTAATTCAATAATAATTCGTTGAAATAAATAAATAATGTTGGAAATAAATGTAAAATGTTGAAAATAAAGTTTTAAAAACTTTATTATGTTAGTTTGTGATAAAAATGAAAATTATATGGTTTTAATTTGGTAAAATGCAATAATTTTGCAAATTATTGCCAAATGTTGAATTTTTTAAATTTTAATGAAGTATTAAAATTTTATATGGTAAATAATGTAAATAAATGGTGGAATTTTATTTAAAAACAATAATTAGATGTAAAAATGATGTTAATATGGTTTATTACATTTAATTGTACAAGAAAATAATTTTTTGTGTAAATTTTGGTTGTTAAAATAGAGTTTTATATAAATTATAGTGTAAATTGAGTATTTAATTAAAAATGGAGTTTTAATAACGGAAAATAATTTTATGGCTAAATTATCTTTTATTTGTTGATAAATATTTTGTGAACATGAAAATATGCTTATTTGATTTTTATGAAGTTGAAAACATGTTAGTATAAATTGCTTTGGTTAAAATGTAAGTTGTAATTATGTAAATATAGGTGTTTTAGTGTTTTAGAGATAATTAGATTATTAAGCAAATTGTTTTCCTATTGGGTTTAGGCCCAACATCCATCTTAACTAAGAAGAAAAAGCTTCTTCTTCTCAAAACATTGGTACGTACAGTAAACAAAAAGAAACCAGAAAAAAAGAGCTAAAGTTATTTTCTCTTTGAAAACCTAAATCCAATCTTCAATTTCTCAATTTCTTTGCTATTTAATCAAATTGAAAACATTAAACTTAGGTAATCAATCTAAAATCAAAGATAATTTCATCAATTTCTGATTTTGAAAACTTGTGTGGTCTATAACTTGTGTTTCTTCCTTGCATGTCTATATACTGTCACTTTTCAGGTTCCTTCAGCTGAAACAAGCCAAAAGCTCATATCTTCTTCAAGATTTGTTCAAGTTTGCTCAACATTTTTTCAAGGTGAGTTACATACTCACAAATTCTAGCATAAAAACTTGTTTGCAAGTTGAAAAATGCTCCAAAATTGCTTATTGTAAACGATTTTCTGTAGTCGAAAGTTTACAATGAAAACAGGCTGTGAGTTCAACTTTGAGAGCCTATATCTCTCACGTTTCTTATCCTATTTGTATCAAACTTTTTTTTTGTTGATATTATTGTTTTTGATCTATATGCCTGCCAAATTGCAGATCATTCCGACCTTTGTAGGTTATATAAATTTGCTGTCGAACATTGAGTCAGAGCATGTTTTGCTCCAGCCGTTTACAGTGAAAACAGGCTGTGAGTCGAACTTCGAGAGCCTATATCTCTCACATTTCTTATCCGATTTCTATCAATTATTTTTTGATAGTATTGTTTTTGAGCTATATGTTTGCCAAATTTCAGGTCATTCCGACCTTTGTAGCTTATATAAATTTGCTGTCGAACATTGAGTCAGAGCATGTTTTGCTCCAGCCGTTTACAGTGAAAACAGGCTGTGAGTCCAACTTTGAGAGCCTATATCTCTCACGTTTCCTATTTGATTTGTATCAAACTTTTTGTTGTTGATAGTATTGTTTTTGAGCTATATGCAAGCCAAATTTCAGGTCATTTTGACCTTTGTAGCTTATATAAATTTGCTGTCGACTTTGAGCCAGAGCATGTTTTGCTCCAGCCGTTTACAGTGAAAACAGGCTCTGAGTCTAACTTTGAGAGCTTATACCTCTCTCGTTTCTTATCTGATTTGTGACAAACTTTTTTGTTGATAGTATTATTGTTGAACTATATGCATGTCGAATTTCAGGTCATTCCGACCTCTGGAGCTTCTAGAAATTTGCTGTCGAATTTTGAATTGGAGCATGTTTTACTCCAGCTGAAACTTTCTAAGTTGTGTCACATAAATTTTTGAAGCTATTTCCTGCATTTTTCTGAAGTCGTTTGGGATGATTTCAAAAGGCAATTAACTCCATAATGGAGTGCGGACATTTACAGTAATTCGCCAATCGAATTGACAATGTTTGTGTTGAGTTTTGGACCATTGATTTCATTGTTTTTTGATGATTTCGTGCAAGATATAAACTATTTTCAAACTGAATTTCCTTACATAATTAGATTTCAAAATAATTTTTTTCTAATTAATTTCTAAAAAAATAAAATAAAAACATATTACCAAGCTATTTTAAAATATATAAATTATATTATCCCTGATATAGTGAGAATTTTCAAAGAAATGGTTTCAAATAATTTTCTATAACGACCTGGTATTTTCAACCATTCGCATCCGCACGTGTCGGACTTGAATTGCTCAAAATATCAGATTGTTAATTCATATTTGGTAAAACTCAGCATATACAGTAAATAGAATCAATCACAGACACAGAGTAATATAAAATAAGCAGTAGAATAGATAAATAGTAGTTCATGAAGCTACTACATAAACATCAGAGTTTGAAATAAAATACAACGGAATATCTCAAATAAAGTGAAGTCTCGAATGCAAACAGATGACATCTCTGAAGAAACCAACTGGAAAAGCTGAATAAATAAGACAGATCTTCAAGCAATGCTCCAATCTCCGAACGATGAGTCTCAAATGCTGTGACACTCAGTCTGACCCGAGCGTAAAGCAAAAACACAAAACACTCGAGTCAGGATTAACATTCTTATATTAATAAATTTAACTCAAGTGAAATACCAACTGAAATACAAGTAACTCAAAGGATGTTTGGGATAACCATCCTCTAAGTATCCGTGGAACTATCTACTATGTAATAATATACGCTATTATAATATGTCTATAGTAAAGTAAAAGTATTAAAATAGCATTAAGGCGTTACCCATATCCCCCTTAACAAATTTTATATATTCTTATAGTCTATACAGTACCGTAACTCCCCCCGTAACTGGAGGGCTATCAGAGAGCACTCCATAGGTATGGTACAAAACAAACTCGTAGAAGGCGATATAGGGCATATGAACATGACACACGAGGAAATGCCAGGGTAGATATACCGTTTGCGGATCCGGACTGGTGGTAACGCATAGCAGCTACTACCGCCCACCTCGGACACACTCCCATATCAAAAATTGAGGGGTGGCCACCAAAACAATCACAAAAGCAATAGAATGGTATCAAAGAAATGTGCCCGATAAGAGGAATGATCTCACTTGGCTCGGCGTGGCTCCCGGTTTTAGTCACATCTAAGCTAACTCACGAGAGTCAGGGTCACGTCATACCATATAGAATCATCGCCAGACCATCCTACTTCATTTCTGGAATCTCCACCACGTACACAGTTGTTAAAGTGGTTTTCGGTATTGGCAGAGAGTATGATAATATCCGATCACAGTCTCTTTAACAACCAAACGTTATTATAACACCATGGTCATTTCATTTCAAATCATATTTCAAAACCAAAATATCATAACTATTTCAAAACCATATCAATACGATATCATTATCCATTTCCAAAATCATAATACTTTCCAAAATGTTAACACTTTTGAAACTATAATATTTTCGAAACCATAACATTTAGGAAATCATGACACTTGGAAATCATAACACTTGCCTTAAAACAGTTTAGATATCAATAATAGTATATAAAATAAAATAGTTTATAAAATAAAATAGTTTATATAAAATAGTTATAAGTTAAAATAGTTTATAATAAAATAGTTAGTATACTAAAATAGTTTATATTAAAAATAGTTTATATTAAAAATGATTTATATTAAATTAGTTTACATCAAAATAATTTTTAAAGTAAAATATATAAATAATTTTAAATATAATTTTAAAATACTTGATATGATTTAATAGTTTCCTCAAATTTCCCAAATCAATTCACATCAACTCGAATTCCAAAATTCAAAATTTAATTCATTCTCAATTCATCAATTTCAATTCAATTTAGTTTCTAAATAAACCATTCAAATTATATCTATTTCAAATACAGCTTTGAACCACAAAGTAAACCATTTCAATTTCGATATATTTCAAAGCTTTAAATATTCCACATTTTCAAAACTAAATTGATAATTCCATATATATCTTCTTCTTTTTTTGGCAAAGCCAGCGGGGTTGACTGGACCCCTACCAGTTTATTGCAACACAATAAAAGAGAACATAACAAAGAAAAAAGAGAGAAAAAAGAAAAAAAGGAGAGAACTAGACAAAAATACAATTGAAAAAACAACAAGAGGTCAGGCCCATCCAAGAATCAAACTGTCAGGGAAAACACGGTTGCAGTTCTTCAATTGCATGTGGGTGGCTTTCTTAACATCATGCCATAGAAATTCCATCTTCTTCCTTTGCTTTTCAAAAACAATTGCATTCCTTTCCTTCCATATGAGTCTCATGTATATTTTCAAACATACAACTAACACTCTAGATCCATAACATCTCCATCTCGTAGCCTTGTAAATGATACTCCACACCATACTCGAACTACCGGTAGATAGCTTATAACCAGTAATGCAACTGATGCAGTTCATCAAGTACTTGAGTGCAGGGCATTCAAAAAAAAGGTGATCAGCGCTTTCCTCATACAAGTCACAAAACAGACACATAGGAGAGCAAAGCAATCCAATACTGTTTAATTTACTTCTGGTAAGAAGGGCCTGATTTAACACTTTCCACATCATCAAGTTTTGAGAAGGGATAGAGTCATTCGACCAGATAACAGTGAACCACTTGGTTGCTGGAAGTGGAGAAAAATCAGAACAAAAATTGTACACACATTTGACACTGTGTGGCTTCATGTCCCATGAGACAGCATCAAGCTGATGGGTAGTGCAGAATTTGGCTTGGATATCAGTCCACATGACTTTGAGAATTTGATTACTAGTATTTGGCAACTGCAACTTCCCTTCATGTAAATAATCATTTACTTTTGCATCATAGCGAATGCCAGATTGTTGTATCTGTTGATAATCACAAACTTTGGAAAGAATAAGACCCTTACTTGACCATGGTTCATCCCAGAAGCTAACCACAGAGTTAGCAGTAACTTGATATTGAATAGTAGGAAGATAAACTTGTCTAAGCTTCAGAATGTTTCTCCATATCCAGCTACTGTTTTGAGATATGTCCATACACCAAAAGGATTTGGACTTGATGTAATGTAGCCATATCCAATTAACCCATATAGTATCTCTCTTGTTGATAATGGCATCAAAATGAGAACTTATTGCAGCTTGGTTCCACTTCCTAGGATTAATAACACCAAGACCTCCAAGCTTCATGGGATTTTCAATTTTTGAAAAGGAGCATGGTATCAACTTCCTATTATGAACACTACCAGTCCAAAAGAATCTAATCATGGCCGACCTAACAAGTTGCATCAGCTTCATCGGGAGGATCAATGAACGAGCCCAGTAGACCAGAAAAGAGAATACAACAGAATTGATTAGGACAAGTCTACCACTTTGAGATAATTGTCTATTCACCCAGGCACTCATAACAAAAGTAATCTTATGGTATAATGGAATACAGTCAGCATTAGTAATTCTTTTAGAGATTAGGGGGAGACCGAGGTACCTCATATCATTATCCATGCAAGGGAAACCAATGTGTTGATATAGAGCAGCTTTCAGAGCATCACTAACACCCACAACTAGCATGGATGACTTTGCTTGATTAATAGAAAGTCCTGTCATACAGTAAAAGGACTTCAGAGCTACCTTTATGCCAGTCAGAGATGGTATTTCAGGCTTAGTAAACAACATCACGTCATCAGCAAACATTATAGAGTTTATTTGAAGTGTAGAGCACTTAGGATGGAACTTTATTAATTTCTGAGAGAATTTTGTGTTAAGAATAACAGTGAAAACTTCTATAAACAAAAGGAATAAGTAAGATGATAGAGGATCTCCTTGACGTATACCCTTGCTACTACCGAAAAAACCCACAGGTCTACCATTAATAACAACAGAATAGGTTGGGGAGGAGATACACACATATATCCAAGACACAAAAATTCTAGGGAATCCCATGATTGCCATAATTCTAACTAAAGAAGACCAGTGAATAGAATCATAGGCTTTAGAAATATCAATTTTGAGGGCAGCTGCAGGGGTAACATTACTTCTACAATAATCTTTAAGCAACTCTTGAGCTAGAAGCACATTGTCGAGAATATTCTTGGATGGAATGAAAGCAGCTTGGTTCATTGAGACAACAGAAGGGATTACACCAACCAGACGAGTAGCAAGAATTTTTGAGATACATTTATATATTACATTACAGCAGGAGATAGGCCTGAAAGAGGAGACACTAAGAGGAGGAGTAACTTTAGGGATTAGAGCAATATTTGTGCAATTAACTTCCCCAAGAAGCTTGCATTTTGAAAAGAAATTGTGAATAGCTTGACAGAAATCACGGCCAAGCACCCCCCATGTTGATGTAAAGAAAGTCACGTTAAGGCCATCAGGGCCTCCAGAAGAGAGTTTGTTCATAGAGAAAAGAGTATCTTTGATTTCCTCATCAGAAACAGGCCTAATAAGAGTGTTAGCTTCCTGAGTGAAAATGCAAGGTAAGGCAAGAGATGAGATTTGATCAAGATCTGGAGAGAAGCCAGAAGAATTGCCAAGAAGAGTTGAGAAGTAATCAACAAAAGCTTGGTCAACAGTTTTAGCAGTAGAACATAGGGTACCTTGTTCATCTAATATACTGTAAATATTATCTCTAGCATGCTTTACCTTTAATGCATCGTGGAAAAACTTAGTATTCCTGTCACCTTCAACAATCCACTTATTATGCAGTTGTTGCCTCTTCATGTTTGCTTCCATGCTAAGAGCATTATTAACATCACTGAATAATTTGGCTTCATCAGCAGCTGCTTGTTCATCGTGGGGATGGTTCATCATATATACTTGTTGTTTCTGCAGCTGTTCCATAAGTGTTGTTGAAAGCAAGCTGCCAGTTCCAAAGGTGGAAGAAGCCCACAATTTGATCTCCTGTTTAATTCTTTTCAATTTCCTGCAAAACTTATCTTATTTTAACTTCATTATTATTTAGTTTTTTTTGAAATATTCACTTAATAAATCCAATATCATTTAAAGCTAAATATTTCCTTTGGTTTATTTAAACTTGAAATATCCATTTAATCACTTTAAAATCAAAAATCAAGTCATAAATCATATCTTTAAAATTTCAAATTTAATAAGTTTCAAATCAGTTTTATTTAAGTAAAATTCAAATTAATTTCAAATTAATTTCTATTTCTCTTTCCAACTTAGTTTATGAAAATTATCATAAATCTATATTAAAATATATAATATCTTGAAATCAATATTTATTAAAACCACATATATTTCTTTTCAAAACCTTGGAAATCATTTTTTCAAAGTATATATACATATAGACCAACGGTGCCTGTATATAATTTTCTATCCTATGGTCAAGTGATACGAATATTTATCATTTCAATCCGCAATTTAAAAATCTACGAGTATATATCTTTTCAACCCGCAATCCCAAATTCAATTCGATGAAAATCGTTTGGGTTTATCATTTCAACCCATAACGATTTTCTCCTATTCTACAAGATCGTTCGGGTATGTATCATTTCAACCCATAGGGAATTTTATACTAACAGGGAACTTGCAGAGTGAGAACAGTTATGATAATAAATATAACATATCAACAACAGACATACATCATCAATAACAATTTAAATAAATTATACCTGATAGGATATGGTGTCATATGTCACAGGTGAACAATTCAGATAATAGCATATCATATATAGCAATTATAAAATTAGCAGTTCAATTTAGCAGCATATTTCAATTATCGTTTCAATTGAAATCAAATTTAATAAATATAAGAACGTTAATCGTGAGTGATTGCTCACCTTTCGAGGCTAGAGAGATGAACGGAAATGGAAGTGAATTGTGGATCCAAACACGAATTCCAAAACGGAACAAGATGGGCATGAATTCAACGATCAAAGCTGATAAATAGGAAGTGATAAAACGAATCAGAACCATCATGATATAACTGAAACAAAATATACGTTATAATTTTTCTTTGAAACCAAAATTTTAAAATACACATTTAAAATAATATCTATAAACTGCAATATATAGATCTATGCACAACAGAATGTAATGTATACTCAACGTGTAATATAACTAATATATATAGAACTAATATAAACTTATATACACTTTAGTACCCATTATCAATATATATACAGTATTTAAAGTCAATATCTGTATACACATACTATAGAATGAAACACGTATTATATAAACATATAGCCATCATAGATTGCACAGTATAAACAACCTTTATATATTAAAACTAATATCTTATGTACACATCTATATTAAACAAGACTCGAACAACTACTATATAATATAATATATATAATACTTAAATTTTCTCTCAGGTGAAGGTAGACAGCAAAGAAAATGTACATTCTTAATATAATAAGGTGTTCAAAATCAAACACAACGTATTATACTTTTCCTTTTATATGAATCTCTTATATAATATACTACGGTATATATAACTGTAAATATATATGCGTGCGAAATCATTTATTTCAAACAATATACAATACTGTCACAACAGTAAATATATAAACCAATCCAAAAGTAAATTATATAAAATCTGAAAACAATGTAGAGATAAAATACTCATATATTATAGTATCAGCAGATAATAAAAGAAACTATCAATATATATATATATATATCTTCTTTTTAAAATAAAATATATAGTAAACATTTATACATCAACTATCATAATATATATATATAGCTAATAGGAAAATAAACCCATGTGCTAAACGTATAAAATAAACCGTAAGATATATATATATATATACCTATTTGTAAAGGTGAAGGACTGTCACTGCATATCAAGATATATATATATATATATATCCAACAAAACAAAGAGCTCCTGGAAATCAAAACAGAGTACAGTGCTCACATATCCCGCGAAGCAACCAAAGACATTAACGCAATATGTATTACTTCATAATATAGACATATATATGGTTCGAATAAGCATGAAGTGGGGAAGAGGAACGCTCGGCGAGGGGCTGCCGCTGTGCTCAGGTGGTAAGCTTGATGCATCGTGGGTCGGCACTGTGATGGAGGGGCCGGCCGAGCAAGTGGAGGCCGGTGGGGACCTAGCGTGAAGGAGCGGCTGTCTACGGGTAGCCGTGAGTGCTGACGCGAGGAGGTGGAAGGGCGATGTTTGAGTTTGGAGATGTGGCACTGGAAACTTAGGCGCGGGGAAGATGGTGATGGTCGGTTGGTGGAGAGGGAGGTTCGGTGAAAGGGTTTGGTGTCGGCTGCAAAATGGATGATGCGTGGAGTTTTATTTTTCTTTGAATATAAAGAGCAGGGATAGAAGAAGAGAGGAAGAGGAGTACAACAATGCAGCATAAAGAAAATGTGGAGGAAGACGAAATGAGGAACATAATAGAAACGTACTTGGTTTGAATGAGCAGAGACACTGAAGAAGCGAATGAATATATCATAGAAAAAGGATAAAGGAAATGTCAGCTGTCATGTGTTGATTGAGCTGAAAAGTTAATAAAGCAATTCATTAATTGCTTGGGCTGCGCGGTTCACATCTTGAAAGCAAAGAAGAAGAAAAATCAAATGTCACAATTTTTCGGTACCGATCCTGTTCTTTTCGTTTCCATCGCGTGCTGGACCTCAAAAGATAGAAATAAATATAATGCGGAGATCAGCACGACGAGACGGGTAGAACGGCACACAAATATCAGTGGTACAATCATCTTATCAAAAGTCGATAGTCGTACCGGAAATGCTGCTAAAATGTCAGAAATAAGATAAACGAAGTAATAACAGTCCAAAATTGGAGAAACGAAATATGATGTCTCACCCAGAAGATGATTTACAAATTTATTTTGCAAAAATATTCAAGTTTGGAAAACATTTTATTATCATCAAATATTAACTGATTTGAATTGAAATAAAATTACACAGTAAAATAAACATTCATATTATCAGATGAAAATTTATCATTTACTATGTTTAATCAGACGTATTCCAATTATCAAATTTTTATTTCCAAATTTTATTATTTAACATTTCACAAAAATTCAATTAATTAAATAAATAAAACCGCTAAATTTTTACGGGTCGTTACACTTTCAGAAAATCGTTTTCAAAACACGTTTTCTCGAAGTATATTTTCTATATAAAATGACATGTTTTTGCTCTCTTCGGGAGAACGAGAAAGAGATTTAAACGATGTAATAAACTACGTGGTATGGGACGCGTATGTTTATTATATCAGGTTAAATCCGGACTTGTTCGCTTGAAGCGACACATTCCGATGGTGGTGATGCCGGTACTAGGCTGGTGGGCTATACATTGACTGGCGGATCAAATATTTGACTGGTGGGTCGATTAAAAGTCTGGTGGGACTTTATTTAGACTGGTGGGTCTATTATAGTAACTGGCAGACTTCGGCCATTTATTAAAAAGCATGCGACGGTGACATGGATCCATTTTTATTATATATTTTGGTGATTTTTTTTAAATGTTTTCACCTTTTATTTAGTGTTGGTAATATACATAGCCTTAGTGCTATATAGTGATTTTATATACAAGGTGATTACATTTATGGTGCTTGGATCTCTTATACAAGTTCTATATGGTATTTTGGTGATTTCCACCTTAGTGTTTATTGGTGTTGTGATTTTCTATCGCTTAACCATAATAAGTGAGCGAAATTGGTGTTGACGGAAATAGATGTTATTTATTACAGGAGATTTATATGTTGATTATGTAAGTTGAACTATATCTCATATACACAAGTTGCTTATATACCATGTTGACCCCTTCTATTTTATAGAACCGTTGTCTATATGAACTTATTCACTATCTTATCATGCACTAATACTGCTTAAGCTAGACTGACCTGGTGTATGTTATGTACTCGGGTCAGATCGAGTTGTTTCAGGTTAGTCCCTGTAGTTGATGCTCATCTTGCCATTGCTTCCACATATGGACTACCCTAGTGTCTTCTTGTGTGTAGTGAATGTATTAGCGTTTTGTTTGGTGTATCACTCTGATGTATTATATTCTTTTGGTGACTCGATGTATATGGTTCATAAGAATCGAGACTATGTTGTACTTGTATGTTGTACTCCTGTTGTATCTGTGATCATGTACTTATGTATTACTGTTCTATGATCTGCGATCTGTGTATTGTTAAAAGTTTTGTTCTGATAGATCTATTAGCCACTGTAGTTTTTTTAAACCTATATCGAACACGGTCGATCCACTAAAAAAATGGAGCATTTAATCGACGTGTTCGATATTCGTTTAAAGCAAAGCTTACGGATGGTCGCTCCTAACCAGCCCTATTCTCCGCATCAGCAGATGGTATTACCTAGTAATACTCTTTGTTAATGTGGGTCTCGGGGTGGGGCGTGACATCGGATCAGTATCAATCCACATAGGTTAATGAGGTACCCTCCTATTCTTTTGGGGAAATGGTCCATGGCATGGAAAACGAGGTGGAGATCTTATGGGCGAGATTTTAGGCTCTCTGTTTTTCTAAATATGAGGTTAGGACTCATTTTTCAAGAACTTTTGGCTCTTGTTCTTCTCTACTCTTAATTCTTGTAATCATTGTCGGAGTTGTACCGACCCGTAAGAATTTCTGCCTCTAAGCCAGAATATAAGCAATATAATCATTAAGTGGACGTAGGCTTGGATTTGCCGAACCACTATAAATTGTTATTTCCTTTCTTACTTGTTTTCATTTAGTTTTCTTCACTTTTTATTCTCTACTTAATCTTTTGGGTGTTTGTGCCATTATTGGTTCAAACATTTTAGTGCTTTCATTGAGAGTTCAACTCAGGCTACTTGGATCCGTCATCTACTATTGGATTTCTTAATTCCAAGAGATAGATTCAATTTTCCAATTCTATATTTTACGATTCAAATTTCCAAAAATCTAAGAGAAGCTATTTGCAATGGCCCCATCAAGAAGAGACCGTTCTACCAATTCCAGAGCTACTACTGAAGCTGAGAACTAGAATGTTCAGCATGTAGATGAAGCTGTCCAACCAACTCAACCGGAGATCCAGAATCCAGCTAATGTCGTAACCAGAGTGGAGATGGATCGGATGATGAAGCTTATGGAGGACAAATTCTAGGAGAGTCATAACCCGATGAACCAGCAGATGCAGTAGAGCATGAGGCTATTGAATGAACTAATACACAACATTCGTAGGAGAAGTAGGAGAGCTTCTAGCTCGGATCTGAAAATTCATCATTATTCGAGTAGAGACAGAGGGACATGAACCGGAAAAAGACTCAGAACACACATTTGGAAGTTCATACCAAGGAGGAAGACAAACTCAGGGCACAAGTTTGTGGATCGCTACCGACCCAAGAGCACGGGTCGGTACCGACCCAACAAATGGTGGGCCCAGAGATTGTCATTTGGAAGGAGGCATGGACCTGGCTTCTAGTCACGCTGTAGATTATTAGAATTCAAAAAATCGTGCTCCTGCTGATGATACAACTCACGGGAATCAAATAGGGGGGACTGTTGGACGAATAGATCCGCCAGAGGCTAAGGAACCTAGGTACCGAGAACCAAACCGAGAGCGTTCGCCGGGACGAATACTTAGGGTAGATCCCAATTACCGCTGTTCAGTCAAACTTGTGGACCCGGAGTACTTAGAAGATATGGTCAAGAGACTTGTAAGTTAAAATTGGTTCAGAATCAATGATGAGTAGGGTAACTCTCCTAGCCGAAATCCATTTACTGAGAACCTCCTACACAAGAGATATCCATGAAGGTTTGCAATGCTGACTATGCCATTATACGGAGGAACAACAGATCCAAGGCAGCATTTGATAAGATATGAGTAGCATATAGATTCCGTCAGAGCTTCCAATTCCATGAAATGCCGATGTTTCCCAATTTTCCTAGAAGGAGTAGCTACGATGTGGTTCACTCGAATTTCGTTGAGGTCCATATTATCTTTTACTGAGTTGTCATGAAAGTTTATAGAGCAATTCCGCTTACATACTTCCAACCTCTTCCAAGCCGATGGAGAGTTGTTGAAAGACTTCTTGAATCGGGTCCACACAGCCATGATAGAAGTTACAGATCCCAAGGATGACATAGTGGTGATGGCGCTAATCAGCGGGATTCATCCTGATATGGATTTTGGGGAATGGTTGGAAATGAAACCCCCACCCATTGTGGATGCTTTCTATAGAAAGGCCAACGAGTAATTACACTTAGAAGAAGCATGCAAACGTCCACGGAGAACCAAGGCTGGGAGTGCAGCTAGAGTAGTGTAGAGAAATGTCGCTGTAAAGCAATATGGAGGAAGTTTGAAAATGTAGACGTCAGTGTTGGCAATAAGAATGGTAGTCAGAAGTAGAATGGTGATGGGGCTCAGAAGCGAAAGCCGGATAATAGGAATTGTACTAGGACTCCTAAGTACGATAGCTATACCGAACCGAACAACTCGATAGAGAATATTTATCTGGCAACTCAAGGTATTGAGTAGTATAGGAAGCTGGCTCCGAGAGAGTCAACCAACACTACAGCAAACAAGACCTTTAACAGAGTTTCAAAAACGCTATAAAAGCTATTAACAGCGTTTTTACATATGATGTATATCGACATGCAGTTATATGTCAAAGATATACAATGACAAGGAATAAACGCTATTAAATTTCCTTTTTTACAGCGTTTCCACGGTGTCATGAAATCATTTAACAGCGTTTGGTCTAATTTAACGGTATTTTTAAAAAACGCTGTTAAAACAATTCAACAGCATTTTTAAAACGCTATTAAAACATTCCACGACGTTTAAAAAATGCCGTGGAATGTTTTAACAGCGTTTTAAAAATGCTGTTAAATTGCATTTGGTTATGTTTTTAACTACAATTTAACGGCGTTTTTAAAACGCTGTTAAAACATTCAACGGCGTTTAAAAACATCGTTGAATGTTTTAACAGCGTTTTAAAAACGCCGTTAAATTGTATACAAAGCTAAGTTAATTAGGATTTTTCTACATTTCTATAAATTCCATTTCAGTAAACATCAGTCACAATGTGTATATGTACCACATTTCAAAATTAGCATATTATATCAATACCATATTTCAAAATCAACATATTGTATCAATACCACA
The DNA here is from genome assembly GCA_030737815.1 of Allium fistulosum. Lineage (NCBI taxonomy): Eukaryota > Viridiplantae > Streptophyta > Magnoliopsida > Asparagales > Amaryllidaceae > Allium > Allium fistulosum. The sequence continues at coordinate 1,222,317,608 of CM060904.1, forward strand.
TTTTGGACACATTTGATAACCAACGTTTGAAATTTCATAATCAAAATACACAATATTCTTACACCAAACATAAATAGTTCGTCATCAATAGTTCATAAACAAAATATAGAACAAGTAGCAGTAGCAAAACAAAAGCAAGTAGTACATACGTTAAAACCAAAAAGTAGTTCTAGCAACAGAAATAACTTCGATCCACAACTCGTTGCAACCTTTTTTTTTGCATCACAGTCATCTATCTACCTGTAAAGCAAAAGTAATGCTTGAGAATCAATTCATCGAAAAAGTGTACACAAAGTTAAATCGGATTCATAATGCAAACACTAAATATTCATCACACTATTTCATTAGGCGATTGACTAATACAAAGTATACAACATGCCATAAAATCAAGTAGCATTTAGAAGTGAAGTAGAGTAAAAAATAATAAACGAACTCGGTAATTTACTTGGAGTAAAATCAAGCTTCATATTATCGACGTATGAAGTGGTTTGTTTACAAATCACGTAAACTAGTCGCCGATGTTGTTAACTAAGTGGTCCTCTCAGTATACCAATATAGATGTAGTCGGTTTTCAAAAATTAGACTCGGTTTTTAAGTTGGACTCGGTTCTTGAAACTGAGACTCGGCTAAACTGAGTCTCCATTGAAACTGAGTTCAGCTAAACCGTGTCTCGGTTAATTGAGGCTCAACTAATTAAGTTTGAGACACAGTTAGCAGATACTCAGTTAACCGAGTCTCAGTTAAACTGACACTTAACTGAGTCTGAGACTCAGTTAACCAAGTCTGCTTCTTTGAAAAAAAATTGGTACCCAGACCAACTGATTCCCAAACACCTCAGCAAGACTATGGTCCAAGCGTTCAATAACAACCCTTGAATCCGGTGCAGCCACATATTGTATCGCATGATAACATGACTAGCAAGTGAAGTACAGATGTTCAACTTCATGCATCTAATTCTAACAATATGCACTTAGTTACTCAAGCCAATTTATCATGCTAAACTTCAAACAAAACAATGGCTCGGTCTTGAATTCTGGTGTTGCTAACACTAGATCTGGTGTTGCTGCCACCTATCTAACACCAATATCGGTGCATGAATTGAGAATGCTCTTAGGATTTCCGTGGACTCACAACTAAATGTAGCCAGAGTACGTTTACTTATATTTTGACAATAGCAATAAGAATACAGAAAAGAATACAAGGAATAAATAGCAAAATGATGAATAGAAATGCAAGATCTGAAGGTAGAAATACTATGATGCATATGCATAGAAAAATTACTTTATTGCTCAAATATTGCAAAATAAATGACACCTTAAAATACAGTTAGTGCAATCTCACATTTGTTTAACCGTTCTAGAAAATTGTTCACTATCAACTATTGACATGATGGAAGCATACCAAGACATGTAAACTTAAAAGTAAGTTTCATACCTAGTGAGAGAGTGTGTAAGCTAATGCTCTTTCCCTCTATACATCAGCTTCATGCTTCTGTAACAGTCGTGCTTCAACTTATTCTTTTGATTGAAACTGTCATTCCATTTCATTGTCACATGTTAACATACTTATGCTTGTTATTTGTAACTGCAATTAAAATCATGCCATATCCCATAAATTCTTGATGTAAAACCCATTTAAAGCTAAAATTTTATGATGGTACTAATAGTAAGTTCACTATGTACCAGAAGTTTTCTCATAGTTTATAAATTCATGGCTTCTTTATGACTACTTGCAGAAAGAAAAAAGACGGTGATTAATTACCTAACATCAATTTCTACTGTATAAAATGAACTTGAGAAATGCAAGATGACCATCATCCATCATCGATCTTAGGTGCTTCGCCTGCATACTTATACAAGTCAGCCAAGTTCATGTTTCATAGAAGAGTGTGTTTGACATAGATTAAATAGTGTGTTTGACATATATCATATATGCAGAGATCAACTTCACAAAAATAGAAATTTGTTGGTTTCGGAGTGAACATAGAAGATTTTTAGATGCGCTTGTCAATTATGTTTACACAGGGATTAAACAGTCGTTTTGCAAATTCTCGATGAGAACAAGCTTCCAATTATATAGTTAATAGTTTGCTTTGTGATTTGAACGTAAAATGGGTATCAATAAAGGGAATTAGCTAACTACCGTATTGTTTTCTTTCCATCCTTAGACCGCTTTACATTTTTATCAAAGGGACACACATACCATTTTCTTTTTCTTTAACCTTTACAACTTTAACAACTTAGACTTCTTTTCCTTTTAAAATGAAACATGGGTAGATAGCTGAATAATTTTTATAGTAACGCTATCTTGCAATGTTTTAAAATAAGACCGCTTTGCATTTAGAAATATGAGAAAATCACCAACTACTTCAAAAGAAACATTAATAAAGCAAACAGGGAGTATATGTATGTGGTAAAGGGGTAGAAAAAACGAATAGATAAAGCAGATCTCACCTGCTCATGACTTTAGTAGCACAGTTCAAAGCAAATAAAAGAAAAGCCGAAGTGTTGAATATATTTTCTAAATGTCTGGGTAGTTAAGCACTTACATGTATTACGAATCCACTTGCGAAGAAAATTGGTTAAAGCAGGTATTACGCGAAATTGTTCAGTTCATATCTAGAAGTTTGACTGTTGATTATTGAATAATAACCAAATAGTGCATATATCACATGTTCATAGTAGAACTTCGAGTAGATCAACTGTACAAAAGCTTAAAAAGGTAGTCTGCAAATTCACATTCAGAGTAAAGATGCACATACAGAGTGATCGGATCAGCTAATTTGTTATTTGAACTAATTAGTTAACTTCAAAGGCTATTATGCAGACCAAATAAAGGAAGTATATAAAATAAAAAAGATACAAATTTATTTCCAAAGAATAAAGAAAAACCTGATTGGAGTAGTAACACCTAGTAATTAACCAACTTGATTTGGGTTTTAGGAGTCATGTTAGCTGACAGACTTTGCCAATGCTTTTTATATTCTTTGTCTTGTCTCTATCCTGCACATAATATATTTCCCTGTGTTGGATTCCCAATTTTTATTTGCCTTGCTATATCAGTCTTTGCTACCTAAATTGTTGTTATAATTGATTCTCTTGAATCAAAGATTTCTCATGGCTCAAATGTTACAGTTTGTTGAACCAACTCCTGCTTACTGATACTCAATCTTTTCTTTCTTCTATCTACTCTACAACAATAATTTATCCATAGCTATCCACGAACTAGTTAAAATAAAAGTTAGTACAAAGCTTTTTCAAATTTACAAGCACAACTGAAATTTTTGGCCTTAATGAGTGTACATAGACGGAGAAATATCAATCGGCAGCAAAGCCAGAAGATAAACCCCACTTACGTTGTTTTATGTATATCAACAGTACACATATTGGTTATATGGTTTATCATAGTTGTCAAGCATGGGATAAGTATTCTTACCAACATTCAAAACCAGGTATTCAAACAAAATAAAATCAATTAGCATATAATAAAGAGGTCCTTTAATAGTAATTTAATTAGCTAATTTGATTTAATCTTTTGACATTTGTGCTCAAGTCAGTAAACTCGGATTTCTCAACATTAAGGATAAAACTATATTTCAATAAGATGTTTACTACTAAAATCTTAACAGTATGCAAAGCATGGATTCTAACTAGTTTAAGATAATCCATGGTACCTACAAACAACATGCAAGTTCGAAGTTTGAATATAACAAGAATATCAATGTGATACTTCTTGGATGCTTGAAAAAGGATTAACATGTATTAAAATCATTCAAGCCGAATTGTGATTTTTTATTTTGTTTAAATCTTATATACTACCCTTTTTGGGACTAACTCTACACGTTCATATATTTCCTTGTACAAATTTGTACATCCAGCAAGTTGTTTTATACATTCATAAAATCAAGTCTATGTATATGTGAAAACAGAAGCTACCAGTAATGAAAAAATGCTAAGTTCAAAGAAATAACTGTACAGGCTATTAGTTTTAGAACAGTTAGAAAATAATGAAAAACATTGACAAAAGCCTAGTCTAAATATGAATTCGTTTCTACTATTGAACAAAGATCAATAGCAATACTTCGAAATGCACCAGAAAATTGAAGGAATAGAGATAAAAGGCCATAATAACCGAAGAAACTAAAACCAAATAAAAATTGATTACTTGTGAAATGTGAATTGTAGATGATAAACTTTGAGTTATCTGATAAATAAAAGAAAATTTTAAATTAGGGTTGACAAATTTCAGATTAAATGAAGAATAAATCAAAGTATATATCACAGAGGTTACCTATGCGAAGAAATCAAAGTTTTCCCCTCTTTTCTAGGGCTTTCACGATAGTTGGGAAAGATGGGGAAGAAACGGGTGAAGTTGTAGTGAGTTAGTAATGAAAACACTGGCACCAAAATATTTGGGAACCCGCCACAAATTTTGCTTAGTATTTTTACACAGCGTTGATATTTAGCTATATAATATTTCCATAAGGCTAGCTACAGCACGTAGCATTTAAACGCTGTACATGGCTGCCATAGGTAGCTAATTTTGTTCTAGTGACAGAGTGAGAATTTTGAAGAAACCATTACTTATTATTCAGTCCAAGGAGTGACGAAGACAGTGATTCCTCAGTTTGTGATAAAAAGGAATATTAGCATAGATCATTTTTCTTCTTCTTATACTATGCAACCTTTTGTTAAAAAACAGTGTAAAATCAGGAGGGAGTGTTTGTACCAGACCACTTCCACAGACGCATTTACACATATAATCATAATTTAAACATAGAAGATTTTGCAGTACTTACCCAAATGAAACAAGCCCATAGCAGTAAATAATCATTACCGGTTTGAATAGAGGGGGACAATAGAAGCATTTGGAAGCTGCAACATGAATTAACAAATATAATTAGAATTATAATGGAATCTATTTTTCTAGTAAAAGTATATGTGGTCCAGGACATGTGTCAAAAGATCAAGAATTCATTTACCTATAAAGTGACCACTACTATGTATATTGGGTTATTATGTATGAAAATGAAATCTTTCTTATTTATTTTATTTACCTTTTCCATTTATCGTTTTGTTTTGTATTTGCTTCTTCTTCATTTTATCACTTCTTTGTCAGTAGTTGTTAGTTCACCTTACTCCCTTCTCTCTTCACCTCATTTCTTAGATCATAGCCATGCTCCCAAACATCAACATGAACCAAGTTAGTACCCTACAGAAAGTGAAGTTTTTTACAAAAATAGAAAAGAATAATCAAAGGAGAGGGCCCATGATAGGGGTACCTCATTTCTTATGAAGACAGTTAAGAGGGAAATAACATCATTCTGCTTATCGCTATGGCTTTTATACTAGTTTTACCGCCACAACCCACGTGGCCTTCGTGTGTAGAAAAATTTGGAAATTGGAACTAATTGAACTCATCCTACTAAAATGCTGACTATTGATATGTATATGTATGTTTATGTTGTTATATAGTCTTACCTGCTCTAATTTTTTGAATATGTTTTATATGTTCATGTCTTTCTGCACTCTACACCAATGAACAAGTTAAGAAACCACCCACTGAAAATTGGAAAATAGGATTGGCCTCAAAGAAAGAGACACTAATGTACTTAGTTCATCAAAAATAGGTAATATATACATCAGATACTTCTTACGATAAATCAACATTTAATATTCCGGAGGCTGATATCTTCTATTTGTGGACATTTTTCTTATATAAAAATATCCAGGTTTCAAAAAAATTATTTCTATAAAATTAACTGATTTTAAGTTGAAATTGAAAATTACATAATAGAACTAACTTTCATATGTTCCAACGAAAATCTGCCATTTGCTATATTTAAATAGACGCATTCAAAATATCAAATTTTCAGTGCTAAATTTAATTGTTTATTTTCAAACAAAAATTTTAGTTAATTAAGTTATTTAAAATCGTTAAAATTTACGGGTCGTTACAGCTTTTCAGGTTAAAGAAACATTCAGCAAGTAAAAATGGTAAACATGCTAAAAATTGATCAATGTTTGAAAAACAAATCTTTTGCTCTGAACATACACAACCTAGGAATACAATAAGAAGTTGTGAAATATGGAAACATAGTAGTATGTCACCTGAAGTCATAATACAAGACTTTATAGTAGCAGCAGACCACAAAGGTTGAACAGCTTTGAACAATGCGACAAGTCTAGTCATATAAGGACAAGACATGGAAGTTCCCGATTGAACATTATATTTCATGCCTTTTGAAGCAGGAGACCATGCTACTAATATATTCAGACCAGGTGCCATAATATTGGGCTATAGCAAAAATATAAGCATATGAGTAAGTTTACAAATTTATTTAATCCTCTAGGCTAAATGATATAAATTGCTGACCTTTAATATCCCAGGCGTCAGCGAGTTTGGACCTCTGGATGAGAATGCAACCACACGTGGAGCTGCTTGTTTCCCTATTACCATCTTTGCAGGTAAAATAAGCGATCTAGCTGTCCTTAAAAATATATTTGAAAGGTAAAATATAAAAAATGATGCTACTGCAATAAACTGAACAACTGAAATGTGATACTAGTAGTTGAGCAAATTAAGATTTGTTATAAATTATAACACAGTGAATTCACTATGCTATAATACATATTTTAACCATTATACCCTTATGCCCTTTGAATTCAATATTTCAGAAATGGTACAGAGGGGCATAACTATAAAATAATACATTTGCATATCCCTCTTGGTAGTTTAGTACCTTGTGTGATTAACATAAGATAAAAAAAATTCTCCAGTGCATTTATCCACGACTACTGCTGGTATACCAAATACTCTGGCAAGTCCTACTTCCATTTCATCAATTAAAATCATTCCTACCGCTCCTTCTTGTTTGGCTACGTTATTTTTTTCTACTTTTGATTTAGATGTACTACCAGGGCAACAAATGATAACTTATCCTCTCACTTTTATTGCATTTAAAGAGCTATCCAAACAATAACTACAAAAACACATGGAATTGGATATTTTCAACTTTTATTTTGAATTGAACTGCTTCTACAATAATCAGATAAATACTTTCTTAATACCTGGATTGATTGGGTGTGAAATATCCTACATTTGCTTCTGCTGCAGACATTGTTGGTGCAGGTTCTTTCATTCAAATGGTGTTCAAGCTTGTTCCCTGCATATCCAGATATTGCTTATAATTGGAATTTTTATGCCATGACACTTATAATTTAGGGTCTCTTTTTTCAATAATCTTTGAAGGTTATTACAAGTTTAATTATTACTGTAAGACATCTTACAAATATAGTACACTTAGGTAGAAAGCGATTATTTGTACTATGGCTATTTCAACTAGTATAAATACAAATTTATTTGTTTGAAACAACTTCAATGGACCTTTTTCTCCACAAAAAATGAGCAATAGCTATTAAAAAAGCATCGATGGACTGTCTGTGAAACAAACGCAATTATTCTATTTCAAATAGCACCGGTAAAAATGATCATTTCTATACCAAGTAAGCAGAAAGTGACAGATATCTGTAATTAGTTTTGAGAAAAGTGGTATAAATTGGTTTTAGAAAAATCCCTTTTTTCTCTTATATACATGAACATAAAAATATGGCATAATATGCATGAATTCGCTAAGATGGAATACTTACAATCATCTTAGTCTTGTTATCAAGCCGAATAACCAAAACAAACTCCCGATCCATCGAGCTAGCAGCAACAATAAAAATCCACGGTGCAACAATCATAACAGTCCGCCTCCATCCTTCGTTTCCAGCCGAAACAACCACAATGATCCCATTACTCATCGCATGAAAAGACCCTATAGAAATTGCATCACTAAAATAGTCGCCTTGAGGAGCCCCACGGTCCAAAGAGATGGATATAACATCAACTCCATCCTTAATTGCATCATTAAATGCAGCCAATAGATCCGCATCGTAGCATATGGGAAGTCATTGTGCCTAGTTATAAGATAGAGATGTATAACAGCATATGGGAAGTCACATTTATCTATAATCTTGCCGCACATTGCATAAGTGCACCCAATAACTACTTACTATATATTATAGCTTCATACATACTAACTGGCATTAAAACCAATAATTGACAGCACATTTTCATGTTATCTCCATTGTTACACACAAACTATTCGATAATACGTGTTTATATTTGATCAGCAAACAATGATGCAAATAATTCAAAACATGGTGCTTCTACTAATCATCGAAATACAAAACTAAAATTTTCGCTACTGTTCAGAACTTATAACAAGCATTTTATAGGAAATACTTATGTAGCTCCAACTACCTGTGCATAATTTGACTAAAAAAATTCCTAAACATATATCATACTTTGAACGAATCATTTAACTAAATTCAATCCCAAAATAACCCCAGTAAGCTTAGACTTTCTACTATATGAAAAGAAAAAAACATTAGGGTGGAAAAGGATCACATCGTTTCTAATAGTTAATAAAAACAGAAAGAGTCCTAAATTATCTCAATGGCCTAAACAAATCATAAAACCAAGTAGCTTATGTAAACCAGTAAATCTAATTCTATGAAAACTCAATTTTCATTAAAAAGTAAATCACAAAAGAAAATATGAATATTGTTTAGTTAAGTCGACTCTAAACCAGTATACAAAAATATTAATTAAGCTGACCTCTTCAACCGAGCCATTTTAGGAACTTGAGAGTCCTTATAGGAAAACTTAAAGCCGAACGAGAGAGGTATCTTATTGTCTATGTTTTAGATTTTAGAGTGGAGAAAAGAAAGAGGAAAAATAGACATGAGCGATTAGAGATTTTAGGTTTCTTATTGTAGGGTAAGGGGAAAATAAGCTTTAAACCGAGAATAAAAATAACATAGGGAAATTTAGGCGGGATATCAAAGTGTACTAGATAGTAACCTGAACACAGCGTTCTGCTATGTTGTGCTCTATTTCTCAAATTAGGATGAGACCTATACAACAACAAGTAGCGTAAAAAAGCTGAGTTTAGATGCTGTCAAACATGGTATTTCTTGTAGTGCAAGAAGGAGAAGAGATCTGGCAGGTTCTGCAGATTTCATGAGATGCACGGTCTTAATACCAATGAATGCAGGAACTTGCGCGATATGATTGAGGAGTTAATTCGAAAGAAAAAATTGCAATAGTTTGTGAAAGTCCCATAGGACGATAGGCAAAGAAATTCTAATCCCCTAGGTCGACATCCCAATGGGGGCAAGCTGGTTCTAGTGGTGAGGAGCCTAAACGACTTGAGAAATGTTTGGTGATAAGCATAATCATCGGTGGGTCGCACCAGCCGTTAAAAGTCTAGCTGAAATGGACAAATATGTTGGTGCTATAAAGCATGCTATGGATGAGGGCTACCTTGCAGTTGAGGATGAAACTCCGGTAAAACAATGCAAAACAATGATGGACGACATTGTTTTCCAGATTAGAGATGTTGATGGAGTGGAGGCTCCAATGATTGACCCACTCATGATTAGAGCCACGATTGGTCCTGCGATAGTATGGATGCTGGTTAACCATGGGAGTTCAGTCAACATTCTATTCAAAAAGGATTATGATCAAATGCTCCTAGAGGTGAAGGATTTGAAACGTTGTAAATCTTGAATACATGGGTTCAATGGGACGACTACTGAGCCGAGTAGATATGTAGAATTACCGGTGGTACTTGGTAAGGGCAACTACAAGCGAGTATGGGTTGTGCCTTTTTTGGTGTTGGATATTTACTCAGCTTATAATCCATTTTCGGCCTGACCGACCCTGACTGAATACAGAGCAGCTATAGCTCCTTGGTGATTGACAATGATGTTTCCTACAGATAATGGCATAGGGATTGTCTAGATAGATTAGGTGACTAGCCGCGAATGCTACGTTGTCGAGCTAAGAGAGGTGAGGCAAAGAGAGAAAGGAAAAGGTGCAGAGGGGACTCTCTACATCAAGGATTTGGATGTATAACAACCAATGCCTGAGCCCTGGCTTGGGCAGCACAGTAGGTTCCATAAGGATATGGATCCACGAAAAGAGCCACTAGATGGAAGAGCGACTCCGGCCGAGTTTACGACTAATATACCCATCAGTTGGGATTACCCAACATGGATCCTGAATTTTGGGTCACAGCTTGGTTTCAGGATGAAGAAGGAGTTGATTGGTTCTCTCCAGGCGAACCTGATTTGTTTGCCTAGATGCACTCTAATATGTGTAGGATCTCATCAGAGATAGCGAGCCATGCATTGAACATAAATCTTAAATGCATTCCTATGAAACAGAAGCACCGCGGCCTAAGTCCGGAGAGATCCGTTGCACTCAAATAAGAAGTGGAGAAGTTGAAGGACAATGGCTTTATCCATGATGCTTTATACCCGCAATGGGTATCCAATCTAGTCTTGGTAAAGAAGGCTAATGGAAAATGGAGGACGTACGTCGATTATTCTAACTTGAATAAGACATGCCTAAAGGATAGCTTCCCGCTTTCGAGGATTGATCGGTTGGTGGATTGAACACCCGGACATGAATTGCTTCCATTCATGAATGCATACTATGGATATAACCATATTCCAATGCATGTCCTGGACTAGGAGCATACCAGCTACATTACCGACTTGGGACTGTATTGCTACCTGGACATGCCGTTTGGGTTGAAGAACGTTGGAGCAACTTACCAGAGGCTTGTAAATAGGATGTTCAAAGATCATATTGGAAGTTCGATGGAGATCTATGTGGTTGCCATGCTCGTGAAGTCGCGACATTTGGAAAACCACCTTGGCGATCTGGCAGAAATGTTTGGCATTCTCCGAAAATACAAGATGAAGCTCAACCCTTTGAAAAGCTCTTTTGGCATTACGTCAGGGAAGTTATTGGGCTTCATTGTGAATTCCTGTGGAATTGAAGCCAATCCGGAGAAGATAAAGGCATTAAGGGATGTAGAGCCGCCAAAGCCAAGAGGTCTAGAGGTTAAATGGAAAGGTTGCCGCCTTAAGTCGATTCATCTCAAGAGCCACCGATAAATGCACCCCTTTCTTTGACGATTAAGATGGGTAAATGCACAAAGGGAAAAAGAACTTTCACCTGGACGTAGGAGTGTGCAGACGCATTCTAGGCTCCAGTTGATCACTTGGAGAGACCCTCCATTCTCGAAGCTGGTGGATGATGAGGTCTTGTTTATATATTTGGCTGCTTCAGTGCATGCTTTGACCGCCACACTCATACTGAGGAAGCCCGCATCCGACGACCAATCTATTACATTAGCAAGCGATTGACAGGAGCGGAAAGTAATTACCCGGAGCTGGAAAAGCTTGCACACTTCCTGTTGATTGCTTGAAGGAAGCTCCGCCCTTAATTTAAAGCTCAATTGATCAAAGTTCTTACTGACCAGCCTTTATGACAAGTCTTGCAACGACCCGAGACTTCTGGAAGGTTGTTGAAATGGAATATTGAATTGAGCCAATAAGATATAACCTATCACCCTCAGAGAGCTATCCATGGTCAAGCTTCGGTTGATTTCATAGCTGAATTCACTGCACGAGGCGATACTCCAGAGAGCGGTGGTGGAAAAAATGCTAGGCAGAAGATGTACGCGGATGGTGCATCAAACGAACGCTATTTTGGTGCTAGAGTTGTACTTATCACTCCCAAGGAACGTTCAATCTGTTATGCCCTGAGACTCGATTTCCAACAACAAATAATGAAGCAGAGTACGAAGCTTTGGTTACTGGACTCAAGATTGCCAAAGAACTGGAGACAAAAACTTTACATATTTTCTGTGATTCACAACAGTGGTGTGTCGAGTGCGGAAAGAGTTTCAAGCAAAAGGAGCAAGGCTAGCCCCTTCTCTAAACTGAGTCCTTGAGCTGCTTAATGACATTGAGTATTATATGATAATACATATTTCCAAAGTGGAAAACTATAGCGAACTGGGATTTTCGACCCTTAAAAATTGACATCGGTACATTCACAGTATAACATGACGAGCAATCGAGTGCGAGAAATACCAGATCATTTGGGGTAAAGAAGAAAAGGGATAACAGAAACAATAACACAGAATCTCATAATCGCAATGGAACAAATATAATATATAATAATAGATCTTTATACAAAGAAACTGTAACTGTAATATACATACAATCATCAGAATACAACAATCAACAAATCAATCTGGACAGTTATAATAACTTGTCCTCACAAGTGCTTAATATACAGCATATACACACATCGAAATATAATCAAGTACGTAGAATACGCCTGAGACTCCTCCAGCTCGTCTCCTGAGCTCCCCTATCTTGAATTTGTAATACTCAGTTTGACCTGAGCATTATAATAAAATAACACCCGAGTCAGTCTGGAAATCCAGCGTGAGAAAACACACTCAATTTTAATTATTTCTGTTATCAAAATCCTTGAAAACAAAGGTATCTAGTAAGAACACGCCACATATAAATACGACGGGTTTTTACCATACGATAACCAAACATTTTTATATCAAAATCATCTTGATATTATAATAGTGTCTATGGAAAATAAACTATAAAATAGCTGAAATGCTTGCATCTCACATTTCAACATGGTTGGGCACATCTAAAACCGTACAGGCTCGTAGTGGATATTGGATTCCATACAATGATTGGGCTACTGGGGTATCGCCCATCATAGTACACCACTAGAAAAATGTATCGAGATTGTACCTAATGATCCCTGCCAACACAGGACCGGCCTAACCCTTACTGGATAGTATCGAATATGTTATCACCCCGGTGTTCCCACCCTATCGAGCGCTCTCTTTTCCATGCACAACCATATCCATAATTATAATATATCCGAGGGTACATAGAAAAGTGATAACATACCCTACTTGAGTGCAACCCACTTAGTCCTGCTGCATCTCCCCTGTTTTAGTCATTCTCGGTTGATGAGGTTTGAGGCTACGTTTTACCTTAAGAATAGCATTTATACTTGGAATGCTAACACTGCCTTCCAAGTGATAATGCAATGATAGAATTCATACATACAAGTTGTCTTGGGTCTGGACAACTGAATCTATTTCAAATCACCATCTCCATTATCTTCGAGATATCACAATTCGTAACGCTCGAATCGAATCGAAGTGGTTTTCGGATAATTAAATCCGATCCCGGTCTCTTCGAAACGATCAACGAATTTGGTCGTATTTGATAGTCGGTTATTTAACTATCAAATTACACATAAACAATCACTAGGCCTAGATTTAAATCTTTCAAAACATTTACTTCAAAATATCTTTATAAAGATATCTATTCAAATCTCTTCCAGTAATTCAACACTTGAAAACAATTCCAAATACTTATATCCATAACATGATATTTTCATATCATATCCTACTTTAACACTTAGTGAAGTATTTCTGAATTCGATTTATAAACCATTACTTAGAAAAATATCTCTATATAAATCCTTTCGTCGCTAAAATATTTCCAAAACCTTTCATTTTAACACTTAAGAATAAAAGTCTATTTTCCAAAATCATTTCTAATATCAATACTTAGGGAATATTTCATAACTTATCTCCTAAATTTTCGTAAATTTTAATAAATTCCTTTTACAATTTCCAAAACCGATTATACTTCTTTAAAATTCCCACTAATAATTTATAACTTCTTTTATGAATTCAGATTCATTTTCGAAGTTCTCATATTTAAACATTTTGAAAATTCTCTTAAATCCCATAATCCCATGATAAGATTTTCTCTTATAAATTGCAATTATTTTTAAATTGAATTTCCTGATTTAAAAACTTTATGTTATTTATTAAATGGAAAATGTTGTTATTTTAAATATTAATTATGATTTGTATGTGAATTATAATTCCAAACATGAATAAATAGAGTTTTTCGAGAATAGTGAATTTTGGTCAATATGGTCAAACTTTGACTTTTAATTTAAATTTTAAAAGTTTGAAATTTTTTAATTTTATCTTTTATTATGAAAGTAAATAAAATTTCAAGAATACCGCTTTTCGTTTCGTTGAAATCTGATTTATAATGTGAAAGTTATGCCCTTTTGAATATTGTGTGTAATTTGCTGTATTTAACAAAATTGTTTATTTTAAATTATATAAATAATATTTTATTTGGTCATGTAATGTTCTAATATGGGTAAAATAACTTGTTATGTATATATTTTGGTTTTAAAACATTTTTTTCAAAGTGTAATTGACATTTTCCAATGTCAGTTGTATTATGTTTATAATTTCTAATTTCCAGTTTCATTTAATAAAAGAAATTCTTTATTTATCTTTATATGTTTCTTAAGAACTTATTTATTCTCATTCCCACTTTATTTTGTTTCTCATTTTATTTTATTTATTGGACTTTTATTTGTTTTAAAGTGAAATAATTTTTTTATAAAACTAGTGATGTTTTATTTGTAATTTTTAAGCCCTGTTTTAAATTAATGAACTATTTCTTTAATTCTTTTTCTATTTTCCATAAAATTATTTATTTATTTTCACTTTATTTTTCATTTTGACTTTATTTTGTATCTCAAAGATTTATTTTAAACCATTTTAACTGAAGTAGAAATTTTCTAAAAGATAGTGATAATTTATTTGTAATTTTTGGACTCTGTTTCCAATTTTTAAGCTATTTCTTTTATTCTTTCTCTATTTTCTTTAAATTGAATTATTTATTTTTATTTTATTTTACTTTGTTTTCAGTTTAAAAATTTATTTACAGAAATTTATTTGTTTTATTTGATTTAATAGAAATGGAAATTTGAAGGGACTAAAAAGCTCTATAACGTGTGACTTTTCGGCTGCTGGTCTTTTCATTTTCTTTCTCTTTTCATATACTTTGCTTGGCCATACCCTACCTGATCTTTAGCCGTGAGTTTCTCAGTCATAATTGACGAGAAAAACTTCTTTTTCATTTTATCTTCATGGCCAAAGGAAGTGATAATGGTTTCTTCTCTCTTTTTTCTACTTTTCTCTTCATTTTCAATGATTTTTGCCATGTTTCTCTTGCTTTGCTTGGCCTAACACCTCCACCATCTCCTCCACCGACCACCACCACTTCCTTCCGCACACCATCCACGACCAAACCCCCTCCTCCTCTGACCATGACAGGCCATGCACTCCTCTTGACTAAAAACCACACAAAACCTTGCACAAATCCCTTAAAACAATGCATAGCCACCACTAGTTGCAACATACCTTCGCCCACCACCTTGGCCACCACCTCTAGCCGCCACCACCACCTTGCTACCACCACTACACATCACCATCTCCTCTGTCCAGACCTGTAGCAAGTCATGGCCGAGCCTAGGACCTTGTAGACCGAGCCAAAGATGAACCAAAACTCCACCATATTGCATAAAACTCTTCACATGCCTATGTTGTAACTTCCCCATCATCTCTAGCTTGTAGCCGTGCATCCCTTGGTCCAAACCAGACCCAAACCATGTCCAAACCTGAACCAAAACATTCCCTAGGCCATGCAAAAGGATAGAGAAAGCAAGGCAAAAGTCGTTGTATTCATATTTGTTTTCATTTCAAAGTTATTCAAATTCAATGTTGTATTGAATTTTGATTTATCTTGGTTTTGTTTTAGGTTGTAACATGTGTTCTTTAGCTTGGTTCTCTTCCACTTGAATCCATTGTTGTGTCATCATGCTTTCTGGTATCCGTTTGTATCATTTGAATTGATAACTCCAGCACAAAAGGTGAGTAAATCTCACTAGACATTTATACTTATGCAATTGTGAAACGACAACAATTGAATGTGTAGAATTTTATATGATGTTATAACTGCCTGTGATGATTTAATTATATGATGTTAAACCTGTTAATTTACTTGTCATCTCATCTGTTACTGTTATATTTTGTATACTGTTCATTTTATATCTGTTTATCACACTGCAAGTTCCCTGTAGATTAGATTCACTATGGGTTGAAATGATACATACCCGAACGGACTTTAGAATAGGGAAAAATCGTTATGGGCTGAAATGATAGGCCTGAACGGTTTTTATTTAATTTATCTTAACTTGGGATTGCGGGTTTGAAATGATAGAACCTGGATTTTTCTTTTTAAACTGCGGATTGAAATGATACATATCCGTATCACTTGACCTAGGCTAGAAAACTATATACAGGCCCGTGGTTATTTTACAAAGTGTTTTGGATATTTTTAAGTATTTTAAAAATATAAATTTATGAAATTTGATTTAAACAGATTTTGAAATATTTTGAATTAAAGAAATTATGATTTTTCTATGTGTTAAAAATGTAATTAATGAATGTTTTAACTGGATTTTTGAAATATAACTTAAGTTGGAAATTTGGAATTTTGGTTAAAAATGATATTTAAGTTATATAAATAAAATGGATATTAAATTCTATTTGGAAATGGTAAATATGATAATTTGATTAAATTTGAATTTAAGTGATTTATTAAAGTATTATTGATTTTTCTATGAATTTAAGTGGTTAAATAAATGAATGTTTAAAAGTGATCTTTTAAAATATAACTTGACTAGGAAATGTGAAATTTGGTTTTAATTAAAGGTTTAAGTTAATTAAATAAAATTGGAAATTTAGTTAAATTGTGAAATGGTAATTAAAATTTGAAGTGTTAAGTTTATTTGTTGAAAAGTGAAGAATTGGACACTTTTACACTTAAATTTATTAAGTAAATTGTTGAAATTGGATTTGATTATAAGGAATTTATTGTGAAAAGATATATGTTAAATGATATGTAAATGAACATTTTAAATGTTAAGATATGATTTTTAAAATGTTTATGTGTTTTAAATTAAAGTTATTTAATTGCTGGAAATACACTAACACCTGAAATTAACTTTTAATAGCATTCAGAAATGCTATAGATTCTGTTTTGAACTAAAATTGTGTAAAAAGGAGCTATTACAGCATTTCTGAAATGCTGTAGTTGCTGTAGTTGAACTTATAGGCTAATATTGAACTCAGGCCTATTATAGCATTCTCTGGAAATGCTATAATGGTCTGCAGTCTTTGTTGAAACCAAATTTAACCCTTGTTTTGAAATCTGAACTACCGCAGCACTTCTGAAATGCTGTCTTTTCTGTTTTGAACTATAATTCAACTAAAATTGAGTTTTAACAGCAGTTTTAAGTGCTGCTTTGCTGAATTAAAAATGTTTTCAAATATAACTTGTAGCAGTTGTTTTTAAATGCTGTGAAATGCTGAAATTTTAATAATTAAGGTTTTTGACTTAGTAAACGAACTCAGAATGGTTTGAAACTTTGGAAATTGAATACTTGATTTGAAAATATAATAATTACACTTTTAAAAGGTTTAAATGAATTATTTTGATTGGAATATAAACTATTTAAAGGTGATTTGAAATGATAGTAAATGAACGATATCTTTGGATTTAAAAGGTATTTAAAGTTGAATATTTGGATTTGTAAGGATATGATATTTTATTATATTAAAATGATTTGAAATGAAGATTTGGAAAGATTGATATTTGATATATTAAAATGAGTTGAAATGAAGTTTTGGAAAGATATGATATTTTGATATATTGAAATGATTTGAAATGAAGTTTTGAAATGATATGATATTTTAAATATATGGAAATGGTTTGGAATTGATTTAATCTTTATTTTGATAAATATATGGTTTTGAAATGATATTTTATTTTGAAGTAAAGTATTGTTTTAAAAGTTATAACCACGGGTTATAATAACGATTGGTTGTTAAAGAGACCGGGATCGGATATGGACATACTCTCTGTCGATACCGAAAACCACTTTGACAACTGTGTACGCGGTGGAGTTTCCAGAATGAAGTAGGATGGTGGCGACGATCCTAAGGTATATACGTGGACCCAACTCCCGTGAGTTGGCATAAGGTGGCTAAAATAGGAGCGATTGACGGACCAAGGAGGTAGCACCTCTGATCGGACACACTTCTTCGATACCATTCTATTACTTGTGATTGATTTGGTGGCCACCCTTGATTTGGGAGTGTTGTTCGAGGTGGGCGGTAGTGGCTGCTATGCGTCACCACTAGTACGGATGTGTAATTGGTATATCTACCCTGGCATTGCCTAGTTGTGCCGTGTCACCTACCATATCGAGCTTTACTACGATTATGATTTTAAGATCCGACCGCGTTAAGGTTCTCCATCCCCTTAACGCTATTTTCTATATGATTATACTTTACTAATTAGACACTACTGTATATAGCGTATATTACTACATAGTAGATAGTTTAACGGATCCTTAAAGAATGGGTGGTCCCAAGCTTTCTTTAAGTTACTTGTACCTTATTACAGTTCACTTGAGTTGGTTTACATTATATAAGTATATATTGTCCTGACTCGAGTGTTTTGTGTTTTGCTTTACGCTCGGGTCAGCCTGAGTTATTCACAGATTTGGGTTTCCACTCTCTTGGAGATTTGAATCGCTGGAGATTATCTGCTTGTCTTGTCCTATCTACTTCAGTTCCGTTGTCCTACTCAGCTTGTACTTGGTTATTTTATTGAGACTTCTGTTGTTCTCTATTTCTTTTGTTATATCTTATGTAACTCTGATATATTTATATAGTAGCTTCATGAACTACTATTTCTTTTACTTCCGCTGCATTATTTTACTCTGTGTCTGTGATCTGTGATTATATTTATTTACTGTATATTCTGAGATTTGCCAAATTTTATTTACAACGCGGTATTTTGAGCAATTCAATTCCGGCATGAGTGTCTACCTATACACTTATAATGGATGCGAATGGTTGAAAATATCGGGTCGTTACATAAAATCACATCCATACAATAAAACCCGGTTTACAAATCTCGAGTGCATTTATAAATAAATTGCAATCACTTACTTTTAATTTTTATATATATATATATGTATGTATATAATAATAAATATTTTTAAAGAATAATACTTTATTTCAAAACATGGTAAAGTATCTATGTAAAATATCAAAGCGCTTTTTAACATAAATAGCAATAACTAATTGCCAAATCTTTTTTAATTAATACCCATCGATTTACAAAGTTTATATAAAAATTATAATTCATTTCAACCAATATTAATTATTTGAATAGCCAACCTTTCCGAAATATTCCAATAGCAATAATAGATTTAAACTACATTGTTTAATAAATAAAAACTTCTTTGTAAAAAAAACTTAACTTCTCGATAAACTATTTTTAAAATCTTAATATAACCAATTTCAATTTATAAATCCCTCTCGATTCATAACACGACGATTACGTTTTCAATTTCATCACCATTCTCACATTTCGAAATAGAATCCACTATTTTTTTCTTTTCAAAAATGATTTCCATATCTCATTAATAATTCTCACTATGAATTTATATATTTCCAATTTATCAAGTGATAATCATTCCACTTTATTTATAAACATTGTTTATAACTATATAAACTCATTTCCAGTTTACAACCAATTTATATTACTAAAATCCATTTATAAATCGATTCCTATTTAAAATTCCATTTGGAATCTATTTCTCAATAAATCCAATTATAATTCCAAATCTATTCAAAACTCGATTTCAATATCCATTTATAATTTACGACATATTATTAAAATCTGTTGTTCTAAATTCCTTGTATAAATTTATTTCAAAATATTTATTTGAAAACACTTTGTAAAATAGTTAAGTGGATTCTAAATCAAATCTTTTTATTTAATTCACATTCATTCCTTATCAAATATTCCAAATCAATATAAATATTTTTATTTACACAAATCCTCTTTTTACTTCTTTTTAAAATTCAAAAATATTCTCTGTGGTATTTAAAATACCAAAATAAGGCCAGTGCTACTATAGCATCCAATACATCAAATCTCACAACAATCCATAACAGATTATTTAATCACATCATATATCACTATATATATAAAAAACAATCAATATATTTGAGGAATCCAGTTGGATCCCTCCAAACTATTTTCCTGCATCCACAGATGTTACATAAAATAAAATACCAATCCCGCTTCAAGGCGGGATATCACGGTAATATAAGGTCAACCGCTATTATACGGGGCGCATAGTGTCTCATGCGCTCCAACAGCGGGAAATATATCCAACCACTAATATATATACTAATATATATAATATAACTTTCAACTGATAATAATATATCAATTTAGCCAATCATCCAATAATTATTTTTTAATTGCTATAAATTAAACCAGTCAACCAGATTGAGTGAGATTTACTCACCTTTATTTTCAAATTTGCTGATCGCTCCAATTTTAATTCTATTGCGTAGACTCCGCAACTATGATCCCATACGACTAATTCCGTTCGAATCAACCTCGTATGGAGAAGATATTAAATTTATTAGCCATCGATTATTTAAATTATTAATTAAAACAAATCACTTTTAATTAATTCTTAATCACCTTCTAATCTGATTCTTCCCCACCGAAGTCCTGCTCGCAGCTCCTTCGTGAATGCAATAGAATAACCACCGCTCCTCCATTCCTTCACAGTAAACAAACCTGACAACCCATTGGCCTTCTCTTCTCAAAACTTCCTCCCCATACCCATAACCCTCAACTCGAGCAACCCAGACCAATTCGAGCCTTCCATCTTCCTACGCGACGTCACTCCAGGTCAGACCATCCCCCATAGTGCCGAGCTCTGCCCATCGAACGCCCAGTCACCCCGAGTCCTACCACTAGCCTCAACCCTCGCTTGCCACATGTTTCTAGTTCGCCGCCACCATGCCTCTCTGCGCCTTCACCCATTGCCACCAACGTCGCCGATCCTCCAAACAGATCGCGACCTAACAATCCCTCCCCCAAATCTCGACCTACATCCCATCGCGACACATTGTCGCCTGATTTTTGTGGCAACTCTTCCCCTCTCGCGTTGAAGCCTTTAGCCGATGCGCAACTCTTCCCCTTTCACCAAGTTATTGAGTCGCGACCTCCTCTTTTTTTAGCTTGAACTGGTTTCGATTTTGAAGAAGAAAAGGGAGGAAGAGTGCGATTTTAAACTGGTGTAGGGTGGCTCGACAGACGTAAGGGCGGCTAAAAGTTGGACTTTGATTGATTTTTTAATATATATATATATATATATATATATTCAAAATATCTCGTTTTCCATAACTTGAAATCCCGAACCCCTATTGAGGCATGCCTCCTGGCGTTCCTAATGTTATACCACTATTACGAACCCAATGGAACAAGTCTCAAGATCTAATTCGATCGTATGTGGAAGATAGTTTTTTGAAGACAATTATTATATTAAATTTTAAATATTTTTTCAACGCGTTTCTATCCCGTACGACCAAACGGTAACTCCAAACACTACGAAATTCAAAATCCGATAATAATACACTATTACGGTCCAATGGAACTAGTTTTGTCGAATTCCAAGTCTATGCCTCGGATCGCTATTTTAACGCGTTGATTAAATCGACGATTTCCAAAATTGTCGAAATCACTTGAAATTCCTGTTTTAAAAACTTATTAACTAAATTCTAATTCAAATAGAATTTATATCAACATTAGAAATCATTTTGATTCATATTCAACTAAAATTTCAATTATTCACCATTTTTCGTATTACGATAAATCGCCATATTTGAAATTTAAATTCATTCTATAATTTCAACCAAAATCTTCATACTCAAAAATCAATTTATATTCTAAATTCAATATTTAAAACTATTTAAATATTCAAAATCAAATGACGGAAAATTCAGGTCGTTACAAAAACGCAAAGGCAAACTCATAAGCTAAGCTAGCCAGTTCCGAGATGCGTAGCTCATCGGCTTGGTTCTAGTGGAAATATTGTCAATACCGAGCATCGACTAGATGGATGTTGGTTGGATCTTGTAGGAAGAACCTGAAAGAGATTTATGGATGAGTCTGATGAAAGAACACTTGCGGAGAGGAATCCTTCCTAATAGGAAGAATGAGCGATGGAAACTCCTTCGCTAGGCTTCAAGATATATCATACAGTAAGGACTGCTGTGCAAGAAGGGTTTTTCTGTCAATATGCTTTGGTGTATCGCTCCTGATGAGGCCAAGCAAGTCCTAAGAGAAGTGCACGAGGGAGCCTATGAAGACCACACTAGGAAGCAAACCCTGACGAAGAAGATTCTCCTCTATTAGTACATCTTATTAACTGTCAACTGAGATGCAGTTGATTAAACTAGAAAGTGCGACAAGTGACAGAGATTTGCTAAGATTCCGAGAGCCCCATCGACGAAAATTACTCAAATGGTCAGTCCTTAGCCGTTTACAATTTAGGGGATTGATATTATTGTTGTGTTGCCGATATCTAAAGGTGGCGCGAATCGAACGACCCATAAGTCAGCGATTGGCCATTCTCCATTCTCCCTAGCTTACAGATCAGAGGCTATGATTTTGGTTGAACTGAAAGTACCTTCTCATTGGGTATGTCATTACAACTCACAGATGAATGAGCGACTCCTTCTGGAATCCCTTGACATGATTGATGAGAAACGAGATGAAGCTGACTTGAGAGCAGCTACGCACCGCAACCGTGTCGTTCAATATTACAATGCCAAGGTTAGGAATCAGACCTTTGAGACTGATGACCTTATCCTTAAACGAATCTTCCCAAGCCCTGGAAACTTGGGTCCGACATTGGAAGGTCCGTACGCAATAGAACAAAAGCTTGGAGATGGCACTTTCAGGCTTGCAACGGTTGACAAGATCATACTCTCGAGGGCATGGAATAGAGAGCATTTATGACGCTATTTCACTAAGAAATAATTTTGTACATAATTAAATGAAGCCATGTAATAAGATAGAATCTATCATTTCCCATTTTCAATAAATGGCTTATCGGATCTGTCCTTACATTGCGTAAGAGTTGTGAGTTGATCGACTCGAATTAATTTGCATGCAAATAATGCAGGTGTGTAGGTGTTAACCCGCCTTTTGGCAAGGCCGCGGACAGACGGGTTTAACCTAATCAACTGCATGTTCGTCGAGGCTAGAGTACGATGGATTCAGTTGATTGGATGGATGGATGATGCAACATGCTTGGAAGATGGAAATATGGTTGGATAAAGGTTGATCAATGGTTCGGCTTGATGGAGGTTCGGCATTGGGATCGTTCGGCATAGAGGAATGTTCGGCACTGGACGAGCGTTCGGCATAGAGAGATCGTCGTTCGACATAGAGGGATCGTTCGACACTGAACGAGTGCTCGGCATTAGAAGGATCGTTCGTCATAGAGGAATGTTCGGCACTGGACGAGCGTTCGGCATAGAGAGATCGTTGTTCGGCATTGGATGGAGCGCTCAGTATAAATCTCGTTCGGCATCTGGAGACGTTCGGCATTGGATGGATCGTTCGGCATCAAGGAGCGTTCGGCATTGGATGGGTCGTTCGGCATACCTCACCTCGCTCGGCATTGCACCTCGCACCTCCATACCTCGCACCTCCATATCTTGGTACCTCGCACCTCCATACCTCGGTACCTCGCACCTCCATATCTTGGTACCACGCACCTCCATACCTCGGTACCTCGCACCTCCATATCTTGGTACCACGCACCTCCATACCTCGGTACCTCGCACCTCCATATCTTGGTACCACGCACCTCCATACCTCGGTACCTCGCACCTCCATACCTCGGTACCTCGCACCTCGATACCTCTATACCTCGCACCTCCCAACGTTCGGCATGAGGAGATCGTTCGGCATTCACGCCTTGTTCGGCATTCAGCGTTCGGCATCTATGGTTCGGCATATGGAGACCACTCCATTTGGGCTGAGGCACTCGGCTGCCAGGCCCACCAGGGAAGTCCAACCCATCTTTGTCTATAAATAGAGAGGCAGGGGCACAGTAAAAGGGGATCTTCTTTCTGCTCTCTTACTTTCTCTTTTCTAAGGCTAAGGCAACTCTGCCATTTTGTAACTGTAATCGATTATTACAGCAATAAAAAGCAAACTTCTGGAGTGGCCGGAGTTAGCCGAACCACTATAAAATCTGTTGTTCTTTACTGCTTTCATTTCAGTTTTAACTGTTCTTCACATTATTACTCTCTACATACATTCTATCTCTGAGCTGTGATTGGTATTTGGTGCTTTCATTTGGATTTTTGGGGTTAGTGACCAATTTTGGCGCTAACAGTAGGTACCCGGAGATAGGTTCCAACCAAACTCTATGGTTCATGATCGGACCCTCGAAGTTCTTCTTGATTCCAGAGATTTATATCAGCTAACTCTTATCCTCGGATTAGGACCATGAGTATAAACTAAATGGATGTGACCCAACCATCCATCAACCAACTCTTGTCCTTAGATTAGGGGCAGGAGTATAAACCAAACGGACGTGACTTGACTGTCCATCAGCCAACTCTTATCATCGGATTAGGGGTAGGAGTTTAAACTAAATGGACGTGACCCAACTGTCCATCGGCTAACTCTTGCCTTTGATGTGGAGCAGGAGTATAACCCAAAATGGATGTTACATGATTGTCTGCATGTTAACTCTTGCTGATGTGGGGGCAGGAGTATAAATCTAAGTTAAATGTGGCACGAACGTTCATTCACTAACTCTCATCCTTGATGAGAGGGTAGGAGTATAAACCAAAATGGACCGTGATAAAACCGTTCAATCCTTAAAATGTTTGCCCGGAGTAGGCAAAACGAAAGGTCCATGCCCAGCATAAGGTGCATTCTTACCTATAAACTTTGAATCGATGCCTGGAATTAGGCACGATTGGAAATAAATATCTTGGATGAGGATGTACAAACTATGTTATTAAGTAGTTTGTTTAAACTAGCGCCCGAAGTTCAACACAATCGGATACCGTTATCGTGGAAAAAGGTACCCGGATCGCTATTCTATGTGGTAAACCTCAACTAAAACCCAGAGTCTGGCGCTTCAACAATTGCTTTACATTAATGAGAATGATGAAAGGCTTGTAAATTACATAAAGGGCTAAGAATTTAGTCCGATAATAATCACTAAAAGGAATGGATCACAAATACATTGAACGAAGAGTGCATTTCTAAAACAGCTTAGGCGAATTCACACAAAGATTTGACGAAGCAGAAAGTGTTGGTTGTTAACATTCAAAATAGAACTTGGAAAGATAAGTACAAGTTTATTTACACCTAAAAAAAAGCAGAGTAGAGGCCTATCCGCGCAACACCAACCAATCAAAGTAAAAGCAAGAAACTAAGAAAAGCCTAAGTACCACTATACAACCAAAAGGCACAAAGAAGACGGACAATCGCTTTTTGGGTCTTTTCTTTGTTTCTTTCTTTCTTTTTTCGCTTTATTCTCCATGGAAGAAGGTGTGTTGGGGTCTTCTAGTTGTTGTCTTTCTCTTCCCTCACTTCCTTTGCCTTTGGATGGAGTACTCTGTGATGATCCAATAGCATGCTTCTAGTGTTCCTAGGTAGAGGAATAAAGACTGGAACATAGATAGGCTGACCGAGCAAGGCTATGGACAAAGAGGGAGGAAAGGTCTTTATTTTTTCTAACTTGACCTTTTTGGCCAAGAATAGCTCTTGCTCAATCAAACTCACGATGTGACCAAACAGGGATTGGGAAGCACCAGTGATAATAACGTTATCATCGGTCTGAGCGCCCTGGGTTCTACCAATCTCCTCATCTATCAAAGCATCAACCATTTGCTCATCAAGGCCGCGAGTCTCCTCAACCAGGATGGTTGGGGTCGTTGTTGAAGTTATAGTGATTGCTGATTCTGCTGCAGGAACTTATCAAATAGAGTTTTTGCACATTTTTGTTAATCCATGAACATGATCTATATAGACATATAGATCCATGGATCCATACATCTCGATCGGGAAAGAATCAATCGAAAAAGAAAGAATTGGAATTGATCGATATCTTTCTTGTAACAAATAAAAAGAAAGATGAAACATAAATCATGGATCAACTAAACCCTCTCGAGGGCTTGCTTAAGAATAAGATAAAGGAATCTTATGGAAATATCATGGAACAGGGTTTGATCCTATTTATAGGGATTCCATAAATAAAATATCCAAAAAGTTTGAAACAGTTGGGACTTTTTAGGAGATTAGATGTAGTTACTAATTTATGATTTGGCATGTACAGAATGAAAACTTTATTCTCGGTTCTACGAGAATTTTTACGAAAGCGTTTCATTTGCTTCTCTTCAATGGAATTTCATTTTCCCATCCCGGATGAGAGTCCTTATCGGGAAGCGGGACAATTTGGGGCCGACCTGAAACTTAAGAGATATAAAAGGAAAGATTAGTAACATTGATCGACAATGCGTCAACCCTCTGAAATATAGGAGAATTTAATGAGATACCTTCTTCTATATGGGTTTCTGTGTGGGCTAAAGTGTCATCGGAATTTCCCTCCGGGATGAGAGAAAGGATAGCAGGCTTATGCATCTGGGGATTCTCTGGATCATAGCTAGGAATGGTGAATGGATCATGAGTAGTTTTGGGCCTAGGGATGTCCCCAATAGCAGCAACATAAGGCAGTGATTCAGAGCCTTCACCTAAACCATTTTGCACTGTCGCAGCTAGCTCCGGATAGAGAATAAGTTGGCCCTCTTTCAACACCTCAGGCTCATCCCCTAACAGGACCTCTTTCTCAAGCTGGCCTAGGTTCACCTCACCACCCTTCAAGTATTCTTTCTCATCGGCAACGACTTATTCCCGGGCCTAAGCCTAGATTCTGGGGTAATCGTTATTGAACCACTCCAATTTGCAAAATTTGAGCACGTTTGTGTTGTACCCATTAAGCAGTGGTTCAAACTTCTCCATCACCTGTTGCTCTTCGGCCTCAACCTCATTCTTACAAGCGCATCCATGTTTTTGGCGCACTCAACTACCTTGTTTCTTTTATCCCGAGCAGTGAGCAGCTCTTCGCAATAGCCTTGGGCCTGTTGGAGGGCCTCGTCCTTTTCTTTCGTTTTGCGTTCGAGCTTGGTTGTCAGTTCAGCCACACTTTTTTTCATAGCATCTCCCTCCAACACTAAATCATGATTCCGATGGAATGCTTTCTCTGTCTCATCTCGATGCCTAGTTCTCTCTTCTTCAAGTGACTTGATGGCTTGCTTGACTTTCTTCTCAACTTCGACTTGAGACTTCAGCAAGTTCTCGACCTCGGCAATAAGATGAGCTATGATTCTTTTATTATCGGCCTCGATGAGTTTTTGGTTCTCAATTTCAAGCTGCCTTTCCCTTAATACCTTGGATATTTCTCAACCACTCACGACCATTCGTTGTACTGGTTATGAACATCAATAACACAAGCGATGGTCATGTCTTGAACATTAGTGGAATTCTCTTCAAGTTGAGCATGAAAATGAGCCCATCGAAGAAAATATACGAAAAATTCTCTTTCAATTCGGCCATTCAAGCGCTGGCGGTGAGTTCTTGCTTCATAGTGATGACTGGAGCTTAAGCAGTTTCCTTGTCAGGTTTATGATTGGAAGTCTCAAAAACACTCTTGTGGTGCCTGAGATCTTGAGATCAACTAGAATGAGATGGTGCCAGATGTTGTACATGATTAGTAGTCGAAGGGAGTGTAAGTGAAGTGTTGCCTTGTGGCAAGTCATCGTGGTGATCAAGAAGCCTGTCTGAGCCTCTCGGAGGAGGAGACCTAGATCTGGAGCAATGTTTGGAGGTGAAATCACATGATGGATAATCACCATCATAACTACACCTATCCCGGTTGCCTCTATCTTGGCTAGACCGGTAGTTGGACTCAGAATCTTAACCACTGCCCTGATGATATAAGCCAGAGTGATGCCTATATGACCGGGACACATTTTCCTCAAAAGATTGATATATGGATTTCTTCTTCTCCATGGTTCCTACAAAAGAAATGAGAACGAGTTAGATTCAAGGAGTAAGGATGCAACTCAAGTGCTGTTTAGCGACGTGAAGTGCATATGTGTGTGAGTTTCCTAGTGTCCCTTCGACGAACCATGTACAAGAGCTTTGCCCATGGGAATGATCTCTCCCACACTGGTAGGGATGGTGTCCTTATGAAGAAAATAGGGGAATTGATGCCCTTGAGGCTAATGTTACCAACATTGAAGGAGCCAAACTTGGTAGGAATTGGCCTTAAACCAGCAAATGTGTGTGTTGATGAAGGAGAGGGAGTTTTCTCTGCTATTGTAACCGGTAGAGGCTATGTAGAAGTATGCAGCTTGGAAATCTTCACAACCAACCTCTTCTTCGGGATATGTTATTGGTCATCCTTGGGTTGATCAACCGAAGACTCGTGGCTTACATCAATGTCATCATGGCCAGCCTCATCATTTCCACCTACTATCTTGCCTTCCTCGGTGTGTTCTTGAAGATCTCCAATATTTTCTTCGACCTTAGCCTTTGGACTTGGGATTGGGGGCATATATGGATCAATATTGCTTCCTCTAGGCAAGTTATTACCATCATCATCATTATCATCATTGTCATCGTCACTAGCAGCTACTTGAACTTGACCAGTGCTACGACCCACTTCCAACAGATTATGGGCGAGAAGATTTTCATCTAAAAAGAGAATTTTGATATCCCTATCTTCTGCCGGATGTGCAATAAGAGCCTTAACGGCATCTGAAAGTGCCATGCTGCTGGGTCTCGTTGAAACATCTAGATGGTAGAACAAGAAATGAGTTAAGTCTGCAGACTATAAGGCAAATTCATGTAATGCACATGGAATGGGACTTACGTCCAGATAGCCATCTACATGCGAATCCAGGCAGACAACGGACATAGAAACACTCGTTTTTGAAATAGATTAAGTTGTTCCATGTGCCGGAGACTACTTTACAACCATTGGCTGGTTCTAAGTAAGTTAAAGATTGACTTTCGTTTTGGCTCTTGAAATTGTATATGTATCGAATCTCCTCATCGTTGGGTGCTCGGTGTAAGTGTTCAGTGAAGACAATGTATGTGCCGAGCAGGAAAGTATAAATATTTGGATGCAGTTGTGTTGGAGCCAATCTCATAAAATTCAGAATTGGGCAGATGAACTAATTGAATGGTGGGACACAACCCACCGGACACATGTACTTGTTGCAAGCAGTATATCATTCTGGAGGATTATGAGCTCTTTGATGGAAAGAATGGACTAAAACATCCTCAAATGGAATTTCGTGCTTGTTATAGATTCTACGAAGTGATCCTTCATCAATTTTAGAAGTGACATAATTAACGGGATCATCTAAAGGAACGACATCTTCGAGAGTATCATGTGTAGGATTTATCACTAGCTTTTCTACGGGCTCTACTGGGTTATCTAGAACCTGTTTTTTAGCTTGAGGGTTCTCTTATTGTTGAACATGCTGTAGTGGGGTTTGCTTTGCAAGCGGGGTCATAGTCGAACTTGACTCAACATCGGATTCAACATATTTGGAAGTAGATGTACCTGTGGCTCGAGCGGCAAGACGTTTTGAATGTCTCTGACCATTTCAATAAAAAAACTAGATAGATAATCAACATCAAATTAATTAAAATTTGTACGCCCCGTGCTAAAGTGAATTCTCTTGCGGTGTTGTGTAGTGTTGTACAGTTCATATTTCCGATATTATTTAACAGATCATTTTTAAGTTTTACTACTGCCCGAAGTGACCATCATCTCTGATCGTCCTGACGAGCTTCACGTTATTGGCCACACTTTGGAGGTGTTATGAAGTCAAGAAGAAGAAGTTCAACACCAATCCACTAAGGTAAAGCATGCTTGTGGAATTGGAGTTTGCGAGATTCTTCAAAGTGTTGGAGTCATACCGATCCAACTCCAAGGAAGAACTTCATCATCCTTTGCCCTCTCTTCTTCAACTCCAGTGCATAGCCATTAATGGCAAGCCCATCCATGTTCTCATCCAAGTCCGCCACGTAACTAGGCGTATGGAAATCAAAGGAAACAAACTTAATTGAAGGAGTTGAACTTTGGATCTAGGGTTTTGGTCGGTCAAGTTTCAGGCATGGTTTTGGGTAGAGATGCTAACGATATTGAGTTTGGGAGTGATAAACGCTAGCAAGGGAAGTGGCCGATCGAAGTAGGAGTTCTTTTAATGGCGAGCTCAAGCTTTGTTTTGGAAATGGTAAAACTGAAGAGGAAAACCAAGGGAGATAGGTTATATAGGCACGTATGCAAATTCTCAAGCCTAAAACTTGAAAAATATTTCAAATTCTCATGTCGGTACCGACCCAAGAGCGTGGGTCAGTATCGAGTCTTTATCATATAAAAAAGAGGAAAACATATGTATATATAGATATATGTATATGGATGCCAAAGATTATTCAAGAATGTGCACATATGCATGTGTACGTATCCAAGACCCAAGCGACTAAAGTCAAAGGAGATCAAGTTCAAACCTGGAAGATCCATGAGAGGAACTAGCATGGGACTATCAAGGTCGGATGACCAATCATTAGAATACGTTCCAAATTTATAATGTGCAGATGCTGGGAAAATGTCACGACGAATGACTATGGACATAACTCTTCATAGGAACAATTTGCAGGAAGGTTAACGACCATTCAAAACACAAAGTGGAGTCCTTTGCAGCAATTTTGATCATTCTCAATTCAAAGCACACAACGATTAAAACGAGATGTACTTTGGAGGGCAAGTGTTATCCAGCCTTTTGATCAGGCGATATTCGGATAGAGACATGTCGAACTTGGAGTTATCAAGGCAGGAAGCCTGGAGAGATAGCCCAAGAGTCCACAAACTAAGCACAAATAAAGCCTTTGAGGCAAATGCCAAACCAACTCAAGATAGGAAAACCAAATACTCATATAAGTGGTGGATTGGTACCGATCCAACAAGCTGGATCGGTACCAATCCAGCTTTTCTCCACCAATTGGTCCCATCTGTTGCCAACATGCTCTACTCGACGCTAAAAGCCTAATCCAAGTGTTGTTTTATTGATCTAATGCAATTCTTTATCGATCTCCACAACTTATGAATCAGGAAATCCGTTCTTCCATGGATCCATCATTGGACTTAGATACAAGCTAATATTGGTGCAAACAACTATGGAATCACGAAGCTAACTACAAGATGAACCAATGTGAAGAATTCAAGGCAACATATAAGGCTATCTTACAGGTTGGTAAGCCCATAGATTGGTATCAATCCACACAGGTTATTGAGATGTCCTACTATTCTTTAGGGGAAATAGTCTATGGCGTGGAAAACAAGGTGAAGATCTTTTGGGTGAAATTTTAGGCTCTCTATCTCTATAAATAGGAGGGTAGGGCTCATTTTAAGGATTTTTTAGCTCTTGTTCTTCTCTACTCTTAATTCATGTAATAATTATCGGAGCTGCACTGACCCGTAAGAACTTCTACCTCCGAGTCAGAATATAAGCAATAAAATCATTAAGTGGACGTAGGTCTCGATTTTTCGAACCACTATAAATTATTGTGTGTTCTTTCTTACTCGTTTTCATTTAGTTTTCTTCACTTTTTATTCTTTACTCAATCTTTTGGGTGTTTGTGCCAATTTTGGTTCAAACAAAAATATAAATAAATCTTTTTGTGATGTGCATTCGATTTGAAAAGGTTAAAAAATATTTTTTTTAAAATACATAATTAACATATTCTATATATATATATAGATGCACACATATATATATTTAGATATTATAAATATGCTTATATATATATTTAATGATAATAATAATTTTGTTACTGTAATTCATACATATATGTATATGTGTAAAATGATTTAAAATAAAAATTTATACTATGAATATACATATATATATATATATATTTATCTACACATATATATTTACATAGTTTTTAATCTTTATATAAATAACAAGTTTACATACATACATATATTTGGAAAACATATACGGCATGTTATACCTTGCATAGATTATTATGTTGCACATGCACACACATACATATATGTATATGATACATATGTGTACTATTATATTTAACTAAATATAAATTAAACAAAATTCTATTTATCGTTCGTAAATTTAAATGAAATAAGATATTTTATTTAAATAAAATTTAAAATGTTCTAAATAAATTATACTTCATAGGTCCAATAAAGATCTAGTAGGGTAAAAAATTTGAAATTCACCCATAAATTTCGCTGTGCGCTGGCCCAGTTCCAACAATGCTATCATCAAACATCTGATTTTGAGCCTACTCAGAAGATTTCATAAAAGAAAACAAAGACAAAATGCAAGTTAGACATAAACCTTGGTGTTAAGGTAATTGCATAAAATACTATATATAAAAAACTAATATACATATAGATAAGAATAACTATAGGCACTACATCTCATATCTCAACCTACATCACCACCTGCTATGAAAAAGTCAGCATAATACTACTAAATAAGGTGTAAGTGACCTCCTCTATGAGTTTTGGGGTTCTAAAGTAAGGACTAAGAATACTACATAAATGAAGCTATGCAAGTACCCTAACTGAACCCAAACTACCTACAATGAGTAATGAAAAAAGAAAGGAGTAAACAATATATAATGACCTAGGATATAACCATCTATATACTTGAAGAGATTCATTAGTTGCATTTTGAAAACGAGCCAACAAATGTGAGATGAGACTATCATCTAGATATCATAACATCATTAAGGTTATTATAGCATAAATCCTCACTGTATCAAGTCAAATGCCACTTAGATCATGCTTGATGAGCTTTAGGGTCAAAGGGAGGCAACTGCAAAGGTACCTCTCATAATATTAATGAAATCCTAAGGCTAAGGTATTCTTTGAATATCTAATTAAGTACATTCGAATTAAAGGTCAAAAATCCCTAGGAAACGTACAAATAATCTCCCAAATAGCTCAAACTCATTAGAAATATTGCCTATGAAAGATATAAAATATCGGTCAAAAAATGTATTAGTAGGCAACAAGATTTACTAGTCGAGGCGCCCGGGGGTGGTTGAAATCAACATTATATCGATCGATATATAACAACCAAGACAGGAATCTTAATTGTCTCTACACCAGAAGAGGGATTTTTAGCATCCTAAAAACGCTCTAAAGCCTTTAGTAGTGTTTTAATAAACTTTGCTATCGAAGGTGTAACTAAAAGTCTAGAATTTTTTGTTGCTTTTTGGTAAACGCTACCAAGAACTTAACATATTGTTGCATTCTCCAATATGCTATAGAAATGGATTTCGTAGCATCCTAAAAACTCTACTAAAGATTATAGTAGTTTGATAAATTCCGATATAGTAGGTGTAACTAAAAGTCCAAAATTTTCTATTGCATTTCGATAAACGCTACTAAAAATGATTGATTGTTTTGCAGCTATTTTTACAGTTGCTTTTCCTTGTTGATAGCTTGTTCAATTTCTGCTACATTTTGTTCGTAACATATGTATTATATAGTAGTAATTAACATATTTCGGTGTGAATTTAAATATTTCGGTACGAAACCAATAATCACTCGCATAATCATCATATTCAATGTACTGAAAACACATTTATGACATAATCAAATACGATATCCATAGTTATTTTTATGCAATAGCTTTTGGCAAAATAACCAACTTCACATAAAATCCATAAACATTCATAGACAATTTTACACAACTAGTGCTCACAAAATATAATAATACAAATGATGATTAAAGCTGGGTACTGATTCTTTGCTGCAATTGATCTTTTCTTCGAAAAAGCTTAAGTACCCATTGACAAGTTTAACAATCAACAATGATAATTTATTTAAAAATCTTCTAAAAAATATGGTACATAAATAGTATAAACTGCATATCATTCAAGAATCCATTTGCATTCAAATAAAAATCTCAACAAAATTGGGAATAATAAAACCCATGAAAAAGGTTATAACAAAACATATATTAATTTAAGAAATACTTTTTGGTTATGGTTAGTGTATGTAAGTGTTTTCACAAAAAATGGACAAACACCTCTAATTGATTTGTTGTAGAGCTTGTGAATACAAGATGTATAACACAGTTATTATATTTATATCATGATTAATTTCCAGAGAGCATATCGCATATAGGTTATGTAGAAAGTAAATTACAATAAAGTAAAGAACACAAAGATTTATAATGGTTCATCCAAAATGTGCCTATATCCACTATCCATTTTCATATTCTTCTTATACATCTTTGATACAATGCCTGAGATACAAAATACAATGATCTGAAGCTTAAAGGATAGTAAGATATTACCTAAGGGAGTCTGTTTGGCATAGCCCAAGGGAGTCTACTTGGCTATTCCTCTCTGTCTATTCCTGTTTGGCTACTCCTGCTAGTTCTTGTTAGCCTATTCTTATTAAGCAGATGCTGCTAGGCTGTTCCTAGCTTCCTGTTGGTCGATCCTGTTAGGCTATTCCAACTTTTCCCTGACTTGTCCGCCATTACTGTTGAGCTTGGCTCTCCTAAATTCCCTCCATTGTTGTTGGAAGATTTGGTATTTACAAGAGTGGAGAGGTATGGTGATCACTCCAGTAAATCAGGGAATTTCCATCTATAACTCGTTTGGTTAGTATATTTCCATATATACACGATATAATCAGAGGTTTCCATATGTACTCAGATTTCATCCCATATATAACCTGTTTGGTTCTATTAGAGAGCTCAGTTTGGGGGTGGTTGGTTTGGTGAAATGCACGTGGCTATCCTGCTGGCCAAGTTCCTACACTTCCCTTCGGGTTCGGGTTCGGCTTCTGCTTGGTTCAGCTTCTCCCATCTTCTTCTGGTCCGTCCCCACATTTAACCTTTCCCGTCCAGCACCTAGCCTATCGAATAGGAATTCCTATTCAGTACCCCAGGGTGTCGTTTAGGGTTCCTTGTTTGGTACCATAAGGTGACGAACAAGGGGATTCTTCTTTGTCGAACCCTTCCCTTGATTTGTTTCCTCTTTCTATGCTACCTTCATCTTGCATAGTTCTGGATTCCTTATGTTGGAAATAGTTAGGTGCTCAGCAGTTAGATTCCCTAGCGGATTGTTCCTCATTTTCCATAAAAATACCGTGCTTTCCAGGAATTGAACTCCTGACCTCTCCGTTTGAAGCTTGATGCTCAACCACTTCAGATACACGTGTTTTTGTGCCATAACTCCTTCATTTCAAGTCAGAATTGAATGAAACTTGGACAGATAGTTTCGTATCATTGAGTATTCTAATACTTCAGAATGTTCCATTGGGCTGAAGTAGGTAGTGGCTCTCCAAGGAGGGACCTGAGTCGATTAGATGGTGGATAAAATTTTATGATGATCGTATCCTCTAATCCGTATTTCGGATCGGGATGCGGTTTCGACCTAGGTGCATATCACCTTAGGAATATTTTACAACTGCTTTGACTATGTTTTTTGACTATGCTAAATTTATCCCTAGTGCTTGCCATGCCCTTGTGTTTACGTGATGGCCCCTTTATTATGCACCTTTCGGCCATTTTTATACTCCTTAACGTCTTTTCGTATTCACCATGTTGTGGGCAAAAATGCCCACAACACTTCCCCCCAAAGCATACTTTTGTAGAATACAAGATGTGCTTTATTTCATCCAAAATCGTCTTTCTTTCTCATGTGATGGTTATCTCGAACCTTCAAATGTCTATATCCTTATTCTTGTCCTTCTGGTAAGTTTTCCACTGCTAGTATGTTGCGGAGCCTTGCTCACTCAGGAGAAAGCTTGTCGATCATTCTAAGACATCTTTTATTAGTATGACGTTTGTAACTTGCGCATTTTTAGTAGTATATTCATCTAGCATGATCTCTCATTAATTCTCATCACTTTTTGGTAGGCCTTTGCTCCTTCTAACTCAGCCACCTTTCCTCTAGGTACTAAAGGCCACACGCTGTCTTATGAATGCATTGAGGTGCTATAGGGAAAGGAATATATAGTGATTCCTTGGTACTTGACTTGACGATGTGTAATTTGTTGCACCGACTGTAGTTTGGCCAATTAAGACTAGCGGTTACGATGTATTTTTCCAACATGATTGCCAAGTTATTTCTTTAGCGGCTCCTTCACCACTTCCATGCATACTTGTATAAATTAATCGCTAATGAGTTCAGTAGGGTGAGAAATTTCAGTGACTGATGCTTTCCTTAGCCCATACTTTATATTTCTTAATCAGGATTAGTTTTTGCGTTGTGTTTGTATAGTATCCTTGCTTTGCTATTATCTCGTTAGTAATCTTTTATTGATTCCTCATGTACTTGTACATGGTCCATCACTAACAAGTTCGGCAAGGTGAGCATACTGGTAAAGTAGTTACATGTTATTTTATTAGCTCTTTTAGCAGCTCTTTCTTTGCCCTTGGCATGTTTGCAAAGGATCAATCACTTTCGGCTAGACGAGCAATCTCTATATAGTCATACTTTATTATTCCGTAACTTCTTTCAATAATCTTCCCATCACCGACACGTGTGCTTGCACAGGATCAATCATTGTCACATTTAGTAGGATAACCGACTTCTGATAAAATGCATTTTCATCGATACCTTGTGTTAAGGTGAGTGATATCTGGTGGAGTGTCTTTGTAATCCAGTCCTATGTGTCCTTATTGGTTTCCGTTTTCTTTGTGTTAGATTCATCCACACTGTAAGGCGGGAACACTTGTGGTACCTAAACAAAGTAAGTCTAGAGGAAGATATTAAACAACAAACTACCTAATCGATGGTCATGCTTGAGCATGGGCTAATCTAGTTTACCACTGCAGGCTAAAGATTGGGGACGATCGTCAATGGCGAACATCCATTTGGCGATCATGTTTTGACCATGAGTTGATCTAGCTCGCCATTGCCAACCAAACTTTTGTGACCAATCACTAATAGTGAACACCCATTAGGCGATCATAGCCCGACCATGGACTGATCTGGCTCGCCATTATCAGCCAAATGTTTTGGGCCGATCGTCAATGGAAAACATCCATTTGGCAATCATGACCATGGGCTGACCTGGCCTGCCATTTTTAGCAAAAGGTTTGGGGCCGATCGTCAATGGCGAACACCCATTAGGCGGTCATGTTATGACCATAGGCTGATCTGGCTTGCTATTGCCAACCAAAGTTTTGGGGCTGACCATCAATGTCGAATACTTATTCGGTGGCCATGTCCTGACCATGGACCGATCTGGCTCGCCATTACCAACCAAAGGTTTGTTCAAGCTTTACATAATGTGCCAGAGTTGGGTGCCCCCAATATGCAGTGGCCTTACATATATAGTCCTAGAAATCGGGGACTTCATTTGGCATGGGATAGTTGTTCTTGTGTTGGTTTGGTAGCACTGGTCATCTATTATAATTTCGCACACCCTATCATGGGGTTTGAGAAGACCATGACGATTGACAAATTCAAGCAGTTGTTATAATTAGTGCAAAAAAACAAAACAGTGATTTTGAGCATTCCATCTTTCCTGGATACTTCTCTGTCCATGATGATGAGAATGTAGGTTCCATTCCATGAATCCCTGCAAATGAAATATAGTCCTCCCCAGATGGGTCATATACCCCTAACTAAGGGGAATTCACTCCAGGACTAGGTTTCCTTCCTTGAGTGGGCCATGCTCTGTCCTAGAGTTATATTGTTTTAATGCTTTCTGCTAGAGTGCCACGGTTTTCAAAACAGTCTCGTCTCGCTTCTCCTTAATCAGATATAGGGATATGTTTAGTAATTCCTCATTCTTCTCTAAGTTATTGTTGATTCTCCTATGAGATAGGACTATAATTTCGTTGTAATGCATAACCTATAGTTCGTAAGCTAAAGCAAAAGGAGTATGTCTTATTATAGTTTCCCAAGAGGTGTAATAAGCATAAAGTCCAATGGCAGCTCATCCATTCAAGCTCCCTTATCATTTTCCAAAAGCTCCTTTATGAGAGTTTTGAGAACCTTGTTGCTTCATCAATATATCCATTTGCCTACGAGTAAGGCACTAGAAAAGCTTTTTCTGATTTCGTGTTGTCGATAGAAGTTGGTGAATTCCTGAGTATCAGACTGCTATCCATTGTCTGAGATTGTTTGGAGTGGAACTCCATACTCGATAAAGTAATCCACAACCATTATTGCATACTCATCTCCACCCATGGCTATTGGAAATTCTCCATTTTAATCGATGCCCATGAGATTTCCTTTTCTAGGGTCTTCCCCCAAGTGTGGTCTCCACGACTTCCTTGATGAACGTTGTCTAATATTTCCTTACCCTCTCTTATAGCCATACATCTTAACAACGGGTTAGTGAAAACCCTTCTATATAGGATGCCATCCTGTATGTTGTACCGAATTACCTTACACATTACCTTCCTTGCTTCATTCTAGTTTAAGGGTGAAATTTTTACTATAACCAACCCAAAGTGATCCATTTCCTGAGCGAGCCAATTTTTCCAAATCGTTAGCAACTCGATTTTCCACTTATGGGATGCGCTTAACCGTATAATCCTTGCACATCAAGTAAAGCCTTTGCACGTTTTCCTTTTTTTTGAAGTAGCATACCAACCATTCTCCTTTGACTTAGAACTCTTAAAATGTGTTATTCATGGTTGTAGGTCACTATGGATACATAGATCCTGGTTCCTAATTCTTTTGCTACTTTCAATCCAGCAATTAGTGTACCATACTCTGTCGTTCAGTCTAGCCTGTAAGGTAAGAGGTCTATCTAACCCATAGGGGTAAAGGACGTTCGTTCTTGCCTGACCATTAGTATATTTCTCACTTTCGCGAGTGTCACATAGTCATGTGGCATGGTGTTATTATGCTTCACGTAGTTATGTTAAATATTATTTGAAATTTATTCATTAAAGTAAGCTATAACTTTGCATCATTATCCTCGCACTCTATGAGGGTATTCAATCCTGGTAGTATCATGCTTTATATTCATATGAAGTTGACTCTATCTCTAGGGCTTATTGAAAAGATTATGGTCCACCATCTCTAGAGATATTTGGTCCCACCTATGGAATGGGACAAAATTACACTCCACTAGTCTCACATTATCTTTGATGGAGTTGAACCTTACCTCCGAGACTAGGAAGTTTATGCTCCATTGTTTGATTACTCCATTCTTTACAATTTTAATGCACATCTATCTTTGGATATCTAGTAGGAGGATATTATCTGATGTCCATAGGGAAAACTGACACCATGCCCCCGAGCGTGGTTTATACCCTTCCTCTACAAGGACTCGGTTCGATCAAGGGACTATAGTCTATAGTTTATAGAGCTCTCACTGGAGTTACCTTAGGTGTTAACCCGTAGCATACTGGTTCACATTTTTGCCATAGTTAGATCTCTGGTTCTTGATTCACCATATTCCATGATTTCTCTAGTAGAAATATAGATTCTTTCTGGAGTCTCCATAAGCTATAAACATGGAAACTTGTCCTGTCTGTTGAAGTGTTTCCTTTATCCAATCTTATTATTCATCTTTCGCATGCTCCTATCCTAAGGCTTTTCGTCTCCAACCCAGTTAATATTTTTCAGTCCTGCCTCGACATCAGAATCCTCTAAGGGCATAAACGTGTAGGTCGGATGGTATAAGTCCTTCAAGTTAGTAGTTGGATTCTTCTCAAGTTCCCTATATAACTCTATTTTCTTATTAATTCCTTAAGGAATAACCACATGGACAATCCATTTATTGAGTTGATGCATAGCGGCTGCTATAACGTTGAACCATGTAAGATTGTTCTGTGTGTTTTATCCATCCTTTTGCTTGATATCCAAGTGTTAACGGGTTAGTGCTCCAAACGACTAAACCAAATAGTCTCTATGCATGACATGAATAGAGGAAAGTAACGACATCCTTTCCCTTCGTTGTCCCAACGAATTCCATATGCTAAATGTAGCGCCTTAAATGTGTTTAAGGGTTGGTTTGTCCAATGTATTGTTCCATGACTAGTGTCTTAAAATCTACAGATTGACTGCAAATCTAATGTTTGGAGTAAACTAATGGTTCATATTATCAAGCTTTAGTCTCCTACTCTGCTCGCTAGACATTTGACACATTAGCCCAACGACTCGCTCCCGCTACTGGAATGCTTCCTTAGTTTGCTTGGTGGGCCACATCATGCGTCCCATGCAATGGATCAACCATCTAGGTACCAATCTATATAAACTCAGGCGGTCCTATTTTGGTAGACAAGAATGTGGTTCTGGCATCGGTATTGACTTTTGGTGAGGAATTCTTCCTTGGTTCGGCATGGGCTATATCGTTGGTTTGGTACTGATCAGTTCTACATCGGTCCGATTTGGTTTATTCCCAAGCCAGTTTGTTTGAGAAAACATATTTCCATGCCTCCTTCCTACCTTGCCTATTCCCTTGCGTCCATTCTTTATGGGTTGCAGAAATTTTTTTCGACTTGGTCTCTCTGGCTTTGTATTTGTGTTGCTTGCTCCATGGGTCTAAGGAATGCTCCATTATCTCCAAATACTTAGCTGGGAAAGAAGCTATCCTATTTTCCATCATCATTTACAGTCACTACTAGACTCTTCTCTAGTAGCTATACTGGGCTTCCTCCCTGATGCAGCACAT
The DNA here is from genome assembly GCA_030737815.1 of Allium fistulosum. Lineage (NCBI taxonomy): Eukaryota > Viridiplantae > Streptophyta > Magnoliopsida > Asparagales > Amaryllidaceae > Allium > Allium fistulosum. Next base: position 1,222,358,063 of record CM060904.1, read on the forward strand.
TCCAACCTCATATACTTTGCCAGCTCACAAACAAATTCCTCTAATATGGTTGGTTTCTCCTTTATCGATCTCTCAGTAAACTTTGTTCCAATGTGCACTCCACTATACAAGTCATTAAGGTGAGCCTTTTTACCGTGTTCTAATTCAAGCGGCTGTGGCATTAAACTGGGATATGTACCATCATAGCGACTCATCTTCCCTTTGCTTCACATCAGATGATATGTATTCATCTTTTGGATGTTTAATATGCACCCAGAATTGACTAATAATCTTCTTCTTTAAAATCTCCCAAGAACGAATTGATCCTTAAGGTTACATATAACTACTTAGCGGTTAAGTCCGCCAAGAATTGTGGATAGCACCTACATAAGACTTCCTCTGTACTCCACTCATCAACTTGCATTGGGTATATCGTCGTACATGTGCTACAGGGCCAGTAAGTCCTTAATATGGTTTCAAAGTAGGCGTCCTAAAATCTCTAGGGTCCCTGGTAGTCCTACCTCCAGGGAAAAGGTATAGCTAAGCTAAGCTCCAATTCCTCACTCCACCCATTCACGTTTGAACAAATTGTCTAATAATTCAAGTCATGCTATCCTCTGATTTGGGCAACCATAAATGAGAGTTCGATCTTTCCCTACGTGGGAAACAATTTCTTTCATCTTCCTTATGATGACTTGATGTTCAAATACGGGCATGGTTATGGCTCTTAGATCGGTCCCAGTGATTACCTTATCCTTCATTGATCACAATTTCAATGAGTGAATGAGAAACGTTTGCTATAACTGCCCCCAGTTCGGCATCATCCATGTCTGGTTTGGCCCCGAACCGCTTTCCAGTCAAGCATCAGGCTGAACTCTTGCTCGTTTCATCCCTCCAACGTTCCTTCTTCTATCTCTTTGACTTTCTTGATCAGATTGCTTGTCAGATTGCGACCCCCTTCGCCTTCTGCATCCCCTAGATTGTGATCGCCTTGTGTTCAAATGTTGCGACCAATAGTTTGTGGCTTTCCCAAGTAAGCTGGTGCATCATTGCTTTATGTAGGGCAGCCAAACATTCATTTAGCATAGCCACAACTCTATCTAGGTTACCTATGGTAATTACGTCACCTATAATTGTAATGCTTACTTAATGATTATCATGATTAAAAGTTGTCTACTTGGATTGGTGTTCCCTGCATTCCCGATGGTAGCACCAACCTTGTTCTTTGATTTCGAAAGCATGTTGAGAATCAGTCTCCCAATGAAAGCACTAAAAATATTTCCATAAAAAATGGGCAAATACCTCCAATCGATTTGTTGTAGAGCATGTTAATACAGCTGTATAACTTAGCTATTATATTTATATTATGATTAATTTCTAGAGAGCAGATTGCATATAGTTTATGTAGAAAGTAAATTGCAGTAAAGTAAAGAACACAAATATTTATAGTGGTTCATGCAGAATGTACCTACATCCACTGTCCATTTTCATTATTCTTCTTATAGATCTTTAGTACAATGCTTGAGATACAAAATACAATGATCTAAAGCTTAAAGGATAGTAAGATATTGCCTAAGGGAGTCTGTTTGGCATAGCTCAAGGGAGTCTATTTGGCTATTCCTCTCCAACTATTCCTATTCGACCATTTCTGTTAGGTGGATCTGCTAGGCTGTTCTTGTTAGGCTGTTCCTTGCTTTCTCTGACTTGTTTGCCATTACTGCTATAAGCTTGGCTCTCCCGAATTCTCCTCATTGTTGTTAGAAGCTTTGGTATTTATAGGAGTTGAAAGGTATAATGGCCACTCCGATAAATCAGGCAATTTCCATCTACAACTCATTTGGTTCAGTTATTTCCATATATACACGATATAATCAAAATTTTAAATATGTACTCAGATTTCATTACATATGCAACCCATTTGGTTTGGTTGGAAAGATCAATTCTGGGGTGGTTGGTCCAGTGAAATGCACATAGCCAACTTGTAACGATACGATTTTTTTCGACGCTCGAAAGTCGACATGAATACGTCCACTGTATCAAATACCGCGCAATCGAATGCCGGAAAACCGAACCATTAGGGTTAAAAAGAAGAGGTAGAAGAAGACAGAAGAAAAGAAAGAACAGGAAAACAGAAACAGAAACAATATCAGAATCTCACATTCGCGGCGGAACAATATATAATAGCTGAATGAATAATCTTTAAAACAAAAGACTATATCAGTTTATACATTACATCATATCATCAGAGTTTACAACAATACACATCACCGGACAGTTATATAACTTGTCCACATACATAATACACAGCGGAATAAATAAACAAGTACGGGAGTACATCTCGCCATCCAGCTCGCCTCTAAAGCTCCAGAATATCCAGAATATCCTGATAACATAACTCTAGGCTGCCTGTGTGGAAAATTATGGGCACCCAGAGTTTAGAAAGTGAACAATAAACTCCGAGTCAGTCATGGTGACTGGGGTGAGATCGTAAAACAGTTATTTTCACAAAGAAAATAAAACAGATTCGCAATGCTTTTGGAAAATGAAACTACCATAAGGCCTCCCGCCACACACACAATGCAAACGCAGAATTGGAGAAGATTTCTCCTTATGATAGTCAAAGATGCTTACTACGGAAAATCAGTTGATATTATTATTAATGTCTAGTGTAGAAAACATTTCGAAAGTATAATATCAATCTTAGCCAACATACAACCATTATTGTATGCCTATTATAGCTACTACGTTCAATAGCAGGTTACCGCCACATTCCATAGCAGGTTATACAACTAAAACCGTACAGGGCGCGTATTGTTTCTTTGGATTTTCCAACAAATGGTCAGGCAAAGAAACTTCCTTACATCGAAATGGAAAAGCCTCTGGAAAGACGCCCCGAGAACCTAACCGGATCTCTACAAACACAAGGCCGACGCTACCTCCAACTGTACAGCTGTAACTAGGTAACTAACACACTGACGCTACCTCACGCCGTACAGCTGTAACTAGGTAACTAACACACAAGTATGCCATCCCCCGGTCATTACCGACCTTTATCCGAGGATCCTCAACCACAAAGCAACAACCACAAAGTATAATAAATTTGCAGCATCAACATAGGTAAAATATCTGGGCTCTATACCATGATATCACCTTTTATCCAGAAGGAAATGACATACCCTAGGGGCGCTACCCCTAAAAACCTTTGCCGCAACATTCCTGTTTCGACCATTACCGGGTTGTGAGGCTCGACGAAGTCTTGTCCACAAAGCCACGCTTTTTCACAAAGCCACGCTTTGATCAACAAATGATCAACAGCACTTCGTATGCCACATTACCAAATTGGGAATGTATCACTAGTAACCATCAACTACATAACCTCTGAGCTCGTACGTCTCAAAGAAGGGTGTTAAGCTAACAGAATAAATTCTCTGCCACCAAAAGAATGTATTTGATAGAAACCAGCTTTACATCTCAAAGTGTAATGTCAGACACACATCCATACAAGTCCGTTCCGGGATCGAACGGAACCGAAGGCACTTCCAAAGAAGCCCTTGCAATCTGGGTATTCACTAATCACGTCCGGACTTCCCATCACAAGAAGAGCGATATAAATCTCTATACCGGAGCAACTCGGTGCAGAGACATTCGACAGGTTGTCCTTTCATTTTCGAAAATACTCGGTCTTCACACCGGTCTTCGAATGTTATCCATTCACGACGTATCACTATTCGGAATGGGTTATATGACACAAAGGTCCTCTCCCGGCTAAACCGAATAATGAGCGTTTGTTATAAAAACAAATCAAGTGCCATTTCAAAGGCAAATATTGATAGTCGGTTATTTAACTATTAACAACATTCACAACAATCAACCAATTTAAATAATTTTTCCCAAATTATTAAATTTCAAAATATCTTCACAAGATATATATTTTTCCATACTTTAACATTTTGAAAATCAATTTCAAATCACATTTCACACTTCATCACTTTGAAAACAAATTTCAAATCATATTCACTCGCGGAATAAAATTCCCGATATTATTCATTTCCCCTTTTCTTTATAAATTCCCACTGTGAATTTAAATTTCCAAATATTCACTTTCAAACACAAAATCAAATTCCAAATTTGATTTCTAAATTTATTTCCATTACCAAATCAATTACAAATTGATTTCCAAATTTCTTTCAACACCGAATCAAATTTCAAATTGATTCTAAGTTTAATCCCAAATACCAAATCATTTTACAAATCGATTTCCAAATTTCTTTCAACACAAAAATCCATTTTCTTTTAAAACACCAATCAATTTTCATATTGATTTTCCAAAGATTTATTTTTCAAATACCAAATAAATTATCAATTTGATTCTAGAATTTTATCACCTTTTAAATAAATCCCTTTATTCTTCCCAAACCTTCCAAAATTCCATTTTAAATAAATTTTCCAACTTTCGAATAATACTATTCAAAATCCATTTATAAAAATCTTTCCCATATTTTGGAAATAATTCGATAAGATTTCAAAAATCAACTTTACGCTTTTAAATTCCTTCTTTAAAATTCAACTAATTCTTTCAAAAGGATTTACTTAAAATTTCCAATTTTAATTTTCAAAAATCCAATTTCATTTATTTCTGGTATCCAATGATACCAAAAACACATTCGGCTAAATTATAGCCTTCAACACATTCAATCACAAATATAATCATTCACAGATTATCAATAAATCATCACACAACATATGAAACAAATTCATACAACATATGAAACAAATTCATATAATTTGAGGAATCCAATTGGATCCCTCCAACCTGTTTCCCTGCATCCACAGATGTTAGCACAATACCAATTCCACTTCGAGGTGGAATATCACGGTATATGGGATTTATAAAATATCATCTGCTATTATGCGGCGCATAGGGTATCATCCGCTATATAATGCGAGAAATCAACAACTCCAATATATACATATTCCAATATATATATATTGCTATATACTACTGTATATACTATCATTCAAGCACACAATCAACACAATCAATAATTTTAAATATAACTATTTAAAATTAAACAAAACCCTTTGTTTGAGGGAGAAGATCTCACCTTTGATTTTAATTCGCAGTCCATTTTCCATTTTGACCATTTCTTCACGGTTTCAAACCTTGTATAAACAATTTATACAATTTATTAATATTTTCCATTTGAAAATTTTAATTAACAAATAATTCATAGATTTCGAAAATCTAATTTATATAAACCTTCAAATATTTTTAAAATTCATATTTTTTTCCCTTTTCTGTAATTAACCAAACAAAATCTTTTCTCAACCTATACACATATATGTATATATTTAAAACAGAACTTTACTGTTAATCAAAAATCCAATATATTTTTTTTTCTACATGCATATATACATTCATTAAATCAAAATTAATCAGAAGAGAAAAATAAAAAATTCGCATACCACTCTGGTATCACGGCGAACCCTCAACCACGAGCCGCTGCCTACTACTGCCACTCCCACACCCACGTTTGACATCTCCTATAGTCTCGACTTCCCTACGTTCAAGCGTGCCCTCGTGCCCTAGCTCGAGAACGAACCCTTCAAGCCGCGATGTCTTGCTCCATTCCTCTTGCTCGCACGTGAATCCATCAATGCGGCCCCAAAACTCGTATACGATCCCAAACCCTAACTCGAAGCTAAACCCTAAGGCCAAACTCCAGTCGATTTCCGATCGCTCGTAGATGCCGGCGCTCGTGCCACTTGATTCGAGAAGTCGGCATGAATTTAAAGAGGAGGTGTTCGCGATTTCTATTATAGACGAACGATTTTTTTCTGAGTTTGGATCTGTAGGAAAGGAGAGGGAAGCTTGCTAAATATTTAACTCGATTTCTTCTTTGAATTTGAGAATGAAAGGGGAAAGAATAAATGGCGAACAACTGAATTCGATTTCTATCCCTTTTTCTCTCTCTGCGTTTTACAATGAAATGAAGGGGACAAGATACGATGTTTTCATGCTTCACTCAGCTTGCTACAGTGCTTCTGAGGTGAAAGGAAAAAGTAACGACGTGACAGAAATACGGCTGAGAGTTGACTAGTATAAATATCCCATTCAAATTCAAATCGTCACGAATTTGCAACTCAAAATTTCGATATCCTATCGAGGCGTGCCGCTTGGCGTTCGTAATGTTATACGCCTATTCCGAACGCAATGGAAAAGGTTTCGAGTCCAAATTCGATCGTATGGAGAAGATAGCTTTTTGGACCTAGCTATTAAATTAAATTTCAATTTAATTTCAGCGCGTTTGCTTATTGTACGGCCAAACGATCACTCCAAACATTACGAAAATTGAAATCCGATAATAAAACAATATTATGGATCCAATGGAACAGGTTTCGTCGAAATCCGAGACTGTGCCTCAGAACGCTATTTTCAAATATCGATTTGAAACGATAAAATTCAAAACTAAACAAAACAGTTCCAAATCCAATTCTGAAGCTTTTATTATCTTCAGTATTATCAATATAAATTTTCTAAGCCTTGAAAATATTTTTACTCAGCTTAAAACTGAAGATTCAAATTTTTACCCAATTGCAATAAATTGAATTCAATAATTTTAATTGCCAAATTCATTCTAATATTTGAATTTTCAAATCAAACTATCATTCGAATATTTAAAATCAATTAAATATTCACATTTCAAATGTCAAAAATTCAGGGCCGTTACAATCTTTCCCCCTTAAAAGAATTTCGTCCCAAAATCACAAGTCAAGAAGAATGCCCCAATACCCGTTTATCATTTTACCAAAACCAAACAGTTTTATCAAATTTTCAAACCAATCTTTTTATTAAAGATTCGTTATCACTTTAACTAACTTTCCACAATCAACCATAAGTTCCAAATAATATGGTTTTCTTAACAATTCAATTTTCATTTCAAATTCAAATTTTGAATTCAAAATTTTCTCAAAATTTTCTAACTCTCAAAATTTTCGAAAAAAAAATCGCGAGCGTCTCCTTTGCGCGGCTAGCTCGGTACAACTACAAAATGTCCCTATGGACTCCCAAATCCCAAAAGAAAACAAAATGCCAAGTGGCAAAATCAGAAACTCATCAAATTTCATACCGAAATTCAAATACATACCTTATTGCCGAGCAATTTAAATTATCTTCAAAATCAAAAATCCTAATTCACTTTTCCTTTATAACCCCTGTATATTTTACTTGACAATAATGTCCAATTACAACATTCCAGTTAAATTTATTCACTTATTAACTTAGAATATTTCTCAATTCTAAATTTTACTTAAGACACGACCACTTATAAACAAATTTATTAGAATTTGTTTATTTCAAACCAGGTTTTCAAAACTACCTTGAATTCACTTTTTAAATCCTTGGTTAAACTTAGTTTAACATTGACCTGAGATTTCAATTTACTTCCAACTTTCCAGGTACACAGTTCAAGATTTGAATCTATACAAACATTTTCTCAGCTAGCAACAAAATTACTTCGGGCCATACACTTCAAATCTTCGAGAAAATTCTCATATTACCCGAGACAATATGCCAACATCTCAACCAAACAGAACATGAAAATAGGCAGTGTAACAGGCTCATACATTTCACAGATTAAAGATCACAGCTTCAAAACAAACTTGTAAACAGTCCAACACTGAACACAGGCAGGGTGGAAGATTGCTAACATGAAGTACAACTCGAACAAAAATCAAGTAAAGACAACCAATGCAACAACACTCAGGCCAGTGAACACTTCAGGTATGCAGACCTCAAAGCAAAGCCTCTTCATCTAATTAAAAAAACACATGCTACAACTCCATTGCTCAAGCAACTATACAATGCAAAATGGAGACCAGCTCACAAGTATACTCAGTCAACATACATGATCAGGTGGCTACACAGTATGAAGTGGATAACAAACTCAAGTCTGCACTCAAGACTCAACCCAGGCACCATGAATGACATATATAATAAATGATCAGTGGACAATGCATGGAAGCTTGAACAAGACTCGAGTGTTACATTAGAGAGTGCACAGACAACATATAAAGGCAATGTACAAGTAAATGTGACAGCAATATAACCAATGATGCAAGAGAATGAAACAAAACAGGATGAACTTGAATCAGTGACAACTTCACAACCAATTGATCAGACTTCAAACTATGTAATGGACCAGTAGAGTAGTGACTTAAATATAACAGTGACTTGTATTTATATTTGAATCTTTGTTTTAGAAAGCTCAGGTCAAAGCTGGGTTTTAAAATTTAAAATAGTTCTTAAATTTTCAGAGTTATTAACTAACTGTTTTTAACTTAAATATATGTTTAATCTCAGCTTATGATAATACAATCAAGTTTGGTTCAAAACATGGGTCCAGATTATGTTTTTATCAAGAGATAGAATTTTTTTTTAAAACTGGAGCTTGTAAATTCATGTATATATATATATACTCAGGAGATTCATGTATATACACAACATACTAATTCAACTTCCAATTCATTATTTCATGAATTAATACGTTATCAAGTTAGTTTACTTGAATTCAATCCATTTTTTATTATTTTATTTTGCAAGTTTGGATTTTTATTCAACTTGATTCAAATCAAATCTCATTACATTATTCAATTTCCAATTCATTTATTTACAATGTAGCTTCATTTGTGCATTCACAAATTCATTCCTTCAATAAATTTTATTTTCAATATTTTTTTGGAATTCTATTTCCAAATTATAAATCACATTTACAGTTTATATTTACAAATCTCATTCCTATATGAATTCATTTCCTTATCTTTCAATTCATATTTATAAATTTCATTTGTTAAATGAATTTATCTCCAAATCTTTGGTTATACTATTATTTCTTATTAAATTTCCATATAACAATGATAATAATTCAATACTATCACTTCCTAACAACCAAGCATCCATATACTATAATAATTCATAGAAAATCATTTCTTTTCTATACAAAAATAGTTTTGGGTAAAATTATTTAATTTACCCCATTTAAAACAATACTGTGTCAGTTTATCTTGTTTAAGAGTTTAGAAACCCCTATCGATTAGAGTTGGCCAGACTGCACCGACCAGAATCTATAAACAATCAACCGATAAGTCAACACAATACAAAACAAATTTTTGTATTCACTAACAAATACACGCTCATATCTATTATTACACTCACACTCATTCTAGAGTACTGCTGACTCTATCTCTAATGAGTAACACCGAACAGAGCCAGGGTTGTCGCTTAACCAACAGCTTTGATACCACTTGTAACGATACGATTTTTTTCGACGCTCGAAAGTCGACATTAATACGTCCACTGTATCAAATGCCGTGCAATCGAATGCCGGAAAACTGAACCATTAGGTTTAAAAAGAAGAGGTAGAAGAAGACAGAAGAAAAGAAAGAACAGAAAAACAGAAACAGAAACAAAATCAGAATCTCACATTCGCAGCGGAATAATATATAATAGCTGAATGAATAATCTTTAAAACAAAAGACTATATCAGTTTATACATTACATCATATCATCAGAGTTTACAACAATACACATCATCGGACAGTTATATAACTTGTCGACATACATAATACACAGCGGAATAAATAAACAAGTACGGGAGTACGTCTCGCCATCCAGCTCGCCTCCAAAGCTCCAGAATATCCAGAATATCCTGATAACATAACTCTAGGCTGCCCGTGTGGAAAATTATGGGCACCCAGAGTTTAGAAAGGGAACAATAAACTCCGAGTCAGTCATGGTGACTGGGGTGAGATCGTAAAACAGTTATTTTCACAAAGAAAATAAAACAGATTCGCAATGCTTTTGGAAAATGAAACTACCATAAGGCCTCCCGCCACACACACAATGCAAACGCAGAATTGGAGGAGATTTCTCCTTATGATAGTCAAAGATGCTTACTACGGAAAATCGGTTGATATTATTATTAATGTCTAGTGTAGAAAACATTTTGAAAGTATAATATCAATCTTAGCCAACATACAACCATTATTGTATGCCTACTATAGCTACTACGTTCAATAGCAGGTTACCGACACATTCCATAGCAGGTTATTCAACTAAAACCATACAGGGCGCGTATTGTTTCTTTGGATTTTCCAACAAATGGTCAGGCAAAGGAACTTCCTTACACCGAAATGGAAACGCCTTTGGAAAGACGCCCTGATAACCTAACCGGATCTCTGCAAACACAAGGCCGACGCTACCTCCAGCTGTACAGCTGTAACTAGGTAACTAACACACTGACGCTACCTCACGCCGTACAGCTGTAACTAGGTAACTAACACACAAGTATGCCATCCCCCGGTCATTACCGACCTTTATCCGAGGATCCTCAACCACAAAGCAACAACCACAAAGTATAATAAATTTGCAGCATCAACATAGGTAAAATATCTGGGCTCCATACCATGATATCACCTTTTATCCAGAAGGAAATGACATACCCTAGGGGCGCTACACCTAAAAACCTTTGCCGCAACATTCCTGTTTCGACCATTACCGGGTTGTGAGGCTCGACGAAGTCTCATCCACAAAGCCACGCTTTTTCACAAAGCCACGCTTTGATCAACAAATAATCAACAGCACTTCGTATGCCACATTACCAAATGGGGAATGTATCACTAGTAACCATCAACTACATAACCTCTGAGCTCGTACGTCTCAGAGAAGGGTGTTAAGCTAAGAGAATAAATTCTCCGCCACCAACAGAAATGTATTTGATAGAAACCAGCTTTACATCTCAAAGTGTAATGTCAGACACACATCCATACAAGTCCGTTCTAGGATCGAACGAAACCGAAGGCACTTCCAAAGAAGCCCTTGCAATCCGGGTATTCACTAATCACGTTCGGACTTCCCATCACAAGAAGAGTGATATAAATCTCTATACCAGAGCAACTCGGTGCAGAGACATTCGACAGGTTGTCCTTTCATTTTCGAAAATACCCGGTCTTCACATCGGTCTTCGAATGTTATCCATTCACGACGTATCACTATTCGGAATGGGTTATATGACACAAAGGTCCTCTCCCGGCTAAACCGAATAATGAGCGTTTGTTTTAAAAACGAATCAAGTGCCATTTCAAAGGAAAATATTGATAGTCGGTTATTTAACTATCAACAACATTCACAACAATCAACCAATTTAAATAATTTTTCCCAAATTATTAAATTTCAAAATATCTTCGCAAGATATATATTTTTCCACACTTCAACATTTTGAAAATCAATTTCAAATCACATTTCACACTTCATCACTTTGAAAACAAATTTCAAATCATATTCACTCGCGGAATAAAATTCCCGATATTATTCATTTCCCTTTTTCTTTATAAATTCCCACTATGAATTTAAATTTCTAAATATTCACTTTCAAACACAAAATCAAATTCCAAATTTGATTTCTAAATTTATTTCCATTACCAATTCAATTACAAATTGATTTCCAAATTTCTTTCAACACCGAATCAAATTTCAAATTGATTCTAAGTTTAATCCCAAATACCAAATCATTTTACAAATCGATTTCCAAATTTCTTTCAACACAAAAATCCATTTTCATTTAAAACACCAATCAATTTTCATATTGATTTTCCAAAGATTTATTTTTCAAATATCAAATCAATTATCAATTTGATTTCTAGAATTTTATCACCTTTTAATTAAATCCCTTTATTCTTCCCAAACCATCCAAAATTCCATTTTAAATAAATTTTCCAACTTTCGAATAATACTATTCAAAATCAATTTATAAAAATCTTTCCCATATTTTGGAAATAATTCGATAAGATTTTAAAAATCAACTTTACGCTTTTAAATTCCTTCTTTGAAATTCAACTAATTCTTTCAAAAGGATTTACTTAAAATTTCCAATTTTAATTTACAAAAATCCAATTTCATTTATTTCTGGTATCCAACGATACCAAAAACACATTCGGCTAAATTATAGCCTTCAACACATTCAATCACAAATATAATCATTCACATATTTTCAATAAATCATCACACAGCATATGAAACAAATTCATACAACATATGAAACAAATTCATATAATTTGAGGAATCCAGTTGGATCCCTCCAACCTGTTTCCCTGCATCCACAGATGTTAGCACAATACCAATTCCACTTCGAGGTGGAATATCGCGGTATATGGGATTTATAAAATATCATCCGCTATTATGCGGCGCATAGGGTCTCATCCGCTATATAATGCGGGAAATCAACAACTCCAATATATACATATTCCAATATATATATATATATATTGCTATATACTATTGTATATACTATCATTCAAGCACACAATCAACACAATCAATAATTTTAAATATAACTATTTAAAATTAAACAAAACCCTTTGTTTGAGTGAGAAGGTCTCACCTTTGATTTTAATTCGCAGTCCATTTTCCATTTTGACCATTTCTTCACGGTTTCAAACCTTGTATAAACAATTTATACAATTTATTAATATTTTCCATTTGAAAATTTTAATTAACAAATAATTCTTAGATTTCGAAAATCTAATTTATATAAACCTTCAAATATTTTTAAAATTCATATATATATTTTTTCCCCTTTTTTGTAATTAACCAAACAAAATCTTTTCTCAACCTATACACACATATGTATATATTTAAAACAGAACTTTACTGTTAATCAAAAATCCAATATATATATTATTTTTTTCTGCATGCATATATACATTCATTAAATCAAAATTAATCAGAAGAGAAAAATAAAAAATTCGCATACCACTCTGGTATCACGGCGAACCCTCAACCACGAGCCGCTGCCTGCTACTGCCACTCCCACACCCACGTTCGACATCTCCTATAGTCTCGACTTCCCTACGTTCAAGCGTGCCCTCATGCCCTAGCTCGAGAACGAACCCTTTAAGCCGCGATGCCTTGCTCTGCTCCTCTTGCTCGCACGTGAATCCATCAACGCGGCCCCAAAACTCGTATACGATCCCAAACCCTAAATCGAAGCTAACCCCTAAGGCCAAACTCCAGTCGATTTCTGATCGCCCGTAGATGCCGGCACTCGCGCCACTTGATTCGAGAAGTCGGCATGAATTTAAAGAGGAGGTGTTTGCGATTTCTATTATAGACAAACGATTTTTTTTTCTGAGTTCGGATCTATAGGAAAGGAGAGGGAAGCTTGCTAAATATTTAACTTGATTTCTTCTTTGAATTTGAGAATGAAAGGGGAAAGAATAAATGGAGAACAAATGAATTCGATTTCTATCCCTTTTTTTTCTCTGCGTTTTACAATGAAATGAAGGGGACAAGGTACGATGTTTTTGTGCTTCACTCAGCTTGCTACAGTGCTTCTGAGGTGAAAGGAAAAAGTAACGACATGACAGAAATATGGCTGAGAGTTGACTAGTATAAATATCCCATTCAAATTCAAATTCAAATCGTCACGAATTTGCAACTCAAAATTTCGATATCCTATCGAGGCGTGCCGCTAGGCGTTCGTAATGTTATACGCCTATTCCGAATGCAATGGAAAAGGTTTCGAGTCCAAATTCGATCGTATGGAGAAGATAGCTTTTTGGACCCAGTTATTAAATTAAATTTCAATTTAATTTCAGCGCGTTTGCTTATTGTACGGCCAAACGATCACTTCAAACATTACGAAAATTGAAATCCGATAATAAAACAATATTACGGATCCAATGGAACTGGTTTCGTCGAAATCTGAGACTGTGCCTCGGAACGCTATTTTCAAATATCGATTTGAAACGATAAAATTCAAAACTGAACAAAACAGTTCCAAATCCAATTCTTAAGCTTTTATTATCTTCAGTATTATCAATATAAATTTTCTAAGCCTTGAAAATATTTTTACTCAGCTTAAAACTGAAGATTCAAATTTTTACCCAATTGCAATAAATTGAATTCAATAATTTTAATTGCCAAATTCATTCTAATATTTGAATTTCTAATCGAACTATCATTCGAATATTTAAACTCAATTAAATATTCACATTTCAAATGTCAAAAATTCAGGGTCGTTACACAGCTTGCTGGCCAAGTTCCTACACTTCCCTCTAGGGTTTGGTTTCAGCTTGGTTTGGCTACTCCTTGGTTCGGCTTCTCCTAAGTCCTTCTGGCCCGATCACCACATGTAACCGTTCTAGTCCAGCACCTAGCCTACCGAAAAGGATTTCCTATTCAGTACCCCAAGGTGCCTAAAAAGGGTTTCCTGTTCGGTACCAAGGGCGCCAAACAGGGGGGTTTTTCTTTGCCGAACCCTTTCTTGCCTATAACACCCTTGATTTTGCTTAACATTATTTAAGATATTTAATTAGATAAATAAAATAAAATAATGTATAATGATAAGGAGAATTAGATTTGATAATTAAAAGAGATCACGCCTAAATTAATAAGTTAATCATATTGGTTATAACTTAAATAAGAAGGAGGAATTCATGTGAATGAACAAAATGGGAATATGCCATATTCCCTAAACATAAACCCTTACATTTTCTTCTCCCTCATTTACATTCACCTAAACACTATAAAACTCAAGGCCGACCATTACTAAGGAATTCAAGAGAAAAAAAGGCTAGGAAACAAGAGGAAAGCTGAGGTTAAACAAATCTAAACTCAAATATCATTTCTCTTCATCAAATCAAAGTGAATAATAATTATCCATCTCACTATTGCATGTTCAGTTTGATTTTATGTCTAAATCCGAATTATATGTCGTTATTGTGTAATGTTATGATTGATTAGTTGATTATATGCCTGAATGATAGATTATTGGATTTATTATGGAATTATTTAATAAGTTTTTAGAGTAAAAACCAAGTATGACATCCATTTGACTTGAAATTTGGGTATGATGTTCATGACATTATTTTAGAAGTGGGTTTTTAATTTCATAATTTTCCAAGCAAGTATGAATATTTTATGAGTTTCCTAAGTGAGTAAAATGATCCATTTCAAATTTAATTACTAAAAATAATTAAATAATGTTTTTGGTCACGAAATTTTTATATGTTACAGAATATGTTAATTTTGATTTATTGTTATTTTTGGGAATTTTTTCCAAGTGTTTACGATTTATTATGAATTTGTTAGGCTAGAAAAGCTTAATAATTATATTAAAATAATAATGTATAATTATTGGTTTGCAAAATTATTTGGGGAATGTAATCTGATTCATAGCAGCATTTCTGGAAGAGGATTTGATAAAGAAGTTTATTATCTAATAGCAATTTGATAAAGGATTGGAGTTGGTGAAAAGAAATTGCATTTAAAGAAATAAAATAGTTTTTATGTTAATTACGAGATCGCCAAACCATTATTAATCAGTGCCGACGTCCATCTATGCCCAGCTATCAATGATGTTGCATGTTTGCTATGTCGCATGTTTTCTATATTGCATGTTTTCTATGTTGCATGTTCTTATGCTGCACGTTTTTATGCCAACATCAATTTTATAAGGCAGTAATGCCACATTTTCGACATTGATATTAAATGGCATGATGTCGTTTATATATAATTTCGACATTATTACTTTAGGCAGCAATGCCGCATAGAAACCTTACTTTGAACATCGATATAAATGGCAATGATGCCGCCTATTTTCTGTATTGACATAAACGATATTAATGACTCTATGATATTGATGCCGAAGGTCATCAATATCGTCGTTTCTATATTTCCATGTTTTAAAGCTTTATACTATGCAAACCAAAGACTATGCCGCTTATATTCGGCAACCTATATGTTTATGTTATACGACATAAATGATTTGGCCTTATGGCCTTATGCTTTATTAAATCAAATGCTTTAACAGAATAGTGACATAGAGGAGTGCGACAACCCATAACGGCTATATGCCGGACTTTATCAATTCAAATGATTTTATTATATATGGCCTCATAGCCTAAGGTTTTGAGGTGTGACAACCTCTGAATGATTTCGAAGTTCAATAATGTTATTTTATAAAGGCATATATATATCTTGGCATAATATTTTGGATAAAGTAAAGGGCTACATTTTCCTTGTTTTTGAGTATGATTTCAAGAGTTAAATTAATTATAAGATTAATGTTTTCAAGGAAATAAAAAGGGTGATTAGCCCAGGATATTACTAGAGAGATTATTGTTCTTATCACCATTAGATATATGATAGGGTAAATTGACTCAATGATTAGAGAATAGAAAACCATATAATGGGACTGGTGAAGTGTAGTGCCCTATGCTTTAACTATTTTCCCCTAGTTGATATTAGTCCATAATTCCAGTGTGTAGGGCTTTGTTAAGGGTAAAACTAAAAATAGATTTATGCATCGAAAGGAATATAACATAGGTAGGTTATTGGTTGGTCTGTAAAACCATTACTTTCATAGTGAGCCTAGCAAACTATGAGATTGAAAAACAGTCAGGTAAACACTCAGAAGATTGTGTCTGGACGGACAGTCCAGTTTACTCCTAACGCTAAATTGGAGAATTTTGGTATATCTTGTGAGTCTGAGTCAGCCATAGGTTTGTAGTAACCCTGGAAAAACTATAAAGTAGAGATATATAGTTAATTAAATAGGACAAATTGGTCAGGTTAGCCATGTAGCATGCATGCATATGTTTGTTTATGTTTATGTTTATTTAACTATTGTGAATGCAAGAGCATGATAGCGAATGACATATTTTTAGAAGATACTAGTAAGGGATAAAACTCGTTCCGCTCAACAGCGTGGTCTCACTAGATATATATTACTATGGCATGTTATAATTCACACCAGACTTTTTCCCTGACCCAAAGTTTTTGTTTTTCCCTTTAACTCTCGGGTACTCAATTGAGTAGTTCGAGTGTAAGGTTTCCATGTTTTAGGTTTGATGAATAAAGCTTCCGAAGACGTGCAAGAGGTAGAGCTAGCTATATAGGAGTTTATTTATGTCTCCTGTGTTATCATTTTGTTTGAATGTATGTAATAGCCAAAGTTGTATCTGTTTAGTAGTAAACTCTGATCAACCAAGGGACATCTTCATATGTCATTCTTAGAGTATTTTGTAATAATTATATTTTATCTGAACTTGAAAAACGTTTGGGATTATTTAATAAATATGGCAATTAAATAATGAAATCTGTATTTTGAAAAATATTTCATATTCTTGTGCTTCTGATGTTAATGATACTATTAACTGATCTCATTTTATAATCGGAGAATAATATTATTGATGACTACAACATCAATAGCTCTTTTTTTCAGACCTCAAAATGGGGGACATTACAACTTGGTATCAGAGCAAAGGTTTATGTAAAACCAAAATAATTTTGAATTTTAAAAGAGTTTTTGAAAACATAATCCTAGTGAATTAAAGAATGAGATTGAGGTATGGGATAACGCTATAGTAACATACTTGTATTTGCTATATATAAGTATATATCTTATCTCTATTCTTCCCTCTCTCTTAGACTGTTCTTCCATGTCTTACTAAGGTTCGAATGCAGATTTAAGGAAACTAAGATACGGAGGCAGGAAATAGAAGAGTGAATCTCGGTGGAGGAAGCACCACAACCAATGGAAATGTCAAGCCCTGCACTAGAAGGAATCCAGGTTGACAAACAGCTGCTAATGTGGGTGTTGGAACTCCACCGGTAGATATGCAAGCTATGTACCAGTTCTATGTCAACATGATGCAAGCTGGAGTTGCCGTTGGATTAGTTGGAAGGTATCATGTAAACCCGGAACGCCATCAAAGGGATACTATCCTCTACCACTCTAAATTGATGGAAGGCCATGTATAGTGATGACACCTTTTGAAGCTTTGTATGGAAGGCCATATAAATCATCTATATTTTGGTTAGAGACAGAAGATAGATTAGTACTTGGTCCATATATAGTGAGAGAAGCCATAGAAAAGATTGAGTTGATCCAGACATGGACGAAGGAGGCTTAGTCTAGGAAAAAAAGTTATTCAGATAAGAGACGTAAGGACTTGGAGTTCTAAGTTGGAGATCATGTTTTTGTCAAGGTATCATCAATGAAGGGTGTAATCCGATTTGGAAAGTCAAGGAAATTAGCACCTAGTTATGTTGGACCATTTTCTATTACAGAAAGGATCAAAAAACTCGCTTATCAGATAGAGTTACCAAGTAGTTTGGTGGGAATCCACAATTTTTTTCATGTTTCTCATCATAGGAAGTGTATTCGTGATCCATAGACTACTATCACTCTTACCGCATTGGAACTAGTGGAATCGAACATGACTATTGTTAGGCAACCATTCGTATTGTGGATAGGGATGAAAAGAAGTTAAGAAACAAGACAGTCAGACTAGTGAAGGTCTAGTGGAGTGATGACGAGAGAGACTATACTTGGAAGGTAGAGGGAAGAATTAGAGTTACTTATCCTGATTTGTTTAGATGATATGTTTTGTCTACGGTTATGTTTGATGTTATGTACCTTATCGTAATTTCCAGGATGAAATACTTTAAGGAAGGGAGTCTATAACACCCTAATTTTGATTAACATTATTTAAAATATTTAATTAGATAAATAAAATAAAATAATGTATAATGATAAGGAGAATGAGATTTGATAATTAAAAGAGGTTGTGCCTAAATTAATAAGTTAATCGAGTTGGTTATAATTTAAATAAGAATGAGGAATTCATGTGAAGAGCAAAATCGGAATATGCCATATTTCCTAAACATAAACCCTTACATTTTCTTCTCCCTCATTTCCATTCATCCAAACTCTATCAAACTCAAGGTCGACCATTACTGAGGAACTAAAGAGAAGAAAAAACTAGAAAGCAAGAAAACTTAGGAGAAATCAAATCTGAACCCAAATCTCATTTCTCTTCATCAAATCAAGGTGAATAATTGTTATCCATCTCACTATTGCATGGTTATTTTGGTTTTATATCTAAACCCGAATCATATGTTGTTATTATACCATGTTATGATTGGATAGTTGATTATATGTTTGAATAATGGATTATTATAGAACTATTTAATAGGTTTTAAGAGCGAAAACCTAGTTTATAACATCTATTTGACTTGAAATTTGGATATGATGTTCATGACATTATTTTAGAAGTGGGTTTTAATTTCATAAATTTCCAAGCAAGTATGAATATTTTATGAATTTCCTAAGTGAGGAAAATGATTTATTTTGGGTTTTAATTATTAAAAATAATTAAATAATGTTTTTTCTTTCGAAATTTTTATATATTAAAGAATATGTTAATTCGATTTACTATGATTTTTGGAGATTTTCCCAAGTGTTTATGAATTATTATGAATTTATTAGGCTAGAAAAGCTTAATAATTATAGTAAATTAATCATATAAAATTATTTGTTTGCAAATTATTTTGGGGAATGCAATCCGCTTCATAGCAGTAATCTGAAAAAGAATTTGATAAAGAATTTTATTATCTAATAGCAATTTGAAAAAGGATTGGAGTTGGTGAAAAGAAATTGCATTTTAAAGAAATAAAATAGTTTTTATGTTAATTACGAGATTGCCACATCGTTATTAATCGATGCCAACGTCCATCTATGCCACAACTATCAATGATGCAGCAAGTTTGCTATGCCATTTATTTTCTATGCCGCACATTTTCTATGCCCCATGTTTTATATACCGCATGTTCCTATGCCGCATGTTTTTATACCAACATCAATTTTATAAGGCAATAATGTCATATTTTCGACATTAATATTAAAGGGCATGATGTCGCATATATTTAATTTCGACTTTGTTACTTTAGGTATGCTGCATAGAAACCTTACTTTCGACATCGATATAAATGGCTATGGTGCCGCCTATTTTCTATATTGGCATAACCGATATTATTGACTCTATGACATCGATGCCGAAGGTCATTAATGTCGGTATGCCCATATTTTCAAGTTTTAAAACTTTATACTATGCAAACCAAAGACTATGTCGCTTATATTTGGCAACCTATATATTTATGTTATGCAAGATAAATGATTTCGACCTTATGGCCTTATGCTTTATTAAATTAGATGCTTTAACATAATAGCAACATAGAGGGGTGCGACAACCCCACAGTGGCTATATTAATGCTGCACTTTATCAATTCAAATAGTTTTATTATATATGGCTTCATAGTCTAAAGTTTTAAGGTACGACAACCTTTGAATGATTTCAAAGTTCAACAATGTTATCTTATAAAAGCATATATATCTTGACATAATATTTTGGATAAAGTAAAGGACTATATTTTCCTTATTTTTGAGTATGATTTTAAGGGTTAAATCAATTATAAAGATTTATGTTTTCAAGGAAATAAAAAGGGCAATTAGCTTAGGATTTTACTAGAGAGATTATTGTTCTTATCACCTTTAGATAAATTGTGATAGAGTAAATTGACTCAATAATTAGAAAATAGAAAACCAAATAATAGGACTGGTGTAGGGTTGCGTCCTATATTTCAACTGTTAGCCCTTAGTTGATATTATTCCATAATTCCAGTACGTAGGGCTTGGTTAAGGATAAAACTAAAAATAGGTTTAACACAGAAAGGAATATAACTTAGGTAGGTTATTGATTGGCCTGCAAAACCATTAGGTTCATGGCCTAACAAAACTATAAGATTGACAGACAGTCAGATAAATACTCAGATGATTGTGTTTGGATGGATTATCCAGTTTAATCCTAATGGTAAGTTCAAGAATTTTGGTATATTTGATAGGCTCGAGTCAGCCATAGGTTTGTAGTACCCCGAAAAAACTATGAAGTAGAGACAGATAGTCAATTAATTGAGAAAGGTTGGTCAGGTTACTCATGTAGCATGCATGCATATGTTTGTTTATGTTTATTTAACTATTGTGAATGCTGGAGCATGATAGTGATTGACATATTTTCAGAAGATACTAGTGAGTGGAAAAACTCGTTCCCTACATTACCCTTTCTCATGTTCCACAAAATAGTATGCATACCAAGAATTAAAATTCTGACCTCTCGGTTGAATGCTTGATGCTTAACCACTTGAGCTACACATATGTTTGTGCCATAACTCCTTCATTTCAAGTCAGAATTGAATGAAACTTGAACCAATAGCTTCATATCATTGAATAGAGTACTCCAATGCCTCTGAATGTTCATTTGCCTTAAGTATGTAGTGGCTCTCTAAGCTGGGACCCAAGTCGGTTTGGTGGTGGATAAATTTTAAGGTAATAATATCTTTCAATTTGTAGTTCAGATTGGAATGCGGTTTTGATCTAGGTGCATAGGCCTGTCAACTGATACTTTCGGATGCAGATAGTGCCATATCTGCATCCGCATCCGAAATGATTATCGGATATCCGCATCCGCGGATACAGACGGATATCGGATAATTATCCTATCCGCTAACGACCGATAAATCAAGAAATATAAATATAAATTTTAAGTTTAACATACATTTTTTTCAATCCAGTTGATTATAAAAGTGTTAAATATAAACAAAAATGACGATAATAAATAGTTTTGAGCAGTTAATAAGCATTAAGTGCATATAATATAAACTACTAACTTAATAAAACAATAAATAAATATCTTTTATTATACTAAAATACACATAATTTATACTATAATCTTGACAAAGACCGGACGGATAATTTTCGGATGCGGATGTCTTCGCATCCGCATCCGCATCCGTTTTTTCGGATATCGGATATTATCCGCTTTTCGGATACGGATGCGGATGGATTTCGAATTTTTCGGGTATCCATTGACAACCCTACAGGTGCATGTCTTGACTTTAGATATATTTTACAAATGTTTTGACTATATATTTTGACTACGCCAAATTTTCCCCTAGCGTTTCGCCTTGCCCTTGCGTTTACATGATGACGCCATTATTATGCATCTTCCGGCTGTTTCAATGCCATTTAATGTTTTTTCGTATTCACCATGTTGTAGGCGAACATGCCTACTACAGTAGTTAATAACAAAAGGTGTGCATATTGATTACCATTTTCAACTTATTTTTACATCTTAATTCTATATTTATGATTATTTTGAATAAATAAACCATATCAACTCTCCAAAGAGTGCTTATGCTCCTATACAAATGAAGTGCCTCAACTTATAATGGATCGTGCTACTTATATGCTTATAAATCTCTAGCTTATTTACTTTGTAGGACTATCAATGTGGCAATACATTATAATCTATTCTATTATATAAGAAGTTCAATATAGAACAATTATCTGTCTCTCCTCTCATTAAGTCTCATTCCAAATGCTACAATTTGAGATTGTCTACCTCAATATTTAAACTATAGTCCCTTCACTTTACAAATATTTATATTTTAAATTAGTCCTCATATGTAAAATGCAACAAAAAGGAAGAAAAATAGTCATCCGTTGCCTCACCCAATCTTATGTCCTCAACTGTCAAAATCCATAACGCAATTGTTCACGTAATATTCATGTCCATTATTTTATTAGAGGAATTAATTTAAAGGACAAAAATTTATATATTTTTAGCTTCAAGGACACCACCTCAATATTTTAACCACAAGGACAAACATTCTCCTAAAAATTATTCATAAGGACAAACATTCTTTCAAAATTATTCATAAGGACAAACATTTTTTCAAAACTGATACCGAACTAAAAACTGATACCTAAAAACTGCTACTGATAACTACAAACTGATACCTAAAGAAAGTTGTCATTCACGCTAAAATATTGAAGGTCTGTCATTGAGGCAAAAGTACTGAGAAATTTTGTCCTTGACAATAATTTCATTTATTTTATTTTCTATTAGGTTTATTTGCCTAATATCACTTCCTTCTTCACAAACTTAATATGTTACTATTTTTCATGATTTATTTATGGAAAAACTTAATCAATCGTCTTTCTTATTTTCCTGTTTTGAAATCTTCTTTCCCTTACTAATAAAAGCTTGCCAGGTTTGTTACTTTCCATTTTGTGACTACAGGAACAATTTGGCGTTATCAACCCTGAGGCAAGTTTTGCCATTACAATTTTGAAATGTTGTTCTCCAATTTGCACCATATCATGTCCATATTTGTCGATATTTGTTGATACTTCAAATGGTTCACATTTGCAGACCCACGTCAAATCCTAACCAAATCATGGAAGCTTATATGCTCTTCAACGCCACCAATATCTTTCGAATTTTAAGGTATTTTTTCCCTAGATTTCGATTTTATTTCATTAGTTATTAACACTATTTAAATTATGAAATTTACTACTATTCAAATGCTTATATTTCCTTTAACCTATTTTCTATTTTTTACCAAATCAAAACGCTTCCATTTCCTTTCACCTATTTACTGTTTTTTTTACAGTTTCATGTATTGATTTTGAATTTTATTGTCATTCTTTATTTGCTACAGAATTTATTAAGGTTTGGTTGTTATTGCCTTTCAACTGATTTTAGTACAAATAATAGAGTAGATATTTGTTATGCATATCATAAATGAATTTCATCCTTCTACATGCAAACAAATACATCTAATGTATTTTTTATTCATCTTTTTCACAGCAGTGCTATCTCAAAGACCATTTAATGTGTTGCTTATATGGTTTTTATAAATCAAAATTGTGAATTTAGTGGAATGCTTTGTATGATGATGATTTTGTTTGTTTCTTAAAGCGTGCCTTCTATTAACCGATATGCTGATGATCATTGTGAAGCCAATAGAAATTGGTATCGTTTGTATGGTGTTAATTTGTGTTTGTATTTCTCAACTAAATTTGAATCAAAAAGAGAAAGGAGTTTAATAACATCAATATAAGAATGATTCTATATAGTATGTAGTTTTCTATTTTGTATGTGATCTAAATTAGTATCAACTGTGTAGCGTATCTATGATTCCACCATGATTCTTAACTAGAATGTGTTTAGGTATATACCATTGCTGAATGGACTTATTAAATATCTTAGATATCACATAAACATACAAACAAAAGTGATATATACAAGTAATAACAAGATTTATTTACATTTTTTTTGTCATAGTGATTTATATTGTTCTAAGTAAGTTAAGTATTTACCATTGGGTCTTTTGCTTGGATTGTTTCTAAATCCATTTCTTGATTCAATGATGGGGAATCGGTCTGTTGATACCTATCTTAAACAACTTGCTTCAAATGATTTTTTTTCATATTATTATTCTTGATTTGATTCAATTTCATTGTTTTGTTTATGGAGTTATATATCTTAATAAATTTTTTTATCGTTTTTATAGTTTTTAGTCATTTGTATGTCTTTGTTAATAATGTTATTTTGGTATAGTTTCTCCCATTGATTATTAAGGCTTAAAATAACGTTGGAAGCTCATACCACATCACTGGCAACGATGACACTTTTTATTCTTTTTCCTTTCATTTCTTTTTAATCCATAGCATATATTCACATAGCTTCTCTCATAATCAATGATCGCACCAAATTAATAAATATTGTTAACAATAATATATTTTAGAAGAAAAAATGAGCTGATATACACTAATAATGGACTTACCATGGTATGTGCATTGTAGTGCCTGTAAATTTTGCCAAAGCATTAGAGATTGCCTTTTTTATTTCTAGGTAAGGGATCATAGTTAACCATTTCTATTATGCGTTTAATTGCAACTGAAAATGAAAGATGCATTGATTCACGTCCTAAACAGTAGTATAATTCGAGCACTGTTGTCTAACTAGGGGCAAATCTAAATGTAGCCAAGCAAGGGCAAAGGCCAGAATTAGAAATAATGCACATTTAACTCTTGGCCCTTTGTTAAATTTGTGTTCATGCATAATTCAATTTTTTGTCCTACCTAGCCCATACTTCCTTGGTAATTTTGAAAAATATTCACATTACATCATTTCTTTTCATGAAATAACATGCCTTTGTGATGCAGTAGAATACCTGGAATCGAAGACGAGTGACCCAATTTCGCAAACCCGCGACCTAACTCCGCCTTCACGATCTAAATCCACCACGACCTCGCGACCTAACTCCACTGAACGACCTAACTCCACTACCCTAAGTCGCTCCAGCGACCTAACTCCACCACGAATTCCATCACGCGACCTAAATTCCCTCCCGTGACCTAAATTTCATCACGCGACCTAATTTCCATCACCGCGACCTAACGTGCGCGACCTAAAATCCATCTTATGACGAAGAACTGAAGCAACGCAATTCTTCCTTAGGTCGTTTAATTAGGCTACGCGACCTAACAAGTTAAGTCGCGAACGACCTACGATTAAGTCGTTCATTTTCCTTAAGTCGCGAGAAGAACTTATGCCACTGCCGAGCTATCTTTAAGTCGTTTGTAGTTTCGTTTGTTAAGTCGTGTACTATTATATAGGTCATTATTTGCTTATGTCATTAGGATGTTGTAACTGTTATGTGTTGTAAATATTCTAAGTGTTAGGTCGTTCACGACCTATGAGTTGTGTTGTAAGTGTTGTGTTGTAAGCCTATAAATAGGCGAGTCGTGTCATTTGTAAAGGGTTGTTGAACTTTGAATAAAATTTTGGTTTGTGCTTTGTGCCTCCATTTTTAAATCGGTAGTTGAGTGTTATCTCCTATCTCCACTTTCGGCATTCGAGTGCGCTCGAATCAACAATCGCTGAAGCCAATTCACGGAATCTAGTGCGCTAGATCAACGTACGAAGAATCGTAGATCTACTTCACGGCATCGTGCGCGATCAACGTGATCAACGTGACGTAGATAGCTAAGGTCCGGCATCTCGCGAGATCAACGGATTTGGGCGTTCGGCATCATCAATTCATCGATTCATTTTACTTCATCTAATCGTTTCATCGATTAGTTTGACACGAATTCTTCAATTCGTCGTCATCAGTTATTTCCGCTGCGTCATTTGGTATCAAAGCTAGAGCGCAAGGAGTTTGCGTAGATTTTTGGAGTTGTGCGAGATTTACATCATTTGGAGAAGTGGGTTATCGAGATTTTGAAGAGATTTGTTCGTTTGGAGATTTTTGAAGTTTTCAACAAGTGGGTAGTTTTGATTTGAAGATTTTTAGATCGAAGTGAAGTTTTTGTTGGAATTTGTTGAAGAGTGATCATGCCTCCGAGAAGAGCTAACCATTATCGCAACATTGATGCTTTGTATGGGAGAGAAGAGGCCGATGAGATGGAGCAAAGAATTAACGAAAATTTTAATGAGAAGCTTAATGGAGGGATTGGACGATTAGAGAGAATGATGTTGGAGATGAATCAAAATCGGAGAAGGGTTTCACCTGAATCGAGCCATGGGAGAAGTAGAGTTTCACCACATTCATATCGAGAGAGAATTGTTGATAGTGATCATAGAAGCGTGGATCGAGATTGTGATAGAAATGTTGATGATCGAAGTCGTGATAGAAATGTGAATAATCGTGATCGGAGGAATGTAGATCGAAGGGATGTTGATGGAAGGAATGGTGGTAGTAGAGATGTTGATGGTCAGGATCGACATCGATATGCATCAGATTTTGAAGAGGAGTTTGATGGTGGTAGTGTTCATGGACGAGGACGAGGTCAAGGAAGAAATCATTCAGAGTATGATCACAAATGGGAATCTGGGATGAAAACTGAGATACCGAAATTCAAGGGAGATATGCAGGCCGAGGAATTTCTTGATTGGCTAGCTTATGTTGAGGAAATTTTGGACTTCAAGGAGGTTTCGGAAGATCGTAAAGTGAAGTTGGTTGCTACTAGGTTGAGGGGGAGAGCTATGGCATGGTGGCAGCAAACCAAACTTACTAGAAAGCGAATGGGGAAGTCAAAGATTGTTGTTTGGGAGAAGATGAAGAAATTGATGAAGGCTACTTTCTTACCCTATAATTACCAATCACTGATGTATCAGATATTACAGAACCTGAGGCAAGGAACGAAGACTGTTGCTGATTATGCTGATGAATTCTACCAGTTGATTGCTCGAAATGACATTATGGAGACAGAAGAACAATTGACCGCTAGATTTGTTGGGGGACTTAGAACACAGATCCAGGATATGGTGAACATGTTCGACCCTAGATCTGTAGCAGAAGCACATCAAAAAGCGTTGGCTTGGGAGAAACAAGGTAGACGCGGGGGAAGTGTGTTTCCAAGTTTTACGGGACAAAACAAAGGAGCGGGTAGTAGTTCTAATGTTCCTAAAGCATCGAGTAAGCCGGTTGTTCAAGAAGTGGCTAAACCAAAGGTCAACACTAATTTCAAATGCTATAATTGCCAGGAAGTGGGTCACAAGAGCAACGAATGTCCGAAACCAAAAAAGAGAACTATGATTGCTGAAGTGGAAGATGAGGATGTAGCAGAAGATCTCAATTCACACCGTGATGAGGAGGAAGAAGAGGTGTCGGGAGACGAGGGATGTAATCTGATGCTACGAAGATCTTGTTTAACCCCGAAGCAGGAAGAGGAGTCGAGTTGGTTGAGGAGTAACATTTTTCAGTCAACGTGCACTATTTTGGGAAAGGTCTGTAAATTTGTCATTGACGCTGGGAGTTGTGATAATATCATTTCAATGGAAGCTGTGAAGAAGTTGAAGTTGAAAACGGAGAAACATCCTAGTCCTTATAAACTTGCTTGGTTGAGGAAAGGAGGAGAAGTGAAAGCAGAGAGGCGAGCTCATGTTCCATTTTCTGTTGGGAAGAAATACAAAGATGAGATTTGGTGTGACGTGGTTGACATGGATGTTTGCCATTTGCTGTTTGGAAGGCCGTGGCAGTACGATCGGGAGGTACAACATAATGGTCGAACAAATAGCTACAGTTTCTTGTTCGAGGGCACGAAAATTACTTTAGTTCCGAAGAAGCGACAGCAGAATGAGAACAAGCTAGAGGAGATTGAGGAATTGAAGACTTTGTTGTCCTTGAAGGAATTCGTGGAAGAGGTAGATGAGAGTCCTGAAATTTTTATGTTGATTGGGCATGAAAGCAGTGAAGATACTGAAGTTCCAGAGGAAGTGAAGCCAGTTTTGGAGGAATTCAAAGATGCGTTTCCAGAGGAGTTGCCGAAGGAGTTACCACCGCTTAGAGACATACAGTATCAGATTGACTTAGTGCCAGGTGCTGCATTGCCTCATAGACCGCACTATCGGATGAGTCCAAAAGAACACGAGGAGTTGAGAAGACAGGTAGAGGAATTACTGGAATAAGGACGTGTTCAGGAGAGTTTGAGTCCTTGTGCAGTGCCAGCTTTGTTGGTGCCGAAGAAGGATGGAACGTGGAGAATGTGCACAGATAGTAGAGCATTGAATAAGATTACGGTGAGATATCGATTTCCTATGCCGAGACTGGATGATTTGTTGGATCAGTTGAGCGGTGCTGTTTTGTTTTCGAAGATTGACTTGAAAAGTGGATACCATCAGATTTGTATTAGACCGGGTGATGAGTGGAAGACTGCTTTTAAAACTCGGGAGGGTCTGTACGAATGGTTGGTGATGCCGTTTGGCTTGTCCAATGCTCCGAGTACATTCATGAGAGTCATGAACCAGATTTTTCGACCATTTATCGGGAAGTTTGTAGTGGTATATTTTGATGACATCTTGATCTACAGTGGAAGCACTGAAGAACACCTACAGCATTTGCGGGAAGTGTTATTGGTTTTACGACGTGAGGAATTTTATGCTGCAACGAAGAAGTGTACCTTCATAACTACAAGTATTCTATTCTTGGGCTATATTGTGTCGAAGGATGGTATTCAAGTTGATCAGAGTAAAGTTGAAGCTATTCGAAATTGGCCACAGCCTAAGACAATAACAGAAGTGAGGAGTTTTCATGGTTTGACATCATTCTACCGAAGATTCATTCCACACTTCAGTAGCGTGATGGCACCAGTTACGGAATGTATGAAAGGGAAGAAGTTTGTTTGGACTGAAGAGGCTGATTCTGCTTTTCAAAGAATCAAAACACTCTTGACCACAACGCCCATTCTTAGATACCCAGATTTTCAGTTACTCTTTGAGCTTCATACTGATGCATCCAAGGTTGGAATTGGGGGAACGTTGAGTCAAATGGGACATCCTATTGCCTACTTTAGTGAGAAACTGACGGGAGCTAAAACGAGATACAATACTTATGACTTGGAATTCTATGCTATAGTCCAAGCCATAAAGCATTGGAGACATTATCTATTTCATAAAGAATTTGTGCTATACACTGACCATGAAGCTTTGAAACATTTGCAGGGGCAAGATAAAATTTCAGCAAGGCATGCTTCGTGGGTTGCTTATTTACAACAGTTTACTTTCGTTGTGAAGCACAAATCAGGAGTTACTAACCGAGTTGCCGATGCATTGAGCCGTAGGAATCATTTGCTGACAACTATGCGAGTGGAAGTAGTGGGATTTGATTTGTTGCCGGAGTTGCTTATTTCAGATTCTTATTTTGCAAAAGTGCTGGATCAGGTGCAGGAAGGGAGTTCTGATGATTTTGTGATGAAAGATGGATTCTTGTTCAGAGGAAACCGATTGTGTATCCCAGATTGTAGCTTGAGGTTGAAGATTGTCAAAGAATTGCATGAAGAGGGTCACGTGGGCAGAGATCGTACATTACAGTTGATTTCACAATCATATTTTTGGCCGTCGATGAGAAAAGAAGTTGAAAGATTCATGGAGAGATGTCATATTTGTCAAGTTTCCAAAGGGACAGCGACGAATGCGGGATTGTATATGCCATTACCCGTGCCTACTAGACCATGGGTTGATCTCAGCATGGATTTTGTTTTGGGATTGCCAAGAACTCAGCGAGGGAATGATTCAGTATATGTTGTAGTGGACAGGTTTTCGAAAATGACACATTTTATAGCCTGTAAAAAGACCGCTGATGCAGTCCGTGTTGCTCAGTTATTCTTTAAAGAAATATATCGTTTACATGGTTTACCGGAATTTATAGTTTCAGACAGGGATACCAGATTTCTAAGTCATTTTTGGCTGAGTTTGTGGAAGATGGTGGGAACGAAGCTGAAATTCAGTAGTGCTTATCATCCACAAACAGATGGGCAAACGGAAGTGGTGAATAGATCGTTGGGAAACTTATTGCGATGTCTTGTGCAGGATAATTTGAAGAGTTGGGACTTAAAGTTGTGTCAGGCAGAATTTGTACATAATCATGCTCTTAACCGAAGCACTGGTTACAGTCCATTTCAAGTTGTATATTCAAGCTTACCAAAGGGGCCGTTGGATTTAACGGTAGTTCCACAACCGAAAGGAGTGATTAAACGGGCGTCAGATTTCGTTGATAAGTTGAAAGATTGTCATAGAATCGTTCAGGAACGTTTGGAGAAGACGAATGAGAAGTATAAACAAGCGGCAGATAAAAAGAGAAGAAGTGTGGAGTTCAACGAGGGTGATTTTGTGTACGCGGTGTTGACAAAAGATCGTTTTCCAGTTGGAACGTACAACAAGTTGAAAGCCCGAAAGATTGGTCCAGTCGAAATATTGAAGAAGATCAATGATAATGCATATCGGTTGAAGTTGCCGGATCATATTCATACTGCAGACGTTTTCAACGTTAAGCATTTGATTCCGTACCATGGGAATGATCTTGTTGAGGTAGAGAGAGGTACAAATTCGAGGTTGAATTTTTGTCAACAAGGGGAGGATGATGTAGTAGAATACCTGGAATCGAAGACGAGCGACCCAATTTCGCAAACCCGCGACCTAACTCCGCCTTCACGACCTAAATCCACCACGACCTCGCGACCTAACTCCACTGAACGACCTAACTCCACTACCCAAAGTCGCTCCAGCGACCTAACTCCACCACGAATTCCATCACGCGACCTAAATTCCTTCCCGTGACCTAAATTTCATCACGCGACCTAATTTCCATCACCGCGACCTAACGTGCGCGACCTAAAATCCATCTTATGACGAAGAACTGAAGCAACGCAATTCTTCCTTAGGTCGTTTAATTAGGCTACGCGACCTAACAAGTTAAGTCGCGAACGACCTACGATTAAGTCGTTCATTTTCCTTAAGTCGCGAGAAGAACTTATGCCGCTGCCGAGCTATCTTTAAGTCGTTTGTAGTTTCGTTTGTTAAGTCGTGTACTATTGTATAGGTCGTTATTTGCTTATGTCGTTAGGATGCTGTAACTGTTATGTGTTGTAAATATTCTAAGTGTTAGGTCGTTCACGACCTATGAGGTGTGTTGTAAGTGTTGTGTTGTAAGCCTATAAATAGGCGAGTCATGTCATTTGTAAAAGGTTGTTGAACTTTGAATAAAATTTTGGTTTGTGCTTTGTGCCTCCATTTTTAAATCGGTAGTTGAGTGTTATCTCCTATCTCCACTTTCGGCATTCGAGTGCGCTCGAATCAACGATCGCTGAAGCCGATTTACGGAATCTAGTGCGCTAGATCAACGTACGAAGAATCGTAGATCTACTTCACGGCATCGTGCGCGATCAACGTGACGTAGATAGCTAAGGTCCGGTATCTCGCGAGATCAACGGATTTGGGCGTTCGGCATCATCAATTCATCGATTCATTTTACTTCATCTAATCGTTTCATCGATTAGTTTGACATGAATTCTTCAATTCGTCGTCATCAGTTATTTCCGCTGCGTCACTTTGCTAAAAAAAAATTTCAGCTTTCAACTTAATTCAGATTTGAGGTAAAAAAAAACACTGGCAGCTTTTATTACAAAAGACTAAAAACTTTATTTTTGATCTCAAGAATTAGATGCTTAGATAATCGACATTTTGTGGCAGTTAAAAAAAAAAGCGGGTTCTTCAAAGTATAAATTGTCAGATTGCTTTCTTATCATAAACAGTTTGGTGATTCTTTTGCTGCAAAATTATTATCAACTAATATTTTCCTATATTAATCGCAGTGCAGAAAGTGTTGGAGGAATGGCTTCTTTTTTCTTTCCTTTTTCCTTTTGTAGTGATATTTTTGCCCTACCTGAAGGTGGAAGCTAGTTCACCACTGTGTTCTACTCTTTGATTGACTAGATATTTATTTATATACATTACATTGCATGTGTTTTTTTAAAAGAAATTGTATGATACTTGCATTTGGAAGTTGAACAAGAACAAAAGTTATAGAGCCTGATTCCTTTGGTTGTTCTTGCTACATCCTACAAAACATAACCCTCGATAATATTCTAAATTTCTACCCTTTTGATATCATTTATTTGGCTGATTATTACTTTGCATCATTTATTTGGTCAATTATTACTTTGAGTCATTTATTTGGTTGAATATTACTTTGTGCCTAAACATTTTAACCTTTAATATCAATAATGTCCGAATTCAGCCTTGCAAGAAATTACCGCACTTGATGTTAGCGAACACAGTGTAAGTACAAACTTAAATGAACAATTTACAGTCGTAACTACTGTTGCTCAGAATCCGGCTAAAAAAACATATAACTGCAACTATTTGGCATGTAGCGGTCAGTTATTCTATGCTTTTAAAATTTATTGGCTCGAGAGGTAAAACCAGCGGCGAAACAAAAAAGGTGCAGGGTTATTATCTTTCTCATACCAAATTTCATGATTCCTAATTAAGTTTATTAATGCTTTACAGCATACCATGATTTAAGTTTACCAGAATTACAAGTTGTTTCGAAATAAAGATGCAAATACTTTAGGCAAATTGCTCACATGACTGCTAAACTAGATTATCTAATTATTTGCAATCTCACTTTTGATATGACCTTGTAAGTTAACATTTTAGTGTTTTTTTATTATGATGCATTTAAACCTACGCTTTAACAAATTTTTTCCATACATACGTACAATTTTTATGTGCCAAACCATGTTTCTACTATAAGAGCAGCTCCAACAGTTCGGAGTGCGAAAATTGGATTTTCCGCACTTCGAAATATTAGAGGCCTCATTTCCACAACGGAAATGAGGCCAGGCGCCTGTTCAACAGGTGCCCGTGTTTAACAGGATAATAGATATACTATTTATTAAAGTTAAGTAACATTATATGGCTATTTATTAAAGTTAAGTAACATTTTATGAAGCATATTATTGTCAGGCGCCTGTTAAACAGGCGCCTCACTCAATACCAAATTCTCAAGCCGAAGCCCTTTCTTTCTGCACTTTCGAAGATTCTCGCACTCTGTTGGGATCAGTTGGGATCAGTTGGGATCATTTCTGGGTGTGCATTCGAGAATTCTGCATCTGTTGGAGTTGATCTAACAGTATGATTTTTCTAAGCTTCAAAGGTTGCATGTTTTAGCTCAAATTCAAGCATTTCACCAACTTCTGGGTATTTTATTTTTATTTAGTATTTTGTTATTTCACATATATTTGATAATCATTTAACTTGACGTAAATTTTACTATTTTTCTATGTTAGGAGAATTGAACGGAAGATAATAAAATATTATATTTTGAACTATGTGTAAATATGCCACCATACCAATTCATTAGCAAACGTTTGAGTACCAAATATGGTACAATGATGTCGCCATTGTTTTATTTTCAATCTTGCTCTTTTTATTAGCTATGCTTTTATTTTGCACTTTTCTTATATTTATTGAGGCTTATTTTTGAGTGTAATTTACTGAGGGATTCTTTTTATACTTTCGTTGTGAGGATGAATATATAGAATTCCATGAGAGTATTGTCATTTAATGTGACACCGTCTAGGTTGAAGGAAAAACCCTATCTGTTTAACCTGCGGAACAATGGAGTAGCACATCTAAACGACACAATATAGAGATAATATTCCACAAAATAGTCGAGATTTAATTCATTCATCTTTTTTTGATTATCCTTGGAGGTGAAGTAAAGAAGATTAAAGACTAGAGCATGCTAATATAATCAAACCGACCGTAGGGAGATTTGCCTACTTCTACTAGCCAAAATTAATTTTTCTGAAGCCAAAAAAACACGTTTCCTTCCTCTCGGTTGTTCCGCTCTCCGTTTCTCTCGGTTGTTCCGCTCTCCGTTTCTCTCGGTTGTTCCGCTCTCCGTTTCTCTCCGCTGTTCCATGGAATCTCGGTTCTTTTGATTTCAACTTGTTTTCTTCCAAAAATCATTTCCTAAACCCTAGCCCTTAACCGTCATCAACGGAACTGCCAATCACCTTTGCGAGCACTTTGGGAAACTGGCAATCATGTTCGCAATATCATATTCGAACTTAACCCTAGGTACGATTCCTTCCCTTAATTTTTGTATTCTAATTCAATTGAAAATTTTCCCTATTCAATTCCTCATGCTTCTATTTAGCTGATTTTCATAGTTTATTCGCAAAAACATGAGATTAAATCATTAGTGAAATCATCGTCTTCTTCATTAGCTTTAATTTCATGCATTTCACGCCAATAAGTTATACAAGAGACCCATGTACCCTTTAGAACTGGGATGTGCATTCTCCATAGTGAAGATGGTCAATTGATAGGCACTCCTAGATATGTGACTGGCAGGGATTCTTCCCACAGTTGTAGGATTTCAATTATTTCTGCTTTATTTTGTCAGCTTAAGCTGAAATAGATTTTTGTTTTCATTTGATTAAGCGTTAGCCCTGCAATTATACTTAAATAGTTAGTAATTTTTTTAAGTGAAAATTAGTCACACATCCTTAAAACGGAACTTAATTTCAAAGCAGATCTCTGTCATAAAAAGTATATATTCTACGTCCCTATTTCTGTTTTCAGCAAATTTATTCCCCAAATTACCCTTGCGTTTCACTGCGAGCTCTAATTCTTCTTCTTATTTTTCGATTTAAATGAAAAACTGCAATTAAATTGAAGACGAATCAAGTTTTTTTTATGAAATATGATATTCTTAATATTTACAGTTATAAATAATCGCAACAAATTTCTGCAAATATATGTGATAGTTGCAGAAATTTCTGCAACTATACGCAATAGTTGCAGACATTTCTGCAACTATACGCAATAGTTGCATTTCTGCAACTATACGCAATAGTTGCAGAATATCTGCAACTATTGCAAATAGTTGCAAACAATTCTGCAATTATTTGCAATAGTTGCATTTCTGCAACTATTTGCAATAGTTGCAGAAATGTCTGCAACTATACGCAATAGTTGCAGACATTTCTGCAACTATACGCAATAGTTGCATTTCTGCAACTATTTGCAATAGTTGCATTTCTGCAACTATTTGCAATAGTTGCAGAAATGTCTGCAACTATATGCAATAGTTGCAGATATTTCTGCAACTATACCATATAGTTGCATAAATTTCTGCAACTATACCCAATAGTTGCAGACATTTCTGCAACTATACCATATAGTTGTAGAAATATATGCAATTTTGTGCAATTTTTATAAATTTAAAAAAAAAATCGAAATGTTCAATATTTGTTGAATTGTCTGCAAATATTTGAAATAATTGCACATTTAATATAAATATAAATTTTTGGTATCAACAATGGATCTCATTTTAAAGATCATAAAATTTGTGATTTTTTGGTGAAAACGGTATGTTGATCCGGTTTTTGTAAATAAAATTATACACGTTTGAAAAGTTTAAAACATAAAGGGTATTTGGGACTTTTTGCGTGCGTGAATTTGAAAATAGGGAGCGGAAACGTAAATGTTGGTTG
The DNA here is from genome assembly GCA_030737815.1 of Allium fistulosum. Lineage (NCBI taxonomy): Eukaryota > Viridiplantae > Streptophyta > Magnoliopsida > Asparagales > Amaryllidaceae > Allium > Allium fistulosum. Next base: position 1,222,393,579 of record CM060904.1, read on the forward strand.
TGAAGGATGTTTTATCTATTTTAAAACTTGTTAGGGATGTGAGCCAAACTATCCTTTTTTTAATAGTAGAAGCACTTTTTGTATCAGCAGTTGCAAAAACATGACATCATCTGCATAATGTAGATGAGATATAATAGGCCTCACATTATTAACATGGGTAATTTTTTAGTCCTAATAGCAAATTCTAATTGCAAGGACATATATTTCATTGCAATACAGAAACGTGCAAAAAGGAATGATTCTGGTTCATATGACAAGAACATAGAGGAGTGGCCTCAAAGAGGAGGAGCTAATGGAAGCTTGCGATATGAAGTTGAATTAAAACATGCAGCTAATGCTGGTATCAATCTTTTTTTTCCTTGCATAATTATTTACAGAATCGCTAATGTATAAAAAGTAATAATGTGGTAACAGGTCTTAATAATGCTATAAAGCTCATCCAACCTCTCAAGGACAAGTATCCAGGCATTTCGTATGCTGACTTGTTCCAATTGGTGAGTGCTACAGCTATTGAGGTCGGGACTGAAATGTATTTGGTTAAACAAAAATATGCTAAAATTGTGTTTCTGTATATAATTTCAGGTATACTTTGTTTTTCAAGAGGTCGGTGGACCCAAGATTCCCATGAAATATGGAAGAGTAGATGTTTCTGCACCTGAGCAATGTCCAGTAGAGGGGAAATTGCCCGGTACACCACTTCAATCTTATACCATAACTCATGCATTGTGCACCTTCCCACTGTTTCTTATTACATCATTAACTGGAGAATTTGGTAGGAGCTTTTAAAGGTCATTACAACTATATTTAATTTGATACTGAACTAACATATAGTTTTCTCTCCATGTCACTATCTTGATCAAGTTTTCACTAGCCCTTGGGTTAGAAAGGTCATGCGTACGATTTGAACTTGTGATGGTTTGAATTACATTGGTGAAGATAATCTATGTAGGATAACTTACAAACTGAGCAAATTGCCTGCTTTTGCTGACTACATCAATAACAGGAAACTTTTGTAGTAGCTTAGAAAAGTGAACGCAAAAATAAATAAGGTGATGCTGAAGTAGCATACAGTTTTTTCTCCATGTCAATATCCTGATTAAGTTTGCATCAATCGTATGTTTTAAGAGGCCATGTTTGGGACTTGAACCTACCACTAGAGAATACATTGGTGAAGACGAGCCAATGTATTTTTGTTGATTTGAGGCCTAAATATAACCTTGTTTTAAAAGGGTAGGCAAATATATTTTTGTTGGTCTGTTGGTTTGAGGCCAATCATAGGTTTGAGGCCTAAAATCCATTCAGATATGATGCATTAGGTCCCATCATCATCTTGATCGTGAAATATTTCAATCAGTTGCATGGCCAATATGATATGGATATTAAGTTATCAACAATGAAATTGATTTTTGACGTTTTGCAATATTGATTATAATTTTTATGTAATATTTGCAATTTTGAAACTGATTTTGACATTTGAGGTTCTACATCTTAACTTAAAAAGAATTTCCTTTCTTTTCTATCTTTAGAAAACAATAAAATCTGAATTACCAATTCAGAGAATTAACTTTGTATTCTTATTGTAGCATGGTTGATTTTTTTCCCAATCTTGACTTCAGTTGAGTTTGCATCGTAAATTGCACCTTGAGGGATCGAATCGAAATTGGAGAGATTCGATTTAGATTCGATTTGAATTCGATTCGAAATAGGATTCAGATCGTAAGATTTTAAGAATTTTTGACATCAGTGGAACCCGATGCTGTCAAAACCCAAACATGGTAGCAAGTTAATTACTTGGCACAACTGCTGGTAGGACTACAAATGACTTCAAAGTGATGACAACATTAAGTTACAACTAACAGTGGAAAATTTACTTTGTAGTCTACAATACATTACCCATAGTTGTTCATATGCGTGTCTAAATTATTTACTTAAGTTCTTCCAAAAATAAAATAAAATAATTTACTTAAGTAACCCATCTAAAAGCAGTCAACCCACCTTACTAACTGAAATGATGAATGTTAATTATGAAACCAATTGACAACTGATTATCAGAGATATTACAGCAGCAAATGTCAAGGAGAAATCAACAAGTTGTGAATAATAATAATAATAAATAAACTCATTAAACAAATCTGAATGCATTTGTTCCTGTGTTATTCCGAGTTTTAGTTGTGGTGCTTAGGGCACCTAAAAGAGGTGAAGCATAAATATCTAAGTATGGTTTGACTCATCTTTATTTTGAAAAAGGCAAGCAATTTACAAGTCTGTGGTGTATATCATAAAAAAAACATGCACGGTATTGGTTGTTCTATGTTTATAACTTCTTAAATAGGAGTTTAGATCTTTTGTTCTCTTTTTTGACGTCTTCAAGTGCCTCAATGACTCAACCATCCATCACAATGATTTGATTAATGGTTGAGATCCGCTATATTATCAAAAACACTTGTGATGCAAATATCAATGGTTGAGATAAGGTGAGCGCATGATGACAAGTGATACGAGGATAGAGGATTTGAGCTGCAAATTATTGGGACCATTCACAATGTGTGATCATGAAAATTCACATCCATAATGAATCCCTGTTGGCCATTATAAAGCTCTCTGCAAATTTTGAAGTGCCTTCCATTCTGATACAATTTCAATATGCCAGAAGCATCAATCTATGCAAAATCATTTGCAGCTGATGCCCAGATTTCTGCACTTCTGAACTCATTGGAATAACAATATGTTGGTTATTTCTTATTTTAGATGATGGACCACCTTCTCCTGCAGCACATTTAAGAGAATTATTTTACAGAATGGGACTTAATGATCAGGAGATAGTCGCATTATCTGGAGCGCATACATTGGGAAGAGCTAGACCAGAAAGAAGTGGATGGGGAAAACCAGAAACCAAGTACACAAAAGATGGCCCTGGAGCATCTGGTGGACAATCATGGACTGTTAAATGGCTGAAATTTGATAATGGCTATTTCAAGTATATCAAAGAGTCAAATGATGAAGATCTACTAGTTTTACCTACAGATGCAGCTATATTTGACGATCCATCCTTTAGGGTAATCAAATATATACAGATTTAATATCTGCATTCAAGTTACTAAAAGTTTTAGAGCCATAATTTCATAATATTTTTGATATTTAAGATCAACATTTATAGACATTACTGGTTAATTTTAGTCATGTATGACTTTTTATTCGGAGACAGGTTAGTTCGTCGCTCAAACTGCAATCATACAAAAGGACATGATGCAGACTGCAAGGCATCGAGAACCATATACATGATTATTTATTCATTGTATTGGCTATGTAATTTATAAGGATGCAACAGTTTTTAAAGGCTTGTTTTTTCTTTGCAGAGAAGGGATGAATTCACAAACCAGGTTGTAATGCCAGCACTTGGAGTACCTGCAGCAGGTAGTGGAATGATTGTTTGTGGAGGAATATATGCAATTGCAAGTTTAGTCATTAAAGCTATTTTTCGTATCTTTTGCTTTTTATTTCAATGCAAATACACTGTATGTTATCATTGATGAATTATTTTTGGGTTTTAGAGCTCACTGGTTATAGGGCGACTGACATATGCATAGTTCGAGTTTTATTTGATATAAGTTTAAGGTATGGTTTCATACATCTACGGTACTAGCTGTTGTTCTTTTATGAATTTAAGTGGACCTAAAACTAATTTTATACACCTTTGATCTGGATGCTCATGATACCTTAAGTTGTGCTTGGCAGAGGAAAAGTTTTTCAGCAAGTTTGGTCTTCAGTATAGTATTTTGTAAGCAAAGATATCAAATATTTTACATGACAGTGTCAATATGTGTGTTGAAAATTGGTAAACTATAAATATGAAATCTGTGCTCAAGAACTAATGTTTCTCACATGATCTTATGTTTGTTACGTATTATATAATAGCTCACGTGATTATATAATGTATATGTCTATGAGTGGTTCATATCAATACATTGATGGCAGATCCTTAGTATCAAGTTGACCTACATTTACAATCCTTATTATAATTGATTTTACACATTTTCAATTACTTTCAGTTTTTTTAAAAATGCAGTTAGTTTTTCATCAAATTATTAATAAAGGAAAAAATTAACAAATATTTTTTTCATTCATATCATATAACACAACGGTCGGTTTCCCCACCGTTGTGAGGTTATACTAGTTAAATATAGTGTCTAAAATGAGCAATACATTGTGTTAACAGACAATATAGTCCCATGTGAAATTAGTTTATACTCTATTTAACTCTACAAATTCCCAAATTATCGGTTTTGTTGAAATTTACTTTCTTGGTTGTTTCTAAAGTCCTCCTTTCAAAGCACGTCAATATGCAATTTATTTTTCTCTCTTTTACCCATATTTATGCATATTGTCGTATATTAATCAATAATGCATAACTGTGGGCTTTCATCACAAACAAAGTCTAATGAAATGTGAAATTTCTATCTGTAAAAGACACCTCTCAACCATTTCCAAATGTAGCTCTTAATGTATCAATTGGTAAGCATACTATGAGTATTCAGTCTTCCCTTGCAATCAATTTTGGTTTGATATTCCCCTTCCATCTCAAGACATAAGTTATCAAAACCATTTTTTGGGCTAATATGTTTTGATGTCAAGTAACATTTGAGGGTTCATAATCAAATATTTTACAAGAAACTACATGTGTATCGATTGATTTTTGTCTTATGTTGTTAATCGTATAGAAATTGTTGTATTCACACTTTTCACGTAAGATGTTAAAAGTCCACAAAGAAGAGCTGGTAATTCCAATTATAGCTCATGCCAGTAGACCTAATGAAGATGCAAGTAAAAATAAAAACATTAATTGCTTGAAAAATTGATGTTAACCAATGGTTCCACATAGGCTGTTTGTAGGATGACTGTTGTTACCTTTCAAAAAAAGATTTTGTGCTTGATTTAATTTCTTACATTTTGTTATATTTACCCCTTTTAAATTTAGGCAGAAGTTAACGTTACATCAAGGATTTTATGTTGGAGGAAGGAGGATTGGCATTGTTATTGACACTCCAAAAATTGTTAAGGGGGGGGGGTCAGTTTTTATTTTCACTCCACTGTAAATCAAACTGCTAAGGTGAGTACAGTTATATTATAAAATAAAATATAGATTGCCAATTCTAATCTTTTACTTTTTACGGTTCTTATTAATTCTTACCATTCGTTCACTTTGCTCTTCTCCTTCTCAAATGATTTCGTTCGTGAAACCTAAACCGTAGCAAATAAAAAAAATTACGCCTTCATTGTTTATTTCTACAAATTGAAAGAAATGTTCACTTTCTTGAGTTAGAATCATATTGGTCTCTTTCTCCAGTGAATAAATTTCATTAGAACTAGATTTCTTTATGATTACAGACTAATGATTTTGATTAATAAGGAAACAATTGATTATTGTAGTAACAATTTAAAAAATAGGAGAAAAAATGATAACCAAAGGTAATTTGGTAAGACTATAGTTTTATGTTAAGGGGGAACTAATTTTTTTTTACCCCCCTTAGTAAAAAAATTTTATAAAAAAAATAACCCCCCATAAATAATTTCTGGAGTGTCATTAACAATGCCCTTGATAAACGCTTTCTAAATAGATCTTAGTCGCATGACTCTTTGGAATCAAAAATGGATGGTTGCTTTAACTTATTGACCAACTAAAAGGACTATTTATTCTCATAAGCCCGAATGGATGAAAGATATGTGCACATAAGATATTCATGAATGAAATCAAGCCACCATTTGAAACTGATATGATACTCTATACCATGAAAGGTCGGTTATTTATGATACTAGGTCTTTTTAAGCTTATCTTTGATGCTTATTGACCCAAGTAACTTGAGAAGATACAGAGTGAAACTATTTTCTTTTTTTTATATAAGCTATTTTTTTTGCTTTTGTTTTTCTTTAAGTTTAAATGAATCTTATTTCAATCATTTGTATTCCATATGCTAAAGACTTCTATAAAAATTACTTTGTCTACTATTTTGTTTTTCAACATTAATGACATCTGATTCTTTGTCCTTATCATAAACCATCATAGTAAAACATTCAATGTATAGTACACATCTATATTCCATCTCCATATTAATTTACATACCTTCCACCAAACTAACATTTGTATTAACTTAGACAAGTATGAGCAAAGTTAATGTTAACCCAAAATTTCAAATACAATACACATAAATATATCTTCGCAATGATATCATTTCACTTTATGTTATATATATATATATATTAAAAAGAAAAATATATTAACAATTTCTACCCATGTAAAGTCTAAGAAATATAACTTTTCATTTTATAAATTGAAGTAATATAAACATTTTATTTTTCTATAAATTATACTTCCATGTCATTTAGATCAACAATTATTGAAATTTGTTTGTTCAGACATAGATTTTTATTTTCACTGCAAAAAAGCAATGATGCTTGAGAAAACTATGAACTTATATTCACCAATTAATTTAAGAGAAAATTAGTTTAAAGGAAGACGTTAAATAACTTTTAATTTTCACGGACGGTAAAAATTAACTTTGGTCTCAAGGACAAGCGCACATTCTATTCAAATTTATCATAATTGTTTCTGCTTTTTCACTCTCGTTTCCTCTCAAAACAAATTTTCATCAGTCTTTCCTCCTTCCTTAAATAATGTCAACCAAAACCGAATGCATAGTTCTTCCCCAAAGTAATTTACAAATGCAATCGGCTTCGGAAGCCAAGTCGATGGACTTAAATCCACAGATTTCAACAAAACTTGAACCAATAGTCAGTGAACCTAGGGTTTCGAAAACTAGAGCACTACAACAAAAATATCCTATTACAACGTCCGTTTTACAACGGGCATTGGCTGCCCGTTGTAATAGAAGACTATTACAACGGTCCATTCAGGTCCGTTGTAATAGATGCCCTATACAACGCCATTTTTACAATGGGCAATGACTACCCGTTGTAATAGAATTCTATTACAACGGTCCTTTCATACCCGTTGTAATATATGCATATTTTACAACGTTCACAAAATGACCGTTGTAATAGATGCCAATTTTACCACGGTCACAAAATGCATGTTGTAAGAGGTGCCAATTTTACAATGCTCATAACGCCCGTTGTAATAGGTGCCAATTTTATAACGGGCTAAAAATGCTCGTTGTAATAGATGCCAATTTTACAACGGTCATAAAATGCCCGTTTTAACTAATGCCAATTTTACAACGATCATAAAGTGCCCGTTGTAATAAATGTCTATTGCCAATTTTTGACAATCAATAATTAATAATTACAATGCTTTCTTAAAATTAATATTTATTATTTATTAATATTTAATAATTAATCATTAATAATATTATATTAATCATATGTTACTAATTACTAATTATAATATTCATTAATAATATTATATTATTTATTAATAATTAATCATTAATAATATTATATTAATCATTTATAACTTATAATAATGAATGATTATTAATAAATAATCAGTAATTACTAATTATTATATATAATCAGTATTCCAACAGGCTTAATTTTACTTTCTAGTTATTAGTAAGTAACATCGAGTAATTAATATTAAATATATAATAATTTATAATTAATAATTTATGATTAATAATTACTATTAAAAATTAAAAATTAATATTAAAAGTTAAAAATTAATAATATATACATATTAATTATTAACAGTTAATAATTAACATTAAGTTATAATTAATAAATATGAAGTAACATTTAATAATTAATTTTTACTAATTAATAATTAAGATTAAATAATTAATTTCACGATTATTTTCATTAGCCGTAAATTTTTCTTTGATTAATCGTTTCGTTATGGTATTAATTGGTGCATGGTATAGTGTGGAGTGTTGGTTGTGTAGTGCATGCGTGATTACAAATATGTGCGGGTGTGAGTGTAGTGAGAGTGTAGTGAGCGTGGTTTATTAACTATAGTTTATAATAATAATGTACAAATTATTATATATATAGATAATAATATATACTTAATATATAATAATTTATTTTAAATAATGATTTATAACTAATAGGTCATAAACATATAATTAATGAATAATAATTTAAGATTTATTGTTTATTATAATTAATGGTTTATAATTAATAATTTATAAATAAAAAATTATATTTAGTAATTTATGTTTTATAATTAGTAAATTATTATTAATATTTTTTAATCCTAATTTACAAATGATAATTGATAAAAAAACAAAATGTGTGGCGGTAAAAATTAAATTTTAAAGCCCGCCATCTGTTTGCATTGTTTCCCTCACTACTAAAACTTTATTTTTCGCCAACCCTAAATCCCAAATCAAACGTTCCTTCCCAAGATCTGGAATCCCTAGATTCGTCGACCTCTTCTCCATGGCAATCCAACACCGATGCCCTTTCTCAGCCACGTCCTTATCGCAATCCAACATCAACCTCCAAATGAATGTGGCGATCCAAAACCCAATGTTGTTCATCGAGAATTGATGTTACCGCTGGTCACAAAAGTTGTCGGTCTATTTGTTATTCTATATAAACCAACCTCTCTTCCGTTAGAAAAGCCTGATCGTTCTAGAGCTCGGTAGTTGGAAGAAACGAAGCTCACCTGCGGTTAGAGCCTTGAATGTGGATGTTGTTTGCTTACTGTTCAGTCGAATCAGAGACGTTGCTCGCCTTGTTTCTGTCGCCTCATTCAGTGTGTGTGCAGTCTCGAGTGCTTTGTTGAGGAAGCGTACCGTCGATGATTGTGGGACTTGTTGGTAGGAGATTTTGCTAAAATTTGAGATGTATCGAGTGTTGTTTAGGTAACGACTTGCTAAATCTGATTGCTCTAAGTTGTGTTATTTTATACTTACTACTTGAGATTAAAAATGCAATGAAATGTTGTCCAGTAATACCTGACTGAAGATGACTCTAAGACAGGTTGTTGATGATACTAATAGTTGATGCCCTTCGTAGTTTGATTTTGACTAAATGGATATGTGATAAAATAGAAACGATGGAGCTATGTTTGTCGATTGATGCACTTTTTTGTTTGGATGCAGTAGCTTTGTTTCATGTAACTTGTTCACTCAGGTGAGGCTATTATTTAGAGATATCGATCCATGTCTAGATCTATTGATGGTTGGTGTTTGACATTGAAGATGAGAAAGCTTATCTGATGGACACATTTTTAGGCACACGACCTTAAAATTTCAAGTACACGACTTTGATTGTACATCAGGTAAACCTTCAGATTTTAGGCACTCGACTTTGATTTTACATTAGTCCTATTATGATACTAAGAAACGATGTAGTTTATATACCTACAAGTTATGGTAGCTTTGTAGTTGTAACAAGTACGTGAATACCAAGTGAAAATCAAACTAGAGAGCTTCGAAAAACTAGTACGTGAACCTAGGGTTTTGAAAACTAGAGAGCTTCGAATACTGTGCTTGAAGAAGCAAAGAGAAGACGAAAAACAAGGGCATCGGACGTTGTGGATTCGAAAACTATTCCTGAAGAAACAAAGATGAAGAGAAAAACTAGGGCAGCAAAGACTTTGGACAAAGATGAAATGGATAAACAGAAGCTTTGTGATGAGATCGTTAGTAGAAAATGAAAGATAACGGTGTATCATCTGATTTTTTTCAAAATAATAGATAGTTTTAGAATGATAGTTGAATAGAACATTTTTAATGATATATTCATCATCTGATTTTTTTTCAAAATAATAGATAGTTTTAGAATGATAGTTGAATATATCATTTTAATGATAACTAGTTTTAGACTGAAAGTTTATGTTTAATTGATGGTAGTCATATAGAATGATAGTTGAATATATCACTTCATTCGTTGCATGCATTAATGCTAAAATGATAGATGAAAATAGCATTTCAATTTTTGATAGATGTTAGATGATAATTAGATGGATAGTTATAGAATGATAGTTGAATATATCACTTTATTTGTTGCATACACTATGTTGGAATGATAGACGATTGATGAAAATAGCATTTCAAAAAGAATTAATATTAGATGGTAATTATATGGATAGTTATAGAATGATAGTTAAATATATCACCTAATTTGTTACATGCGTTATGTTGGAATGATAAATGATATATGACAATAGCATTCAATTTTTGATAGATGTTAGATGATAATTAGATGGATAATTACAGAATGATAGTTGAATATATCACTTTATTTGTTGCATGCATTATGTTGGAATGATAGATGAAAATAGCATTTCAAAAAGAATTGATATTAGATGGTAATTATATGGATAGTTATAGAATGATAGTTAAATATGTCATTTAATTTGTTGCATGTGTTATGTTTGAATGATAAATGATAGACGAAAATAGCATTTCAATATTTAATAGATGTTAGATGATAATTAGATGGATAGTTATAGAATGATAGTTGAATATATCACTTGATTTGTTGCATGCATTATGTTGGAATGATGGATGATAGACGAAAATAGCATTTCAATTTTTAATTGATATTAGATGATAATTAGATGGATAATTATAGAATGGTAGTTAAATATATCACTTTATTTGTTGCATGCATTATGTTGGAATGATAGATAGCATTTCAATTTTTCATAGATGGTAGATGATAATTAGATGGATAGTTATAGAATGACAGTTGAATATATCACTTGATTTGTTGAATGCATTATGTTGAAATGATAGATGATAGATGAAAATAGCATTTCAATTTTTTATAGATATTAGATGATAATTAGATGGATAGAGAATGATAGTTGAATATATCAATTTATTTATTGCATGCATTATGTTGAAATGATAAATGATAAATGAAAATTATATTTCAATTTTTGATAGATATTAGATGATAGGAAGATGTATAGTTATACAATGATAGTTGAATATATCATTTGATTTGTTGCATGCATTATGTTGAAATAATAGATGATAGATGAATATAGCATTTTAATTTTTGACAGATATTACATGATAATTAGAAAGATAGTTATAGACCGATAGTTAATAAATCATTTAATTTATTTCTTGTATTTAAAATAAAGAACGGTTGAAGAATACAGTATTTCAATTTTTGAATTGTAAAAGCATGCATTGAAAATGAGTAATGATAGACAAATATAGCATTTAAAAAAAGAATGATAGATGAGTATAGCACTAGAATATTTAAAAAATATATGCATGCATTAAAAAACTGATAGATGAAAATAGCATTATAGTTTGTTAAATAAAAAATTATTCATTGATAGTTTTTTGTACAGGAATCCAAAGGTAAAAAATCAAAAAAAGCTAAAAACAAAAGAAGAAGAAGAAAACTCAAGGAAAAGATCTCAAGACAAAATTTAGTATAGATGCAATTTTCTTCCACTGGTAAATTTTTTTAGGAAAATAAAGGAAAGAGGAGCTTTTATTGTAGATTAGCTGAATTATCTAAACCAAACTCCCTTTGAAAAATTCATGCTTGTGTTTTTCAATGAATTTTTACCAATATCTGCTTTTACAAAATCATCGACAACATTAGATAATATCATTGACACATTTTCTATTGATGAAGAAGCTTTCAAGGTTGGGAATACTTTTTAAAAAATCAAGACTGAAGACATTTCAATTCTTTTCAGCTTACCTTTTTCTGGAACTAATCTTTTTTTTGGAAAAATGGTACTTTATATACTGAAAAAGGAACACATATACTTCCATTATATGCCTCATTAAAACCTTGCAACCCACCTGATGCAGCGCGACATACCCTAGGTTGCTCCAGCCTAGGTCGCTAACGAGCAAAATCCTTAGGTCGCGAACGACATACCCTAGGTCGCTCCAGCCTAGGTCGCGAACGAGCAGAATCCTTAAGTCGTTTCTTCCTCCAAAGTCGCTTTCCTGAATCACGAGCTTCCTTATGTCGTGAATTCCAGTTGGTCGCGAGCTTCCTTATGTCACGAATTCCAGTAGGTCGCGAGCTTCCTATGTCGCTAATTCCTTAGGTCGCGAGCTTCCTTATGTCGCGAATTCCTTAGGTCGCGAGCTTCTGTATGTCGCTGCTTGGTTTTGTTTGTCAATGTGATGTATATTGTTAAGTCGTATGTTGTAACTCGTGTATTGTTAAGTCGTATGTTGTTAAGTCATATGTGTTGAGTTAAATCGTGAGTCGCATGTGTGTGTTGTAATTTTCTATAAATAGGGGTGTGTTGTCATTTGTAATGAGAGTTGAATTTTGAATAAAATTTGTTGAGAGCTTTGTGCCTCCATTAAAATTGGAAGTTGAGTGTGATCTCCTTTCTCCAACTTCGGATATTCGAGTGCACTCGAATCAACGAATTTGAAGCCGATTCACGGAATCTCATGCGCGAGATCAACGTCGAAGAATCGTAGATCTTCTAATGCGGTATCGTGCGCGATCAACGTGTTGAAGATAGCTAGAATTCGGTATCTCGAGAGATCAACGGATTTGGGCACTTGGGTATCATCAATTCATCAATTTATCTTGTTTCATCGATTCATTTTTCCGCAATTCGTGATTGGATCTTGGATAGATTTGACCGCTGGTTCAGATCTACTTCCGAGCTGTGTCATTTGTTATCAGAGCAGAGGTTACGAACTTGTCCAAGTTCGTTGGGTGTGAAGTTTCGAGATTTGAAGTTTTTGGAGTTCGAATTGAGTTTTTTGTTCAGTCGGGGAGTTTTTGATTCGAGATTTTTTTGGATCGAAGTGAAGTTTGTGTTTGGATTTGTTGAAGATTTGATCATGCCTCCGAGACATGCTAACCACTATCAAAATGTTAAAGATTTATATAGAAGACAAGAAGCTGAGCAGATGGAGCAGCGTATCAATGAAAAGTTCAATGAGGGTATTGAAAAATTTGAGAAATTGATGATCGACATGAATCAAAATCAAAGGAGAACGTCACCAGTTTCGAACCAGGGTGGAAACCGGGTTTCGCCATCGGTTTCGGAAGAAAGGAGGATGTCACCCCAGTCGTATCGAGATAGGAGAGAATCATCAGTTTCAATGATGCGAGACCACCATGGGTACGGAAATGAAGAGGGAGGAACTCAACGTGATTTCGAAAATGAACCATATCGTGATGCTGAAAGACAAGGTAGAAGGGATATGCGTGGTCGTAGGGATGTAGATGGTCAGGATCGATATCGAAATACATCTGATTTTGAGGAAGATGGTGATGGAGGTAGTATTCATTATCGAAATCAAGGCCAAGTGCGAAATCAATTTCGGGATTCAGAAAATGATCGTAAATGGGAATCAGGTATGAGGATGGAAATTCCAGAATTCAAAGGTGGTATGCAAGCAGAAGAATTTCTTGATTGGTTGTCGAATGTTGAAGAAATTTTGGAATTCAAGGATGTGCCTGAGAATCACAGAGTCCAATTAATTGCTACAAGACTAAGGGGAAGAGCTATGGCTTGGTGGCGACAAACTAAACTAACTCGGGAGAGAATGGGAAAATCAAAAGTTGTTACTTGGGAGAAGATGAGAAAGATGATGAAAGCGACTTTTTTGCCGTACAATTATCAATCTCTTATGTATCAACGTTTGCAGAATTTGAGACAAGGGACGAAGACAGTGAATGACTATGCAGATGAATTCTATCAATTGATTGCAAGGAATGATATTATGGAAACCGAGGAACAGCTAACGGCTAGATATGTTGGAGGGTTACGAATGCAAATTCAAGACATGGTTATTATGTTTAATCCAATGTCTATTGCTGAAGCACATCAGAAAGCTCTAGCTTGGGAGAAACAAGGGAGACGAGGAAGTGGTGTGTTTACGAGTTCCAACAACCAGAATAAGGGTGCTAGTAGCAGTGCTAATGTTTCCAAGGCAGTCAATAAACCAATCGTCAATGAAACCGCTAAAGCAAAGGTCAATAATAGTATCAAGTGCTATAATTGTCAGGAGTTTGGCCATAAAAGTAATGAATGTACAAAGCCAGAGAAGAGAGCATTAGTTGCAGAGGAATGTGAGTGTAAGGATGTGGAAGCTGAAATTGATTATTCTCTCCATCGAAGTTTGATGAAGATGAAGAAGTTGTGTCAGGAGACGAAGGGTGTAACTTGATGATGAGGAGGTCTTGTTTAATGCCAAAGCATGAGGATGATTCTAGTTGGCTGAGGAGCAATATCTTTCAGTCTACATGTACTATCTTGGGAAAGGTTTGTCGATTTGTTATTGATGCGGGAAGCTGCGATAACATTATTTCTGAAGAAGCCGTCAAGAAGTTAGGGTTGAAGACTGAAAAACACCCTAGATCTTATAAATTGGCATGGCTAAAGAAAGGTGGAGAGTGACAATGGGAAGACGAGCATTTGTTACATTTTCTATTGGGAAGAAGTACAAAGATGAAATATGGTGTGATGTTGTCGATATGGATATGTGTCATCTACTATTGGGAAGACCATGGCAATATGATAGAGCTGTACAACATAATGGTCGCACCAACAGCTACAGTTTCATGTTCGAAGGCACTCAAATCACCTTAGTTCCTAAGAAGCATGAACAAAGTGAAAGCAAGTCAGAGAAGAAAGTGGAACCAACTAGTCTATTATCTTCGAGAGAATTTGTTAAAGAAGTGGAAGATAGTGCTGAATTGTTTATGTTGATTGGGTATGAAACAAGTGAAGATCTTGAAATTCCTACGGAGGTTAGACCGGTGTTAAATGAATTTGAAGATGTCTTTCCTGCGAAATTACCCAAGGCTTTACCACCGCTAAGGGACATACAACATCAAATCGATCTAGTGTCAGGTGCTGTTTTACCGCATAGGCCGCATTATCGTATGAGTCTGAAAGAGCATGAAGAGTTGAGGAGACAGGTTGAGGAGTTTCTTGAGCAAGGGCGTGTTCGAGAGAGTCTCAGTCCTTGTGCTGTACCAGCTCTGTTGGTGCCAAAGAAAGATGGTTCGTGGAGGATGTGTACAGACAGCAGGGCACTCAACAAAATAACTGTCAGATACCGATTTCCTATGCCAAGACTTGATGATCTATTGGATCAACTCAGTGGGTTTGTAATCTTTTCTAAGATCGATCTTAAGAGTGGTTATCATCAGATTCTCATAAGACCAGGTGATGAATGGAAGACAGCATTCAAGACTCGGGAAGGATTATATGAATGGCTGGTCATGCCATTTGGTCTATCTAATGCACCAAGTACATTTATGAGGGTGATGAATCAAATTTTCAGACCTTACATCGGAAAGTTTGTTGTAGTCTACTTTGATGATATCTTGATATATAGTGCTAGTACAAAGGAGCACATTCAACACTTGCGAAAGGTGTTAACTATTCTTCGTCAAGAATAGTTCTATGCAGCGATGAAGAAATGCGTGTTCATGACGCCGAGTGTTTTATTTCTGGGTTATGTCGTGTCCAAGGAAGGGATACAAGTGGACCAGAGTAAAGTAGCCGCAATCAGAAATTGGCCACAGCCCAAAACTATAACAGAAGTCAGAAGTTTCCATGGGTTAGCTTCATTTTATCGAAGATTTATACCGCACTTTAGTAGTGTGATGGCTCATGTTACTGATTGTATGAAAGGAAAGCAATTTTCATGGACGAAAGAGGCATGATCTGCTTTTGAACAGATCAAGGAACTTTTAACATCAGCACCGATTCTAGTGTTGCCAGATTTTCAGTTACTATTTGAGTTACATATAGATGTGTCCAAAGTTGGAATTGGAGGAGTGTTGAGTCAGAAGGGTCGTCCAATTGCCTATTTCAGTGAAAAACTTTCTGGAGCAAAGATGAGGTATAGTACTTATGATGTGGAGTTTTATGCTATTGTGCAGGCCGTGAAGCATTGGAGACATTACTTGTTCCACAAAGAATTTGTTTTGTATACGGATCATGAAGCATTGAAACATTTACAAGGGCAGAATAAAATTGCAGCTAGGCATGCATCGTGGATAGCTTATTTGCAGCAATTTACATTCGTCGTAAAGCATAAGTCTGGAGTAACTAATCGCGTCGCCGATGCATTGAGTCGGAGGAATAATTTACTAACAACCATGCGAGTAGAGGTGATGGGTTTTGACTTACTTCCAGATTTGCTTACTTCAGATTCATATTTTTCCAAGATCCTAGACAATGTCAAGCAGGGAAACATGGATGGATATATGCTGGTTGATGGTTTTCTATTCAAAGGAAATCAGTTGTGTATTCCAGATTGCAGTCTGCGAATGAAAATCATCAAAGAATTACATGAAGAAGGACACGTGGGCCGTGACCGTACTATGCAGTTGATCTCAAAGTCTTATTTTTGGCTGTTAGTAAGGAAGGAGGTGGAAAAGTTCGTTCAGAGGTGCCATATTTGTCAAGTTTCAAAGGGGACCGCAACAAATGCAGGTTTATATATGTCGTTGCCTATACCTACTAAACCATGGGTGGATGTTAGTATGGACTATGTATTGGGATTGCCGAGAACACAACGTGGCAATGATTCTATCTACGTGGTGGTTGATCGATTTTCAAAAATGGTACATTTTATCGCATGCAAGAAGACGGCAGATGCAGTTAATGTCGCACAGTTATATTTTAGAGAGATCTATCATCTTCATGGGTTGCCTGAATCTATTGTATCGGATAGAGACACTCGTTTTCTGAGTCATTTTTGGATGAGTCTATGGAGAATGGTCGGGACAAAGCTGAAATTCAGTAGTGCTTATCATCCACAGACGGATGGACAGACAGAAGTGGTGAATAGATCCCTAGGTAATCTATTGAGATGCCTCGTGAATGACAATTTTAAGACTTGGGATTCCAAGCTGTGTCAAGCTGAGTTTGCACACAACCATGCAATTAATCGTAGCACTGGGTTCAGTCCATTCCAGTTCGTTTACTCAACAATGCCTAAGGGACCATTAGATTTATCTACAATGCCACAGCAGAAAGGAGTGATCAAACAAGCTAGTGATTTTGTGAATGAATTGCAAGAGTGCCACAAGGTCGTGCAGGAACGATTGCTTAAAGCGATGGAGAAATATAAGCAATCCGCGGATATTAAGCGACGAAATGTTGAGTTCAAAGAAGGAGATTTTGTATATGCAGTATTGACTAAGGATCGATTTCCTATTGGTACTTACAACAAACTGGCTGCTAGAAAGATTGGCCCTTTGGAATCGTAAAGAAGATTAATGAGAATGCTTATCGGTTAACATTGCCAGATCATATCCATACTGCTGATGTTTTCAACGTCAAACACTTGATTCCATATCATGAGAATAAGCATGTCGAAGATGGAGAAAGTGTGAATTTGGGACGAATTCTTTTCAACAAGGAGAGGAATGATGCAGCGCGACATACCCTAGGTCGCTCTAGCCTAGGTCGCGAACAAGCAGAATCCTTAGGTCACGAACGACATACCCTAGGTCGCTCCAGCCTAGGTCGCGAACGAGCAGAATCCTTAAGTCGTTTCTTCCTCCAAAGTCGCTTTCCTGAATCGCGAGCTTCCTTATGTCGCGAATTCCAGTAGGTCGCGAGCTTCCTTATGTCGCGAATTCCAGTAGGTCGCGAGCTTCCTATGTCGCGAATTCCTTAGGTCGCGAGCTTCCTTATGTCGCGAATTCCTTAGGTCGTGAGCTTCCGTATGTCGCTGCTTGGTTTTGTTTTCAATGTGATGTATATTGTTAAGTCGCATGTTGTAACTCGTGTATTGTTAAGTCGTATGTTGTTAAGTCATATGTGTTGAGTTAAGTCGTGAGTTGCATGTGTGCGTTGTAATTTTCTATAAATAGGGGTGTGTTGTCATTTGTAATGAGAGTTGAATTTTGAATAAAATTTGTTGAGAGCTTTGTGCCTCCATTAAAATTGGAAGTTGAGTGTGATCTCCTTTCTCCAACTTCGGATATTCGAGTGCGCTCGAATCAACGAATTTGAAGCCGATTCACGGAATCTCGTGCTCAAGATCAACGTCGAAGAATCGTAGATCTTCTAACGCGGTATCATGCGCGATCAACGTGTTGAAGATAGCTAGAATCCGGTATCTCGAGAGATCAATGGATTTGGGCACTTGGGTATCATCAATTTATCTTGTTTCATCGATTCATTTTTCCGCAATTCTTGATTGGATCCTAGATAGATTTGACCGCTGGTTCAGATCTACTTCCGAGCTGCGTCACCACCTAACCTATATGAGTACCTTGCAAGGAAAAAGAGTACATATCAATTCCATATATTAACGATACAATGAAACAGAGCCTAAACCAAGTTGTCAAATAGATGGAGGAGTAAACAAATAAGAAACACACTCAAAACCATCCATACGAACAACTTAGGTCAGCAAAAAAAACAAAAAATAAGAAAAAAGAAAACCGAAAGCAAAATATATGAGAATACAATCAAAAATGAAAAATGGAAAAGGCACTATGGTCATAGTCCACGCAATATCACCAACTAGAGAGAGAAACTACTCAACTTTACCAAATTAGAACCAATCTAAAAATCTCAAACCAAAACGATCTATAAT
This sequence comes from Allium fistulosum, assembly GCA_030737815.1. Lineage (NCBI taxonomy): Eukaryota > Viridiplantae > Streptophyta > Magnoliopsida > Asparagales > Amaryllidaceae > Allium > Allium fistulosum. The sequence continues at coordinate 1,222,412,070 of CM060904.1, forward strand.
GGAGGAAGCAGATGCATTGTTAAAGGATGAAGACCGCTAGCACCAGGTTGCAGAAGCAGGCAAAGCAGTGTTCAAGGAGGACAATGATTAGCAGAAGGATCAGAAGTAATGTTAACATCCAAGATAAGTTTCAGCTCTGAACTTATCGTTTGAGACTTTAAATTATACTGGATTAGAAGTTTACGGTGTTGAATTAAGTGGATGGGTCTCAAATTAATAGGCAGTTCAATACCTTTAAAAACCCCGATTATTTCGTTCATACCAAATATTCCAAATCAGGGAAGTAATTGTAATGTTGGTGATTTGGTTGATTAAAGAGTTATTTTTCTAGGTTTGACATATACTTTCCAAAAATTTGTTTATATCACGAATATTACCAAAATTCAACTAAAGCTTATGCATAGTATCTTTCAGTAATTTCCTCGAGTAGTTGCATTTAAAAAAAGATGATCTCTGTCTTCATTTTGATTTGAGCACAACACACAAGTTCGATCTATATTAGGATTCCATCTACTGATCCTATCTTTAGTATTTAATTTATTTAATTTTTCCAAGAGGGCACAAATAGACAGCGTTGGAGCACAACCTTTATCCCAAATTATCTTTGTCCAATTAAAATCAGTATGTCTGCATCTGAAATGTTTCCATGCCGATTTCATAGTGAACTGTCCATGACTGTTAGGAGTCCAACACCAGAAATCTTGTTGCATTTGCTTATGAATGGTTATATTTTGGACTGATTTGTGAGATTGTGTAGGAACATAATCAACGTGTTGTTTCCACTTATTATCTGAAATTAGCATGGATACTTTTCTGTTACATCCACCAGTAATAGACATAGTATTCCATCCATACTTATCAATCAAAGATGCACCATTAATCCATGGGTCAAACCAGATATCAATATTTTCACCATTGACTATTTTTCTATCTATTAGCCCTTTGTACCATTGTCTAGCTCTTAGCATAGTTTTCCAAGTATATGAAGCATTGTTGTCCATAGTAGCAGTCCAAAAATTAACATTACTACAATATTTATTATGCATCCACTTGGCCTAAAGAGATTCACCTTGAATGTAATTCCATAAGAGTTTTGCAGCAACAGCTTTGGCAACTTCATCAATTTTCCTAATTCCAAGACCACCTTCACTTTTAGTTTTACATACATCATTTCAAATCATTTTATGAGCTTTAGATTACCATAAAAAATTAGCACATAAAGAGTTGATTTTCTGATTTTTTTGTCACAGGAAATTGAGTGACTTGTAGCCAAAATTGAATCATAGGATATATGACAGATTTGATTAGTTCTGCTCTTCCACTAATATTGAGGAACTTACTGTGCCAATGACTTAATTTTTTATTAATTTTATCAACTAACCATCCAAAGTCCTTTGCCTTTAATTAGTTATTAGATAAAGGGATGCCCAAATACATAATTGGCAGATTTCCAGCATTGATTTCAAGTATGTCAGTAATTTGATGCTTGCTATTTGCACCTTTACTGAAAAACAAAGTTGATTTATTTGCATTTAAATCAAGACACTACAAGAAAATTTATTTTGGATGGCGCACAAAAAACGCTACCAAAACTTATGGTAGCGTTTTGATAAACGCCGTTATAAAGCCCGCAACTAAAAATCCATGATTTTTAGTTGCATTTATTTCAACGCCACTATAAATCCTTTTATTGCAGCGTTTCTCAAACGCCACCATAAATCTTTTTGTAGCGTTTTTAAAATGCCACCAAAAGGTTTTTTGTGCTACCAATAGACTTTCCAACTTTACCCCTACTTTACGGTTGTGTTTACTCAATGCCACTATATGTATTTCTGTAGCATTTTTGAAACGCTACTAAAAATTGTTGATCATTCTGCACCATTTTGTCATGCTATTATCTCCTATTGACGGTCTATTTTGTTTCTACTATGTCAATCAACAATCACTCACATAATCATTATATTCAAACAATTAAAAAAACATATTAATCATATAATCAATAAGATATCCATAACCATTCTAATACAATAGTTTTTTGATAAAATGACCAAACTCACATATAATAACCATTCGTATACAAATTTACACACATAGTACTAATAAAATGTTATACCAAAATGGTGCTAACAAAACGCTTGATTACCCATAATTTTTTGTTGCATGCATAAGTGAGAGCTTGCACCATAAATGTCCAACCTTGCTTTCTTTGGAAATCCAATGCCTGGACAAGTGAAAGCACAACAAATAGTCAAACAATTATGTTAATTCGTAGGACTTCAAATCTAATATCAAACATCTTGTACGAGTATATCATATTATAAATAATGTCATATACATAATCAAAGTTATAAACGAAATGAAATAAATAAAGTCCAATCTTACAGTTATATGAATTACATCTGATCTTCTTGTTAATTAACTAAATTAAGCATGCAAGCAATCAAACATGATGATGGAAATTTCATGCAAACATTATCAGAAATAGATATCAGGCTATGAGGTACACTTGTGTCCAAAATATGCACATATGATACTAATACTCTAGAACAACACTGCTAGGCTCCATATACATGTGTTGACATGTTCCCATGTGATACGCTAAATAATGTCGTTCAAAGAAATGAAAGAGCAGAATTTCTGTTTTAGTTTGCAATAATGGAAAGAATGGTAGGTACAGGAGGAAAAACCAGTATTAAGAATAACAAGTATTAGTTTACTGTCGTACCCATTTAAGAACCAATCAATCGATTTACTCCTTTTGGACTCTGGTCACTCAATTTGCTCAACCAAATTCAGCAACCAGAAAACCTTTGGTGGACACTATCCTGCAACTACATAAACTACATAAACTAGCTTAAGGCATTCTGAACTAATGACAATTAGATCAGTATATTGAGAATTTGATACCAATCATTGGTGAATTCTCAGTAGAAGTGAGAGGTGCTCATGCCACTGGATATCCTTTATCATTTCCAGCTTTCTTTAATATCAATAAATTGCAAACATATTGATAAACATATGGATTGAAAGACGATCCATAATTTAAGATCATGATATTATGCAATCATTTTTTAAATGTTATATTTCAAACCTTCGTTCAAAAGTTTGAAATTAATCACTTACCGACCCAATATTTGGTGCCACTAGGCCTGCCTGCTTTCTTCCTAAAAAGAAACATTTAATCCATTTCCGAGACGATTTTCCCATTTTGCTTCCGACACTTCAAATGTTCTGTATATGTAAAACCTTTTCAAAGATATAACAAATACTAAACACAATAGCAATCAGATCATAGATCAGTGCTAAAACTAAAAGTAACATCTCCAAGCAGAACACCTGTACCAAATCACAGGAGAAAATTAAAGATCTAAACTGAAATTAAAACGACATGGCCCGCCATTGTGTACACATTCTTTCCATCGTAAGTAAGTAAAATCTAACATCTAACAAGCAAATGAAGTTGTATGCATAAACAGAATGCAACATCGATTTGTCTTTAAATCATTTATAATATTGGCCAAAAGCCAATGATCTGTAATTATAAACATGCTAGTGTATAATTTCCCTGTGCATTCTCACCTGAAGTTTGCTTGCGCAAAACTGTATATACAAATATCCGTCATTTAGCAATCGCCTTTTCACATCAGCCATCACCTGCAAGTGAACGATGTAAATAGATCTCTTATCCGCACCAGTCCGATATCCTGAAGCTTTTCACATGTAGCTACATGCACCCCTCAAGCTCTCAACATAGGCTTTAGTTTGTACCTGCAAGCACTCTCCATCTTGGAGTTATAATTTCATATGAAAGAGGAGTTTGCGCCTACAATTATACAATGCTCCACTTTTTGATTGCACCATGTTCATTTCAGCAATCTTTTGCTGTCACTATCCACCAACATGGAATTGCTTGGCCGCATAGCAACAATTCTGAGCCTGCCCCTGCTTTCTTTCAGCAACCTCCTGCTGTGTATTTCTTGTCTTGGTTAATAGCATAAATAGGATGAGGAAAAGAATGTACTGCTACTAACTAAGACAAAAAATACATACAACTTCAACAAAGCACACAATATATTTAAGTAAAAAGTTGCTTTACATTGTAATACGTGACCTGAACTAGCATTGTCTATTTCATTTAAGTAAATGGTTTGCTTTTCCCAGCAATACGCGACATGCTCTCAGTATAAATCGATGTCCACACTCAGTTCCACAAATAATTAAATAAGTATAAGATTACATGATCAAACTTCCCTGTTATATAATTTTTCATTTCATCATAGTTCCCTATTTTATTATCCTAGCATGCTCAAATTAAACTCACCCATACAGTTCAAAACAACACACGCGCCCCACACATATTCTCACTCATGCATGCCTTGCCATACTTTCACACACCTGAATACTCAACAAAACACTCACCTGCACTTTCTTCTCCACCATGTATACATGCACATTATACTTTATACATATAGCATAACTCCATATTTAGCTACATACCTTTGCTTTTATTCACAGTTTAGCATTCTAGGGGAATACTCTCACAGATCCCACTTCTACATACTAACACTTCACAATAGGAAATAAATACATATATATTTCAATACTCTTTTGCCATACTCCTTTATAACTTTCGATAAGTAAAAAGTTATCAATATCAACTAAAGAAGCAAGAATGGATACTTTCATATACTTCTGGTGTACTAAAGTAGATTATAATTTTGTCTGCTGACCTCTAATCACTATCAACAACCTAGAGAAAATAATAAAGTCCAAATATAGTGCGTTTGTTTTCTCACAATAGAGGACTACTTTGCATTGCCATAATATAGTTTAAATAAGATGTTGATTTCTAGTAGAAAAACATTTATAATGCACCAAAATATCATCACCAAAATTAGATGAATATACTCAAGTATGTCAAAATTTTAATTTTTGATGCATTTCATTTTAAACACCGATTTCATATATGTATTGATATTTATTATCCATGTGATTCAAATTTCAGAAAGAAGCCAATGGGTTGATATTCTATCCATTAAGTTATATAAGAATATAAATTATACAAAAAATAAGTATATTAATATATTACCGGCGACTCAATATCCGTGTCATCTTTATTTCATGCAGTAGTGATCTTCTTGCTCCAGCAACCTTTATGCAGTCTGCAAACATGTTGTAATTGCTACAACAAGTCATTTTGTTGACCACCACCAGCGATTTGCATCCTACAAGCATGTTGCACATTCACTGAGCAGTTGTAGTTGCTGCAAACATAATGCACCCTGCAATATACATTATTTGACCTGCAAACACCCTGCAATCTACATTGTCTAAATTGAAATAATCAAAATTCAGAAAATAAATAAAAAATTTAAGGGTAAATGTAACGACCTAGAATTTCTGACATTTGAAATTCATAATATTTAATTGATTTTAAATATTAACAAGTGAAATTAATAAGTCGAATAATTTAATTTTCGAATAACTGGATTTAATTGGATAATTAAATCGATAATTTAATAGTTGAAATTTCCAGAAATAATTGAAATCTGGATTAAATGTGGATAAAAATGATTTATAAAGTTATATTAAATCATGTTGAAGTTATAGTGATGTTATAGAACTTTTAAAAATGAATTTAAAGTAAATTTGTGAAAATTGAATATTTTAATATTTAATCGACTAGTGAAATTAGCCATTTTTGGGACAGTCTCAGAATTGGACGAAACTAGTTCCATTGGATTTGTAATAGTTTGTTATTATCGGATTTCAATTTTCGTAGCAATCGGAGTTGTCGTTTCACCGTGGCAGCTCGAAACGCATCGAAATCGGTTTAAATCGGTTTAATTTAAAATTGATCGTTTATTTCCGTAACTCGCACATATGACCAAATTAGCTCCCGAAACACATTCCATTGTGTTCGGAACGTGGGGTAAACCTTACGAACGCCAGGCGGCACGTATGATTTGGAGATCGTTTGAAAAAGTTGTTTTAAAATGAATTTAATATTATATATATGTATATATATACGTTAACAAGAGAAACCCTAGCTCTATCTTCTCGTGGCCGCCAGAAACGTTTTAATGGCCGAAAACGTTCGATCTTTCTCCTCTAATCTCTTCAAATCCACCAATCTATTCACGAAACTTCCAACATGAAAAGTGTAGAGCACATCCTCTACTATACATTCAACGGTCAAGATCGAAAAAGACGAAATGAATCAACGGCAAATTGCATTCAAAGGTCGCATGTTTGGGGGCATTTTCTGACCGATAGAGACGACCGAGCTCCTAGAATCTCAAGCTGAGGGTAGAGCCTGGGTTGGCGAGTCGAATGGCATCGCTGATCGTTGCATAGCTCGTTGTGGTGGCCGCAGGTTTTAACCCTAGTTCGTGAGCTATTGGGTTTCGCGCGTTTCATCTACCTGGGAGCGAGCGTGAGGAAGAAAGGGGGTGCGGCCCTGATGCATGCAAGTGAAACGAACGGTGATGATCGATTAGGGTTTGAAAATTTAAAAAGAAATATGTAAATTAATTATATTTAAATTGTATAAACTTTGAAAAATCGTAACTTTGTCATACGAGGTCGGAATTCGACGAAACCAGTTGCGTTGGAATCGTATGGTCGAACACTACGCTATGGAACTAGATTGGAGTCATTTGGAGCTAGTATGAATTTCGGGTAAAATTAAACGTCCGTTTAATTTTATTCGAAATAAAACGCTATAACTGTTATTGAAAGCAAGGTGAGAACTTCTCACTCAATCGAAATTGTTTCGATTTAAATTTTAAATAGTTAGATTTAAAATTGCTTGATTGTGTGATGTGATGATAAATTGTAATCTGTATTGTTGAAATAGACATTATACGCCGTATATTAAGCGGATGTTATTTATTAAAAACATATACTGCGATAATTTCACATTGAAGTGGAATTGGTATTATATATGTATATTAGAATATGTATATATTGGAGTTGATTTCCCACATTATATAGTGGATGAGACCCTATTGCACCGCATAATAGCGGATAATATTTATAAATCCCATATACCGCGATAATTTCACTTTGAAGTGAAATTGGTATTGTGCTAACATCTATGGATGCAGGGAAACGGGTTGGAGGGATTCGACTAGATTCCTCACCATAGTGATTTATTTACAGATATTGTTGTATATTCTGTTATCATATGATGATATATGATGTTTGGATGCTGTGATTGACTATTTGGTGTTGTTGCATCATCGGATCCATTTTTGAAGTTTAAAAATAACGATTTTGATTTTAAATTGGGATTTTTGAATTATTATGAACGATTTATATAAAAGATGTACAAAATTGATATTTTATAAAGTAAGAATACTGGAATTATAAAACGAGTTTTTATAAGTGTTAAAATGGAAATAAAATGGATTTCATAAGTGAACGAAATTTATAGACTTATAATTTGTGAAGTTATAAAATGAATAGATGTTGTAAAATAAAAGATTTATGAGTAATTAACTTATAAATCGGATTTGACATTTTAATTGAGATTTTTGAATAAAGACAAATGGTTTATAGATGAGATTTATAAAATATATATTTTATAAATCGAAATAATGGAATTCTAAAAGGAGTTCTGTTAATGTTGAAAATAAAGTTATAAATAAAATCTTATAAGTAATAAGATTTATAATTTGTGAAGTTTTAAAAGAACGATTTTGTAAATAAATGGATTATAAGTTCTTAACTTATAATATGGACTTCTGGTATATAATTGAGTTATATAATTTGAATTGGATAATAAAGGAGATTTATAAATCGAAGTTTTATAAATAGATTTGTAAATCCGAGAAACGACTTATTTTGATAAGTTAAGTTTATATAGCTTATTAAAGGAAGTATATTCACGATTTTGGACAGTGGATAATCCTTTAAATAAAATGTGTAGAAATGTTGAGATTGAATAATGAATTATATTCACGATTTTGGACAGTGAATGTATTATTAAATAAAACGGAGATGTTTTGGAGAAGTGATATTAAGAAATGTAGTAATTGTTTTAAAAGATGTTTTAAAACGTGTTAAGTATCGAAAACATAGATTTCAACATTTATTGTTGAAATAGACGTTTCGAGGAATAAGGAAATGGTGGACTATAACACTGTTGTTATAGTAAATGGTTTCCGAAAGGAAATGTTTTATATAGTATTGGGATTTATATATCTATCTAAATTTTGAATCCCTATACTAGTGATTTTTGGTCGTCGTAACGATGTTTTACGCAACATTCGTTTTGACTCAAATAAATGTTTAAGAGAATGTTTCCTTAAAGAATAAATATATACTTAACTGGATTTAAGTATATCGAATATTTTCCAAATGCTGAAAATAAATAGATTTGTGACTTACTTATTATTAAATAAGTATGGAAATGTTTTCCAATATGAAGTGAAATGTTTTGAGATTTTATCTTTTTAAAGATAAATTGAAATTGAATATTTGAAATCGATTTGAAAATTGTATATCAGTGGATATTGGAAATTTAAATTCACTATGGAATTTATAAAGGAAAGGGGAATTTGTTTAAAAATAAACATTGATTTATTTTTGAAGTGTGGAAAATTATATATCTTGTAAAGATATTTTTGGAAGATAAATTATTTGGAAAATTATTTGGAATCTGATGATGTTGTGCAGACCTATTGATAGTTAAATAACCGACTATCAATAATTACCTTGAATGGGTATTTGTTGTGATTTGCTTGAATTTGAATGCCACACTTATTTTTGAATAAGCGCTCACTATTAGGGTTAGCCGGGAAAAGACCTTTGGGTCGTATAACCCATTCCGAATTAGTGATGCGACGATATGGATCGTATTGAAGACCGGTGGTGAAGACCGGGTATTTGTGAAAACGATAGGATGACCTATCGATTGTCTCTGCACCGTTAGCTATGATATTGAGATTTCCTTTGTGATGGGAAGTTTTATCGGGATTGTGAATACTCGGATTGCATGGGCTTCTTTGGAAGTGCCTTCGGTTCTGTTCGAACCCGGAACAGACTTGTATGGTTACATGTCTGACATTATATTTTGAGATGTAAAGCTGATTTCTTTCAAATACATTTCTGTTGGTGGCGGAGAATTTATTCTCTTAGCTTAACACCCTTCTCTGAGACGTACGAGCTCAGAGGTTATGTAGTTGAAATTTATCAGCGATATATTCCCAATTTGGTAATGTGGCATGCTGAGTGTTGCTGTAATGATGATCATTTATTGATCATTTGTGATCAAAGCGTGACTTTGTGAAAAAGCGTAGCTTTGTGGAAGAGACTTCGTCAGGGCCTCACAACCCGGAAATGGTCGAAACAGGAATGTTGCGGCAAGGTTATGAGGGTCGCGCCCTTTAGGGTATGTCATTTCCTTCTGGAAAGGGGTGGTATCATGGTATGGAGCCCAGATACTTACTCATGTGGACACACCTTATTTATTATGTGTGATGTTGGTTACCGAGCGCTCGGATAAAGGTCCCAAAGGACCGGAGAATGGCATATTCGTGAGTTACCTAGTTACAGGGGTAACCCGGCCTTGTTGGCAGAGAGCAGTTTGTCTCTCGGAGCGTCCAGCCAGAGGCGTTTCTTTCATGGCATAGGAAGTTCCTTAGCCTGACCATTTGTTGGCAAATCCATTTTCCAATACGAACCTTGTACGGTTTTAGTTGTAGAACCTGCCATTTACTTATGGTGGCGCCCCACTGTTTAGATGGTAGCTATAGTAGGCATAGTTCGGAATGTCTATGTTGGCTAAAATTAATATTATACTTTCGAAATGTTTTTCTGCACTATGCACTAATAATAATAATCCAATGATTTTGCGTAGTAAGCATGTTTGACTATCATAAGAAGAAATCTCCTCCAATTCTGCGTTTGCATTGTGTGTGTGGCGGGAGGTCTTATGGTAGTTTCATTTTCCAAAAGCATTGCGGATATTTTTCTACTTGCTTTGTTGTTGTTGTTGTTTTAAAGATAAACTGTTTTAGGTCTCACACCAGTCACCATGACTGAACTGGAGTTTATTGTTTTCTTTCTAAACTCTGGGTGCCCACCAATTTCCACATGGGTAGTCTAGAGTCAGGTTATCAGGTCATTCTGGATTCAGGAGATGCTATGGAGCTCAAGTGGCGAGCTGGATGGTGAAACGTATCATATATACTATGTATTATTCCGCTGTGTATTCTGTATGAGGACAAGTTGGTATAACTGTCTAGTGTTGTATTGTTGTTGTAACCTCTGATGATGATGTAATGTATAAAATGATATAGTTCTTTGTTTTAAAGATTATTCATTTATCTATTATATGTTGTTCAGCTGCGAATGTGAGATTCTGATATTGTTTTCTATTTCTGTGTTTTTCTGTTGTTTCTTCTTTCTTTTCTTCTGTTTTCTTTTACCTCTTCATTTTCTCCACAACAATTCGGTTTTTCCGGAATTCGATTGCTTGGTAGTTGATACAGTGAATGTATTAATGTCGATTTTCGAGCGACGAAAAATCGCGTTCGTTACATTTGGTATCAGAGCATATGGTTAAGCGACAACCATGGCTCTGTTGGGTGTTACTCATTAGAGATAGAGTGAGTAGTACTCTAGAATGAGTGTGAGTGTAATAATAGATACGAGCGCGTATTTGTTAGTGAATATAAAATTGTTTTATATTGTGATGATTGGTTTATTGAGTGGTATATAGATTTTGGTCGGTATAGTCCGTACAACTCTATCGATAGGGATCTCTAAACACTTGTTCAGAACAATACGGCACAATATTGCTTAAAATTGGGTAAATGAAATAATTTTACCTTGATTATATTGTGTATATAAAGAAATAATTTTTCAGTGTTAAAGTGTATATAATTGATTGTTTGGTTGTTGAAAATGTAAGAATATATATAAGTTGATAAAAGTTGTTTGAATAAGTTAAATAAAACAACAATTGTAAAAGAATAAAGTGTATAAGCAAATAAATTATAATGAATGAAGTTATAATTAAAATGATTTACAATGGTTAAATAATCTTATATATATGAAGTGAAATTTTATAAGTAAAAGATTTATAAATGTGATTTATAATCTAAAATAAAATTCAGAGAAAGGTTTTTGAAAGGATTTGATATTTTGGAAAAAATTGTTTTGGAGAGATGAAAGCTCTAAACTCTTTTTAGGTCGCTGGAAAATAATTCCGATGATGATCGTGACATCATTGGTGTTCATTTTCGGGTTTCCAAAAGAGGAATTGCTGCCAGATTATTTTAAATGAAAGAATTTTGGAAAATTTGGATTTGGTTTTGGAAATTCAAAAGATAATTTGAATTGATTTCAAAAAATGGTTTTTGAAAGGTTGAAAAGACTCTGGAATCCTATTTAAAATATTTATGGGAATGATAATGAGTTGATAACTTATACCATTTGAATTTTGATAGAATAAATTTAACTTAAAGGATGGAGTTAAATTAAAATAAGTATAAGTGAATCAATTAAAATCCAAGTTGAAATTGTTGAATATAAGTAATCAAGTTTTGAAATTATAATATGAGATAATAAATTTTGACTTTGGTAAAAGTTAAATAAAATTTGAATCTGAATTGGATTTATAAGTGGAAACTTAAGTTAATTTGAACAAATGATGTTTGAAATGGAAAATAACTTAAGTAATGTTGAATGAGTTTGATTTTGATATCAAAGTAAATTAATAAAGTGCATTTATTAAATGAATGTGAACTTGAGTTATATAAATAAAATTCAATTTTATTTGTTAAATGGATTAGCAATTGAATCAATAAATGGATTGAATGTTAACCAATCGAATGTAAATAAATCGATGATATGAAAAAATGGATGTAAGTGTTAATTCATTAAAAGCTAAATGTTATTGGAAGTTGAATAATTAAATGTAAGTCAATTTAATATCGACCAATTGAATTAAAAGTATTGAACCAAATTGAACGTAAGTAAAGTAAATTGAATTTATTTGGTTGTGTTGAATATACATTGGATGTTATTTGATTGTTGGTTGATTGTATGTAGTATAATTCATTAACTGCTAATGAAATTGAATTGATTAAAATTGGAAGCTATGTAATTAGATTTAAATTGAAAGTGAAGTAAATTTAAATAGTAATTGATTTGAATTGAAAGTGAACCAATTTGAATTTAAATTAGTGAATGTAAACTAATTGGAAATGAACAATTGAATGTCATTATATACGAATTGGTTGTAAACAATTGCAAGTTATGTTGAAATTCTATAAGTGCTTATAAACCTTGTTTAGTATGCATTTCTTTTGATATGCAAATGTTGTAGTTGTTTAAAAGAGTAAATTATTAATAACTTTGTAAATATTTGTCACTTACATGTTTAAATTGAGTAAGTACAGGTGCGGTGGCTACCGTTCGGTTGATTGGGTTGCGCTAAAATACTAAATAAATAACTGCTTTGCTTAAAAATGCTAAAAAGGTATGCCTACGTAATAAAAATAGGAAATATGAACTATTTTTCTGCTTTCCGACCGGGTGGGTCGATGTATATATATTTATGTCTATTGTGATCCTACTACGATCGAACCGTGCAAAGAAGACGCTGGCGAATTTTTTTGGAAATTTAAGGCGTTAGAAAATTTTCGGGAAATTTTGGATATTTTTGTTAATGAAAAGTTGATTTCTAATTTGTAATGAAAATATACAAATTGAACTAGAAACTGGAAACCATTGTTTTGGTTGAAGTTAAAGATCTTGGAAAAGTGAATGTGAAATTTTTCACTAAGTGAATTGTTTGAAAAGTTAATGGATTTTGTGGATTCTTCTTACTTGGTAATTTCGAGGACGAAATTCTTTTAAGGGGGGAAGTTTGTAACAACCCAGAATTTCTGAAATTTGAAATTCGTAATATTTAATTGATTTTAAATATTAACAAGTGAAATTAATAAGTCGAATAATTTAATTTTCGAATAACTGGATTTAATTGGATAATTAAATCGATAATTTAATAGTTGAAATTTCCAGAAATAATTGAAATCTGGATTAAATGTGGATAAAAATGATTTATAAAGTTATATTAAATCATGTTGAAGTTATAGTAATGTTATAGAACTTTTAAAATTGAATTTAAAGTAAATTTGTGAAAATTGAATATTTTAATATTTAATCGACTAGTGAAATTAGCCATTTTTGGGACAGTCTCAGAATTGGACGAAACTAGTTCCATTGGATTTGTAATAGTTTGTTATTATCGGATTTCAATTTTTGTAGCAATCGGAGTTATCGTTTCACCGTGGCAGCTCGAAACGCATCGAAATCGGTTTAAATCGGTTTAATTTAAAATCGATCGTTTATTTCCGTAACTCGCACATATGACCAAATTAGCTCCTGAAACACGTTCCATTGTGTTCGGAACATGGGGTAAACCTTACGACCGCCAGGCGGCACGTATGATTTGGAGATCGTTTGAAAAAGTTGTTTTAAAATGAATTTAATATTATATATACGTATATATATACGTTAATAAGAGAAACCCTAGCTCTATCTTCTCGTGGCCGCCAGAAACGTTTTAATGGCCGAAAACGTTCGATCTTTCTCCTCTAATCTCTTCAAATCCACCAATCTATTCACGAAACTTCCAACATGAAAAGTGTAGAGCACATCCTCTACTATACATTCAACGGTCAAGATCGAAAAAGACGAAATGAATCAACGGCAAATTGCATTCAAAGGTCGCGTGTTTGGGGGCATTTTCTGACCGACAAAGACGACCGAGCTCCTTGAATCTCGAGCCGAGGGTAGAGCCTGGGTTGGCGAGTCGAATGGCATCGCTGATCGTTGCATAGCTCGTCGTGGTGGCCGCAGGTTTTAACCCTAGTTCGTGAGCTATTGGGTTTCGCGCGTTTCATCTATCTGGGAGCGGGCGTGAGGAAGAAAGGGGGTGCGGCCCTGATGCATGCAAGTGAAACGAACGGTGATGATCGATTAGGGTTTGAAAATTTAAAAAGAAATATGTAAATTAATTATATTTAAATTGTATAAACTTTGAAAAATCGTAACTTTGTCATACGAGGTCGGAATTCGACGAAGCCAGTTGCGTTGGAATCGTATGGTCGAACACTACGCTATGGAATTGGATTGGAGTCATTTGGAGCTAGTGTGAATTTCGGGTAAAATTAAACGTCCGTTTAATTTTATTCGAAATAAAACGCTATAACTGTTATTGAAAGCAAGGTGAGAACTTCTCACTCAATCGAAATTGTTTCGATTTAAATTTTAAATAGTTAGATTTAAAATTGCTTGATTGTGTGATTGGATGATAAATTGTTATCTGTATTGTTGAAATAGACATTATACGCCGTATATTAAGCGGAGGTTATTTATTAAAAACATATACCGTGATGATTTCACATTGAAGTGGAATTGGTATTATATATGTATATAGCAATATATATATATATATTGGAATATGTATATATTGGAGTTGATTTCCCACATTATATAGTGGATGAGACCCTATTGCGCCGCATAATAGCGGATAATATTTATAAATCCCATATACCGCGATAATTTCACTGTGAAGTGAAATTGGTATTGTGCTAACATCTGTGGATGCAGGGAAACAGGTTGGAGGGATCCGACTGGATTCCTCACCGTAGTGATTTATTTACAGAGATTGTTGTATATTCTGTTATCATATGATGATATATGATGTTTGGATGCTGTGATTGACTATTTGGTGCTGTTGCATCACTAGATCCATTTTTGAAGTTTAAAAATAACGATTTTGATTTTAAATTGGGATTTTTGAATTATTATGAACGATTTATATAAAAGATGTACAAAATTGATATTTTATAAAGTAAGAATACTGGAATTATAAAACGAGTTTTTATAAGTGTTAAAATGGAAAAAAATGGATTTCATAAGTGAACGAAATTTATAGACTTATAATTTGTGAAGTTATAAAATGAATAGATGTTGTAAAATAAAAGATTTATGAGTAATTAACTTATAAATCGGATTTGACATTTTAATTGAGATTTTTGAATAAAGACAAATGGTTTATAGATGAGATTTATAAAATATATATTTTATAAATCGAAATAATGGAATTCTAAAAGGAGTTCTGTTAATGTTGAAAATAAGGTTATAAATAAAATCTTATAAGTAATAAGATTTATAATTTGTGAAGTTTTAAAAGAACGATTTTGTAAATAAAAGGATTATAAGTTCTTAAATTATAATATGGACTTCCGGTATATAATTGAGTTATATAATTTGAATTGGATAATAAAGGAGATTTATAAATCAAAGTTTTATAAATAGATTTGTAAATCCGAGAAATGACTTATTTTGATAAGTTAAGTTTATATAGCTTATTAAAGGAAGTATACTCACGATTTTGGACAGTGGATAATCCTTTAAATAAAATGTGTAGAAATGTTGAGTTTGGATAACGAATTATATTCACGATTTTGGACAGTGAATGTATTATTAAATAAAACGGAGATGTTTTGGAGAAGTGATATTATGAAATGAAGTAATTGTTTTAAAAGATGTTTTAAAATGTGTTAAGTATCGAAAACATAGATTTCAACATTTATTGTTGAAATAGACGTTTCGAGGAATAAGGAAATAGTGGACTATAACACTGTTGTTATAGTAAATGGTTTCCGAAAGGAAATGTTTTATATAGTATTGGGATTTATATATCTATCTAAATTTCGAATCCCTATACTAGTGATTTTTGGTCGTCGTAACGATGTTTTACGCAACATTCGTTTTGACTCAAATAAATGTTTAAGAGAATGTTTCCTTAAAGAATAAATATATACTTAACTGGATTTAAGTATATCGAATATTTTCCAAATGCTGAAAATAAATAGATTTGTGACTTACTTATTATTAAATAAGTATGGAAATGTTTTCCAATATGAAGTGAAATGTTTTGAGATTTTATCTTTTTAAAGATAAATTGAAATTGAATATTTGAAATCGATTTGAAAATTGTATATCAGTGGATATTGGAAATTTAAATTCACTATGGAATTTATAAAGGAAAGGGGAATTTGTTTAAAAATAAACATTGATTTATTTTTGAAGTGTGGAAAATTATATATCTTGTAAAGATATTTTTGGAAGATAAATAATTTGGAAAATTATTTGGAATCTGATGATGCTGTGCAGACCTATTGATAGTTAAATAACCGACTATCAATAATTACCTTGAATGGGTATTTGTTGTGATTTGCTTGAATTTGAATGCCACACTTATTTTTGAATAAGCGCTCACTATTCGGGTTAGCCGGGAAAAGACCTTTGGGTCATATAACCCATTCCGAATTAGTGATACGACGATATGGATCGTATTGAAGACCGGTGGTGAAGACCGGGTATTTGTGAAAACGATAGGATGACCTATCGATTGTCTCTGCACCGTTAGCTACGGTATTGAGATTTTCTTTGTGATGGGAAGTTTTATCGGGATTGTGAATACCCGGATTGCAAGGGCTTCTTTGGAAGTGCCTTCGGTTCTGTTCGAACCCGGAATAGACTTGTATGGTTACATGTCTGACATTATATTTTGAGATGTAAAGCTGATTTCTTTCAAATACATTTCTGTTGGTGGCGGAGAATTTATTCTCTCAGCTTAACACCCTTCTCTGAGACGTACGAGCTCAAAGGTTATGTAGTTGAAATTTATCAGCGATATATTCCCAATTTGGTAATGTGGCATGCTGAGTGTTGCTGTAATGATGATCATTTATTGATCATTTGTGATCAAAGCGTGGCTTTGTGAAAAAGCGTAGCTTTGTGGACGAGACTTCGTCAGGGCCTCACAACCCGGAAATGGTCGAAACAGGAATGTTGCGGCAAAGTTATGAGGGTCGCGCCCTTTAGGGTATGTCATTTCCTTCTAGAAAGGGGTGGTATCATGGTATGGAGCCCAGATACTTACTCATGTGGACACACCTTATTTATTATGTGTGATGTTGGTTACCGAGCGCTCGGATAAAGGTCCCAAAGGACCGGGGAATGGCATATTCCTGAGTTACCTAGTTACAAGGGTAACCCGGCCTTGTTGGCAGAGAGCAGTTTGTCTCTCGGAGCATCTAGCCAGAGGCGTTTCTTTCGTGGCATAGAAAGTTCCTTAGCCTGACCATTTGTTGGCAAATCCATTTTCCAATACGAACCTTGTACGGTTTTAGTTGTAGAACCTACCATTTACTTATGGTGGAGCCCCACTATTTAGATGGTAGCTATAGTAGGCATAGTTCGGAATGTCTATGTTGGCTAAGATTAATATTATACTTTCGAAATGTTTTTCTACACTATGCATTAATAATAATAATCCAATGATTTTGCGTAGTAAGCATGTTTGACTATCATAAGAAGAAATCTCCTCCAATTCTGCGTTTGCATTGTGTGTGTTGCGGGAGGTCTTATGGTAGTTTCATTTTCCAAAAGCATTGCGGATATTTTTCTACTTTCTTTGTTGTTGTTGTTGTTGTTGTTTTAAAGATAAACTATTTTAGTTCTCACACCAGTCACCATGACTGACCTGGAGTTTATTGTTTTCTTCCTAAACTCTGGGTGCCCACCAATTTCCACACGGGCAGTCTAGAGTCAGGTTATCAGGTCATTCTGGATTCAGGAGATGCTATGGAGCTCAAGTGGCAAACTGGATGGCGAAACGTATCATCTATACTATGTATTATTCCGCTGTGTATTCTGTATGAGGAAAAGTTGGTATAACTGTCTAGTGTTGTATTGTTGTTGTAACCTCTGATGATGATGTAATGTATAAAATGATATAGTTCTTTGTTTTAAAGATTATTCATTTATCTATTATATGTTGTTCAGCTGCGAATGTGAGATTCTGATATTGTTTTCTGTTTCTGTGTTTTTCTGTTGTTTCTTCTTTCTTTTTCTTCTGTTTTCTTCTACCTCTTCTTTTTCTCCATAACAATTCGGTTTTTCCGGCATTCGATTGCTCGGCAGTTGATACAGTGAATGTATTAATGTCGATTTTCGAGCGACGAAAAATCGCGTTCGTTACAGTAAAAAGACATGCATAGTTGCTATTACAATAAGTAAATAAATAAACAAAATGTTAATATCACTTGAACCAATTGCTATTCAGTTTTCACAATAGAAATCTATTTATATAATAAAATAATCTATTTGCTCATACAATACAGATGCACTTGTGCATCCATGTGCATAAATTTACCAAGGAAAGCAAATTGACTATATACCATTTAAGCATACAAAGCCCTATTTCAAATAAAATTTAGTTAATGCACCCTATAAATAATTACCGACTTCTTACTGACTTCCTATGTAAACGATCAAGATAATTTTCCAAAATAATGATTACTGACTTTATACGTAGCCATGTATTAGGAACTGATTATTTTTCAATATCTTGGTCTTAAGTAATTTACCTTAGTATTTATTGAATTAATTTCACTAAATTATCAAGAAACCAAAGTTAAACTTGGAACTTTTGTTCACTAACTTATTTGTCATATAAGAGAAGTAGGGTGTGTATATAACACTGAAGACATGGTTGCTACAATTTCTAAAATGATTCATCTTCAAAATATATAATTCATGCGCGTTCCTAAGAGAAATTTCCACTGAGTTTAACGTTAATTTTCACAAATGGTTCATCTATGATATACTTTTTCATCTTCTTGTTCATTGTAATTTTAAGTTTATATGCCATAAATTTCATTCAATTTTGAACTGGAGCCCATTGAAACACCTTGCACCATTGTTCACATATCGTTATATTTTCAATTATTAAATTATAGAGGACAATTATTGGTAGTTTTTAATATTAAGGTTGCTATATTTTGCCCTTGACTGACCTGTTACCAATTTCAACTGCTTCCGAATGCTGAAGAATGCTTCAATTATAGAACTGCAATAATTACAGACAAACATTTTTAAGTGTTTATGGATTATAATTTAAAATACATAAACATATACTCATGATTTTTATGAATGACATTATTTATATTCATACGGTGACTCTAACAAAAAATGAACTAATACAACTTGTAAATTTAAGGCTTAATGATTGGCAAAACGTTATAAGTTTAAATTTACGTTTCCTTGACAAATATTGTTGTGCCTATATTTCTTATGAGGATAACAAGCCTGTGTTGAAACATAGAAAAATAACAAACACATGAAAGCCAAATATGTCTCGCATATCAGTTTGTAATTCAATTTGTAACAAATGGTTTTATCTCGTATATCAGAAATTCTACTACAGATACAAATTTTGATTATCAAAAATTTTAACCATCAAAATTAAGTTTCAATTTCGTAAACTTGTCTCTACTACAAATGAAAATTTCGAATTAGACTTGTATGTTTAAAAAAAATTCACTTCAGATTCACGTCGTAAAATGCATACCCATGAAGTGAGCGGAAGCGGAGAAGATTATGGTGAATGCTGCGTCAAATGAAAATAGTGTCGCTGAATGAATTTGCGAGGTTGTAGTGGAAAAGATGAGATGGGGTTTGAAGTTATTCAGGGAACAAGGATTAGGGCAAGAGTCAAACATCTAGTTTTGATTGTTTAATGTACCTTATTTAGGGTTGCTTATTTTGGGGGAAAGGGTTGAATTTTTCTAAGTAGTAAAGGAATAACAAGGCGGTAATCTTTTGGGTTACGTTTATTTGGGCAAACGCGGATTTTTTTTATAAAGGCGGGAAGTGAAATATTTTTTGTTACATTTATATAATGAGGTGAAATATTATTAGTTGCATTTACATTCAAACGCCACCAATTTTTGCAACCGAAAGATGATTTTCTTGTAGTGAGATCAGTTAAGTTCCTCAGGTTTTGAAAAATGTGTTATATGCTTTCAGCATTTTTAGCGGTGGCTTTAGCAAAGATTAAAATATCATTTGCATATAACAGATGGGTAATCATTGGTTCAATTTGGTATATGGGGATAATATTACCTTTCAAGAATTCCACATCAAGATTTATGGTAAGGAATTCAATAGCAATAGAAAATAAATATGGCGAGAAGGGGTTGTCTTGTCTTAATCCTCTCGAGCATTGAATCCATAGGGGAACCATTAATTAAAACTGAAAACGAAGGAGTAGAAATGCATTCATATATGAGATCAGCAAATAATCATGGAAAACCCATAGAGATCAGCATATGATGAATAAATTCTCTACTTATTTTATCATAAGCTTTATGCAGATCAATTTTTAGGCATAAGTTGTTAGAATTTTTCCTGTTGAAAGCTCTAACCATTTCCTATGCTAGTAGGGAATTTTAAAAAATAACTCTACCAGGAATGAAAGCATTCTGGTTATATGAAATAAGGTCATTCATATAAACTTTCATTCGATTACAAAGAAGGTCGGCTAAAATTTTATACGAGATATTACAGAGGGAGATCGATCTAAAATCAGTCATGTTAACCGCATCAGGTTTTTTTGGAATAAGGTGGATAAAAGTATGATTGATTTCTCTAATAATTTTTCCTAATTGGAGGATACCATTCATTGCATTCCAGATATCATATTTAATTTGCGCCCAATGGACTTTATAAAATTTTGAGTTAAGACCATTTGGTCCAGAGGAGCTGTTATCATTAATCTGGAAAATAGCTTCTTTAATTTCCTCTAGCTGAAATGGTTTGCACCGATTGTTTCTTGCATTGTCAGAAAGAATTTTCTTGCATGTTATGCCTAGAAATTGAAATGTAGCTTGAGATGATAAGAACAGTTCAGAAAAATAATTAATGGCTTCATGAGCAATTTTTTCTAATGCTGATGACTAAGAACCATTATCATTAAGAATGAGATTACTCCTTCGTTTTGGTTTGAGGACATTGATTTTACTGAAAAAGAATTCAGTTGGTTTATCCCCTTTAATAAGCCAATTTATTTTCATTTTTTGCTCATTTTCGACTGCAATTTTTCTCATTATAGTATGAATCTGCTCATAATTTGAAGAGTATTGCTCCATTAGATTATCATTCAAAGGATTACGAATTAGCTGATTATAAATCTTATTAGTCTCCTCCTTTAATTTAGTAACCACTATATACGTTGCTTTTATTTTTTTCCATGTCTTTAATGCAGCCTTAACAGATTTCAGTTTGCATAAGAATATGTGGAGAGGATTGCCAGAGAATTCTTGATTTAGAGCATCATGGAGGGAGGAATGGTATCCCACTTGCATGTGCCAAGAGTTATTATACTTGAAAGGTACTTGAGTTCTCATTTTATTGTGTAATATAAGGTTGATCATGATAGGGGTATGATCACTCAAAGAGTGATTACCAAAATTAATTCCAAAGTGATAAAATTTTTCCAACCATAAATTATTAACAAAAACACGGTCTATTTTACTATGGATAGAGAACATATTACCTCCTCTCCACGTAAAATAATTGCCTGTGAAATTTGGTTCTACCAATTTAGAAAAGGAAACACAATCTATGAAGTCTTGATCCCCCATCGAATTAAAGAGACCATTATTCATTCTATCATTAGGAGATAAAATAGCATTGAAATCGCCCGCCACAATACATGGAAGGTAAACATACTTAACTATTCTATAATATACTGCCATAGCTGTTTATGCTTCACATCTTCATTGAATGCATACACTGTGGTACACAAAACACTAATGCCATTTACATTATGTAATATATACAAGAAATGAATTGATCATTAGTGTGTAATATGATATTTAACCAATGAGTAGAGTCCCAAATGAGTAGGATACGACTTTTCTGATCATTAGTTATGTTATGAGAAAATTTCCAATTATTGGATGTTTTGTTCATAAATCTATCGGTGTTATCTAGAGATAGTATATTTTCAAGAATTCCAATAAAGGAAAATCTATTACTATTTAAAATATGCAATATCACTAACTGTTTAGAAGGGGCATTCATACTCCTAATGTTCCAGAAGAGGAACTCCATCTATATGATATTTTCACGGTTGCTACTGCCTTCAGAGGAAGTAGCTATTCCCGTTATCTTAGCTTTTATTGTTTTTTTGTTTTTGCCTTTCAGCTAATTGACTAAACTGGCCCATGCAGGATTCTCAATCACATCAGAGTTAGCGGTGGCTTTAAACTTGAAAGGAACTTCCTCAGTCCTAGTTTTTCGAGTTGCTCTTGTTCTGGAGATAAGTAGGGAATCTGAATTTGGGTAGCAGCTACCGGGCTCGGGGATGAATCTGAAGTTGCTTCAGACATCTCAACTGGATCACTATTAGATTCCTTTGTACATATATTTGGAGTTTGTATTGCCTTATCAGTTTTGTTAGCTACAAAATTCCGAGTCACATTTGTATTAAAAGTCGAATTTGGAATACTCAACTGGACTGTTTGGAACTTATAAGTAGAATTTTCTTTAGAAACATTATTACTATCATCATTTGTATTGATGTTGAGAATATTTTCTAGTTCTGGGCTGGTTTGAATTGATCATCTGTAGTATTAGAATTGCTTACCGACTCATTTTCCATATTGATGTCAATATTCATGTCTGAATTGTCTGTCGTTGGTTTTTGATTAGTCGCTTTAGGCATCGAAAATTTATTAAATTGATAATGATTATCAGCATATTCAAAGCTTGAGAAATTCGAGCAAATAGATGGTTTCCATTCATATGTTTCTTCTAGCCAAATAATTTCATCTTTCTCGGTTAAAATAGGGATCTTATTCGGGTACTTAAAAGAGTTGTTAATTTTAACTAACACTCTAGTATATGCAATTTTAATAATACCTTCGGTGAATTTATCCAGTTTGATGGAGGAGCCAAGCACAGAGGCAAATACGACTCATCCCCTCTTCCGTCCAATAGTCAAGGAAGATTGGGGAGTCGAATCCAAATCGGAATGGAATGAAGAAGTTCTTTGTTGAGCTACATTCCAAGAGACCACCTCTTCATCATCATTAATTTTTTATTGTAGTAGGGACTCCCTTCCAAAACTTTATCACGGTCTTGTTTTTTGTTAAATTTAATCACATAAAAACCATTTTCCGTTGAGTAAATCGAGAATTCATCATCTGGTTTCCATACTCTAATAATATAGTCTTTAAAATATGGAAAATAAGGCTTAGGACCAACCATATAGACCACAATGGCATTATCCCACTGTTTTCTAGTATCCTGAACCACCTCAATGGACATTTTAGCACATTGCATAGAATTAAATTCGCAGGGATGATAGAATTTTAATGGGAAAGATACTGGAATATTATTGCCCTTGACAACTTCATTCCATCCCTGCTAGACGAGGTGGAAAAATTCCATTTGTTGGCAGCAGATCTGTTAGCAGATTGATTGGGGCGATCAACATTACCATTGGATCCAACAAAGTTATGATGAACATTCTGATCAGGAGGCACTCTTAAGTTCTTACGATGAATGTCTTGGGAAGTGGGATTAGAGGATCAAATTTGAGGCATAGATTTTGATTAGCGTTTCCATTTGCAGGAAATGACTGGAATGAAGCCATCATCAGAATCGACCATATGGTCGAAGGTGGTAGCGGATGGAAACTTGGAGGAAGGTTTGGGAGGTGAGGAGGTGGATCAGGGGGTGGGGAGGCCTCTCAGCTACTATGGATAAAAGAGGACATCACGGTGGCAGGGGAAGGGTGACGCGAAGCGAATATGGTAGGGCGACAACGAGGAGGCTGGCGGAAGAAGCCAGTCTGGGAGGAAAATGCAGAAGCAGAAGCCGGCGGCTGCACTCCTTAGGGTTTGTACGTTTTTCCTTTCTTTTGATGAACTAATTTTTTTCCATTACCTAAAATGAGTTTACAAAGCATTCCAGATAATTGTAAAGATTTTGTACTCAGAAATTTTGGTAAAATAGATCATATCACAAAGGACCTCATGATTTCAAAGATAACCAATGTACTGCAAACAAAAGAATTCATAACAAAACTAATTTTCCAAAATTGATTGTTATTCTTGCAATGATAACCTTCTTCCTTCCGGACAACCAAAGATACTTACCATGGGGGTATATTCCTTATATCCTTGATCAACAGAAAATGAACTAGGTATCTTGGCCTATTTCAATTCATTATTCGTTGATTAGAGCTTTGACAAAACAAAGCCGAGAAACATGCTCGGTTGTTCTATGCTCCCAATAGTATGTATAACATTCTAACTATATGTTAATGTATATATCTCTATAATGTAAATTCTATACATTATATGTTTTAACAAGTAATATTTTATTTGTAGTTTCTCCTATGTGAGCATGTAAATTTGATTTCTCCAAATGCAACATACTGTACTGCCTTACCTAGATTTAGGAGGGGGAATATCAAAGGCTTAAAAAATGTGAATTCAAAAGAAGTTCTCAAGAAGATGGACAATAGAAAAGTATCATTTCTCACACAAGTACAAGCAATATATAATGATAAAAAATATATCAGAACATAGTGTATATTATTAGTTTTTATGTTGTTATTATACAACCATATATTGAATGATAGTTACATATAGCATTACTGCAGAATACAATTTTCTGTTGTTATTACTGTAGAATGATAGTTAGATATAACATTATATGAAAAATGACAGTTATATATAGCATTAGTTCATTCACTGTCTGTTGCTCATTCATTACTATTTTATGTTATTATATAGATTTTTGTTGAAATAAGAACTATGACTGAAAATGAAAAGGCGCTTCTTGAACAAACAAACCAACGAAAATTTGTTTTGCTGGATTCCAATGAGAATGTTGGAATAGAAAAAAAACAAAACTTGGAAGCACCATCAGAAAAACAAGTCTAGTCGCTACAGCAGTACATTATAGATGTGGAAAAAAAGTTGAAGAAGACTGAAGAGGAATTAGAGAAAGAGAGAGAAAAAAAGGATAGAAGGAGAAGTCATTATAGTACAATTCAAAAAAGAAATCAAGATTTAGGAATCAAAAGCAAGAGAGGAAATATAACCACCAACATTTGATCTTAATATAACTCAGCAAATTCAGTTGATGCATGAAGAAAAACATCAACAAGATCAAAAGAAACCCTCAGAGGCAGCACAAAAATCCCAAAGATTGCGTGAAAAAACACCCAAAAAACCAAGCTCGTTAATTTTAAGGGTTAAAAAGTGCCCAAGAAAGAAAAAAAATGATCCTGATTGCCAATATGAAATTGTTCATTAAAACAGAGAAAAAAATAATGACAATGTAGAGCAAAATGAGGAAACTAAAACAGAAGAACCTGAAAAGGAAAATGAAAAAAAATGTACCTAAAAGAGAAGATAAAGATGAAGCTCAAACATACGAAGAAAAACAGAAAAATACAAGTGATCAAGAAGAAGATGAACAAAATGAAGAAACTGATTATGAAGAAGAAACTAAAACAGATAACATGGAAAAAAAATGAAGAAGTCAAAACAGTTGATAATGAAGAACCCATTGATGTTTATGGGTACTCTCCATCAAGCAAAGCTTATAAAAGTAGAGATATCACAAAAAGCAAAATTCTGCTACTACTAAATGAAGAATGATAGAACAAAGTTCTAACTTTCTTCAAATTTAATGAAAATGAGAAGTAAGATTTATGACCTTGTTTCTTTGATTATATTTTTAATTACATAAAATTGAAAAAACTAACTTGTCAATTATTATTTTTCAATTATAGCACTCTAGCTTATGAAAAAGATGAAGGAAATAAAGGAGGAATTACAATAGTCAAATCTATGCTGGAAGCTGTTCTGTTTGAGGAGGTCACAGATGGACAGGTATGCATCAAATTAGAAATATGACAGTTAAAAAGTGCATATAAATGTATAGAATGAGAGAATGATAGTTAAACCTAGCATTCAACTTTTCAAAGTGCATATAAATGAACTGAATGAGAGAATGACAGCTAAAAATAGCATTAGTATTTGTAAAATGCATACAAATGTATAGAATGGGAGAATGACAGATAAAACTAGCATATATATTTTTTAGGTGCATATAAATATATAGAATGAGAGAATGATAGCTAAAACTAGCATTCAAAGTTTCAAAGTGCATAAAAATGTATTGAATAAGAGAATGGCAGTTAAAAATAGCATTAGTATTTATAAAGTGCATATAAATGTATCGAATGTCCAAAATGATTGTTTAAACTATCATTTATATTTTAAAGAGAATTCAGTGTATTCAACATGCAAATGATAGTGAAAACTAGCATTCGTATTTATGGTTCAAAAATATAGAAAAAATTAATTGTTCCATAAAACTTACAATCTTCTTTGTTTGCTTAATTAGCTTATTGATTGGTTTTATTACCATCAAGAGATGTATGAACATAGTTACTACTTCACTACCATGATGATGGTAAGTATAAGCTTTTCATTATAAATGTTAAATAATAATATAAAATATTCTAATACATATGAATATGCAGAACAGTTGAATACTTGATCAAGAAACTGTGATCAATGACATAGTAGTACCAATAATAGATGTCATTGTCAAGGATGAATTTACAGAGAAGATTTTCTTCCCTCTACATTACATAAACCATTGGAGCTTACTGATGCTAAACTATAAGACAATGCAGTGCAGTCATTATGACTCAACCAAACCAAAGACAGAATCAACAAGGACATCAAACCCCAGTTATAACCAAGCTCTGATTCTTGTAAGAAAATTGTAATTTTTAAATCACTCTAATATTAGTATGCAGCACTAATTTTTCTTCTTGTAGAAAAACAAAATTGAATTGATGTTCAAGAAGAAATGGGCAGAAATAGGAATACTCAACAAAGAACTTAACAAACCTAAAGTGTTGCAACCGAAAAATCCACCCCAAGGTTTCGTAAGTAACTAATTTCATTTCTTCTTTTATCGTTTAAGTTTGTATATTCGTCCAACTTTTTTTTAAAAGTACAGTGGAATGCATCTAATGAACAAAATGGTAATTAAATCTAGCATTGTTATTTTTAAAGTGCATAGAAATGGGCCAAATGAAAAAATGACAGTTCAAACTATCATTTATATTTTTAAAGTGCATATAAATTTATCAAATGTCCAAAATGATTGTTTAGACTAGCGTACGTATTTTTGAAGTCTATTGGAATACACGGAAATGAAAACTAATAGCCAAAATATCATTTGTATTTTTAAATTGCAGTGGAATGCATTGAATATGCAAAATGATAGTAAAAACTAGCATTCTTAATTGACAGTTCATTGGACTGCATCTATTGAACAAAAAGATTATGTATATGGTTCACACTACGCAAGCATAGTATCTCTATGAATGTATTGATCAATATTGTGATCAAAATATAATGCTATATTTTAGAATTCTATATTAAAGAATGCCATCTTATTTTAGCATTAGATTATACTGTACTATTAACTAATATTTCTATATCTAAAACAGACTTGATTGTGTATTCTTTCTAATGGCAAACATGAAAAAACTTGACAAGGATGAGATGACAGCAAAATATGCGAAGGAAACAATTAGAAAACTAAGAGATGTAGTATATGACATACTCAACGATCCACAATATAGTTGGTCGATGGAGAAGTCCTACAAAGACTCTATAGAAGACTAGTTGTTGCATTTAAACTTCTTAGAACTTTGGATTTTATTTGAACTGGATCACTTCTTGTAATTAAACTAAGATAGATTCTTATATGTTTTCCAATGCTTGTATTTTGTTTTTAGTGTATAAACTGCTGTGATGGATTTGAACTTCTCAATTTGAATTTTATTTGAATATAGTTGGTTGTTTTCAGTGCATGAACTACAATGGATAAACTATGGATATATTCAAGTGTCATTTTTATGTGCTTTTCGATGCTTGTACTGTGTTTCTGAAGTGGTGAATAATGTTTCTACTGAAATGCTAGATAGAACTAGCATTATGTGAAAATACATTTTTCAGTGATTGAACTGTGATGAATAAAATGTGAATTTATCCATCTAACATTTGTATATACTTTTTAATGTTTGTACTCTGTTTCAAGTGTGATGCATACTATTTATACTGTAATGCTAGTTATAACTAGTATTTGACTGAAATGCTAAATACAACTATCATTCAATTGAAATGTTTATATGCTTACTCATCCGTTGTATATTGTGAATCTTTGTAACAACCCGCATATTTATCGATTTTATATTTAAATATTTTATTTAAATATTTTATCGTTAATCGGATTTTAGTCCGAAAAGCTACTTTTTGCATACGGCCAAATTAGGACTCGAGACCACTCCCATTGAGTTCAAAATGACGTTTGCGATCTTTTTTAGTGTAAACTTCGATATGTTTGGAGATAGTGAAATTTTCGTCACTTTCTCGCTTGTGACTTTGGTTTGGACTGCACCTTCCTTAGTTCAACCCAACCCTCTTCCTCACTTCATTCACCATTTGTTTTAACATTCAAGCTTCGTCAAAAATGGTGGTGGGAAGTGGAAATTAAAACTCCAAACTCAAATTCTATTGCAAATCCGAGATTCAACTCCAAATTCAAGTAGAAGATAGTGGATTCAAGCTTTGGATTGCTTCTCCTTGCTTTCAATCTTCATCTTCATCAAATTCCGTGAAAAGGTGAGATTTTTGATCTCACATCTTGCCTATAATTGTCATTGGACTGTTGGGAATGGTTCCCTATCATTTTAGCATGCGCATTTGCATTTGGTTTGGATTGGATTGGCGAAAAACCCAAATTTTTAGTGTTTTTGGAGATTTCCTGAGCTTAGGTTGTTCTGCCTCCATAGGTCGCCCAGAACTGTAGCTCGTTCGCGTTGAAAAGTCACGCAGTGTTAGGTCGTTCGCGAGTTAAGCCTTAAGTCGTAGGTCGTTCGCGAGTTAAGCTAAGTCATAGGTCGTTCGCGAGTTAAGCCTTAGGTCGCGAACCAGTTAGGTCGCGCACCATCCTTAGGTCGCGAACCAGTTAGGTCGCGCACCCTCCTTAGGTCGCGAACCACTTAGGTCGCGCACCATCCTTAGGTCGCGAACCAGTTAGGTCGCGCACCCTCCTTAGGTCGCGAACCAGTTAGGTCGCGCACCATCCTTAGGTCGCGAACCAGTTAGGTCGCGCACCCTCCTTAGGTCGTGAACCAGTTAGGTCGCGCACCATCCTTAGGTCGCGAACCTGTTAGGTCGCGCACCCTTCTTTAGGTCACGATTTTTAGGTCGCGAGTTCCTTAGGTCGCTCACCTCCCTTAAGTCGCTCACCATTAGGTCGTATGACCTATAAGTCGCTTGCTCCAGTTAGGTCGCTCGGCTGTTTAGTTAGGTCGCTCGGCTATTTTGTTAGGTCGCTTGGCCATTGTGTTAGGTCGCGTGAACCCTTAGGTCAAACCCCGTACAGCTCTGCGTAGGCGATCTTATCTGAAAAGCATTCAACGGAACTTCCACTTTGATGCATTTTGAGTTGATTTCCTTGGATTTTGTTCACGTCTTCGAATGTGAATTTTTGTGATAGATTGTTTCAACAATCGCTTTATGACTTGTTACTTTAAAGATATATGAAGGTTTCAATACTAGTAGTAAATATCAAAACTCTTTCATTAAAGCTATTTCAACACTATTTTAAATATCAAAAGTTCGTTTTCTCAAACCGATTTCCAATCTACTAGTATATACAAGCCTTTACTTCACTCGAATGAGAAATCGACTTAAACGACTTAGTAAAACGAGTGGTATGAAACGCTTGCGTTCACTTCGTCGGTTAGCTCTTGGACTTGTTCAATTGAACCCTTTTTGTGACAATTTTCTATTGAAGATCTACAGTTTGTTCGTAAATATTTAAGTTAAGCAAGTGGTTATGGGACATGAAGCTAAACTCGTATATTTACTAGCTTGGTGTGATTGACACTTCCTGATGATCATGACGATCATTTTTGTGATTTAGACTAGCGATTGAGCGATGTCTCTTTGTCTGCGAGGGAGACTATACCCTGTTTATGTGATGTTTCGCCATCACATATGTAGGGTAGCACCCTACGGTCTTCGAGCCATTCCTGTGTGAAAATTTAATGGATAGCTTCCATGAGATAGCTTCTCGTCATGTGTTTTACGCGTAGGTGAGTTTTCATGCTCCCATTCATGTGTTAGGCCTCCCCCCCTTTTTATGTGTTTTCTGGATTTCTTGTGATGATTTCTGGAATTTATGCTTCACCAATTTTCATGATTTTCATTGCTATGATATTAGTTTTTGTGCATTGGTGAATTTATGTGTTATTGACTTGTTATGAATACAAGTTTAGGGTTTGATACCCTACTTTATCTTTGAGAAGATTCTTGTGATATTGATTAATCTCTTGTTGATTATCATTTACATGCTTATAGTAGTATGCCATTATAGTTATTACATGTTCATGCCATGTCTATTACTTTATACCATATCATCTTATATTTATAGCTAGACTGATCCGTTTATTATTTTCTTATAAATAATACTCGGGTCAGACCGAGATGTTACAGGTGCTTCTGCTTGACTTCCCTTCAGGATTATTCTGACTTTTGGCTAACTACTTAGATTAGTAGTTTTTGGATGTACACATTTGAGATATAGACTCTATGTAGTGTACTTATTCTTTTGTATAGCATGTGATGCTATTCTTTTGTATTATCATGGATCTTTCTGACCACTACTCTGATGTACACTTTCATGTGTTATATATATTTATTCATATCTTCTTCCGCCTTTGTGATATGGATGTCTGTGACTGATTTATGTTATGATTACTTCTATGTTTGTTTCCGAAGATTATATATAGCCACCGTGTGATAGCTTTGTGTTTGTATCGGTATGTCGGATTTCCGCCTTAAAAGATATGCATTCTATTCTATCTTACATATCGGTGCTCGCACAAAGAAGTTACATGGATGGTCGCTCCTCCACAGCCTTATTCTCCGTGCTAATTGACAGCACTACATCGTAGTGTTCTTGGTTAGCGTGTGTATAGAGGTGGGGCGTCACAATCTTCAATTTGATTGTATATTACTTCAGCAGCTGCTTTTCAACTTTACATTCTGTTGTGATTGTACAACAAATATACAACTGCTATTTTTTTTTTTGTTGCAATCTCCACATCCGTTGCCAGAGTTTGCTAGATGTTGATTAGTACTTGAATTTTTGAATGATACACACTTCAGCCTTTCATCAGCTCATCATCTGTTCGACTGCTCATCACAGAACCATTTATGCAATCTCATCGGCTCATCATATAAAGATTAGATCATCATTATTAGATCCTTTATTCATGCATAACAGCTCACCCAATTCTATACAATGGCAGGTGGTGGTTTTCAATGTTCGAATTGTGTTTCAAGTGTGATGTATACTGTTTATACTGAAATGCTAGTTACAACTAGCATTCGACTGGAATGCTAAATACAACTAGCATTGAATTGAAATGTTAATACCGAAGTGCAGCTCATGCAATTCTTTAAGTCATATTAAAATTTTTGCACTATGAGTAAATAGTCTGATTTACACTAAAAAAATTCACATTTTATTTTGTAATGATTTCACATCGTCTGACTTTAATCTTCTATAAGCTGTAGCGGCTTTACACTTAAAAAAACTACTCCATTACACTAAAAAAATACATAAAATTTCTAACGTTTTGAAGAAGCAAGACAATTCCTATTGTTGTGACCAACTTCGTTACAATGAATGCATTTGTTTCTTTTATTTTGAGAATATCCAAATCCACCATGCCTCTTTGTAGATGGTCTTCCTGCACCATGAACCTCTTTAGGATGCCTAATCAAAACATCATTTTCAGCAGCAACTGGCTTATCAAATTCTAGAATTGTATTGATAGCATTAGCATACGAAGATCTAAAAGCATTAATAGTAAAAAGTCCTCCACATAATCATAAACTCATAACCTAGACTTGTTAATGCACTTAATTGCATGGGCACATGGAAAACTAGTAACTCTCAATTGATTACGACTACATAAACGATTTTGAACATCAACAACATGTGACTTAGAAGATTTAACTTCAAACACAAATTCCGAAGACTTATAAACATCCCAACCAAATCCATCATCGACTAACTTAGACAAATGTTCCTCCATAACAGGACAAAGGTTCGTTCTCCAAAAATGACATTCCTCTCTTCTTCTAGTCATTTGCTCTAGTACTTTCACTCGAATACCATCCAAACAAGAAGTTATTGGCATAAATCTATCTTCCAAAATCCATGAGTTGAAACTTTCTGCAACATTAGAAGAATATTCACCATAATGATTTCCTTGAAAAAATAAATCCGCCCAATGGTCAAAAGGTTTATCTCTTAGAAAATTTTCCATGGATGTACCCCCAATATCCTTAAATTTAGAAAGATATCACTCAAAATCATACATACTAGAAACTCTAGCACAAAGTTTGAACAACTCAACAATTGATTAATCAACCTTTAGCCGCCTTAACAACGGTACCAATATTTTATTCCATATGAACTAAACAATAGCTATGATAAGAAGAAGGAACTATTTTCGAAACACTTAAAATAAGACCCCATTGACGATCAGACATAAAACTAAAGACCAATCTTCATGAAGCATTTCTTTCAAATGAGACAAAAACCAAGACCAATTAGCTTCATTTTCATGTGAAACAATACCCATTGCAAGAGGAAAGAAACCTACAAAATAAATAATTAATGACGATTAGTAGTAAGAAACATGAATTATATTAAATATTCAAACATATATTAAATGTTAATATTTTCTATTATACACAGTTGAATTAGCTTTAAAATGATATATGAATCTAGCATATGTTATTTTAAAGTCTTTTATTTATTGTTGCATAAAATTTTAGTTCTTGTTTTTGTAAACATTTCTAGTGTAAACAGCTCTACCATTGAATAAAATAGAGCAAACAATTCTAGTATAAACATGTCTACTGTAAAAATTATGTACTGCTGCAGACAATGATAGTTGAATATATCATTACCAAAAAAAAATTGAAACTCATAACTTGGTTACCATTTTTAGAAGTAGCAGCTAACAAAACATGCGGTCTTCCCTTTAAAGCAGCTGCATCTAAAAATATTAATGGCCGATAGTGCTTAAATCTAAGTAGGCAAGCACCAAAACCAATAAAAACTCTTTCAAATTGATTGGTTGAAGGATTAACTTCCATAGCCACATAACTACCAGGATTATATTTTTGCAATGCCTCCAAATACCAATTTAAATCATTATATGACATAGCATCATCCTTATATATTTCTTTCAAAGCCAATTGTTTTCCGCTATATGCATAATATTATGAAAGATTAAAATTGCATTCTCTTCTAAACTCTTTGATAATATCTTATGGCTTCTTCATAGGAGTATCTTGAATTTGATCAATAATCAACGATTTAACAAATCTACTTGAAATATTAACTCTATTAACATCTCTAAGACTGGCTGCACATGAATGATCAAAATTGTAGGTTCTAATAAAAAACCGAGAGAGTAGACCATGATCCGAAGAAGCATTAAGATAAAACTTACAACCATCCGTCAACCAAGAACAATTAACCGAAATTCTATCAGAAGATTTTCTAACAAAAATAAAATCATAAATTTTTTTTATTTGATATGCCACTAAAAACTCCCTAAAATCTTTTGCTCCATTAAAACAAAAACCAAGAAAATCCAAAATAGTTTTTAGAACCTTTCTTCAACATATCTTTCAGATAATAAGAAGAATCGGCATGTGAATTACTCTTTATAGCAGAACTACTACTAATTGACATGCTTTGAACACTTGCATGGCCTAAACCACAGCCACCAATATCAGCTTCCATAGCACAAACATTTCCCTTAACAGTAAACTTAAAATATTCACTCTTCTTGAAAATTAAAAAGCACATTATACTAATCAAATCTGAATTAGTATCAATGATTATATTCTTATTCTCAAGAACATAAGATATCTCAATAGAAAACGGACTAAGATGTGGCCAAACTTCACTAATTTTAATCTTAACACCAAACAAAGAAGAGCTTGTGGTAAGTCGAGTAGAATAACAATTCTCATTATGTTCAAAAATAACTAGCAAACTATTTGCTTCATCATTGCAGATATCAGTACTGCAAAAAGAATTAAAAAACCAATTAGCAAACTTACTTAATCTTATGAATACAGCAACAACAGAAAATGCTAAATTAACATAGCATAACAAATGAAAAGCAAAATAAATTAATTATGAATACAACAAATGCTAAATTAACATAGAATAAAAAAATTAAAAAGCAAACGATAAATGTTAAGTGCTAAATGAAAGAAAAATAAATTAATTAAAAGAACATAGCATAATCAAACTAAAATAAATTATAAATACAACAGCAGAGAATGCTATATAAACATAGCATAATGCAACAAACTACATATAAAATTAAGAGATGTCAAATGAACATTAAAATTGTACAATAATAAACAATGCTAAATAAACATAACAGTACACATTAAATCTTACTTTGCCATTGAAATAAATCTAAAACTGGAACCGAAATCTGGAAGAAGACAAAGTATACAACCTAGAAAGCAAAAATATACCGAATAACCGGGAGAAATTATATTAGAGGAAGATAAGAAGAAGATTGAAAGAAATAAGATCGACATACCTGGAATTGGAAATTGTTTGATGAAGAACGAGAGAAAATTATATGATGAAGATCGACACAAAATTGAGAAGATGAAGAACATAAATAATAAAACACGCATCTTGGAATAAAGATCGATGCACTAAGATCAGCAAGATCAGGATGAAGATCAAAAAGAAAATAGGAAGCAAGAAGATCGATGATAATGAACGGCAAGTTTAAATTTTACAAAAGTATTTCCTTTGGACAAAAAAATAAAGCCCATGTCCTTGAAATGAAAAAAACAAGTCCGCGTTCGTAGGTCCAAAAAAAAGTTCCTCCAGCCCATTTTCCTGTTAATTTAATATATTGAATCCATGCTAAAATTAATTTGTACAACATTATTTGTTAGAATACTTACATTTAGTCTTCGTATTTTTGGTATGAAAGCGATATTGCGCTTGAATACTTCTTTCAATGAGATATATGTTAGTAGTGTGCTTATTTTTTAAAATATAAAATTCTGTCGTTATCATTTTTCATCCATTTCAGCCAACTTTTTGTTTGCAACCCCCATTTTAATTTCAACTATTTTGTAAAACACCGTATCCGTAGCACGGATTAGTACTAGTATTGGTAAAATAACCGAATTAGAATGTAATATTAAGATGTAAAGCATTGGCACTTAAAAAGCATAAACGGTACAATTTTAAATTACCAGGTAGTTTGACAACAATGCCCAAAGTTCCATCGGTTGCAATAAGATCATTCACAAACAAAACTCGATCTCCATGTTAAATTACTCCTACTTGCATCTTAATCTTTTCTACGCCATATTCTAAAGTATACTCTAAAAAACAACTTCACCTACATAATTCAATAAAATTATGTGACGACCCTCAATTTTTGACATTGGAAATCAGAATATTTAATTGATTTTTAAATATCTGGAAGTTAGTTTAATTTGAAATTCAAATATCAGAATGAATTTTGCAATTTAATTATTGAATTTAATTTATTGTAGTTGGGTAAAAATATTGAATCTTCAATTTTTAAGCTGCTTGAAAATATTTTCAAGGCTTAGAAAATTTATATTAAATACTGAAGGTGATAGAAATTTTGAAATTGAATTTAAAAGTGTTTTGTTCAGTTTTGAAATTTCTCATTTGAATTTTATACTTATTCATCATAAATCACAATTCCCATTAGTTCAAATCAAATTCAGTTTGAACTAATTCAATTTAAATCTCAATTTCAAACCATCTCGAATTATATAAATTCGAGTTAGATTTCCAAATGTTGGTTTAACTTCTTAAATCAAATAATAATTTTTTTTTTTTTTAATTTTAACTCAACAATTAAATTCTTTAAATAATTTAATTCTTAGTTCAAATTTTCAAAAATTCCATTTAAAATTATCTTTACCTAACTTATTTCAAAGTTCAAATAATAATTCAAACCCCTTTAAACAATTAAATATTTGAATTTCAATTTATTACCCAAATTCAATCTTGGAACCAATCCTTAATCATTTCAGTTTACATGTTCATTTTAAACATTCAAATCTTAATGTTCAAAGTGATCCTCATTTTCTCAAGTTTTAAATTTTCTTTTTATCTTTAAAATCAAAATTACTTAAGTAATTTCAAATTAAAGTTTAATTCCATTTAATTCCAATATTGGGATAGATATTACCCCAACATTCATCATCCACTACCCATTCCAAATCTCAATCCTATCTGAGACCACATATAGTTCCCTACCAAATCAACCCATTTAACTTTCCTAAGTTAAACCTAAATTTCATTTTGAAATTTCCAATTCAGGTTGTTTATTCCAAACTTATTTAACTTTCCTTAAGTTAAATTCAATCCATTCATTCATCCAGTCAACCTTACTCAAAATTTGAATTTCTACTTCAAAATTTCAAATTTCTAAAAATATTCATTCTTACTCATTAGTTCAAACTTATACCACTTTGGGTTTCACATCACTTCCAAGGATTATTCAAAACTCAATCTTAGAGTTTATTTCAAATATACATATTTATTTCTTAGCCCACCAGGCTATACTTTAAAATTTAAATCACCTTTGGTTTTAATTTAAGACAGATCTCTTTTTAAGTTTTCAAACAACCTCTTATTTTAAAATAAGATCACATTCAAGTATATTCTGAACAATATTATTTATTCTTTTCTTTTAACACTTTGAAATAGTTCAAATACTTCTAAACTTAAGTTTAAACTTCACAATTTAAATCCGTTCTAATTTACAAGTTATACTCATCTAAGTTTATATCCTTAACACATTTTATTAACACACATTCCACAACCATTTATGATAATAACCAAGATTGTCATATCTGGAAACCAACTCATTATCAATTTTATCCTGAAATCATTTCTACAAATTCAGGATTTTAATTTCAGTTTGGATCCATTTCAAATTTATCTTCATTCAATTTCAATTTGGTTGTATTACTATTACCACTTAATTCTCATCATTTTATTTTATTCCAATAACTTTTAACAACCAATAACTTTAACGTTTATTAGTAAGAAATATTGCTTTATATATATCAAAATATATTCTTACATAAAATCATTTAAAATCCTTATAGAAGAAAATAACAAGTACGCTCTCATATATATGTATATAAACACTCAACTCATTCTAGGGTACTATTGACCCTATCTTTAGATGAGTAGACCCACCAGAGCCAAGGTTTTCGCTTAACCTTCGCTCTGATACCAACTGTAACGACCCGGAATTTTCGAACCCGAAAATTCCAGATAGTTATGAAAAAGAAGAAAAAGATAGAAGAGAAGAAACAGAAACACAACACAGATCCTCACATTCGCAGCGGATAAAATATAATATGAAATAATAATAGTTTACAAAAGAAAACTATATCTGTCAATTTACATTTTATAATACATCAGAGTTACTCTCATACACAACACTGAGCATATACAAATCAAATATCTCAGATAAACAAAAAATAATAGTCACAGCGGAAACATTCCATACATCCTGTCATCCAGCTCGCCCCTGAACTCCAAAACGTCCTTACCTGAAAATCTGTAATACTCGGTCTGACCCGAGCATTACATCAAAGTAACACCCGGGTCAGGCTGGAAACCAGCGTGAGTAAACCCATATAATGAAATACTGAGTTTAAAACATAAATGAAAACCCGGGGTAACTCGTACCTCCCTATGAATTCTTAACTTGTTCTAGTCATTCACTTATTACCAAACAATATTTAAATATGCTACTATTAACTAGCCATGCAACTTACTTTATTTATTTCGGCCTATTTGATTTCACATACCAAATTTATAAGGGATCTAGATTTGCCAATCGAAGTGGTTTTCGGGTATTACTGATATCCAAACCCGATCTCTTCAAACTAAATGTCATTTCTAATCCAAGTTGTTAAATTTTAAATAATTCAATTTATATTCAGGATATCATACCACCCAACAATTCATCATCGATAAATAACCCATAATATTACTGTGCAACCCATCATATCTCAGTTGCCCATTAGAGACATCAACAATCCAAGTCATCAAATATCATTCAATCATTCATAAGCAAAATTAATACAATTCCTAATTAATTTAATTAATCTCTAATTAAATTAATTTCTAACTTCTAATTACTTGGATTGTCTTAATACTGCTTACTTTAACCTTAGTTAATTCCAAATCAATTAATTAACCATCTCTTATTTATCTATTTTAATTAACCATCCTTGATTAATTATTCTTTAATCACATAGATTAATTATTTTTAACCATTCACATTATTCTTTAATTACTCTCGTTAATTCATTAATTAATGATCCCCTATTTACTTTCATTAATTAGTTACTCTTTTTTAATTAATTGCCTTTAACAAGCGATCTTAAAATAATCACATTCACTTCTTAAACTTAATTAATCACATCCAGTAGTTATCCATTAATTACTTACACTCATTTATTATACTTAATTAATTTCATAAGTGATTATTTTTAGTTAATTAACTAATTAATTATCTTAAATTAATTGCATTTATTAATCCTCTCATACTTACTGGTTAATGATCTTTAAATTACATTCATTAACTGTTCCCTAATTACTTACTAAGTAATTATCCTCGGATTATCAACATAAATTTATTAACCTTTATTAATCTCATTAAGTGATTAACTTTTAATCAATTTCACTGATTAATTATCTTTTAAACTTGTTAAAACACTTTGTTTTGAAATTTTATATAACTTTTAACTTAGAAACTTGCTTTTATTTGCCTTTAAACCTTTGAAACTTCACTCTCTTCAAACCTGTTTTATTAAAACTTGTTTTTAATAAGATCTGTTCATATTTACTTCACTCTCTTCAAACCTGCCATATCCTTTCCCGAGTAACTCACGCCCAACAAACTTCTCGAGCCACTCACGCAAATATCACGAGACCGACCCGAGCCACTTTCCCTTGCCCAAAACAACAACTACCCAGACACAAGTGCACACGCGTGCACATGTACAAGCCACCAGATCGCCTCCGACCCTCGCTCCAGCCATCTCCAAGTCACATACGATCACCTTGATGAACTCGACACCCTGGCCTCGTCGAACTCGCCGCGAGACGAAATCGAACAATTCGATCAAACTTGAAACCACAGCATCAACGGAAAACTCACATTCGCCCTCACCTCCGACTACCGGGTCATACGCTGACCAACTCGAAACTGCCCCACATCACGACGAACCTATTCCCCCTCCAGCGATTGCCTTCGGCGAACTATCGGGGTCGCAAATGTCTTGATAGCTTCATCGTCCACAACTTCACAAAAACCCTAGTTCTTCGACGCCTAGTCTCACCAATGATCGGAAAATTCGATCACCATTTTTCCTGTGATCGTCAACCCCCCAGGCAACTTCGACCCCGACCCCGAGGACATCCATCGCGTCGATCGCCAGAAATTGGCGATAAACCCAGATTCATTCAAATCCCACTATCTCATCAGATCCCAAACTAAAAATCTCAATTTATACACCTAAATTCATGATTTAGTTTCACGAACCAGAATTTACGATCAAAGATTTAAATTAACAAGTTCGATTTTAACCCATTACTTTGATATCCACTGTAATTTATATATTTTGAGATAAATACTTGATACATATCCTTGAATCTATTTTTAAAATTCATACTACTCTGTAATGATCATTTTTCATCCAAGAATCATGGTTTAAATTTGATCATAGAAAGATATATGAATTTTCAATGAAACTGAAGCCTGTAAATCAACAGAACAGTGTATTTATATATATATTCACATAGATATTCACATTGATATACATAGCAGCCCAAACAAAATCCAGGAAACAGTTATGCAGACATACATTCAATAGTCCATATAGGTTTGTCACATGAGATTAATTAAACGGGTTTTAAAGAGAAAAATTTACTCACAGAATATTTATAAGATTTGAATTCAAAGTTACAGTTTACTCACAGATTTAAAGAGGAGCAAAAAAAGCCTTTTTCCTGTTGCTAGATGATCTTGGCTTGATTGGTTTTAAACTAGTAATCTGAAGCTTGGTTGAGTTTTGAAACTGAAGCTTGCTCTTTGTTTTATCTCTTTTTGTTATACTTAGTTCGAATGCAGTAGAGTGTGATCAAGGTAGTGATGTATATAATATAGAGGTGTGCAGAAGAAGCTAGACTAAGATATTTTGTGTAAAATTTCTCACATATTTTCTTTGTTTATTATGATTTGTACCAATGTTGACCTGATTTTGAACAAAAAGGTGTATTGACATTATATGCTGATTTGATTTAAATGTGTTCTTGCATTAAATGCTATGTTTCCCAAAATGTTTACATACTTATCTCAATCCTTATGTACACATATATGAATTGACGTGTACATACACAGTTATGTATTTTCACTTGTATTATCATTATCCTGCACATGTATGTATATATATTTCTTATTTTAAAATTCTCATATACATTTATATATTTCTCTTACTTCTACATTCTTATACATATTTATCAATATATATATATTTTTGTATTTTAAAGATCACAAACTAGTCTATAATTATATACATATGCATGGATATTTTTATCTTGAATTTAATGGTGAAATACAAATTATTACTTATTTTACATTTTACATCAATACTTATTTTATCTCTTTGTTAAAGTTAAACTATCAAACATTTAATTTCCTATTTATTATCTATTATTATACTTATGTTGATTTCATAGTTTCTTATGTTATATGTTTATATTCATTTTTTTAATAATAATAATAAGTTGTATTTTAATTAATTAAATTAAATATTTATTAAAATAATACTGCCAAAAATCTGGGATGTCACATCCCTCCCCCCTTAAAACTTTTCGTCCTCGAAAAGGAACGAGACCAGAATTTATAAAAATGTTTAAAATCAGATAATATTCTTTGATCATTTTTTAAAAATACTTTTAAATGTCCATATACTATTATTCCAAAATAGTTTTTATAAAATACTTTTTATAACTTGATGTTTCAACAAGTCCATCCTTGTTCTCATAGAGATTCGGTCATACGTTGATCAGGCGTAGGACTGAAAATCTATAAGTACTTGGTAAACCCATTTTCAACATCTAATGAAATTTCTTGAAAAATAATTTTATTGAAAATATAGAAAACAGTTTTCGAAAATAGAGAAAATATCTTTGGTAAAAATGCTCTGGAAATCATCACACCCATCCATGGTCGCAGTTAACCTGATGGTTACGTTGCCGTCCCGGCAAAATCCACAGATAACTGTAGGTCTCCGCGCCACTCGATTACGCCATGGAACCCGCTACAGATCGCAGTTATACCCGGGCCTTACGTTGCTATCACAGCACAAACCCATATAACTGTAGGCATCAGCGCCACCGAATTTCGCTGCCAAAAGAATGAAACTCCTCCACTCCACTTGACCATAGATCACAGTCTACCGATGTTGCGTTGCCTTCCCGGCAAAATCAAGTGTAGGCTGCTGGCACTCATCCTCCACATGATTTTCGCTATGGTCCCCACACAGTAGGTCGCAGCGACATCGAGTTACACGGTCGTCACAGCATAACCCAAATGCCCCTGTAGGCATCACGCCATCGACTTTCGCTACCCAATAATCCCCAGGAACTAGTTTGTCCGGACTCCTCACAGGATCAACTTTAGAACCTCCCCTTTAGAGGCTCAAGGCAGTACCACCCAGTGGCACTCCTGAGAAGTTCATTCAAGGGAGCGCCTTTTTCCCCAGAGCCAAATCTCAAAATACTTTATACTATACACATATAGTATTTCCCAAATCATACACCGAGTATGAATCACATATAAGTGCCTTTACAAAATCGATTCTCAAAATCGATAATCCTCATATTAGGCTTTCCAAATTCAAATATTGATTTTTCCCAAAATCAAAAGTATTTCCAAAATTCAAAGGTTCCAAAAAAACCTTTCCTCAAAATCATTTTCACAAATCCTTTTTATAAATATATATATATATATAACTTTTTGAAAAGTCTTTGAATCAATTTGTACTTGTATAAATTCACTTTTATACTTCAAATAGTTTCAAAAAATCATTTTTCTTCTGGCAATAGATTCAACAAGGGAAGTTTTATCACATATATAACAAAGATGTGTAACTTTGTTTATTTCAAAACAAA
This sequence comes from Allium fistulosum, assembly GCA_030737815.1. NCBI lineage: Eukaryota > Viridiplantae > Streptophyta > Magnoliopsida > Asparagales > Amaryllidaceae > Allium > Allium fistulosum. The sequence continues at coordinate 1,222,454,385 of CM060904.1, forward strand.
TATTCAAATTTTGATTACTCTTTTGTAAAGTCAATTACCATATTGCTTACTCCCATAAAGTAAATTTTTATGATAGAAATATCCAATTTCACTTTATTTCATCATATTATTTCACAAAATATACCTTCAATTTCAAAAATCATTTACAGTGTTTATCCACAAATTTTCAATATCAATTTTATTCAACCCGTACGATGTCCACATATCATTCGTACGCAATATCAATCTGATCGCTCACTCGATCACACAATTTCACTTCCGAACTAGTATTGTCCACCCGACTTCCTAGTGCGGACTCGGATCTGGTTTCTTGATCAGAAACCGTCATTCTCCTTGCATAGTCACAACTATGATAGAGAATATCCAGAACCAATCGAAAATCCATATCCAGGTTCGCCGTCGAAAATCGAGCGAAAAATCCCAACTCGGATCGATAATACTATCTCGAAATTCTATGCTCGAATCTGGATCAAATCACTATGCGAATAGAATAATATACGTACATCCTACGTATTTAATTTCATTGATTATTAACCAAATCAATTTCCTTTCCATTCACATTCACTCAAATTTTATTCACTTATCCCCATTTGCCTTAATCCCCATTTGGATTATCACTTCAATTCTTATCTCAGTTGGGTATTTAATCAATAACAGTTTGAACTCCGACTAGCTTAAATTTAGAAATATAGCTTGAAAAATTTTAAAAATAGATAAATAGTTGAAAAATGATTATTAGTTTATAAAATAGCTGTAAAACAGTTAAGTAACTGTAAAATAATTGAAAAATAGTAATTACTTATAAAATAGTTGAAAAACAGTAATCAGTTCATAAAGTAGTAGAAAAATAGTAATTAGTTTACAAAACAGTTGTAAAATAGTTAAATAGTTCCAAAGTAATTGTAAAACAGGTTTAAGATAGTTTTAGGTTTAAAAGGAAAAGTTGTGTAGTAAATAGTTTGGAAAAATAGGTTTATATTAAACAATTTATTTTGAAAATAGTCCAGAGTCAAACTGTTTAATATCCCATCTCCATTTCCCTAAATTCAATTTAAATTTCCACTTACATTTAAATTGACTCAATCCCAATTTGAATAACTTCAATTTTATTTCAAATAAATCCAATTCAAATTTCTCATTTGAATTTTATACTTATTCATCATAAATCACAATTCCCATTAGTTCAAATCAAATTCAGTTTGAACTAATTCAATTTAAATCTCAATTTCAAACCATCTCGAATTATATAAATTCGAGTTAGATTTCCAAATGTTGGTTTAACTTCTTAAATCAAATAATAATTTATTTATTTTTTAATTTTAACTCAACAATTAAATTCTTTAAATAATTTAATTCTTAGTTCAAATTTTCAAAAATTCCATTTAAAATTATCTTTACCTAACTTATTTCAAAGTTCAAATAATAATTCAAACCCCTTTAAACAATTAAATATTTGAATTTCAATTTATTACCCAAATTCAATCTTGGAACCAATCCTTAATCATTTCAGTTTACATGTTCATTTTAAACATTCAAATCTTAATGTTCAAAGTGATCCTCATTTTCTCAAGTTTTAAATTTTCTTTTTATCTTTAAAATCAAAATTACTTAAGTAATTTCAAATTAAAGTTTAATTCCATTTAATTCCAATATTGGGATAGATATTACCCCAACATTCATCATCCACTACCCATTCCAAATCTCAATCCTATCTGAGACCACATATAGTTCCCTACCAAATCAACCCATTTAACTTTCCTAAGTTAAACCTAAATTTCATTTTGAAATTTCCAATTCAGGTTGTTTATTCCAAACTTATTTAACTTTCCTTAAGTTAAATTCAATCCATTCATTCATCCAGTCAACCTTACTCAAAATTTGAATTTCTACTTCAAAATTTCAAATTTCTAAAAATATTCATTCTTACTCATTAGTTCAAACTTATACCACTTTGGGTTTCACATCACTTCCAAGGATTATTCAAAACTCAATCTTAGAGTTTATTTCAAATATACATATTTATTTCTTAGCCCACCAGGCTATACTTTAAAATTTAAATCACCTTTGGTTTTAATTTAAGACAGATCTCTTTTTAAGTTTTCAAACAACCTCTTATTTTAAAATAAGATCACATTCAAGTATATTCTGAACAATATTATTTATTCTTTTCTTTTAACACTTTGAAATAGTTCAAATACTTCTAAACTTAAGTTTAAACTTCACAATTTAAATCCGTTCTAATTTACAAGTTATACTCATCTAAGTTTATATCCTTAACACATTTTATTAACACACATTCCACAACCATTTATGATAATAACCAAGATTGTCATATCTGGAAACCAACTCATTATCAATTTTATCCTGAAATCATTTCTACAAATTCAGGATTTTAATTTCAGTTTGGATCCATTTCAAATTTATCTTCATTCAATTTCAATTTGGTTGTATTACTATTACCACTTAATTCTCATCATTTTATTTTATTCCAATAACTTTTAACAACCAATAACTTTAACGTTTATTAGTAAGAAATATTGCTTTATATATATCAAAATATATTCTTACATAAAATCATTTAAAATCCTTATAGAAGAAAATAACAAGTACGCTCTCATATATATGTATATAAACACTCAACTCATTCTAGGGTACTATTGACCCTATCTTTAGATGAGTAGACCCACCAGAGCCAAGGTTTTCGCTTAACCTTCGCTCTGATACCAACTGTAACGACCCGGAATTTTCGAACCCGAAAATTCCAGATAGTTATGAAAAAGAAGAAAAAGATAGAAGAGAAGAAACAGAAACACAACACAGATCCTCACATTCGCAGCGGATAAAATATAATATGAAATAATAATAGTTTACAAAAGAAAACTATATCTGTCAATTTACATTTTATAATACATCAGAGTTACTCTCATACACAACACTGAGCATATACAAATCAAATATCTCAGATAAACAAAAAATAATAGTCACAGCGGAAACATTCCATACATCCTGTCATCCAGCTCGCCCCTGAACTCCAAAACGTCCTTACCTGAAAATCTGTAATACTCGGTCTGACCCGAGCATTACATCAAAGTAACACCCGGGTCAGGCTGGAAACCAGCGTGAGTAAACCCATATAATGAAATACTGAGTTTAAAACATAAATGAAAACCCGGGGTAACTCGTACCTCCCTATGAATTCTTAACTTGTTCTAGTCATTCACTTATTACCAAACAATATTTAAATATGCTACTATTAACTAGCCATGCAACTTACTTTATTTATTTCGGCCTATTTGATTTCACATACCAAATTTATAAGGGATCTAGATTTGCCAATCGAAGTGGTTTTCGGGTATTACTGATATCCAAACCCGATCTCTTCAAACTAAATGTCATTTCTAATCCAAGTTGTTAAATTTTAAATAATTCAATTTATATTCAGGATATCATACCACCCAACAATTCATCATCGATAAATAACCCATAATATTACTGTGCAACCCATCATATCTCAGTTGCCCATTAGAGACATCAACAATCCAAGTCATCAAATATCATTCAATCATTCATAAGCAAAATTAATACAATTCCTAATTAATTTAATTAATCTCTAATTAAATTAATTTCTAACTTCTAATTACTTGGATTGTCTTAATACTGCTTACTTTAACCTTAGTTAATTCCAAATCAATTAATTAACCATCTCTTATTTATCTATTTTAATTAACCATCCTTGATTAATTATTCTTTAATCACATAGATTAATTATTTTTAACCATTCACATTATTCTTTAATTACTCTCGTTAATTCATTAATTAATGATCCCCTATTTACTTTCATTAATTAGTTACTCTTTTTTAATTAATTGCCTTTAACAAGCGATCTTAAAATAATCACATTCACTTCTTAAACTTAATTAATCACATCCAGTAGTTATCCATTAATTACTTACACTCATTTATTATACTTAATTAATTTCATAAGTGATTATTTTTAGTTAATTAACTAATTAATTATCTTAAATTAATTGCATTTATTAATCCTCTCATACTTACTGGTTAATGATCTTTAAATTACATTCATTAACTGTTCCCTAATTACTTACTAAGTAATTATCCTCGGATTATCAACATAAATTTATTAACCTTTATTAATCTCATTAAGTGATTAACTTTTAATCAATTTCACTGATTAATTATCTTTTAAACTTGTTAAAACACTTTGTTTTGAAATTTTATATAACTTTTAACTTAGAAACTTGCTTTTATTTGCCTTTAAACCTTTGAAACTTCACTCTCTTCAAACCTGTTTTATTAAAACTTGTTTTTAATAAGATCTGTTCATATTTACTTCACTCTCTTCAAACCTGCCATATCCTTTCCCGAGTAACTCACGCCCAACAAACTTCTCGAGCCACTCACGCAAATATCACGAGACCGACCCGAGCCACTTTCCCTTGCCCAAAACAACAACTACCCAGACACAAGTGCACACGCGTGCACATGTACAAGCCACCAGATCGCCTCCGACCCTCGCTCCAGCCATCTCCAAGTCACATACGATCACCTTGATGAACTCGACACCCTGGCCTCGTCGAACTCGCCGCGAGACGAAATCGAACAATTCGATCAAACTTGAAACCACAGCATCAACGGAAAACTCACATTCGCCCTCACCTCCGACTACCGGGTCATACGCTGACCAACTCGAAACTGCCCCACATCACGACGAACCTATTCCCCCTCCAGCGATTGCCTTCGGCGAACTATCGGGGTCGCAAATGTCTTGATAGCTTCATCGTCCACAACTTCACAAAAACCCTAGTTCTTCGACGCCTAGTCTCACCAATGATCGGAAAATTCGATCACCATTTTTCCTGTGATCGTCAACCCCCCAGGCAACTTCGACCCCGACCCCGAGGACATCCATCGCGTCGATCGCCAGAAATTGGCGATAAACCCAGATTCATTCAAATCCCACTATCTCATCAGATCCCAAACTAAAAATCTCAATTTATACACCTAAATTCATGATTTAGTTTCACGAACCAGAATTTACGATCAAAGATTTAAATTAACAAGTTCGATTTTAACCCATTACTTTGATATCCACTGTAATTTATATATTTTGAGATAAATACTTGATACATATCCTTGAATCTATTTTTAAAATTCATACTACTCTGTAATGATCATTTTTCATCCAAGAATCATGGTTTAAATTTGATCATAGAAAGATATATGAATTTTCAATGAAACTGAAGCCTGTAAATCAACAGAACAGTGTATTTATATATATATTCACATAGATATTCACATTGATATACATAGCAGCCCAAACAAAATCCAGGAAACAGTTATGCAGACATACATTCAATAGTCCATATAGGTTTGTCACATGAGATTAATTAAACGGGTTTTAAAGAGAAAAATTTACTCACAGAATATTTATAAGATTTGAATTCAAAGTTACAGTTTACTCACAGATTTAAAGAGGAGCAAAAAAAGCCTTTTTCCTGTTGCTAGATGATCTTGGCTTGATTGGTTTTAAACTAGTAATCTGAAGCTTGGTTGAGTTTTGAAACTGAAGCTTGCTCTTTGTTTTATCTCTTTTTGTTATACTTAGTTCGAATGCAGTAGAGTGTGATCAAGGTAGTGATGTATATAATATAGAGGTGTGCAGAAGAAGCTAGACTAAGATATTTTGTGTAAAATTTCTCACATATTTTCTTTGTTTATTATGATTTGTACCAATGTTGACCTGATTTTGAACAAAAAGGTGTATTGACATTATATGCTGATTTGATTTAAATGTGTTCTTGCATTAAATGCTATGTTTCCCAAAATGTTTACATACTTATCTCAATCCTTATGTACACATATATGAATTGACGTGTACATACACAGTTATGTATTTTCACTTGTATTATCATTATCCTGCACATGTATGTATATATATTTCTTATTTTAAAATTCTCATATACATTTATATATTTCTCTTACTTCTACATTCTTATACATATTTATCAATATATATATATTTTTGTATTTTAAAGATCACAAACTAGTCTATAATTATATACATATGCATGGATATTTTTATCTTGAATTTAATGGTGAAATACAAATTATTACTTATTTTACATTTTACATCAATACTTATTTTATCTCTTTGTTAAAGTTAAACTATCAAACATTTAATTTCCTATTTATTATCTATTATTATACTTATGTTGATTTCATAGTTTCTTATGTTATATGTTTATATTCATTTTTTTAATAATAATAATAAGTTGTATTTTAATTAATTAAATTAAATATTTATTAAAATAATACTGCCAAAAATCTGGGATGTCACACATACATTTTAACTAATGTAATTATTTTGGTAACTAGAAAATATTTTATTAAAAGAAATTAGTTTAAAACTAATTATTAGTTAAGACAAATTATAAAATGGCAATTAATTTGTTCGATCTATTCGAATATTAATAAAACCTCATAATGTTGTTACAAGGTCAAAAAAATCGTGAAAACAAGCTGGATTGGAAATGGATTGCAAAACGAAAACAAAGGTGAGATCTTCTCACTCACTTGACTGTTTGATGAATTTAAATAGTTGAATTTAAATTCTGGATGTGTTTGGATGAATTGGATAATTTATCTATTGATGATATTAGATATAGTAGGATATCTATATATATTTGGAGTGATTGATTTCCCGCATTATATAGCGGATGAGACCCTATGCGCCGCATAATAGCGGATGATATTATATTAATCCCATATACCACGATATTCCACCTTGAAGTGGAATGGGTATCTAATTATTGTGCTAACATCTGTGGATGGAGGGAAACAGGTTGGAGGGATCCAACTGGATTCCTCAAATTGTATGAATTTGTTTCATATGTTGTGTGATGATTTATTGATAATCTGTGAATGATTATATTGATGATTGAATTTGTTGAAGGCTATAATTTAGCCGAATGTATTTTTGGTATCGTTGGATACCAGAAATAAATAAAATTGGATTTTTGAAATTAAAGTAGGAAATTTTAAGTGAATCCCTTTTGAAAGAATTGGGTGAATTTAAAAGAAGGAATTTAAAAGCATAAAGTTGATTTTTGAAATCTTATCGAATTATTTCCAAAATATGGGAAAAGATATTAATAAATGGGTTTTGAATAATATTGTTTAAAAGTTGAAGAATTTATTGAAAATGGAATTTTAAATAATTTGGAAAAGAATAAAGGAATTTATTTAAAAGGTGATAATTTTTTTTTGAAATCCATTTGATAATTGATTTGGTATTGGAAAATAAATCTTTGGAAAATCAAAAAGAAAATTTATTTGGTGTTTGAATGAAAAATTGATTTTGTGTTGAAAATCAATTTGGAAATCGATTTGCAAATATTTCCAAGTATATTTTGGATAAGTGATTTAAATTACTTTAAAGTATTCGGACTTGGCAGATTTCCAGTGGAAATAAATAATATCGGGAATTTTATTCCGCGAGTGAAAAGTGATTTGAAATTGGTTTTCAAAGTGATGAAGTGTGGAAAATATATATCTTGCAAAGATATTTTGAAATTTAATAATTTGGATAAATTATTTAGATTGGATGATTATTGTGAATATTGTTTGATAGTAAAATATCCAACTATCAGTATAAACAATTTGGGGAAATTATTGAGGCTTGATTGTTGTGAATGTTGTTTGATAGTTAAATAACCGACTTTCAATATTTGCCTTAGAAATGGCACTTGAATTTGTTTTTAAAACAAGCGTTCATTATTCGGTTTAGCCGGGAGAGGACCTTTGTGTCATATAACCCATTCCGAATAATGATACAATGTTATGGATTGCAATTGAAGACGGTGATGAAGACCGGGTGTCTTCGAAAACGATAGGATAACCTATCGAATGTCTCTGCACTGAGTTGCTCCGGTATAGAGATCTCCACATGTGTTGGCGAGTCCGATCGGGATTGTGGATACCCGAATTTGCAAGGGCTTCTTCCTTTATTGGACGAAGTGCCTTCGATTCTGTTCGAACCCGGAACAGACTTTTATGGTCGTATGTCTGACACTACACTTTGAGAAATAAAGCAGATTTCTTTCAAATACATATCGGTTGGTGGCGGATAATTTATTCTCTTAGCTTAACACCCTTCTCTGAGACGTACGAGCTCAGAGGTTATGTAGTTGAAGGTTATCGGTGATATACTCCCAATTTGGTAGTGTGACATGCTAAGTGCTGCTGTGTGTTGTTGATCATTTGTTGATCAAAGCAAGGCTTTTCGTGTAAAGCGTAGCTTTGTGGACGAGACCTCATCGGACCTCACACCCTGGAAATGGTCGAAACAGGAAAGATGCGGCAAGGTTATGAGGGCCGCACCCTTTAGGGTATGTCATTTCCTTCTGGAAAAAGGTGGTATCATGGTATGGAGCCCAGATACTTTACCTGTGTGGTTGCTGAAATCTCATTTACTGTGTGGTTATTGCTTTGTGATTGAGGGCCCTCAAATAAAGGTCGCAAACGGCCGGGGGGTGGCATACTCGATTAGTAGTTACCTAGTTACAGAGGTAACCCGGCCTTGTGTTGGCAGAGAGCTGGTTAAGTTCTCGGGACGTCCTTCCAGAGGCATACCCATGTGGCATAGGAAGTTCCTTAGCCTGACCATTTGTTGGAAAATCCAAAGAAACAATACGAACCTTGTACGGTTTAGTTGTATAACCTGCCATGCAGCATGGCGGTAACCTGCCACAAAACATGGTAGCGATAGTAGGCATACAATAATGGTTGTATGCTGGCTAAGATTAATATTATACTTTCGAGATGTTTTCCACACTAGGCACTAATGATAATATTAAAAAGATTCTACGTATCAAGCATGTTTGACTATCATAAGAAGAAATCTCCTCCAATTCTGCGTTTGCATTGTGTGTGTGGCGGGAGGGCTTATGGTAGTTTCATTTTCCAAAAGCATTGCGGATTTCTTTTTAATACCTATAACTATTTTTAAGATCTCACACCAGTCCCATGACTGACCTTGCTTATCTTTGTGAAATGTGATAGGGGGTTCTCGCTTTTTGTTTGGTGGCGAGCAGGAGACTCTTACCCATACATGTCCTCCGTGTGGGGTTGGTTAGCCGTAAGGTGTGACAGTCGAAAGGCTGGCCGTAAAAGCAAGGGCAGGGTACTAGTGTATGCCACGGTGGGGCTAGGATGGTTGAAAAGCCTACCGATCGCCGCTGTCGATGGTTGAAAAGCCTAGACCGGTACATGTGGTATCAGAGCAATTGGTTAAGCGACAACCTTGGCTTTGTTGGGTGTTATTCATTAGAGATAGAGTCAGTAGTACTCTAGAATGAGTGTGAGTGTAATAATAGATATGAGCACGTATTAGTTAGTGAATACAAAAATTTGTTTTATATTGTGTTGGCTTATCGGTTGATTGTTTATAGATTCTGGTCGGTGCAGTTTGGCCAACTGTAATCGATAGGAGTTTCTAAACTCTTAAACAAGATAAACTGACACAGTATTGTTTTAAATAGGGTAAATGAAATAATTTTACCCAAAACTATTTTTGTATAGAAAAGAAATCATTTTCCATAAATTATTATAGTATATGGTTGCTTGGTTGTTAAGAAGAGATAATATTGAATTATTATCATTATTATATGGAAATTGAATAAGAAATAATGGTATAACCAAAGATTTGGAGACAAATTCATTTAACAAATGAAATTTATAAATATGAATTGAAAGTATAAGGAAATGAATTCATATACGAATGAGATTTGTAAATGTAAATTGTAAATGTTATTTATAATTTGAAATAGAATTCCAGGAAGATATTTGAAAATAAATTCATTAATGGAATGAAATTGGTAATGTGAATTTATAAATGAGTTTTATAAATTGAAATGAGATGCCAGAGTAATTTTTGCAATACGGATTAAAGGATTTGAATTGAAATTTCAAAGGATTAAATTTCCTAATTTGAAAATGGTTTTTGAAAGTCTGGAAAATAATTATTTGAGAAGTATTTTTGAGTTGGATATGAAATCTGGTGGGGTTTGAAATTTAAAAATATTTGGGAAGATATTTTGAAGAGACATAATTGATTTCAAAGTTAGTTTTGAAATGTGTGTAATTGTTAAAAAGACTGGAATTTCTTTTAAATGTTATGGAATGTAAATAAGTTTGATGACTTATAAAAATATTTGAAATTTGATTGGAATAAGATTCAAATTGAAAAGGAATGAATTTGTGAATGAACAAATGAGGTTACATTTGTAAATAAATGAATTGGAAATTGAATAATGAAATGAGATTTGATTTGAATCAAGTTGAAGAAAAATCCAAACTTGGAAAAATAAAATAAAATGGATTGAATTCAAGTAAACAAATTTGATAATTTATTAATTCATGAAATAATGAATTGGAAGTTGAATTAGTTAAATTAAAGTTGAGTTGTGAGCTAAATTTAAAATGGTTTGAATTTGCATATAAATTCAAGTAAGTAGGAAAAAAATAAATTGAAATTTCCTTGATAAAGATAAAGTAAATTCAGGATGAATTGAATATGGAAATTTGAAATTTAAAAAGAACAAGTGAATATACTAATTGAATTAAATTAGTAGATGGAATGGATTTGATAAATGAAAAAAATCAAATCAAAGATTTAAATTAGAAATTGTTTACAAGGAAAATGAACTTGAGTTTTGAGTTTAAATGACTTAAGAAATATTTGGACAAAAGCATTGTTGTCGAGTTTTGTGAAATGGTTTCCAATGAAATTAGTATGGATTAATGAAATAAACCAAATGTGAATATGGAATGCAAATTGAATTGAATGGAATCAATTGAAAATGAAATGGAATTAAAATAAATTGAGTTGGTATCAATTTAAATTAGTTATAAACTAGAATGGATATTCTATTAAGTGAATATCGTTGAATTTGCATATAAATGGTTGGCGTTGACGCAAACGAGGTTATATAAAATTCTATGAGTTAATAGAAGCAAATAAAATTGAATTTTGAATCAATTGAAATGGATATGAATTCGTTTCGCTTAAAAATGAATAGAATGTAAGAAAGTGAGTTGTAAATCACTTGAATTGAATAGAAATGCTGTGTGATATAGTTGTAAGAAATTTAATTTGTATCGAAACCATATAAATTGCTTATGGGAATTATTTTGAGTGCATTGCTTATGAAAACAATGTGTTTACTATTGAAATTAAGTGAAATGTAAATAAATTTCCTATATATGTCACTTACATGTTTAAATTGAGTAAGTACGGGTACAGGGGGCCGTTTGGCTGCATTTGGTTGCGCAAAATGCTTAAAAATAACCGCTTTGCTTAAAATTCTAATAAAGGTACGCCTACGCAATACAAAGTTAGGAAATATGAACTGTTTTTGGTTTATTTATTTTCCAACCGAGTGGGTCGATGTATATATATTTATATCTCTTGTCAAATTGCAAAAGCTCCTCCGTACAAGGGAGACTCTGTCAAAAATTTTGGGAGTTAGAAAATTTTTGAAAAATTTGGAAAATTTTTGTTAACGGAAAATTGATTTTCAAATTGTAATGGAAACGTAGGAAGTGAACTAGAAAAGGGAAAACTATTGTTTTGGTCGAAGTTAAAAGTTTTGAGAAAAAAGCGAATATCGAGTTTTCACTAAGTGGATTTTTGGTTTTTGAAGATAATTTAAATTGCTCGACACTAAGGTATGTATTTAAATTTCAGTATGAAATTTGATCCTTTCTTGTTAAGCCGCTTGGCTTTTCTTTTTCTTTTTGAAATCTGGGGGTCCATAGGTACATTTTGTAGTCGTACCGAGCTAGCCGCGCAAAGGAGACGCTGGCGAAATATTTTCGAAAATTTAGAGAGTTTGAAAATTTTTGAGAAATTTTGGATAATTTAAATTTTGAATTTAAATTTAAATTTGAATTGTGAAGTAAAATAAAGTTGCTTGAAAGTATGAAAATGTTTGGAAAATTAATAAGATGATAGTGTGGTTATGATAAGAAGATTGGTTTGAGAATTTGATAAAACTGTTTGGTTTTGGGAAAATAATAAACGGGTAAGGATCGTTCTTCTAAACTTGTAATTTCGGGACGAAATTCTTTTAGGGGGGGAAGAATGTGACGACCCTGAATTTTTGCCATTGGAAATCAGAATATTTAATTGATTTTTAAATATCTGGAAGTTAGTTTAATTTGAAATTCAAATATCAGAATGAATTTTGCAATTTAATTATTGAATTTAATTTATTGCAGTTGGGTAAAGATATTGAATCTTCAATTTTTAAGCTGATTTAAAATATTTTCAAGGCTTAGAAAATTTATATTAATAATACAGAAGGTGATAGAAATTTTGAAATTGAATTTAAAAGTGTTTTGTTTAGTTTTGAAATTATATTGTTTAAATCGATATTTAAAAATAGCCTTCCGAGGCACAGTCTCGGAATTCGACGAAACCAGCTTCATTCGATCCGTAATATTGTATTATTATCGAATTTCAATTTTCGTAGTGATTGGAGTTGTTATGTGAGCATACGATATATAAACGCGCTGAGATTTATATCGGAAATTTAAATATAATCTACGCTTTGTTAACCAGTCAAAACAATTTCACGTCAAAACTTTTTGCCTTTACCTCAAATCACTGTAGCCTGATAATGTCGGCATGCCTGTCCCCTTCTTTCAAAACATCGCAGCCGAAAACAAAAAGCAGAGCTCAGAGAAAAATAAATAAAATCCCAAACTTCAAACATTTTGAAACTAAAATCACATCCCCTCTTCAAACCTATGGAACGAAATCAAAATGAAGTTCATCTCCTCCAGTTTTTTTCCACGAAATCGATTTTTCATTTCCTCGATAAAAAAAAGAGATTGTGTCGATCTCGCGATCGACTCGGTTGAGTGGAGAGGAAATCACACGCGAATGGCCAGAGTCACGGCAGTGATGAACGGCGACCACGAGGACGATTTCGCATGTAGGTCACGATCGTGGAGCGCGAGGTGGCAGACAAAGGGCAAAGTTGAAGTGACCCTCAACTTATTCATTTATTTTTAATGAAATTTTCTGTTGAGTTTACTTTTTTTTTTCATATGTATATATCTATATATATATATATACTTCAATGGATCACTTCCCTTTTCACATTTTCCCAAGATTCCTTATTTGACCAATATAAAAATATCAGTATATGAAATTAAATTAGATCATTTATATATATGAAGATATATAGATGACTCTTTGCCTATCAGAGCAATTTGAAGTTGGCAAAGAAATTTCATCACACCTTATTTCTCTTGTTCCAGAGTTTTTGGTGTCACATAGCCCCTCTTTTCTTTATTTTTCTTACTTTAAACTCAAGCTTGATTTTAAGATCCAGTAATAACATTTTTCTTATTTTTCTTGCTTTACTTCTCAGTTGTTTAATTCCTGGATTTAAAGCCATGTATATTTAGATTCTGGGATTTTGTAATTTGATACAAACTGTTTTATGCTAAATGAGAGGGTGTTTAAATTAACTCATTTCTTCTAGTTTAACCCGGGGTTCATGATTCCTAATTAAACAAATTTGTGTATTAGATAAGGATACTCATATATTAATTTTTGTTAGTATGCAGGAAGCAAGTAAGTGATCAAGAGACAAATTGGGTAGAAAACCAAACAGAGAAGACTCATCCATTTAGGAAGGGTACAAATGCATCACACATACTTCACTAAGACTTAGCATATATTTGGAGACAAAACGATTTAAGCTAAGTTACAACCCAAATTAATACAAATTCTCAGGTGAACTTATCTGGTAGACAACTTGTTTCCTGGGGAATTGACCAGGCAACTTAGTACTCAGCCTCCCCATCGATCAGTTAAACAATGGGCGTTCGGCATGTTAAGACCGTTCGGCACGAGCACAACGTTCGGCATTCGTAGTGCTCGGCATCCATGGTGCTCGGCATCCGTAGCGCTCGGCATCGATAGAACTCGGCAACAGGAGTGCTCGGCATTCATAGTGCTCGGCATCCGTAGCGCTCGGCATCGATAGAACTCGGCAACAGGAGTGCTCGGCATTCATAGTGCTCGGCATCCAGAAGACGTTCGATGGACGTAACTACTCAACATGACACTATCGTTCGGCCAGCATGAGTCATTCGATCAAGAGCTTCCGATAGAGTTACGATCGGCTTCAACCGCAACCATCCTGCACTTCCCACACATCATTGGTATCGTTCGGCATGGAGAGGACCGTTCGGCACAGAAGGTACTGTTCGGCGTCAAAGCGTTCGGCTTACCTGGTTCGGCATGCAGCGAACACTACACCTGGGCTAGAGCATTCGGCTACCAAGCCGACTTGGGAAGTCCAGCCCATCTATGTCTATAAATAGAGGGGCAGGGTCACAGTGAAGTGGATCCTTTTTTGGAGAGAAAACACCGGGGAGACTCTGCCATTTTCAAGACTCATCTCCTCTACTTAACAACTTCACTCAAGCAATACATTCACGAATTGTATTTGTAATCAACTATAAAGGAAATCAATAAAGTTGAACAAAGTGGACGTAGGCAATTACGCTGAACCACTATAAATTTGGTGTTCTTACTTTCTGCATTTAAATTAGCATTGTCTTCCCTGTTTAATTTACTTTCATCACTTATATCTCTACACAGTCTTTCTCTACGAGGTTAGTGACCAATTTTGGTGCTAACACTTTGGTGCTTTCACTGAGAATTGAATTCTCAGACCTCAAGGATCTGCTTTGAAGCTACTGGATTGAATAAATCCCCCAAAGAAGATCCGACTCACTGATAGGACATCCGTTGATTCTACTCAGAGTTCATACCGATAACTCTACAATGGCAAGACCACGTACCAGGTCAGCTTCTCATAATGCGGATGCCCGTGAGACAGCTAGCGTGCAACAAGCAGGACCTAGCAATCAACCAGCAATTCCGGGTGAAGGAATTGCCGCCCATGACCAAACTCCAGTTGTCGCCAGAATAGAGTTCAACGACTTGATGAGAGAGCTCAGGGAAAGGAGGAGACAACTAGGAGAGCAGATGCAAGCTAACGCCAACCTGATGGCACAACTCACTCAACAGCAGCAACAGAATGCTGGGGGCAATCCCGCTCCTTATTCCTCATCTGACAGCTCTACTTCCTCTGATGAACCTCCCAGGCGCAGACGCCGCAAGACTGAAGCTGCTGTTCAAACAGTTGGAGACCGTGACCAAGCAAGAGCTGGAAACTTCAAGACAGGAGTACAAATGGAGGCTGGAGGCCCAGACCATCAGAACGCTCCAGAAAAGGCGTATGCCGAACGCTCCAGAAAAGGCATATGCCGAACGCTCCAAAAAAGGCGTAGGCCGAACGCTCCAGAAAAGGCATATGCCGAACGCTCCAAAAAAGGCGTAGGCCGAACGCTCCAGAAAAGGCGTAGGCCGAACGCTCCAGAAAAGGCGTAGGCCGAACGCTCCAGAAAAGGCGTAGGCCGAACGCTCCAGAAAAGGCATATGCCGAGCGCTCCGGAAAAGGCATATGCCGAACGCTCCAGAAAAGGCGTAGGCCGAACGCTCTTCCAGGCCGAACATACCTCTAGGCCGAACGCTCTTCCAGGCCGAACATACCTCCAGGCCGAATGCTCTTCCAGGCCGAACGTACCTCTAGGCCGAACGCTCTTCCAGGCCGAACATACCTCTAGGCTGAACGCTCTTCCAGGCCGAACGTACCTCTAGGCCGAATGCTCTTCCAGGCCGAACATACCTCTAAGCCGAACGCTCTTCCAGGCCGAACATACCTCTAGGCCGAACACTCTTCTAGGCCGACCATACCTCTACACCGAACGCCCTAATGCCGAACGGTATTGTATGCCGAACGACTCGGTTATGCCGAACAGTGTGGATGCCGAACAGCTTCGGCCGAACCACTTCTGGACGATTCACTTTGGACAAACAGCCTTGGCCGAACAGCTTTGGCCGAACCACTCCAGGCCGATCCACTCTGCCGAACAGCCTTGTGCCGAATAGCTTTGGCTGAGCCACGTGCCAACGCCGAACGCCCCAATGCCGAACGGTACTTCTGTATGACCGAACGGTACTTCTGTGCCGAACGAAGTATCCAGACCGATCCATGCACTGTATACCGATCTCTCTCTCAAAAAACAATCTGACTAGTCCATATACAAAAAATTTATGGATCGGGTACGACCCTTATTTTCAAAAAAAATCTTTTTCGGGTACGACCCAAATTTCCAAAAAAGAGGCTAAATTTTTTTTTTTCGGGGGGCAGGCCCCCCGAACCCTAGCCGCAACGCAGTGCCTCCGGATAATGAGTTCAAAACTCAATTTAGTAAAGGAACATTCTATCCACTTCCCTGACATCCCATGATCGACCAGGGCATAGAGGATCTAGCGGCAGCTTATGAACGGCATCAAGGGAACAGACAAGCAACCGCTATTCAAGCGGTACTCCCAAAGGTTGGAGAGCATAGATGATATGATTCTAGCAAACGCCAAGATGACTCCAACGTGTGAGGAAAGTAGACCTCCAGATATATTTTGGCAGCTAGTTAGCTAAAGAGCCTCCTACGACTATGGATCGTTTCTTTTGCAAAATGAATCAGAACTGAAGTGAGGAGGAGTGGAGCAGACTAAGAAAAATAACAATGAAGGCCCGTTGGCTAAAGATGTAGATCCCAGTAGCCGAAACAAGACTTCAGAATTCAGCTCATATGCTCTTTGAAAGATTCAATTGACAACCTCTACTTGAAGACTCACGACTCGGAGTGGTACTAGAAACCAACCTCGAGAGAGTACACCAAAGTCTAAAGAAAATCAGGGGAATGTTGTATATTCCCAAATGCTCACTGATTCTAACACGGGCGATTACAAACACCTCCGAGGTGTGATCGAAAAGATGACCTGGAAAGGAAAACTTCAATAGTATGTACAAGTCCTGCAGAATGGCGGACAGCGAATATCCGATGCCTATTAATAAAGGGCTATGATTATCAATTGGACGGTTGACGGCCAACATCCCTTTGAAAGGAGCCAGGGGCGGAGTCGAATAGCGAGCACACGATGCTGCTTCACATATCAATGAGATTTACCATAATCTTCTTTGAATTATTTCCATTTCCATCTCTATTTCAATTGTTCTATGAACTACGACTAGCTTGAACTAAACTACTTTCGAAACGATGCAGGTGTCCAGGTACTCAGATTTGGTTGCCAACCAATCTACGCAGACAATGATCGGACGTGTGGAGTTACATCTGGACGAGAATAATTCTATTGCTCATCATCAACCATATGCCTTTGATTTGGGGCTATGGATTAAATACAATGTACAACATCACGATGCACAGAGAGCTGAATTCCATCCTGCAAGTGGAATTTATTCAAGTAGAGAGCGGCTGCGATACGACCAGCCACTCGCTAAGTGATACTCGAGCTCGGGGCCAAGCCATCACATCAAGGCTAAAAATGGGTTGATACACGACGATCCTTCGCACAACTCCGTACTCCCAGAGTGCGAGACGGAGTATAAACATCTACTCAACTCCGTACTCCTAGAGTGCGAGACGGAGTATAAACATACATCCACTCCATACTCATCCCCAAAACTGGGGGCAGAACCAAAGCAAAGCATGCTAGTTGAACATTTGTCTAAAAGAAGATTGCAACGAAACAATTAAAAGACGACTGTCAAGCAATCAACTGAACGAAAATATTCAGCATGAAAGACTGCGGTTTTTCAAAGCACGTCATGTTTACACAAGACGTCCTTTGGGGGGCAAATGTTATCCCGCCTTTTGGCAAGGCCGTGACACCAAGAACTTGATTAGAAACCAGTGACAGTTCGTCTTGGAGATCGGTTACACAAAGGCTCACAATGGATATCGATGGATTTTGTCCGAGTCTGGATCGAGCCACGATTAACAAGACATAACAATCAAAGCCAGGGAAGCCAATGTTCCAAGTTCCAAGACGATCCGAGTTTGTATGCTCAACTTATTCGATTCGAACAACCGACCATCCATCCATCAACCTCCACATATACCCCTCATGAAGCTCAGTGACGCCGGGATCCGTCTAAAGTAGACGTGATTTGATCATCTACACATCAAATCTTACCCTGAACACGAAAAGTTGTTCGAAAGCCCAACTTGAAGTAGCTATGGTAGACTGCGTACTCACTAACCATCGCTGTCAATATATGGACACGACTGCACCTTGGAACATATGCAACTTACTTTGTCTACTCAACAATCTATTATCCTTATTTTCTAAAAGGGGATTCGGAGCAAATTGTAAGAGATTTGGCTATCTAACCCAACATGGATGTGATTCAACCATCTATCATATACCTCCTTCCTTGACTTGATTGGAAGAGCTATAATCACCAAGCGGACGAGAATCGATCGTCCATTTTTCAAATTCCGTCCCTCATCCTGGGGGCAGAATCCCATTCCGTGAGCAAACGTGGTTCGATTGTTCATTCGACGACATCAGCCTCGATACAGTAGATGAATACAATTTAAAAAATGGAAATACGACTGCTCTCAACTAAAACCTCCAAGTCCCCAGAGTGCGGACTGGAGTACTCTAAGTCCCCAGAGCGCGGACTAGAGTATAAACGACTTAAACCTCCAAGTCCCCAGAGTGCGGACTGGAGTACTCTAAGTCCCCAGAGCGCGGACTAGAGTATAAACGACTTAAACCTCTAAGTTCCCAGAGCGCGGACTGGAGTACTCTGAGTCCCCAGAGCGCGGACTAGAGTATAAACGACTTAAACCTCCAAGTCCCCAGAGTGCGGACTGGAGTACTCTAAGTCCCCAGAGCGTGGAATAGAGTATAAATGACTTAAACCTCTAAGTCCCCAGAGCGCGGACAAGAGTATAAATGACATAAACCTCCAAGTCCCCAGAGTGCGGACTGGAGTACTCTAAGTCCCCAGAGCGCGGACTAGAGTATATACGACTTAAACCTCCAAGTTCCCAGAGCGCGGACTGGAGTACTCTGAGTCCCCAGAGCGCGGACTAGAGTATAAACGACTTAAACCTCCAAGTCCCCAGAGTGCGGACTAGAGTACTCTAAGTCCCCAGAGCGTGGAATAGAGTATAAATGACTTAAACCTCTAAGTCCCCAGAGCGCGGACAAGAGTATAAATGACATAAACCTCCAAGTCCCCAGAGTGCGGACTGGAGTACTCTAAGTCCCCAGAGCGTGGACTAGAGTATAAACAACTTAAACCTCCAAGTCCCCAGTATGCGGACTGGAGTACTCTAAGTCCCCAGAGCGCGGACTAGAGTATAAATGACTTAAACCTCCAAGTCCCCAGAGTGCGGACTGGAGTACTCTAGCTCCCCAGAGTGCGGACTCGAATATAAGCGAATCAGATCTCCAAGTTCCCTGAATATGAACTATGACACAAATGACTTGAATTTGTCAAATCCCTGACATACGGGCTAGAAAGTATTCTAAGTGCTCGAAGCACAGAATGGAAGTTCAACGACTCCCGAAGAGTTTCCGAGTTATATGAAGATGGACTGAGAAGTCTATGTTACTCACAACTGCTTGGATTAAAATCACAATCACAAAGAAAATTGAACAATAAGAGTCTTTTGCAAGACAGAAAAAGGAACTAAACCTTATTCAGAAATGAGTTTCTATTACAACCCCTCCAACGTTCGGGGTCGACATTCTATTTACAAGGACTAAGGAAATAGATGAAAATAATTACGTGACTTAAACTAACTCTCGTTGAACGAGGATAGTAATCATTTCTTGTGCTTCTTCAACTTCTTTCCAAACGGCTCCTCTCTAGAGCGTTTACCCTTGGTACTCTTCTTTGATAGAGGGGTAGCAACTGAAGGAGTACGGAGGCCTTCCATGGGCTTGGACCCGCCAGGAAGGATGACCTTCAACGGCTTGTTCAAAGGATCGTCCAAGTCCATAACTCGGGGCTCTACTATGACCTTGACCGTCTCCTCCTTCTCTTTCTCGAGCCGCTCCTCCATGCTCAATTCGGATGTGTGCTCAGAGGCGCCTTTAATTTCTACTTCATAACCCCCGTCGGTAGGAGAGGAGGTTTCAGACTTGTCTTCATCAAGCGCTCCGATCACCTGAGCGTTTGGACCAGAAGCCTCCCCTGCGTGAGTGGCTTCACTTGTTTTCTCCCACACTTCCTTGGCGACATCGCTCCTCAGAGTAGGCTCGGGGTCAGAACGGCCTGCACAAAATCGTGGAAAACAAGAATGCAATAGTCCTGCATAAAGAATAACGACTTTCGAAATCTTAAAGAGAATCTTAAAGAGAAGGATTATCTACCAGGTTTAGGCAAACTCTCAGCCATCCGGGGGGTCTCACCCTCTGGAACGGGAGACAGAATGCGGACTAAAGTACTCTAAGTCCCTAAGTGCGGACTAGAGTATAAATGACTCAAAAACCTCTACGTCCCCAGAGTGCGGACTACAGTACTCTCAGTCCCCAGAGCATGGACTAGACTATAGACAACTTCAGAAAAATCCCTAAATCGCAGAAGCGGACCAGATTACTCTAAGTTCCCAGAGTGCGAACTAGAGTATAAAAGAGTTGACGAAAATCTCTGTGTCTCGAACTGTGGACTAAAGCATAAACCGTTCAACAAATCTCTAAGTCCCCAGAGCGTGGACTGAAGCATGAACACAAATTGGGCGCGAGTCAACCGGGGGGAGAATAACACTAAGTCACCAGAATGCAGAGTGGTGTATAAACATCGATAAATAGACGAGTGGATTCTGACCATTTTCTATTTCATAAACTTCGGCCTGGAATCGACAGGAGGATTATTAACCCGCTGAGGATGGAGTTCGACCATCCAACTAGTGACCTGGCCAAATCAATGCTGGGGGCAGGGGTACAAAACACTAAAAAGCCGAATACGACGGCTTATTATAGCTCTAGCGTGGCGTTCTTTATAACTTGAGGCAGCGACTGCAGGGGGGCCTCAATACAGAACCAATCGAAACGGCATCCAAAGCTACGAGCAACCTGCTATATCATACCTCAGACCAAGGGTCAATGCCGATCCGCACCAAGCACATACAAATGTGACTCAGATGTTTTTTGAAAAACTATGACCCCCAGAGTATGGAAAGGAGGGTAAACCACGAATACTTGGTCAAAAATTCTCCAGCACCCTCGTTCGATTCGTCAGTAGGAGTATGAAACTGGATGAGCATAACTCGATTGCATTTGTAGCCAACTTTACCCCGAGATCTTATCACAGAGCATGAACCAAAGTGGACGTGGATGACCATCCACTGTCCAAATTACGCCCTGAAACTTACGTGGCATCGAAGTATCCCTCTTGGAATGAAAAACCACGATAAAATCCAAGATAGGCGAGACCTAGTCTCCCATCGACTGACATGATCCCACGATTCAACGGGAAAGAGAGTAAAGCTAAAGTGGGTGTGGTTGGCCTTCCTACTTATCGGTATATGCCCCAGACCTGGGGCATGAGCGAGAAGCAAGATGAATGTGAACCGACTATTCACCGATCACCTCTATGTCTTCGGAGTTTAGGTGAAAACATAAACATAGCTAGGACGAGGCTCAACCGTCCATACAGTACATTTATCAACCCGAGACTGGGAGAAGACGCATGGTCATCCAAAAACTGGCTATGATAGCTCAGTATTAAAACTTATATATAGTGCTTACAGCTACTCAAGGCAACGACCGTGAGGATGCCTAGAGATAGAATCGTTAAATCGATACCTTAGCTCACGGGCAATTGACTTTCACTCCAACCCGAAGGACGGGTAAAGAATCATGAATGCATTGAATAGAAAGTGAGTTACTCGAATGCACAAGCAAATTCAAACTCATAGCAAGATCCAGCTATACAGTTGCATGCCACTCGAGGCTGACCCCCACTCGACATTTCCTTTAATGTGCTTTTAAGCCTGATTTTTGGCCATTTGCTGATAATCTATTAGAGCATTCAAAGCCCTTCGCTATTAGGCTCAATAACTCATGACAAGACTCTAGGATTCGACTAGAGTAACCATCAACATTGGCCGTCCCAACCATATTTCACATTGAATGTTATGCAAAATAGTTACATCTTTACTCAAAGAATCTGGGATGGCACCTGCTAATCTGACGGTCGACAATACAGACAGCCATGGCGACCCTTTCCGGCTGCTGAATATCGGATCACAGCTCAGTGCAGTGATGATAAAAGAATTAGTTGGATTTTTTTGAATAAATGATGATATGTTCCCTTGGACCCATTCTGACATGCATATGTGATTTCATTAACTATCGCGAGCCATGCATTGGATATCAACCCGAAGCTACAAAAGCTAGCACAATCTCTATTGATTTCATCATGAAAGATCCACTCTTACTTTTAGGCTCACCCCCATCAACGTCTACGCCTACCAGCCGTTGCGATAGGGCACACAATAACCTGAGACGTCTGAAAGACTACTTAAATAGAATATCAAACTAAGCTAATTCAATATCACTTATTTCCCATGAAGGGCTATCCAAGGACGGAAATTAGCAGACCTCACACCCAAATTCACTACCTCAGATGACTGCTCGAAGAGTAGCAGAGAACCAGCCATAAGATGGAAAATGTACGAGGATGGAGCATCCAATGATCAGTGTTATGGCTTAATAATGACTCCTAAGGAATGATCAATCTGCTACGTCCTAAAAACTCGATTTACCTGTAACAAACAACGATGCTTAGTATGAAGCCTCGACTGTCAGCCTCAAACTTGCTAGAGGATTTGAAGTGAAAACTTTACTTACATCATTACACACGTACTCAGCGAACAAAATGAAAAGGTGTCATGGTTGACTCCTATCAAAGACTATCTACAATGAGGGATTCTTACTGAACGGAGGAATGGAAAACGACAGATCCTCCTCAAAGCTTCACGCCAAATCATCTAAGAATAATTCGTGTGTCAAAAGGAGTTTATCCATCCCCATGCTTCGGCATATCGCCCATGACGATATCTTGAGCAAAATCTATGAGGAAGAATGCGGTAATAACATCAGGGGGAAAACCATGATAAAGAAGATACTCTGCTACAGGTATTACTGGCCAACTATCAACCCAGATGCGGTTGATCATGCTAGACAATGTGACGAGTGCAAGATGTTTGCAAAAAGTCCGGGAACCCCGCCGATGGAAATTAGTCAAATGGCTAGTTCATAGCCGTTTGCCACTTGGGAGCACTGAAATCATCTTCTTGTCGGTCCTAAAGGTGGTGCGAAATACACCATCATAGCAGTTGATTACGTCACCAAATGGGCAGATGAAGAACTCTTAACCACGACCAAGATGAAGAAAATAATCAACTTCTTTATCTGTATCATCATCTGTCCTTATGACCTTCCATGATCCATTATAACTGAAAATGGATAGGTTGAAGCTGTGAACAAAATCATAGAGTCTGTACTGAAGAGAGGTTTGGAAAACGCCTCAGGTGGCTGATTGCAACCCTTATTTCACAAAAAATACAAACAAGGAATCGCGATTGAATCGCAATTAAACTAGATGGAGTTGGCGACGACTTATGAGCATATAAAATGCATCCGAGAGCCAATGGCAAGAACATGCACCCGATAGTGCATGTGTACATCTGAAAAAGTTCAACTTCTTGAGATCAACAGAAATTGAATTCTCACTAAGGGTTATTAAGAGAAGACTAGATAAGATAGCCAAAGCTTATTAGCTCTGCAGAATCAGACACGAATGGCCATTGATATTCTCGAGAAGGCATCTCCAAGAGGATTTAACCAAGGTTCGAAGCAGAGCATGGAGGATACGTAATTCAAAGCGTATCACGTTCGGTCACGTAATACACTTTGGGGGGCAAGTGTTTCCTGGGGAATTGACCAGGCAACTTAGTACTCAGCCTCCCCATCGATCAGTTAAACAATGGGCGTTCGGCATGTTAAGACCGTTCGGCACGAGCACAGCGTTCGGCATTCATAGTGCTCGGCATCCATGGTGCTCGGCATCCGTAGCGCTCGGCATCGATAGAACTCGGCAACAGGAGTGCTCGGCATTCATAGTGCTCGGCATCCGTAGCGCTCGGCATCGATAGAACTCGGCAACAGGAGTGCTCGGCATTCATAGTGCTCGGCATCCAGAAGACGTTCGATGGACGTAACTACTCAACATGACACTATCGTTCGGCCAGCATGAGTCATTCGATCAAGAGCTTCCGATAGAGTTACGATCGGCTTCAACCGCAACCATCCTGCACTTCCCACACATCATTGGTATCGTTCGGCATGGAGAGGACCGTTCGGCACAGAAGGTACTGTTCGGCGTCAAAGCGTTCGGCTTACCTGGTTCGGCATGCAGCGAACACTACACCTGGGCTAGAGCATTCGGCTACCAAGCCAACTTGGGAAGTCCAGCCCATCTATGTCTATAAATAGAGGGGCAGGGTCACAGTGAAGTGGATCCTTTTTTGGAGAGAAAACACCGGGGAGACTCTGCCATTTTCAAGACTCATCTCCTCTACTTAACAACTTCACTCAAGCAATACATTCACGAATTGTATTTGTAATCAACTATAAAGGAAATCAATAAAGTTGAACAAAGTGGACGTAGGCAATTACGCTGAACCACTATAAATTTGGTGTTCTTACTTTCTGCATTTAAATTAGCATTGTCTTCCCTGTTTAATTTACTTTCATCACTTATATCTCTACACAGTCTTTCTCTACGAGGTTAGTGACCAATTTTGGTGCTAACACAACTAATGTTCTTTTTAATATTGATTGGTAATAGCTAAGGTGTTGTTAAGTGATGGGCATGCCTATTGCAAACAGAGCTACTAGTTACTTAATCAACCTCAAGTTGATCATGACCCAATGCATCCAGACTTGAGTCATGTACCTAGATTATGAGATATGTTGAACATAGTGCTGTGAGAACTACAGGTAATACAAAAATGCATATGGATCTAATTCACAAATCAATGCAAACTTCTACTGTAATTTAAGTACCTAAACTAAGAATTTGAGGTTTCATTATCAGGCTTGACATGTACTTATATCAATTATAAGCCATGATCATGCATTTCTGATTAACTCAGTTTTGGTTCAACTCAGACTTTAAAATATTTACTAAATGTCTATATTCATCTCTTTCTATAATTACTTCTACTTTACCATTTTAAAGCAAATCAGACATTGCCAAGGGAGACATGGTCACATATCAAATTATATGACATGATCCCCTATATCATACCTCACTAGAGGTTATCCAGGTCAGTCATTTAAAACAGAAACCAATAACACATATATGTAATACAAAAGTTTCTACATATTCTTTACTCAAAAAGATAAGCACATATCAATCCAGAAAATACTAAAACATAATGAAGTTTTGCTTAGCCTAATTATTACAATATTTCTGCCAGATTCCTTAAGCATTCTAAGTGCAAGTAGGTCTTCAAGTATCCATGCTAACAAGATTCTTATGCTTCCTTTCCTGCAGCAACATCCAGAGCTGCCTCAATGAAAAATGAGACACCCCAAATGTTACAAAGCAACAAATAGGGTCAGAAATAAATTTCTGGTATGAGTGAAATCACATGTTAAACATTTTGTAAATTCTTAATGCTACATAGAAAACATATCAATTTAATGAGAACTAAATTCATCCTAAAATCTGAGCATTGGTAAACTTGTCTATCAATCATACACTCAAACAACCATGCACTCATTCCATCCAGATTTTCATATACATACTCCTATGAAATTATTTCCAATTCCATAGCCTGACTGATCAATCTCATTTCATTTCTCTTTACATTTTGTGTTTGGTCTAACTCCTTGCCATTGAACACTATGTGTGCATTGAAGAGGGGCTCAGTTCTGTTATCCCTTTTCACAGAGGCCTACAGGACTTTAGCAAGTCATGCACATACCCATCATCCTCCTGATGATGAGCAGATCAAGGCATCATTCCTAAATTATTTTTATAATTTAGAGACCATACTTATTTATCTTCTGAGGATTTTATTATCACTTGAAATGCTTTGCATTCTTTTCCTTTTCTCTCAAGGATCAATAGTTTAAGAAACTCCATCAGGGGTTTTAATTAGACATAACAAGCTTTCATGCACAAATACCAAATCCCATCCCAAGGTTAATTTATTCAAATCATGTTTCTGAAATTTATATATATATATATATCTATAGAAGTTTTCCTATATCTCACATAAATATGATGAAACCATATCCTATCTATTTATTTTTATTGAGAACATAGGACATGATTTTTCTTTAAGATAAACCCATAAAACATATTAACTTATAGTAGGAACAACTTATCACCTATTCATGATACTGCATTGTTCATGTCATTTTAATATAGACTAGGCATAAGCATAAATCTCATTATTCATGCTGCCTGCTATTTTTCCTTTGATATCCCATTTCTCAGTATAATATTCAGTTTATTTCTTATATAAAACTGGATCATTAAATCTACTTCTATGATCTAAGTACATGTTTGATTACTTATATTTTAAAACAAAAGAATGAAACCATCTTAACAAACAAAGACAGATCAAAACTCCAACCAAAAGTTCAATCAAAACATCACCCATAATTAGCATGCATTTATTCAGAGAATAAAATCAAACTAAAAATCATAATAAATTTTATACATGAAAATAACTTGGCTGCCCTTAATATGGGTCTTAGTGCCATAAATCTCAAAGTGATTACCACTCACCTTCCTTTGCTTCTCTTCGGGAGTGCTCAGGTCTGAGGACAATGTAAGTTTATTTTATTTTAATTCTGTTTTCTCCCCCTGGACAACTATTGTTCCTCCCCTGATTTAAATCATTCTGTTAGGGTTTTAAATGGAGGAAAAACCCATTCTGTCCTTACCTTACTCAGGGATTAATGTATGCTTTTCTATGGCTATAAGTGCCATTTTCTCTTGGTTTCCATTTTCAGTAAAACAGTTGCCTCATTACTTTTCTGTGCACAGGCTATTTGCATGATTTCCTTGCACATCATTTTTATGTGACTCAGCCCTATATTTCTTTTTCTCTTTTCTTTTGTAAGCTTGATTTTTAGCTAACAAATTTTTGTCATCTATCTTGATTTATTTTTTAAAAATACATTCATACCTATAGAGGTTACCAGACTGGTTGGTATGCATTTCAATTATTAAAAGGAATTATTTCACTACCCAAATACTTTTCTGGTCATATAAATTTATAGTATTCATAAGGTATGTGTATTTAAAACTCATTCATACCTTAGTTAATTTTACTTTCCTTCTCATTATTTGTTGAAATATTTTATTCCCTTTTCAAATCATTTTATTCTTCAATTATTTTCTGTTAACCAATTTATCATATATATATATATTATTTAATTTTTATCTCAAAATTTTTGGGTCTCCACATACTCTCCTCCTAAAAGGAATTGTGTCCCACAATTATAAATATATCTCTCTTTTCCACTGTGCAAGAGTTTTAGTCTTTATCTAAGCAATTTAAAAAAGACTTATGCATCCAGAACTAATCAAATATATATATATGTTTAAATAGTACTTAAATTTATTATAGTTTCAGGCATACCTTCATGCAGAAAATAGACTAGGATATTTATCCTTCATCCTATCTTCAGCCTCCCAAGTGCAATCATTTCCATCTAGACTCCACTGTATTTTAACCAACTTTATTATTTTGTTTCTCAATTTCTTCTCCTCTCTAGCCACTATGCCTACTGGTTCCTTCTTATAAACCAGGTTTTCTTGAATTTCAACATGTGTAGGGGATTCAAGAATAGTTTCCTTGTTATGCACCCATTTTCTTAATTGAGATACATGAAATACATCATGTATGTTGCTCAATTCCTCTGGCAACTTTAATTTATAAGCCAAAGTTCCTATCCTTTGAACAATTTCATATGGGCCTATATACCTTGGTGATAGCTTTCCAGCTTTGCCAAACCTTAGTATTTTCCTCATGGGTGAAACTTTGAGAAATACATAATCCCCCACTTCAAACTCTACTGGCCTCCTTCTTTTGTCTGCATATGCTTTCTGTCTTTCTTGTGCCACTCTCATTCTTTGCCTCACTAATTCAATTCTTGCAGAGGTTTCCTTCACATGTTCTGGTCCAAGAAATACTCTTTCACCTGCCTCCATCCAACATGCAGGAGATAAGCAAGGTCTTCCATACAAAGCCTCAAATGGAGCCATACCTATGGTGGTCTGGTAGCTGTTATTATAAGCAAACTCAGCTAAATAAAGGTGATCTTCCCAGTTACCACCAAAATCAAGTATGCATGCTCTAAGTAAGTCTTCTAAAACTTTATTAACAATTTCAGTTTGCCCATCAGTTTGTGGGTGGTAGGCTGTGCTTAGACTTAGTTCTGTTCCCATGGCTTCTTGAAAGCTACTCCAAAATCTTGAGGTAAATAGGGTATCTCTGTCACTAATGATAGTCTTAGGAATACCATGTAATCTCACTATCTCTTTTACAAATAATTGAGCTAGCTTATGAGCATTTCTGCTGGAACTTATAGGGATGAAGTGTGCTGTCTTTGTAAGCCTATCAACCACCACCCAAACACTATCATTGCCTCTTCTTGTTCTTGGCAAACCATCCACAAAATCCATTGAAATGCTTTCCCACTTCCAGGTAGGCACTTCCAAAGGCTGCAGTAAGCCTGCGGGTCTTTGATAATCTGCTTTAACTAGTTGGCATGTTAAACAATTTGCCACATATTTTGCCACTGCTCCTTTCATCCCTGGCCACCAGTAATTTCTCTTGAGATCATGGTACATTTTTGTACCACCTGGGTGTATTGTATATTTTGTTTTTTGATGTTCATCCATAACTTCTTGCTTCAATTCCTCCATGTTTGGTATGCAGAGTTTCCCCTTTTTCCTTAAATAACCTTTTTCATCCACTTCATAATTTTCCACTGTCATGCCTTGTGACATCATATCTTTCTTCTCCTTTAAATCTGTGTCTTGATCCTGCATTTGTCCTATTTTATCAACCAAAGTTGACCTTAAAGAAATGAGGCTTAGTTTTCCATATTCGGTCATATCATTGTGTGCTTCATCTGATACCCCCATTCCTTCTTTTACTTCTACTTCACTAAGGATGGTCAAACCCTTGAATTCAGTCATCATTAAGTTTGCCAATTTTGCTTGATGCCTACTCAATGCATTTTCCACTTTGTTAGCTTTTCCAGGGGTATATAATATATCAAGATCATAGGCAGCTAGGAATTCCACCCACCTATGTTGCCTCATGTTCAAGTCTTTTTGAGAAAATAAGTATTTAAGTGACTTATGATCGGTAAACAATTCAAACTTAGCACCTAATAAATAGTGTCTCCATAGTTTCAATGCATATACTACAGCAGCTAGTTCTAAATCATGTGTAGCATACCTGGTTTCATTTGGCTTGAGTTGCCTTGATGCATATGCTATGACTTTACCATGTTGCATGAGCACTGCCCCTAATCCAGATCCACTAGCATCTGTATAAACCACTAGCCCTTCATTACCCTCTGGCACTTGCAAAACTGGAGCTTCCACAAGTGCTTTCTTTAGTGATGAAAAAGCTTGTTCACACTTCTCTGTCCACACATAGGGTTGCTCCTTTTTAGTTAACTTGGTCAATGGAATGGCTATTCTTGCAAAGTCTTTTATAAACCTTCTATAATAGCCTGCCATTCCTAAAAATGATCTCACCTCAGTCACTGATTTGGGTCTATCCCATGACTGCACTGCTATCACCTTAGTTGGATCTACACTAACTCCTTGTTGTGATACAATATGCCCCAAAAACTTTACTTCATTTTGCCAAAATGTACATTTAGAGAATTTGGCCTTTAAATCATGTGTCCTCAGTCTAGACAAAACCAGATGCAAATGTTTTACATGATCTTCTTCTGATTTTGAAAACACTAATATGTCATCAATGAAAACAACCACAAATTTGTCTAGAAAGTCTCTAAATGTCCTATTCATTAAATCTACAAAATAGGATGGTGCATTTGTCAATCCAAAAGGCATTACCAAGAATTCATATAAGCCATACCTTGTATTAAAAGCAGTGTATTTAATGCTCTCCTCTTCAACCTTCATTTGGTGAAATCCAGAGGCTAAATCCAGTCTTGAGAAAATCCTTGCTCCATTCAATTGATCAAATAGATCATCAATTCTGGGGAGTGGGTATTTGTTCTTGATGGTGACTTTATTTAGTTCTCTATAATCAATACACATTCTTAGTGTACCATCATGCTTTTTCACAAATACAACTGGAGAACCCCAGTTTGAACTACTAGGCCTTATGAAGCCTTTTTGCTCTAATTCCTCCAACTGTTGCTTTAATTCTACTAATTCCTTTGGACCCATTCTAGTAGGCTTTTTGATGATAGGACTTGATCCTGGGATCAGCCTTATCTGAAATTCCACTGGTCTATTTTTTGGAATTCCCACAACTTCCCCAAAAACATCTGGATATTCATTCACTACTTTTTGGTCTTTTAAGGTCACTTCCTTTTCAGTCATACTCCATATTTGATTAAGACAATTTGTTTTGGCTACTTCACTCATGACTATGATGTTTTTACCATTTTCTGTTTTCAAAGAAATTGTAAAATTTTCTAAATTCAAAATTGCTTTGAATTTATTCAACCAATCTACTCCTAGAATAATTCCTATTCCAGGATATTTTAACACGAACAAGTCAGATTTAAACATATTTCCTCCTATGTTTAATTCTACTCCCAAACATTTTAATCCTAGCAGACAAGAGCTACCTAGTGGGCTTTGAATAAACAAGGGTTTTTCAACTGTATTGTATGTAAGAGCTAATTTATCCACTATGTCTTGTGATATCAGAGAATGTGTAGCTCCAGTGTCATATATAACTGTGATTGGGTAATTTTTAATTAGAAGTATACCTTCCAATTGTCCAAAGTTTCCCACTGCATTTGCCTTTGCCTTGGCTTCCAGTGCTCCTACCCTTGCCCCTTTCTTGAATTCTGGGCAGTTCCTCTTAATGTGACCTTCTTTCCCACAGTTGTAGTAGCTGAATGGTGCTTTCTTAGCTGCTTGACACCTATTGCTCATGTGTCCTTCCTTGCCACAATTGTAGCAGGTAACCTTCTTCTTAACCTCCCCAGTGGCTGCTCCTTCAACTTTCTTGTCTACATTCTTCTTGTCATAAGGATGTGCTCTATTCTTCCCTTTCTTTTGATTGTTAGTTCTCATGTTTCTGAACTTTTCCCTTGCATTGTCATGTTGTTCAAAAGAAAGAGTGAGATCTATGACTTGATCAAATGTTCTGTCTTTATATGGTAGCATTGCTCTACTCAAACCAGCATTGAGTCCCTGAATGAACCTTGAATTCTTTGATTCTTCATTCCCTATGAGCATAGTTCCATACTTGGACAAACTCTCAAATTTTTGAGTGTATTCAGTCACACTCATTGGTCCTTGCCTCAACCTTATAAATTCCTCAAGCAATGTTTCCTTAGCTGTTGCTGGAACAAACCTTGCCTCAAGCATCTCCTTGAATTGATTCCATGTTATCTCATCTTCTGGCCTTCCTGTGATAATTACCTCCCACCAATCTAGTGCTGCTCCTTTGAGCCTTCTTGAAGCTATCTGCCTTTTCCTTTGATCATTAATTTGCATGTCTGCAAATATTCTTTCTAAAGTTCTCAACCATGTTTGCACACCCATAACCCCTTCAGTGCCTTCAAAGTCCTTGCCTCCTAGGTTTGAGAATGTCTTTAATAGCTTAGCTAATTCCTCATGAGGATTCTCTTCCCTGTGCACTGCTCCTTCTCTAAAGGCCCTCACCAAATCTTGCAAATTAACCATTGGTGTTGTATTGGAGGGTCCTGCTCCATGACTTGGTGGTCTTCCTACCATGATTTGCTATACAATTTTTACATAACTAGTTAGTTTAATTTGTAACTTAATTATTTCAGTAATCTCATTTGTACTGAAAATTGTGTGATGTATTTAGTCTCATAAGAATTTTATTTTGATAAGAGAATCTGATCTTTATTTCTGCTATGTTTAATAACATAGCTCTGATACCAACTGAAGTGACCCTCAACTTATTCATTTATTTTTAATGAAATTTTCTGTTGAGTTTACTTTTTTTTTTCATATGTATATATCTCTATACATATATATATATATATACTTCAATGGATCACTTCCCTTTTCACATTTTTCCCAAGATTCCTTATTTGACCAATATAAAAATATCAGTATATGAAATTAAATTAGATCATTTATATATATGAAGATATATAGATGACTCTTTGCCTATCAGAGCAATTTGAAGTTGGCAAAGAAATTTCATCACACCTTATTTCTCTTGTTCCAGAGTTTTTGGTGTCACATAGCCCCTCTTTTCTTTATTTTTCTTACTTTAAACTCAATCTTGATTTTAAGATCCAGTAATAACATTTTTCTTATTTTTCTTGCTTTACTTCTCAGTTGTTTAATTCCTGGATTTAAAGCCATGTATATTTAGATTCTGGGATTTTGTAATTTGATACAAACTGTTTTATGCTAAATGAGAGGGTGTTTAAATTAACTCATTTCTTCTAGTTTAACCCGGGGTTCATGATTCCTAATTAAACAAATTTGTGTATTAGATAAGGATACTCATATATTAATTTTTGTTAGTATGCAGGAAGCATGTAAGTGATCAAGAGACAAATTGGGTAGAAAACCAAACAGAGAAGACTCATCCATTTAGGAAGGGTACAAATGCATCACACATACTTCACTAAGACTTAGCATATATTTGGAGACAAAACGATTTAAGCTAAGTTACAACCCAAATTAATACAAATTCTCAGGTGAACTTATCTGGTAGACAACTAATGTTCTTTTTAATATTGATTGGTAATAGCTAAGGTGTTGTTAAGTGATGGGCATGCCTATTGCAAACAGAGCTACTAGTTACTTAATCAACCTCAAGTTGATCATGACCCAATGCATCCAGACTTGAGTCATGTACCTAGATTATGAGATATGTTGAACATAGTGCTGTGAGAACTACAGGTAATACAAAAATGCATATGGATCTAATTCACAAATCAATGCAAACTTCTACTGTAATTTAAGTACCTAAACTAAGAATTTGAGGTTTCATTATCAGGCTTGACATGTACTTATATCAATTATAAGCCATGATCATGCATTTCTGATTAACTCAGTTTTGGTTCAACTCAGACTTTAAAATATTTACTAAATGTCTATATTCATCTCTTTCTATAATTACTTCTACTTTACCATTTTAAAAGCTAAGCAGACATTGCCAAGGGAGACATGGTCACATATCAAATTATATGACATGATCCCCTATATCATACCTCACTAGAGGTTATCCAGGTCAGTCATTTAAAACAGAAACCAATAACACATATATGTAATACAAAAGTTTCTACATATTCTTTACTCAAAAAGATAAGCACATATCAATCCAGAAAATACTAAAACATAATGAAGTTTTGCTTAGCCTAATTATTACAATATTTCTGCCAGATTCCTTAAGCATTCTAAGTGCAAGTAGGTCTTCAAGTATCCATGCTAACAAGATTCTTATGCTTCCTTTCCTGCAGCAACATCCAGAGCTGCCTCAATGAAAAATGAGACACCCCAAATGTTACAAAGCAACAAATAGGGTCAGAAATAAATTTCTGGTATGAGTGAAATCACATGTTAAACATTTTGTAAATTCTTAATGCTACATAGAAAACATATCAATTTAATGAGAACTAAATTCATCCTAAAATCTGAGCATTGGTAAACTTGTCTATCAATCATACACTCAAACAACCATGCACTCATTCCATCCAGATTTTCATATACATACTCCTATGAAATTATTTCCAATTCCATAGCCTGACTGATCAATCTCATTTCATTTCTCTTTACATTTTGTGTTTGGTCTAACTCCTTGCCATTGAACACTATGTGTGCATTGAAGAGGGGCTCAGTTCTGTTATCCCTTTTCACAGAGGCCTACAGGACTTTAGCAAGTCATGCACATACCCATCATCCTCCTGATGATGAGCAGATCAAGGCACCATTCCTAAATTATTTTTATAATTTAGAGACCATACTTATTTATCTTCTGAGGATTTTATTATCACTTGAAATGCTTTGCATTCTTTTCCTTTTCTCTCAAGGATCAATAGTTTAAGAAACTCCATCAGGGGTTTTAATTAGACATAACAAGCTTTCATGCACAAATACCAAATCCCATCCCAAGGTTAATTTATTCAAATCATGTTTCTGAAATTTATATATATATATATATCTATAGAAGTTTTCCTATATCTCACATAAATATGATGAAACCATATCCTATCTATTTATTTTTATTGAGAACATAGGACATGATTTTTCTTTAAGATAAACCCATAAAACATATTAACTTATAGTAGGAACAACTTATCACCTATTCATGATACTGCATTGTTCATGTCATTTTAATATAGACTAGGCATAAGCATAAATCTCATTATTCATGCTGCCTGCTATTTTTCCTTTGATATCCCATTTCTCAGTATAATATTCAGTTTATTTCTTATATAAAACTGGATCATTAAATCTACTTCTATGATCTAAGTACATGTTTGATTACTTATATTTTAAAACAAAAGAATGAAACCATCTTAACAAACAAAGACAGATCAAAACTCCAACCAAAAGTTCAATCAAAACATCACCCATAATTAGCATGCATTTATTCAGAGAATAAAATCAAACTAAAAATCATAATAAATTTTATACATGAAAATAACTTGGCTGCCCTTAATATGGGTCTTAGTGCCATAAATCTCAAAGTGATTACCACTCACCTTCCTTTGCTTCTCTCCGGGAGTGCTCAGGTCTGAGGACAATGTAAGTTTATTTTATTTTAATTCTGTTTTCTCCCCCCTGGACAACTATTGTTCCTCCCCTGATTTAAATCATTCTGTTAGGGTTTTAAATGGAGGAAAAACCCATTCTGTCCTTACCTTACTCAGGGATTAATGTATGCATTTCTATGGCTATAAGTGCCATTTTCTCTTGGTTTCCATTTTCAGTAAAACAGTTGCCTCATTACTTTTCTGTGCACAGGCTATTTGCATGATTTCCTTGCACATCATTTTTATGTGACTCAGCCCTATATTTCTTTTTCTCTTTTCTTTTGTAAGCTTGATTTTTAGCTAACAAATTTTTGTCATCTATCTTGATTTATTTTTTAAAAATACATTCATACCTATAGAGGTTACCAGACTGGTTGGTATGCATTTCAATTATTAAAAGGAATTATTTCACTACCCAAATACTTTTCTGGTCATATAAATTTATAGTATTCATAAGGTATGTGTATTTAAAACTCATTCATACCTTAGTTAATTTTACTTTCCTTCTCATTATTTGTTGAAATATTTTATTCCCTTTTCAAATCATTTTATTCTTCAATTATTTTCTGTTAACCAATTTATCATATATATATATATATTATTTAATTTTTATCTCAAAATTTTTGGGTCTCCACAAAAGTAACGTTGGGTGATAGCTGCGTCATTCGCCGTGGATCTGGAGTTCACGATGACTGCAATAGTGATGCTCGCTGCAGTTTTGGATCTCGCGAATAGGGTTGGCATTCGCGAATGGGTCGCGTTAGTACGCGATGGTGGGTGATGTCGAAGGGTGTGGAAGGCGTTCAGTGAGGTATATAAATTATCGATTTGTATTCAGAAGTTTAAAATGTTTTGATTCGGAATATATATATATATATACATATTTTAGAAAATACAGTGAGATGTATATGTATACAGATTTCTTTCAATATATATATATATATATATATGTGTACTGAAAACAGAAAAGAAATTTTTTACAGTAAAGTAGGTTACTATTGTATTTACAGGAAAAAGGGGTTTTTTAAAATGTATATAGGTTTTTCTTGGTATAAGTGGTTTCAAAGAAGAAAAATAAAATAAATATACATACATACATTTTAACTAATGTAATTATTTTGGTAACTAGAAAATATTTTATTAAAAGAAATTAGTTTAAAACTAATTATTAGTTAAGACAAATTATAAAATGGCAATTAATTTGTTCGATCTATTCGAATATTAATAAAACCTCATAATGTTGTTATAAGGTCAAAAAAATCGTGAAAACAAGCTGGATTGGAAATGGATTGCAAAACGAAAACAAAGGTGAGATCTTCTCACTCACTTGACTGTTTGATGAATTTAAATAGTTGAATTTAAATTTTGGATGTGTTTGGATGAATTGGATAATTTATCTATTGATGATATTAGATATAGTAGGATATCTATATATATTTGGAGTGATTGATTTCCCGCATTATATAGCGGATGAGACCCTATGCGCCGCATAATAGCAGATGATATCATATTAATCCCATATACCACGATATTCCACCTCAAAGTGGAATGGGTATTTAATTGTTGTGCTAACATCTGTGGATGCAGGGAAACAGGTTGGAGGGATCCAACTGGATTCCTCAAATTGTATGAATTTGTTTCATTTGTTGTGTGATGATTTATTGAAAATCTATGAATGATTATATTAATGATTGAATTTGTCGAAGGCTATAATTTAGCCGAATGTATTTTTGGTATCGTTGGATACCAGAAATAAATAAAATTGGATTTTTGAAATTAAAGTAGGAAATTTTAAGTGAATCCCTTTTGAAAGAATTGGGTGAATTTAAAAGAAGGAATTTAAAAGCATAAAGTTGATTTTTGAAATCTTATCGAATTATTTCCAAAATATGGGAAAAGATATTAATAAATGGGTTTTGAATAATATTGTTTAAAAGTTGAAGAATTTATTGAAAATGGAATTTTAAATAATTTGGAAAAGAATAAAGGAATTTATTTAAAAGGTGATAAATTTTGTTTTGAAATCCATTTGATAATTGATTTGGTATTGGAAAATAAATCTTTGGAAAATCAATACGAAAATTGATTTGGTGTTTGAATGAAAAATTGATTTTGTGTTGAAAATCAATTTGGAAATCGATTTGCAAATATTTCCAACTATATTTTGGATAAGTGATTGAAATTACTTTAAAGTATTTGGACTTGGCAGATTTCCAGTGGAAATAAAGAATATCGGGAATTTTATTCCGCGAGTGAAAAGTGATTTGAAATTGGTTTTCAAAGTGATGAAGTATGGAAAATATATATCTTGCAAAGATATTTTGAAATTTAATAATTTGGAAAAATTATTTAGATTGGATGATTATTGTGAATATTGTTTTATAGTAAAATATCCAACTATCATTATAAACAATTTGGGGAAATTATTGAGGCTTGATTGTTGTGAATGTTGTTTGATAGTTAAATAACCGACTTTCAACATTTGCCTTAGAAATGGCACTTGAATTTGTTTTTAAAACAACCGTTCATTATTCGGTTTAGCCGGGAGCGGACCTTTATGTCATATAACCCATTCCGAATAATGATACGACGTTATGGATTGCAATTGAAGAAGGTGATGAAGACCGGGTGTCTTCGAAAACGATAGGATAACCTATCGAATGTCTCTGCATCGAGTTGCTCTGGTATAGAGATCTCCACATGTGTTAGGGAGTCCGATCGGGATTGTGGATACTCGGATTTGCAAGGGCTTCTTCCTTTATTGGACAAAGTGCCTTCGATTCTGTTCGAACCCGGAACAAACTTGTATGGTCGTATGTCTGACACTACACTTTGAGATATAAAGCAGATTTCTTTCAAATACATATCCTTTGGTGGCGGAGAATTTATTCTCTTAGCTTAACACCCTTCTTTGAGACGTACGAGCTCAGAGGTTATGTAGTTGAAGGTTATCGGTGATATACTCCCAATTTGGTAGTGTGGCATGCTAAGTGCTGTTGTGTGTTGTTGACCATTTGTTGATCAAAGCAAGGCTTTCGTGTAAAGCGTAGCTTTGTGGACGAGACCTCATCGGACCTCACACCCCAGAAATGGTCGAAACAGGAAAGATGCGGCAAGGTTATGAGGGTCGCACCCTTTAGGGTATGTCATTTCCTTCTGGAAAAAGGTGGTATCATGGTATGGATCCCAGATACTTTACCTGTGTGGTTGCTGCAATCTCATTTATTGTGTGGTTGTTGCTTTGTGATTGAGGGCCCTCAAATAAAGGTCGCAAACGACCGGGGGTGGCATACTCGAGTAGTAGTTACCTAGTTATAGAGGTAACCCGGCCTTGTGTTGGCAGAGAGCTGGTTAAGTTCTCGAGACGTCCCTCCAGAGGCGCACCCATGTGGCATAGGAAGTTCCTTAGCCTGACCATTTGTTGGAAAATCCAAAGAAACAATACGAACCTTGTACAGTTTAGTTGTATAACCTGCCATGCAACGTGGCGGTAACCTGCCACAAAACATGGTAGCTATAGTAGGCATACAATAATGGTTGTATGCTGGCTAAGATTAATATTATACTTTCGAGATGTTTTCCACACTAGGCACTAATGATAATATTAAAAAGATTTTGCGTATCAAACATGTTTGACTATCATAAGGAGAAATCTCATCCAATTCTGCGTTTGCATTGTGTGTGTGGCGGGAGGCCTTATGGTAGTTTCATTTTCCAAAAGCATTGCGGATTTCTTTTTAATACCAATAACTGTTTTTAAGATCTCACACCAGTCCCACGACTGACCTGGAGTTTATTGTTCTCTTTCTAAACTCTGGGTGCCCATAATTTTCCACATGGGCAGCCTAGAATCAGGTTTTCAATTGGAACTGGATGGATTGCTATGGAGATCTGGAGGCGAGCTGGATGGCGAGACATATCACTTATACTAGTATTATTCCGCTGTGTATTATGTTATGTGGACAAGTTTATATAACTGTCCAGTCATGTGTGTTGTTGTTGTAAACTCTGATGATGTATTGTATAAACCGATATAGTTCTTTGTTATAAAGATTATTCATTCATCTATTATATATTGTTCCACTGCGAATGTGAGATTCTGATATTATTTCTGTTTCTTTTTTTTCTTTCTTCTTCTACCTCTTCTTCTTTAACCCTAACAATTCGGTTTTCCAGCGTTCGATAGTTCGGCAGTTGATACAGTGGTTGTATTGATGTCGACTTTCGGAAGTCAAAAAATCGGATTGTTACAAATTAGCCTTTAAATAGTCTTTGATACACAGAATCCTATATCATTTTCGTTTTCTTTTTTTACTAATAGCTCTTAAGCTATTTTGTCTCGTCCACATAACGAATAATAAATGAAAAGAAGAAAATATAAAAATTTGCAAGAGACTATTATAGTTTAATCTTATTAATCAGTCAATGATTAAAATAATCAAATTAAAACTAAACAAGAAATATGAAGTTAAAACCAAGGTTTAGGATTCCGTCCGACACGTCAAAAATCCGTTCGTTCCATTTCCGTTCTCGTTCCGACGTTGGCCGAACCAGAATCTGTTAAAAAAATTGTTTCGGTCAACATTGAAGAAAGAATAAAAATAAGAATACAAGAAACCAAAAAATGAAGAAGAAAACCTGCTTCTAAACCAACAAATTGATTTCAAGCATCTCGAATCGAGAGACGTGTTGAATTGCATAATCTAGGGCTTGGGCGTTGATTAGATTGAAGGATTTTGGATGTACTTTTAGAACTGAAAGGGCTTATGTGATTCTGATCGAGAAGACTTGAGGGCTGCGTGTGTTTGATGAAGGAGAAGGAGCTTTTAGGACTTCAAGTGCATATATGATATTGTGCTTTTTCAATGTGGGCCTGTATTCATTTAATTTAAGTCCTAAGTTTACTATTTATGATTAAATACAAACATGTACTCTAATATTTATTTGGGTTAATCATGCCCAATCAAATAGAAAATATAATTCGAGGATAAAAAGAAAGATTTTTCTGTCCTGAATACAAATTTGCACTGATTACTGATGTTATTAGTTGAAAATGTATAAATAATTTGGAACCGGAAAAATAACAAAATTTCCAAAATTTACGAAATGGAACCGAAATTCTAAAAAATTTAATTGACCGAAACAGAATAAAAAACTGGAATGTTGAACCTTGGCTAAAACTAATGCATCATATATAATAGTGCATATATTACCGAGACAATATTTCTTTCAAGATTATATAAAACTAAAAACTCTTCAGTTTGTTGTTTTTTCTTCCCTTTAGAAAAAGGATGTACAAGGATTGATAATGTAAGAATATAACTTTTGGTATATTGTTGATAATGCAAGTATATAATTAGATTACAAGTGAACTACTAGCCCGATCTTTTTATTAACACATTTTCATGGATGCGAAATAACTCTGTTATAAATCATTTATCATGTGTAGCATTTTCAATGTCTTATCCATACATAAAGTAGGGTATTGATTTATTTATTCATGTTTACTGAACATTATAACAAGTCGAGTTTTAAAAAAATGCAATAATGGCTACATTAGAAATTCAAGATAACTCAATCTTTGTTGACGATCTTGATCAGATTGGGGACTCCTCTTCTTCATTTCCCTTCACTTCTCCTCCCCCGCCTATCCCAATTCCCCTTTCATAGCATATCACAAATATTGGTATTTCTCAAAAGCCGGCTAATGTTAATATTGATGAGGAGGTTTTCAGAGAGTCCATTACAATAAGAAGGTGACCAAAAAGGTCAAGCCCCAAGTTTTTAGCAAAATTTTCAAAGAAAACCTGGTTCAGCTTATCATAATATTATTCTTTAAAAACGATCTAATGCAAGAAAGTACAGCACCCAATCAAGAAATGTTTTAAATTCTCTGGTGGACTCAAGAAATACTACAACCAACATTTCTTTGAATTCAGACACTGCACAGAAGAAGCAGGCAGCATCTTCATGGGCATATCTACTCAAGAAAGGTGGATTAAATTCAGATTTTGATTTGCATTTTGTTGCTCCTATCAATATCAACAATAAAAATATCATCACTGTGAAAGAGGAAATTGATGAACGAACAGAGAATAAATGGGGATATTCAGTGATATCTTATGTTTTTGGTTCTCATCCGCCATATCATCATTTCAAGACTTACATTTCCCACACCTGGAATCCCTCAGGTAGTTTCAAAATTTTTACTAGAAATAATGGGTTTTTCATTATAAGATTTTCAAATCTTGGTGATTGTGAATTTTTTTTAAAAGGAGGACCTTATTTTATAAATGGCAAACTCATTTTCTTGAAGAAGTGGAATAAAAAAATAAATTTTGATAGGGATTTATTAACCACTATGCCAATATGGATTAGACTCCCTGAACTTAACCTTAGACTATGGGATAAAGATGCTTTTAGTGAAATTTCAAGTGTGGTGGGTATCCCTTTGAAGTTGGATGAACCAACAGCCAGAGAAACCAGATTATGCTATGCAAGAATCCTTGTTGAAATAAAAGCAGATGCAGACTTGACAAATGAAGTAAATATTACAATATACAATGGTGATTGCATAGTGCAAAAGATTGAATATGAATGGATTCCTCCAAGGTGTAAATCATGTGTTTGTTTTGGGCATACAAGTAAAAATTACACTGTAAAGAAAGTCTGGAAAAAAAAGAGAAGATGGACCATAAATTGTTATGAATGCAAAAACACAAATTCAAAAAAATTGGATGCAGGGGTGAAAATTGGACCTGATTTGCAATCAAGAGAATTTTCCTATCAAAATCTTTCATGTAATTTAGAGACACAAACAAGGAGTATGGATGCAGATAATTCAACAAGTGCAGACATGCAGAAAAGTATGCAAGGTGAAATGAATAATAACTCCCCTCAGATTTTGCAAGGGAAATCTGCTGAAATAGTTGAGATAGCTTACCCAATTGAATCCTCCTCTACAATTGCAGAGATTTCTATTCAAAAAGATAATGCTCAAACAAATTAAAAAGGAGATAGCATGAATGTTGACCCCTGCTCTCCAAAAAAACTGGATCTACATGCTTATCCAGAAAACACTGCCATTGCTTTTCTACCATGCTAACTTATTCCTCAGAATAGGAAGTCTTTATCTGAAAAATCCATCCAAACAGTAGTAAATGCATTGTCATCCTTATCCTCTTCAAGCAAAAGGAAGAAAAAGGAAGAAAAAAGAAGAAAAAACCAGAATAAGAATTAAAAGTTTAAACGATATTTCTTCTGCAGAGCAAGTAGAGGATGCTATAGATAAAGAATTTAGAGAAAAGTACATTGCTAAAATTGAAAATGGGAGAAGCTACTAAAGGTTAAAATAATTCAGCATGTAAAAAGAAGGGGGAAAAGCTGGAGGTGCAGGAAGATGAGAATAGTTACAGTGATTCATTGTAACTACCTACATATCCTTTGAGTATCCTTTATAATTTTTACATACCTTATTTTAATTATGTCAATTATTTCTTGGAATGTTAGAAGGCTTAACTCTCCTATAAGGAAATTGGATGTTTCAAATTTAATTTTTGCTGAAAAGCCAAGTATCATAGGTTTGTTAGAGCATAAATTAGATAACGCAAAAATTGAAGAATATCAT
This sequence comes from Allium fistulosum, assembly GCA_030737815.1. Lineage (NCBI taxonomy): Eukaryota > Viridiplantae > Streptophyta > Magnoliopsida > Asparagales > Amaryllidaceae > Allium > Allium fistulosum. The sequence goes on from CM060904.1 coordinate 1,222,497,008, forward strand.
ACTAGACATCTTTCTAGTTGGAAAATTATTAGTAATAATCAAATGGGGGGGTAATGGTAGAATTTTAATAATATGGGATGATAATATCTGGAATTTAGTCAGACACATTAAATTTTTAATTCATTCATTGTTTCTTTACTAAAAAAGGTGGTTTGCAATTGGAAGTCACTTTTATTTATGCATCAAATTTTGAAAATAAGAGATTTTCTCTATGGAATCATCTTGAGAAATCAAACAAACAAATCTCTCTTCCCTGGATTATATTGGGTGACTTTAACACAACCATGCATGCATCTGATAAAAGGGGTGGCATACCAGTCCCATTCAACAAATTGGAATTTATAAATAATTTCTTTTTAAGGACTGGTATTGTTGAAGCTAACTTAATAGGTAATAGATACACATGGAAGTCAGGTAAGTATAGAAATATACATTGCAAGCTTGATAGGATTCTAATAAATAAAAAGTTTATAAGTTTGTTTCCTCATTACAAGTGTTTCACATTACCTCAAGCTACAAGTGACCACACCCCTATTCAAATTTTTCTCATAGAAAACTTGTTATGCAAGAAGAATGTTCCATTCAGATTTATGAATGGATGGGTGTTTGAGGAAAATTATAAATAAGTCATCAATAAATGCTTGTCATTTAAAATACAGGGAACTACCCAATTCAAATTTTCAAATTTTTGCAAATTTCTAAGGGACATATTAAAAGTTAGAATAATAGCCGAAGCAAAAATGAGCTTAAACAAGTAAGAGCAGATTGTTAAAAATTTCATAATGCTCTTGATAATGATAGCTCAGATAGTAATATTATTAATAGTTTCTTTCAGGCATAAAAAAGCTTATCTCTTCCCTTCATGTGCATTCGGTTAGTTTAAGGCAAAAGGCCAAAGTTGACTGGCTAACTAATGGGGATGAAGCTAGTAAATATTTTTATGCCAAAATGTCTAATATGAAAAATAGAAATGTCATTGGTAAACTTATTGATGTAAAAGGGAATGCTTTAAAGGATTTAAATGAGATAGAAGGGGAAGTCATTAATTATTTCACAGATCTATAAAACACAAATTATTATGTGGATAAATTTCCAAATATTAATACCAAATTCTTATTAAAAGAGAGTAGTCAGGAACTTTTTTTAGCTCATATCAGTTTATTGGATATTAAAAATATTATTTTCAATGTTAATAATGACAAAAGCCCAAGTCCTTATGGATTTGGTGCAAAAAATTTCAAAACTCATTAGTATGAATCAATAATAGTATTTATGAGGTTATTTCTGAATTTTTAAGACAGAGAAACTTTTAAAATCTTTCAATCATACTTTTATAACCCTTGCCCCAAAAGTTAACAATCCTATTGGGCTGGAAGATTGTACCCCTAACAATAACCATTTAGAATACCTGCAAGGAGAGGGAATTCTATTGTAAAGCACCCTCGTTCTTGCATTGGAATGTTAGTGCAATAAAATAGATTAAAAGTGTTTTTGAAGTTTTTAATTTCTGAAAACCAATGTGCTTTTATCCCTGGCAGGCTTATTACTGAAAACACTCTTCTTGCTTATGAATAAATTAGAAATTTTAACAATAAATATAAGAGTGTTATGTGTATTAAAATTGACTTACACAAAGCATTTGATAAAATAAATAAACACTTTATAATACACATTATGAAACAAATGAGGTCTAATGAAAATTTTTGTGCACTTATAAAAGAATGCATTGACAATGTTTCATACTCCGTGATGATTAATGGCTCCCTAAAAGGATTTATTTATAGCAATAGAGGAATTAGACAAGGAGGTCCACTTTCTCCTTATCTATTTACTATTGTTATGAAATATTTCTCTTATTTAATTGATATTGAGCAAAGTGAGGGGAATATTAAAGCTATAAATAGAGTCAGGCCCTCCATTACTCATCTTTTATATGCTGATGATTTACTTTTGTTTATTAATGCAGATGCTAAAAGTGCTTATTCTATTGCAAAAATCTTTAAACAATTGGAAAATTATGATGGTTTAAAAGTTAATGAATGCAAAAGCAAAATATATTTCAGCAAAGGGTGCAAATGCAAGGATGAAATTTAAGCATTCTAAAATTCAAAGAAGGTAGCCTGCCAGTCAAGTATTTGGGCCTGCCTTTAAGTATGAATCGGTTAAATGATAAAGATTGTTCAAGGTTGTATTACATTATTCAAGGTAGAATTGAAGGGTGGTCTAGTAAAATATTGTCTCTAGCTGGTAGACTAGAACACCCATACTATCATCACATCAATTATAATGTATTGGGTACAAGCTCATAATATTCCAGCAAAAGCAATTTGCAAAATTGAAAAAATGTGTGCAAACTTTATTTGGAAAGGTAAACGACATAAAATAGCTTGGGAAAAAGTTTGCATGCCTAAAAGAGCAGGTGGTTTAGGGCTAAGAAATATCAGAGATTTGAGAGAAGTAGCAAAATACAAGTTATTTTGGAAATTTATAGATGGTAAATCTCTTTAGGCTAGATGGATGAGAGAAAAATATCTTAAAAATAAAAAAATTTGGACTGCAAATGTTAAAAGCCATCATTCCTTCACATGGAAAAACATCCTTAGCTGTAGAGAGAACGGAAAAAAACTTTTAGAAAGGAAGTTCAAGGATGGTAGTTTAACCAGCTTATGGTTTGACCCATGAATTTTTGGAAAATCACTTATTGATTTGCTTGGTTGGAACAACACGTATTTATTTGGAGGAGTTAATGACAAGGTTCAAAGTATTATTCAAAATCAATGTTGGAATATAAGCAATCAACAAGCAGCAAACATATTCAGATCAAAATCTTCAAAGAGACACTTGAATTTGGAAACTTAGCTTAAAAGAAAACTTCTCTTTCAAAAAAGTGTGGAAATTTGTTAAGGGTGAAGAAACTGAAGTCAGTTGGCACACAGTCATTTGGAGCAAATCAAATTGTCCTAAAATGTCTCACTGTTCTTATTTTGCCATTCTTCCCACGAAAGAGAGATGTGCTAAATGGACTAAAAATGCAGAAAACAAATGTATTCTATGCAAAATGGTGTGGAAAATGCATACCATCTTTTCTTTGACTGCTCTTTTTCAAAACATGTTTGGTATATTGCTAAAAATGTTTTAAGATTCAATCAGCAGCAATCCATTTTAAGCATAAGAGAAATATTCAATATATTTAGAACAACTTCAAGCCTAAATCAAAGGAATTTAAAAGAGCTTCCGTAATGTTAACCACTGTTATATATCACATTTGGAGAGAAATAAATCAAAGGCTACATCACAAAATAGAGAAAATTAGCATCCAATTATGGAGAAGTATATATTCAGACTTTCAGATTCTCACTAGAAAAACAAACAAGCATCATGAACGTAATGAAGCGGCTAATTATAATTCTAATAAGCTTGATAATTATGAAAATAGAGTTGAGGATTTCTTACAAAGGGGGAAATTCACTACTGATATTCCCTAAAGGAGTCACAATTGCAACTGCCATTGTCATGTATATGCTACTGATAAGGCAGAGACATCTTTAGGTCAAGACAACAGCTCCTTGGGCTATCTTCCTTGAGGCGGCCATTCCAAAGCTATAGACAAAATTGAATTCTACAAGGGAAGTTTACATAATAATATTACTAATAATGACAATTTATATTACATTATGAATAATAAGACTTGTTGTTTACCTGCTGTAGCCCAGTGGAGCTACCGCACGTCCAACAGTGTTCCCAAGGAGTTCATGATGCTATCAAACGAAGATTACGCACATCTGAATGTTAGAGATAAAAGAAAGGGGAACATTTACTACAAAAACTTGCTGAATAATAGAGTATATCACTTAACTGGTGTAAAGGTGAAAGCAATAAGATTTTCGAAGAAATCTCTCAAGTTGGTTGCAGCCCCTCCAATCGCCACTATTCTGAAGATGAAATCATAAATCTGGAGAATAGCGACGAGCTTTGGAAGTTGGAGAGGCTTACTTCCATTAATTCCCAATTTGCTAGTGATAAGATTCGCGTTTGGAAAGCTAAAGCCACTCGTAAAGGAAAGGAGAAGCCGTGGAAGCCTCCGTGAATAGAATATTGAGAGGAGGTTGAAAGAGAGTAAGAAATCGCTTATTGAGGAAACTGATGTAATCGCCATTTATGTTTTCTCAAAAGCATAGAATAGAATAATGTTGCGGCTGGGTTAAGTTGAGATAATGAAGTCGGTATGTTGGTATATGTGGACTGATGTATTTGAACGGGCCTTGGGCCGTTTATTTATCTTTTCAAAAAAAAATTATAACAAGTCACGTTTTAGATTATATTAACGAATCAGGTGTACTGAATATTTCATCCTTAAAACCTAATCTTAGAAGCCAATTAGACAACTTATAATATAGAAAAAAGTTAAATTAATAAAGTAGAACTTAGCTAGCCATGTGGCTACATTTTATATATTTGAAAATGCCACTACCAAAGTACACACCTACTTTTAAGAGAAATATACATGTATGAAGAAAACAACGTCTATAAAATAAGCATATGTATTACATTTTGATCAAATCTTTAAAAGGAATAAAATATTGAAAGTCCTAATTGTAAATAATTTTAAAATTAACAACTCCCAAAACCTGACCATAACGTGCGTGCACACATACACACACATGTATACACATACACGCATACATGAATATACATACACAAACATACACATATTATAAAATTATAAACAAGTTTGCAATTATGTTTCTATGAATTGATGAATAATGATGGTGAAGAGGATTAAATTTTATAGAAGAGAAAAAAAATCAATTATCGGCATTAACATGTACATTTAATCTGTACATGTTTTCATGCAACTTTCAGTTAGTAAAAAGTGGTCATAGATGAACTTACATTCCAATGTACTGTAACATCAATTATCGGCACCCTGAAAAAGGTGTAGGATAAGAAATGAGGCACAATTGGCAAATAATATAGGTAAAATTGTTTGCTAATCTGAATGAATACGATAATAACTTCATGTTCACGAGAATTTGGAATTCCATGACAAATGCATTCGTTTACTGATGCGCAAATGCTCCTTAGAAAACCTCCATAGCCAAGAGGTGAGGGATCTACACCATTATCATAATCATTTGATGAACTACTTTATCAATTTCATCAATCTTTGTGCCTGGTTGTCATTTATGCTTAATTAGAATATGAACGGTTGGAATTTACTCTTAGCGGGTAATGAAGACGATAATGGTTGAACATTGCTCTATCTGGCTATCGTAGTAGCAAAATTGAAATAGGTTCGTCAGATGTTATCTGAAAAGTCCTAAAACAACGGAAAAGAATCAGAAATGGGAGAAATAAATAGGTTGTCGGTTAGCTCATAAAATATAGACAATAGCAATAAAAAGGACTTCATCTACAAAAGAAGAGGAGATGATGGGAGAAATTTAGGAGAGTAAAGTGTTTTAGGGTATTGAAGGGTGTCTCCCATGTGGGGGTGAATTTACACAAATGATTGCAAATCAACCCTAATACATGTGGAAACGATAAGATCGTGTTGTAGTGCGACAAAACAAACAGAACTTAAGAATAAAATAGCAAATCACACAAGAAAGTAAATAGAGAGTTCACACACAGATTTATAGTGGTTTCACTATCGTAAGATAGTGTACATCCACTTGAGGAGAGGAGATTTTATTACTTTCAGAGAGAAGAATTACAAGATTGATAATGGAGACTAAAAAGAATATGAAGAAATACAAATAGAAGATAATTCGTTTATGATGCTTCTGCTCATCCTAATCCCTACCTTTATATAGGGATTGTTACTTGAAGTTGAAGTAATTGATTTATGGTCATAAATCAATAACTAATCAATTCTTCAAATCATATAAGAAACATTTAGTTTTCCCAGTTTCTCACAATTTGTATGCGTCTGACAATATTCCTTCTTTAATCATCTAATTAGAGAATTAATAACTACTTCACTCTTTTTCAAATATTTCTTCCTCTTATGTAGTTAATTAATTGCCCTCTTTAATGCATATAAAAAAGGCAATATATTTAAGCAATTATCTCAAATATCTTCCAAATCTTCTTAAGTATGGAAATATTGTATCAAATCTAACATCCCGCCAATGGCATTATATAGTAGATGTGACGACCGCCCATGACCCCCGCACTGAACAAGGTAATAGTGCGCTGTAAAGTGTGCCAGGCTGCCATGGACGATCACCAAGGTAAATTAAAACAGCAGAATCTATCGTATTACTCACAGCGCATGGATAAAATACAATAGAGAATATATATAGTGAAGCTTCACAAAATAGAATCTCATCAATTAAGCTTCATAATAGTTGAATACAAACATCTGAACAGTCAATACATCAAGCCTCACTACATATCACTCAGAGAATTATACAAGCAGCGGAACATCCAGTACATATAATGAGAAAATGATATGCAAGCCTCCAGCTCGTCTTCGTCGTCAGCATCGTTGGAAACTAAGAACGGCACCTGTCACCTGCTACATAGTCTGCCCATCCCAAAATGGATGAACAACCCAAGGCAATAAGAGTTAAACATAAAGCCTTGAGTCAGACAACAGTCTTAGTGAGCGGTAAATTAACTAACAACATACCAAAAGAGCATAAAGGAAAAAGGAATAGGAATCCAACCCTCCCACTCCACCTCTTTCTACAATGATAGCCCCCAGACACACACTAAGCAGAAGTAAACATAGCAAAGAAAACATTTAAATTAAAGCAATTATCACTCGAGTCAAGGGCGATGTTTTCCAAGTACAAACCCCCAAGGCCTAAACCAAGATCAGATAAGCACCCAGAAAATACCGCTCTTGAGACCGAATGACAATACAACCAAACATCCATGACTCTGGCTATCACTGTTATCATTGATTCGATACCACCGTTAATTGAATGACCGGCACATTCTTTCAGCCGTCCGTCAAGGGCTAATGGAAACCCCGGTTCTAGACAGAACTCTGCACGTCGTCGCAGCCCGTGCCTAGGACTATCAAATCTGCCCAGAGTACTCGACTACCAACTGTAGTCTTTTGGGACTATCGAATCTGCCCAGCGTACTCTTGCTTTGAGCCTGCTAGAACCTTCAACAACGATGAAATCTCAGCCTTCTAGTCATCCTCCTCGATGACTATTTCCATACTAGCTTAAGCGCCTCTCAAGCCAACCATTATCCTCAAACCCGAACCATTTCACCGAGTTATCAACATGCTTGGAGTGATCCCGTCTGGATTAAACCAAGGCTATCTCACATCATGCCTCGCTTCATCTCATCATAGCAAAGCCTCATCTCAACATCATCATCATCAAATCTATCCATATGAGCTTCATCATCCGCCACATATGCCACGAGCAGCTTTTCCAATTCAAGAGCCTTTCCCTTAGCTATTGAATCATCTTCAACCAACTTGTCCAAATCAATCATCAATCAACTAATTTATAACAATCAATCAAGTCAATCATTAATCCAAGTAATCAAACATTCAAACATGATCTAACAAACAATTATAACAATAATGGCAATCTTGTAAATAAAGAGTCTAAATCTAACAAGCATGAAACATGAGCAATATCTCTACAACTTGATGAATGAACTTGCATAGGTTAACATGTAGTAAAATTGATGTCAAATCATCATGAACAATAGATTTATACTTAAGTTTACGAAAATGCATGAAATCGCTATTTTAACACAAAATCAAGCCGTCAATCCGATATACTCCTTTGGATCCGTGTGAGAGATAATCACCACTCACCGAATCACCTAAACACCTCAAAAGCAACACACTTCAATCTGGACAGCGAAGGATCTAGCTCGATTCTCCAAAATTCCGCTTCAAACGATGAAATCTCTCTTCGATGGATGTAGATCTCCAATCTAAGCTCTTGGATCTTCGATTCGATCTTCGATTTGGATGGAAGGAAGCACAAGATTAAAGTGGAGAAAAGAAGTGAAGAAGTGTAGAACTCGAGCTCTCAAAATAGCAGCACTTCGTCTCTTCAAAATCCGGATCCCAGAAAGCGAAGTAGAACCGGGTATTTATAGGCTGAAACCCCTAAGTCGTTCGCCCCCTTAAGTCGTCCATGACTCATCAAAACCCTACGACTTACGACTTACGACTTACGACTCAACACATCCTACGACTTAACAGATCTTCCGACTAACTATACTCACGTGCACGACTTAACACATATGCACGACCTATCGACCTAACGGTTCAACAACCTAAGCCATAACACGCGCGTGCAACTTACGACCTAACAGAGATGCGACTTAACGACTTAGTGCATATACGACCTAACACACATGCCTACGACTTAGCGACTTAACAGCATTGCTGACCTAACGACTTAACACTCAGCCAAGTCCTGACGACTTACGACCTAACTCCAACACAGGGTCTTACGACCTAAACTTCAACGACTTATCCCATATTCCTTAAGTCGCTCGAACGACCTAACTTCCTTAAGTTGTTAACCCGCTTAACCCCCTAGGTCGGTAACTCCCCTAAGCTGCTAATCCTTAAGCCGCTAACTTTCTTAAGTCGCCAACTCCTATAAGTCGCCAACTCCTATAAGTCGCCAACTCCTATAAGTCACTCCACCGACCCAACTACCATACAACCTAAGCTCCGAACGACTTAACCCCTCAGGTTGCTCCAATCTCTTAAGTCGCTCACGATCTAACTTCTTCACGACTTAAGCTTCGAACGACTTAAATCCTAGACGACTTAACAGCATTACGACCTAATGACAACTGTTTTACGATCTTTCGATCCGTGAAAATACGGGTCGTTACAGTAGATGGCAACAAGAAGTGGATTGACGGACGAAGATGAAAAGAGGACCGACTAGAATGTTGCATTTGGAATTTGGAGAGGTGCCAAAATGTGTTGAGTCAGAGACATGGTCAACAAAGTATTTGATGTACCATTAGTAAAAGCATATTCATGGTAGAGTGATGACAGGCAGATTTGAGACACTACAAAAAAAAGCACTAGAGTGATACTACAAAAGGAATAGTCATTCTATGTAGTGAAGTTAGGAAGAAACATTAAGACTAGTAAATAAAAAATAGCAAAACAAAACAACATCCACAATAACAAAAACTTTGACTAAGCATGAAAGAATACCATTGATCACCTTAACCAAAGTTCCAACAAACTCTAAAGCTTGTGCTATAAGTTTTCCAGATGCAAACTTACTTTCCACTACTCTTTCATCATGAATTTCCGGTCCAGTTGATATTCCAGGTGATTGTTGAGATTTTAAATATGGAGACTTTAATATATGATCCGTAACAGGAAGACAGGAAAAAACTTTTCTAGTTCTCAAATGCTTGCGCTTATTTAAAACTTCTTGATTCCTATTTGACTGTAAAAATAACAAATGAAACGATGAAAATGCATATATTAAGATATCATAATGTTGTGTATTTAACTTTTGGAGTTCAGTAAAAAATGAGGCTTAATAAAGTATTATGATCCAGCTATAATGAAGGTAACATGTCTATCTTATTGATACTTCTCGATCTCATAAGTGGAATCGATTCTATGTAAAGGTTGTGTGGAAAAATCTTCGCAAATAAAACAAAACAAAATTAATTAATTAATTAATTATAAAACAGAACAAGACATACATTAGATATGAACTATGCAATAGAGCTTTACATGTTATAATGTCATATAATTAATCAATTTAGTTCCCTACTTGAGTTGCATGGTAGATAAACTTCTGGAAGAACCCTCTCCATCCACAAATTAATCTACAAGACATATATAGTGATGTCAATTGAAGTGATATCACATGTCTTTCCCGTGCAAATAATGCAAAACAATTACCATTTTCAAGTGTAAAAAAGTGTGAATTCAAAATATTTGTAAATAAATTATTTTAAAGGTGTATATCAACATGGCAGGTGCATCACTGAAGGGACCAATTGTCAATCTAAGAAACATCAAGCATACAGATAGAACCATGATTTGTATTGAAATCATGTTTAACCAGTAGGATGTTGGAGCATGATGGCATACCTTCTATTGAATAATTGATGCAGCGAAAAATAATAGAAACGGATGAAACGGTGAAAGTAACAATCGGTGGATTGAAAATACCAAACGCACAAATCCGTTGATCTCAAAGATACCGGATTCTAGCTATCTTTGTCACGTTGATCGCGCACGATACCGTGAAAGAAGATCTACAATTCTTCGAACGTTGATCAAGCGCACTTGATACCGTGAATTGGCTTCAACAATCGTTGATTCGAGCGCACTCGAATGTCGAAAGTGGAGATAGGAGATAACACTCAACTACCAATTTCAAAGTGGCACAAAGCACACAAACAAAGTTTTATTCAAAATCAACCTAACTTTACAACTGACACGACCTCGCTATTTATAGAATTTTACAACCCCAGGGGCGTGACCTAACATAGGTCGTTAACGACCTAACAACATGAGGCCTAACCATGTTAACGACCTACGACTCACGACTTATGGAACATCATCAACGAGTTAACAAATTACAACACATGCAACTTAAAAACATTACAACACAACAAAGTATAGCGGTGGGACTTACGACTTATAGTATTTACAACAGTTACAACATCACAATTTACAACAGGAACGACTTACGACCTAACATTTGGGCGACCTAAAAGATAACACATCTTCAGGTTGAGCTTCGGCTTTGTGAGTGACCTACGAGATTATGACTCAGCATCTGGAGCGCCCTAACCCTTCAGCGACATAAGAGAATAATACTTCTTCAAAGACTTGCGACCTAAGCTTGGCCGCGACCCAAGAGATCAGCGACCTAAGGAGGCTCGCGACCTACAGAAACTTGCGCTGCATCACTGAGTTGTTTGAGCGATATAGGCTTGAATGCGGCATCATTACTCTGAGTAGGCTGTGAGTCGCTAGGTTGTTCGCGACTCAAGGAACCAGAACGACCTAATGTTTTGAGGCAACTTGACTCGTTATGCGCTGCATTGTTAGGTCGTTCGCGACCTAGGGGTAACTCGACATCTTGTCTTGAGCGATTTAAGGAATTGGGGTGACTTGACTCAGGCTGAGCTGCATCAATAATATATCAACAAAATTGCACATGTTCTAGAAAATCGTGCGCTGAAATGTTTGTTACCTGCAAATAATAAAATGATGTAAATTATGCAGGTGAACAAAGCTGCAACAATCAGTAAGCAATGGTTTCTCTACATATTGATTTCCATTCGTAAATGCTCATACATTTTTATCAAATACGCAGGTATGAGCAAGAAATGAGAAAGTTGTAACATATAATTTCATCTAGATTACTTTGTTGGAATCATATTTGGAGACATTCTAATGGGAGTGACAATGATAATGATTCTAATGAACAATAGTACTAAAAAATAGGTGTATCATAAATAAAATTAATTTACCCTTTCTTTCTCAAAATAACGAGCGGTGATAATGGAAGTGACAATGATACCGGTTCTAATGATTCTGATGAAGAATATTGATAGCTCATTTATAAGTAATATCCGTGTCGAAATATTAAGCTTGATTTGTTATGTTTAATTTCTAGAAGTTTCTTGTTATTATAGTTTCTAGAGTCTTCTTGCATTTACTGTAGTTTGTTGAGATCTCTTGAATTTTCTAGTAGAAATAAGAATAATGTATGGAGTCATGTTTCTAGAATTGTTTAGAGAGTCATGTTTCTAGAATAGTCTATGGAATCCTATAAATAGAAGACTCTCTTGTCATTTTGTATCAAGCAATCAAGCAAGAAATCTACCATGAATAAAAGAAAAGTTTTCAATAACAAAAAAGCCTCTTTCTTATATTCTCTCCCTCTTTCATGTAAAAAATATTCAACAAAGTGGTATCAGAGCTTTAAGATTCTTTCAAAAAAAAGACAGAGATGGCGAATAACGGCGCTCCCTTACAAGTTCCAATGCTCACCAAGAACAATTATGACAATTGGAGCTTAAGGATGATGGCTCTTCTTGGAGCACATGACGTATGAGAAATAGTAGAGAAAGGCTATACTAAACAAGAAAATGAAGGTAGCTTATCTCAATCTCAAAGGGATAGTTTGAGAAACTCAAGGACGAGAGACAAGAAGGCTCTCTGTCTAATCTATCAAGCATTGAATAATGATACTTTTGAGAAGGTTTCGGGATCGAAGTTAGCAAAAGAAACATGGGAGAAGTTTCGAACATCTTACAAGGGAGCTGATCAAGTCAAAAAGGCACGTCTTCAAACTTTAAGAGGAGAGTTTGAAACTTTGCATATGAAAGAAGGTGAGCTTGTTTCTGATTACTTCTCAAGAGTTTTAGTGGTTAGTAATAATCTAAAAAGAAATGGTGAGAAGTTAGATGATGTAAGAATTATGGAGAAGATTCTTAGATCATTAGATCCAAAGTTCGAACATATTGTCGCCATCATTGAAGAAACAAAAAACTTGGAGACCATGGAAATAGAGGAACTTCTAGGCTCATTGCAAGCTTATAAAGAAAAGAAAACGAAAAAGAAAGAGACCGTGGAGCAAGTTCTTAAGACACGAATTGATTCAGAAAAGGAAGAAAATAATCGACGCCAACAAAGATGGGGTTGTGGCCAAGAAAGAGGAAGAGGTCGTGGATATGGACATGGACGAGGTTGGAGGCCCAACAATGAAAATAATAACAGTAAGAACAATAAAAGAGGAGCAAGTTCAATAAGAGGTCGTGGGAGAGGGAATTCAAGGTATGCAAGTCACGCGTTAAACGTTATAATTGTGAGAAATTTGGACATTATGCTTTCGAATGTAGAGCTCCAAGAAATAATAAAGCCGAAGAGAAGACCAATTACGTTGAAGAAAAAAATCAAGTGGATGGTGCAAGCAACCATATGTATGGAAGAAAAAACATGTTTGTGGAGCTTGATGAATCGGTGAAGGGAAACGTCGCATTTGGAGATGAATCAAAGATAGCAGTGAAAGGTAAAGGAAAAGTTCTTATTCGATTGAAGAATGGATAGCACCATTTCATTTCTAATGTTTATTATGTGCCAAACATGAAGAGAAATCTCTTGAGCCTAGGACAACTCTTAGATAATGGTTATGATTTTCGATTAAATGATAATAACCTTTCTATAAGAGACGGTGCAAGTAAATTCATTGCTAATGTACTAATGTCAAGAAATAGAATGTTTGTGCTCAACATTCAAAATGATGTTGCACAATGCCTTAAGGTGTGCTACCAAGTTGCCTCTTGGCTTTGGCATCTTCATTTTGGACATCTTAACTTCAGAGGGCTAGAATTGCTCTCCAAGAAGTAAATGATAAGAGGATTACCATGCATAAGCCATCCTAATCAAGTGTGCGAAGGATGTTTACTTGGAAAGCAATTCAAAATGGACTTTCAAAAGGAGTCATACTCATGAGCTAAAAAGCCATTGGAACTCATACATACGGATGTGTGTGGTCCGATCAAGCCAAGTTCACTTGGTAAGAGTTACTATTTCCTTCTTTTCATCGATGATTTTTCAAGAAAAACATGGGTGTACTTTTTGAAGGAGAAATCAGAGGTTTTTGAGAAATTCAAGAAGTTCAAGGCCCAAGTTGAGAAGGAAAGTGGCCTTGTGATTAAAGCCACGAGATCTGACCGTGAAGGAGAGTTCACATCAAAAGAATTCCAAAAGTATTGTGAAAATAATGGAATCAAATGACAGCTGACAGTGGCTAGATCCCCCTAGCAAAATGGAGTAGCATAGAGGAAGAATAGGACAATTCTTGAGATGGCAAGGAGCATGCGTAAAAGTAACAGGCTGCCAAAGGAATTTTGGGCGGAAGCTGTGGCATGTGCGGTTTATCTATCAAACCGATCTCTAACAAGAAGTGTGTGGGGAAAGATACCACAAGAAGCATGGAGTGGAAGGAAGCCTGGTATTTCTCATCTAAGAGTCTTTGGAAGCATAGCTCATGTACATATACCGGACGAGAAGTGAAGCAAATTAGATGACAAAAGTGAGAAGTATATTTTCATTGGTTACGATATCAACTCCAAAGGCTGTAAGCTTTACAATCCCAATACAAGGAAGATAATAATTAGTTGAGATATTATGTTCGATGAAGAAGGAGAATGGGAATGGAGATCACGTAATGACAATTACAACTTCTTTCCATACCTTGAAGGAGATGAAATGCAACAACCAAGGATCGAACAATCAAGTGAGAAGCCCACTTCCCCACTAGCTTCACTAACCACAAGTTGTCAAGAAGATGAGAGCTCAAGTGAAAAGGCTCCACGCTTTAAAAGCCTTCAAGGAATTTATGAGGTAATAGAAAATCAAGACAATTTTACTCCTTTTTTTCTATTTTCGGATTGTGAGTCTATAAACTTCCAAAAAGCTTTGCAAAAGAAGAATTGGAAAAATGCTATGGGCGAAGAAATCAAGGTCATCAAGAAGAATGACACATGGGAGTTAGCTTCACTTCCAAAAGAACACTAGGCAATTGGTGTGAAGTGGGTGTACAAAGCAAAGAAAAACGCCAAAGGAGAAGTCAAAAGATATATGGCGAGATTGGTGGTAAAAGGCTATAGTCAAAGAGCTGGTATTGTCTATGATGAGGTATTCGCTCTAGTTGCTCGACTAGAAACTGTTAGACTAATAATTTATTTAGCAGCTCAAAACAATTGGAAGATACATCAAATGGATGTGAAATCCGCCTTCCTAAATGGAGTTCTTAAAGAAGAAATTTATATCGACCATAAGGCTACGAAGTCAAGAGAGAAGAAGACAAAGTCTTGAAGCTAAAGAAGACACTTCATGGGTTGAAACAAGCTCCAAGAGCTTGGAATGTTCGAATTGTTAAGTACCTCCAAGAAAGAAACTTCATCAAATGTCCATGTAGCAATCCATGCATGTTTAAAGAGTTTAAGAAAGAGTTGATGAAGGAGTTTGAGATGACTGATATTGGGCTCATGTCTTATTACCTTGGCATTGAAGTAAAACAAGAAGATAAATGCATCTTAATCACTCAAGAAGATTATGCTAAGGAAGTATTGAGGAAGTTCAAGATAGATAACTCTAACCTAGTTTGCACGCCGATTAATAGTGGAATCAAGTTATCAAGGCACGGGGAAGGAGAAAAAGTGGACTCAACACTATTTAAGAGCTTGGTTGGAAGCTTGCGATATTTAACGTGTACAAGACCCGACATTCTATATGCGGTAGGAGTTGTGAGTCGATACATGGAGAATCCAACAATAACTCATTTGAAGGCAGCAAAGAGGATTCTGCACAACAAACTTTGGCTTGTACTACTCTGTTTCTGATAATTACGAGCTTGTTGGATATAGAGATAGCGATTGGAGTGGAGATATGGATGACCGAAAAAGCACAAGTGGCTTCGTATTCTACATGGGAGATACAGCCTTCACTTGGATGTCAAAAAAACAGCCGATTGTCATTCTTTCCACATGTGAAGCGGAGTATGTAGCTGCTACTTCATGTGTTTGCCATGCAATTGGGTTACGAAATCTGCTAAAGTAGTTGAAATTACAACAAGAGGAGTCGACCAAGATTTTCAGGGACAACAAATCAGCAATTGCTTTGGCAAAGAATCCAGTCTTTCATGATCGAAGCAAGCATATTGATACACGCTATCACTATATTAGAGAGTGCGTCGCCAAAAAGGATGTGCAACTAGAGAACGTGAAGACGCATGATCAAGTAGCTGATATCTTCACCAAGCCTCTTAAGCATGAGAATTTTGTTAGGTTGAGGAATCTGCTTGGAGTCACAAATCAAGTTTAAAGGAGGGTGTTGAAATATTAAACTTGATTTGTTATGGTTAATTTCCAGAAGCTTCTTGTTATTATAGTTTCTAGAATCTTCTTGCATTTAGTATAGTTTGTTGAGAGCTCTTGAATTTTCTAGTAGAAATAAGAATTATGTATGGAGTCATGTTTCTAGAATTGTTTAGAGAGTCATGTTTCTAGAATAATCTATGGAGTCCTATAAATAGAAGAGCTCTCTCATCATTTTGCGTCAAGCAATCAAGTAAGAAATCTACCATCAATAAAAGAAACGTTTTTAACAACAACATAAAAGCCTCTTTCTTATATTCTCTCCCTCTTTCTCATAAAAAATATTCAATAATCTGTTCCGCTATTCATTTTCAACTACAGTGATGTTAATTAGCAATGTATAATATATTGGTTCCTGATATTGTACAAATTCTGAGCATGCCCGCACTACATCATATCCTCCTGAAAATGTTCTATATATGGTTCTATGTTATTGCCTAAACTAGCTTTATTTAAAATTTGAAAGTTTATTTTGTCAGTGGATGTTTTTGGCAGTGAAAGTTATAATTACATTTTAAAAATATTAAAAATCCTTGAACTTTATCATTATATAACTCAACACTTTGTAAATTTCAAAAATATAAAATGATCCATTGAAATTTAACTTGAATGTAAAACAAAACTTCTATCTTCTCTTGTATTATTGAGAAAAAAACAGTTCTGAAGTTAGTGAAAACAATCATCTATTCGGATACAGTAAATTTGTAGCTTGGAATATGATTCAACACAATGTACCAAACCATGAATCAAGAAGTCACGAACATAATAAAATCATCTCGTAGATGTTTAGCAACATAAAACATACAAATTAAAGTAGAACAAAATCACTCTATGATCAATAAAACATACAAATTCTAACATCTGACATTGAAAACCCTAACACAATGGTCAGCCCCACAAGAAGCATGCTTCAAAGCCCAAGTTTTAAAACCCAAACTTCATCGTCTAACATTTCTTCATTGGTTATTTTTTAGAAAATACTAAATCAGCTTATCTACAAGTTTGCAACTTCGTAACATTGTTTGGATCTTATAATATATAAAGTGGTCCTAAAAATTAAAGTCTTCTTGGCTTCCAAAACTGAATAATAAAGTATGAAATGAATCCAACATTATTGTTATATGTCTCAATTATGGTTATACCCTCACTGTTAAACTGGAGAGAAGTAGCCAACATAAAAACTAATGATGCAAAAATAATAGCCATCAAGGTAAAAGAAAATGGTTACACTTCACTTACAGCAATGTACGTAATACATATTGTTAACTCAAAAAAATGGATCAACACCCTAGTGTGATCTGTGAAAGCACCAGCCTAGTTAGAATAGGGCAAAGATAATAGAAAACAACAATAAAGTCAAAGAAAATAAAAGATAGACAAGAGATTTTATAGTGGTTCAGCAATCTAAGGCCTATATCCACTTTATAGCTTTCTTGCTTATAGACTTGATTGGGATTACAAAGGATTTGAGAGAGAATAAGTTACAAGTACATAGGTTAAACTGATTCTAAGTCCTAGAATTGCCTAGAGTAACTACCTTGGTGACTATGGTGTAGATGAAAGGGTTGAAGAAGAGACAGAGCTTCTGCATAGTGATGGCAGAAACCAAATCCCTTCTTGGTTACTCTATGATTTGTATTTATAGAGGTAGCGGTCATATTGGACCAAACAGAGAGTTGGAGCAAAGCCCAGAAGAAAGCCCGAGATAGTGCACGAAGTTGTGTAGCTATCTGGGTTAACACCACATATTGGCACTGACCTCCCAAGTCAGTGCCGACATCTATGGTTCAACCCAAGTGGGTTCAATCCTCTTGCATCCTTCATGCTACTAGATTTTATGATGTTCCAAGTTGTTGCTATGTGTAGGTAGTTGATATTGATGATGGTTCATTCATTACTTGTTTACTCTGCCGATTGACTGCTAACTCTTCACTCTTGGTATTTGGTTGATCGGAGTCCTTTAATATTTGTTGGAAACATATGAAATAGGTAGAAAGAGCCTCTGCAAAGTTTGAGATAGAAATAATGAAGCACTCTAAGTCACCATCGACTTCTTCATGTCGGCACCGACTTTTGGTGTTTGTCCCGTCATTGTTGAAATTTCTCTGAGTTATTTCTATTCCCTAGGTGTGCTTGTAAGATTTCAAGTCGTTTCGTCTTCATTTCGATGTTCTAACTCATATGGATTTCTACTTGGCTAAAAACCCAGTTAACACATATAACTACATAAGTTGTGGAATAAAAAAGTTAAATATATGGACATGGTACAGTGAATAGAAAGTTAATATTGAA
Source organism: Allium fistulosum (assembly GCA_030737815.1). NCBI lineage: Eukaryota > Viridiplantae > Streptophyta > Magnoliopsida > Asparagales > Amaryllidaceae > Allium > Allium fistulosum. The sequence goes on from CM060904.1 coordinate 1,222,515,182, forward strand.
AAATTAAAACTAAGGCATTTGGATCCACTTACTGTTAGAATTTCAATATACTTTAGAATTGATTATTCATGAAACCCTACATCTGAATATATGACCTATATTGATTTGATCGAGAAGAAATCAGAGGAAGATAAATAAATTAGCAGAAGCCGGACCTAAATTCGTAGTTGCAAATTGAAAGAAAAAATTGGTTTGATCTTCCAAATTGACACAAACTCTAGATTTGAATTATTTTCATAGAAGAAATTAGAAGAATAACTAGAGCTTGTGTAATTAATTTTGGGACCATAACCCCTTATTTATAATGTTGGCATTTTCTAATTTGGCCCTTCAACAAATTAAAATTTCCCCAGTATCTACGCATTAATACCGTAATAATTATATCTTTAAGCCTTTTTGTTTTAATTCAAAATTTGATCACTTTAATTAGGCTTTACACCAAAATAACACAAAACATTTATTTTATATATGTGGCCCACATGTTAAAATTTTCCAACAATCTTTCCCTCAGCCATATATATAATAACCTTATAAATATGTTTAAATTTATGAGCTCCAAATTTTTCTATTTATAACATAAGGTGTTTCCGAAATAATCTCGTCCATTAACCATGCCGACAAAGGATCAAAGTGGTTTTCGTTACCTTTAGTGTAACTAAACACATCAATGGTCACATACAAGAACACAATCAAACCACATAGATCAATAATAGATGCGTGGCATAGAAATTACATGAGTTGTGATCTATACATGTCTGTTTCCAACTGGTCCTATTTTAATGAGATCAAAACATTCAATATTTGAACAACTTAGAGCGCAAACAAAAATTTATTACTTTATTTCTGAATAGAAAAAAGAATTTGATATATATATATATATATATATATAACCGAAGTATAGAGCAATGTGTCATATGAAAGTACTAAATACAAAATTCCCCTAAACCAAAATATCATTACAAAAAAGTTACACCAATTAAGTGCTATGCTCATAAAAGACCACGGGTGATAATCCTTTTGTAAGCGGATCCGCCATAATGGAATTTGTCATAATATGCTTTATGAATTACAATTAATTTTGCACCCTCCCCTTATTGGAAAATAATATGTTATTTATTATCATAATATTTGATCATTTTATTTCTTATTTCAATATTCCACAACATTGTGATAAAATTTTGCAATTATTTCCCATCGTTAGATGCCTCATAACAGAAAATAAACGTTTGTTCCATACCAGATGAGGATATAAGTGTCCATATGACATTTTCCTTATATAGCTCCACCCAAAAATATTTTTATTACCTGAAGTGGATCTTTTATACTCTTGGCATCCAAAATATTCAGATCGTAATGCTTTATGATCTCTAACCAATTTGTTCTTTTATCTATGAGCATATAATCCTTTTATTCCTTAAAGATATCTTGTAACCTTTTTAGTTACTAACTATTGATACACTTTCAATGTAAGCAAGATATCTGTCAAATAATACATGCAAAATCCATATGTGTATATGCCTTAGCATGCATTAGACTTCACATCGCAAATGCATGTGGAAACTTTTGCATTTGTTTAACTTCAAGGATATTCTTACATTACTATATAAGCGACATTTGTCTCTTTTGGTGAAGGAGAATCAATTGATTTGCAATTTGCATACCAAACCTTTTTAATCACTTATCTGCCTTGTTCTTTTGTGATAATCCAAATATCACCCCATGAATATTAATGGTGTATTTGAATCCCTAATGCAAAAGAATAATTCATAAGTGGGTTTCTTAACTTGTTTCATCATTGTCTCCATTGAGAAATACTACTTTAATATCCTTCCGATATTGCTCAAATTTATAATTTGTAATAAGATCCAAAAAATTTCTAAAGACTCTTTTAACAAAACAAAAGAGAAAGTCTCTTTAAAAAAGAAAATATCGCTTTCCTTTTGAGTATAATCTTCTTTATAAACGAGCTTATACCTTTCCACATTGCCCACTCATCTCTTTTGGTTTCAAATAGTTATTTATAACCAATGGTCCTATTACCTTAAGGTAGGGGAAAATTCCAAACTTTATCGTCATATATAGATTTACACTATATAATCTTTTTTTAAATCCAAAGTTCAAATTAGTAAATTACATAGGTTGATGTAAGTGCATAGAATCATCTTACCAATCCAATATTTATCTTTATGGAGAAATACTATATAGTCATTCAGAATAGTATTTCCTCCTTTTTCAAGTGGATTTCCTTAGTGACGTTGTTCACCTTGAGGTTGTTGAATTTGGTTTCTTGAAACATCAACCTTAATTTGAAGAAAATTTTGTTTCACATTGTCTTATTATGGTTCTTAACATACTTCTTATCCATGAAAGGAAACAAATCCTATACATTGTCCGAAGAATTAACAGTAGTTAAATCAAAGATAATGATTCTCCTTAAAAAAAATGATTCATGCTTTAAAATTTTGTTTAACATTGTCTTAATATTGTTGTAACGGCCCGAAATTACACTTCTTTGATTAATGAATATTTATTTAATTTTAAAAATTCAATATGTAGGTTTTATAATGAAAATAAACTCATTTTAATTAATTAATAATGATGGTAAAATCGTTTTCAAAATTTGTTTACAAAATTAAATAGTTCGTAGAAAAACAAAAAATGTGGCCGAAGAACGTTTTCCAAAATTTCGACCTTTCGACACCGGAAAGTTGTCGAGAACGTTGTTCGTCTTTATGTACCATATATACATATATATATATAAGAGTTAATTAGCTAAATAATAATATACTTAAGGATAGATTATCTTATGTTAATTTTGTTTAGCAAGTGATGTGACAATTCATAAATTTAAAAATAATAATCTTATATATTTAAATATATATATTCCTCTCTTGTCGCATCTTATATTGTAATCATTAACCGTCATTATCTCTTATCACATCTTAGCTTTAATTAACAATTATATATATATATATAAAGAAAGTGATGTGACTAAACATAATAATTATATATATACAAAGAAAGTGATGTGACTAAACATAATAATTATATATATATATACGCAAATGAAAGTGATGTGACAAAACATAATAATTATATATATAAAAGAAAATGATGCGACTAAACATAATTATATGCAACAAGGTTTGATCATCCCTTCCTTTTGTTTTCAATTTTCAGTATAAATCTTTGTGCACACATGACACCCAAAGCGATTGATCGGTTATATTCAATTCAATATAAACATATGCGGTGTTTTGGTTATGGAAACTTCAGTCTTAAAAGTGCAACTTGCAACTACTTGATAAGTCAAACATCAGGCACGACGCAATCATCTACAATGTCAAAGGGCAAACACGGCTCGGATCCCAACATGCATCCACACACCATATGGCATTCTAACAGTTCTTGATCTAATTCAGATCTCTAGTGACACGGATCGGACCCCGCTTGCTCTTGCCTCATGCACCTGATTGAGTTCGCTGGGCATGTTAATGTTACATTGCTTTATAACCAGACTAGTGAAGATGTTGTTAATGTCCACAGTCAAATTGTACTACAGGTATGCATATGTTAACAAAGTCATACTGTTTTTTTGCATCTGTTGAGATATTTTTCCTTCAAAAGAATGTTTTTATGTTAATGTATTGTACGCCAAAAAATTGGAAAGAAATTATACTTTGTTATTTGATCTCAACTATTGGATAGAAAGTTCAGTGAAAACTAGAGAAAAGATTCCTCAGTTAAATCTGAAAATTGGATATAGAACTATTGGTTTTGATTCATTGAGTATCAGTTAGTTCTGAAAATTGTATGCCAAAAACTTATGCCAATGAATAACAATATAATTTTTAAATTATGAAGTACTGCGGCGAACTTTTGAATATCCAAAACTCATCATAATATAAAAGTTTGATAGTTAAGTCTATATAACCATTGCTCCATTGAGTTTCATATCCATTAAATACTTGATAAGAAAAAGGTCCCGGCCCAAAAAATATAACATGCTAGCTACAAATAGTTTTAGTTGTACAACCAAAGCAAAAACATTGCCATGAAGCAGAGTATATTGAGACACCTGATTCGGTTCATAAAAGAACGATAAATTCATGGTTTTAAGTAAAGTTTTTTCCTAAGTCCTAGAAAATAGTGATAAACTAAAAGTAGGGTTATCGTGTATAAAAAAATAGAGGTAGACTAGGTATGATCTTTTAAGAAGTATTATTTCTAATTTATTATGAGATGTTTTTTTGAAAAAGGTTTAGATTCGTGCTTGCTTGGTTAGTTTCGTTTCATTTTATGTGTAGCAAGTGTTTGCAACCTTACAGCCGTGTCTGTAGAGAGAGTTAGGATCTGGAAACTTCCATATTTTAGTTCCCTACAAATAATCAACGTTTACACAGTTAGCGCACAGAGACTATGTATCTTTTCTGGATGATAATTGCAACCAACTACTTTGATTCTCATGATTAGTTAGTCGTCAATTCTGCATTTTTTGCATTTTTAAATTTATTTGTTATACTTATTTTATTTTTTTTATACTTATTTTATACTTATTGGATATATACTATTCAGGAGCTGCAGGTATTAAATAAGTTTTTCAAAAGTTAAAATATCTTTCAGGAATGAGTATCAGCCTAAAGAAATCAAAAAATTTCCTAGGAGGTGTGGAGAACAAGGATGAAATTTTGGATATTTTGGGTATATGTGAAGGGGAACTTCCGTTGAGATATTTGGGCATCCCTCTGTCCAGCAAAAATATTAAAAGCTTGGATTTTCAAATGCTATTAGATAGAATCAAGGGGAAAAATCTGGATTTTCAAGTGTTGTAGGCAGATTAGAACTTATAAAATCTACCATTAATCCGATGATACTTTACTGTTGCAATGCTTTAGCTTACCAAAAAATATTCTAAATAAGATAAAGCATATATGTCTTAATTTTTTATGTAAGGGTAAGATAAGCAAAATTCCTTAGGTGTTGGTGTGTAAGAACAAAGAAGGAGGTATGGGCCTTAGACATTTTGAAGAGTTAGATACTATGGTGGCTGTAATGTGGATTTGGAAAATTATTAATGAAGAAGGCATTTGGGTTAAGTTGATGAGGAGTAAGTATTTGAAAAATCGGTCCTTTTGGGAGATTCAGATTAGACAGGATGATTTGGGAGTTTAGAAAGACACGCTAATAAATAGAAAGGAAGCTCTGAAATGTATTGAACAAAGAATAGTTGATGGAAAAACTACTTCTATGTGATTCGACCCCTGGGTTAGCTGAAGTAGTCTCATTAACAGATTAGAGGTTAACACTATGGAGACATTAAGAAGTGAAGTCATGATGGTCAGAGATATTTTCAACGATGATGGCTGGAGAACTCAAAGATACAGCTTTCTTGGAAAGATAAGAAATGAAATTGAACGTATCAAAATTTTTAGAGATAAAGAAGAGTATTACTGGGCTTGGCCTTGTAACAAAAATAATAAATATAATTTTAAGGCGATTTGGCTAACGGTAAGGAAATCTTTCAACAAAGTTTCTTTGGCTGGATTAGTCTAGAGAAATGTGAATATCCTTAAAATGGCAGTGTGTTTGTATAAAGTAATAAACAATTTTCTGCCTACCAAGAAAAGACTTATCCTTAGGGGATTAAACATTGACAGTGTGCGTGATCTGTGCAACCAACAAGAAGATGTGGAGCATCTCTTTTCTGAATGTAAATTCAGTGCTAATATTTGGAAATGGTGCCGTATTAAGATAGGATGGGCAGATCCACATATTATAGTTCTCACCATCAATATCGACCATTATTTTTTGATTTAATCAAAAGAGTAAAAGTGGAGACTTATCTAGTTTGGCGCTGTCTACTTGTGTTCGATGTATATTGCAAGAGAGAAATTTTCGTGTCTTTGATTAAACTAGTAGATCAGAAAATTAGATTTGCAACAAAATTGAAATTGTGAAAATCAGAACTCAAAAATCAAATGTAGCAGTACAAAGATTATTGATGAGCAACTGAGTAAAGGATGGGAATAAACAGCTCACCAACCACCCAGGATTCAAAAGTTGGGCATTGTTTCTCCAGAATCCATCCAAATAAATTTATTTCCATAGGCCAGCTCTAGTTATTTTAGAAGCGTACTTATCATATTTTGAATATTGTTATAGTCCTTATCTTTAACTTAATTTCTGTATACCTTGTTCGAATATTAATTTTATCCATTAGAGGCTTATTGTCTGTGCACTCACTTTCACTAATAAAATAAAATATTGATAATTTTATAGTCAATATCTAATATGAAAAATTAATTATATAGTTCCTGATATGATCCTTTTCCCACTTATATATGTCAGGTAAGGAGCATAAAACATGCTAGGGATATTAGGGACCAATTAGAAGGGCTCTTAGAAAGAGTTCAGATTGAAATGATATCAAATGCAAATGATTTGGATGCTGTAGAAAAGCAATTACTGTTCAGTATCTCCTCCATACAGTAAGATTACAGAAGGGTGGTGCATATAAAATGTATTGTATTATTACTATCATCTTCGTTTAAAACTTTTGTTAGGCTGGCGTCTCAATTGCATCACATAAATATGATCTCGATTCCATATCACCATTTCAACTTCCAGATATATTGAATCTGCTACTTGTTATAGTTTGTTTTGAAGCAAAAGGTCTTTTCGAAGCAGAAAATGTTCAGTTTTCTAAGGTATTTTTTATTACTTACTAGTTATACTGTAACTTGGGCTATTAAGGCATACGTGGATAATGGAGTAGTTGGGATTGGGCTTGCAAATAAGTTTGAGTGGGTAATAATAAAAGTGGACCAACTAGCAAACGCAGGAATAAAGCCCATTAGGTTTGTTTGGTTGAAATTAATAATTTTAGATTCGGATGAGCAGTTTTAGAAGGGAGTGATAATTCAGTTTTACAATACAGTTTTAGAAGAATTAATTACAAAACAGGACTAGCCCGTGGCGTAGTAATTGGGTAAATTTCAAAAAAAATTCTATTGTTGGATCTTTTGTGGGTGGGTCTATGAGGTCTAATACATTTAGAACTTTTCTAAATTTTCCTTTAAATAAAATTAATATTTTATTTTAATTTTATAACCGAAATTTAGTTTATATAGTATTGTATTTCATTTATGTGCATCATATACACACATGTGCGTGCGTGCATATGCAACAGGATTATGTGTACGTGGTCTGACATGCTCGTGTATAGGTGTTGTAAGTGAACTATTCTCATTTCTAGGTATAAATTGAAAAAAAAATATGAAAACCCAAAAGTTTGGATAACCTTTTTTGTTGCTCAAGTGGTTGAATTGTCTGGGCGAGTAGCTGTCATAGGCCTTTGTGGTTATTTTTGATTGGAAACTGGCATCCAAGGAGATAATTGCGCCATTTTTGGACCATCGTGGTGATTGCAAACATTTGTGGACTGACAAAAATCAGGTGAGGCTAAATTTACTGTTTTGTATTTTTTTGTCATTTTATGTCATGCTTGATTTCATGTTTAGTTAGTTTATTTTTAATTCATGTTACGCTCATTTATCTTTTATTTTGCTTACAATATTTTATGTTTTACTGCTTAAAGCTAAAGCTTTTAAGCAACGGTTTCAGGTTGCTAGAAGTTGGTGGATCACTTCTTTGCAATACTTATAAGGTTGTGGTTGTTTTGCAGTACATGTATTAGAGATTGTCATGGCTTACCTATACTTGTACTTTATTGCTTTTATAAACACTTTTTTTTACATTTGGCATAAAACTTATAATTATTTTTCTCCTTTTGTTATGCAGCCTACCGATTTCACAAAATGAGGATGCAGTTGAATAGTTCCTGGCTAAAACTCCTGCTGGAGGTTTTTTTACCCATTATGTGTTGCTAGGAAAAAAATAGTGTATCTTCTTAATATATATTTATTTGGTATTCCATGCTGCCCCAGTTATCAAGAAGTGTATATCCCATCATGTGATCCAATAATTAGTTAATTTTCATTGCTCGTAGAGAATTGCTCATTTAAAATTATAACTCATCCCTACATTTTTAATAGTGTCACTTTGTTTTTATCATTAAACATGTAACTATTCCCTTTATATTTGAAATATATGCAGTTCATGAAGTTATAGAAGGTGCTAGTAATGGTCCTTGTTGAAGTGGGAAAATTCCATATTTGTAAGTGTAACATTTTGGTTTTGCTTATCATTTCATATAATATGTTAAATAATATCACGTATCAGTTAACAAAGTTTATGAAAATTAATTACGTTTATAAAAATTAACTAAGTTAATAATAATAATAATAATAAAATTAAGTTAACCGAGTTTTAATAATAATAATAATTAATTAATTAAGCTATTAAAAATTAATTAAGTTTCGTTAAAATCAAATAAGTTCTATAAAATTAACTACGTTTAAGTTAACTAAAATTTATAAATAATAATATTATAACTAATTAAAAAACTTTTATAAATGACGATGAATTAATTAAGTTTATAAAAATTTACTAAGTTTATAAAAATTAACTAAGTTTATAAAAATTTGCTAAGATAGTAATAATAATAATATAGTAATAAATTAACTAAGTTATGTTAAAATTAAACAAGTTTTATAAAATTAACTAATAACTAAATTATACAAATAATAATAATATAGCCAATTTAACAAAGTTTCATAAATAATGATGATTATGATGATTAATTAACTAAGTTTATAGAAATTAACTCAGTTTATAATAATAATAATAGTAGTAATAATAATAATAATAATATAATTAAGTTATCTAAGTTTTAATAACAACAACAATAATAAATTAGCTAAATTAACCAAGTTAATAAAAATTAACTAAGTTTTGTTAAAATTAAACAAGTTTTATAAAATTGACTAAGTCTAAGTTAATTAAATATTATAAATAATAATAATGTAACTAATCTAACAAAGTTTTATAAATAATAATAATGATGATGTTGAATTAACTAAGTTTATAATAATAATAATAATAATAATAATATAATTAAGTTAACCGAGTTTTAATAGTAATAGTAATAACAATAAATTAACTAAGTTAACCAAGTTAATAAAAATTAACTAAATTTAAGTTAACTAAATTTTATAAATAATAATAATATAAATAATAAGTTTATTGTAATAATAATAAATTAATTAAGTGTATAAAAATTAACTAAGTTTATAATAATAATAATAAATTAACTAAGTTTACAAAAAATTTATAAGTTCAAGACAATTTCTAAAAACCAACCAAGTTAATAAAGTCTTAGTTTGAGATAATTTATAAGTTTAAGTTAATTAAAATATAACTTATGACATTTTAAGTTTTAGCAATTGAGATAATTTATAAGTTCGAGTTAATATAAATAAAGTTATAAATAAGTTAACCGAGCTTTATAAAAAGTTAACTAATTTTTATAAAAATTAACTAAGTTTTATATAATTTAACTAGGTTTTATAAAATTTAGATAAATTTAGACAAATTAATTAAGTTTAATTAGAATTTAACCGAGTTAATGAGTTTTTAATAATTAAATAAGTTTATTATAAAAATTAACCATGTTTTATAAAAATTTAACTAAGTTAACTAAGTTTTATAAAATTATTTAAATTTAATAAAACTTTAACCAAGGATGTTCAATATAATTTAAATATGCAAAACAGTTTCGTAATCATTCGTTGATTATTAAATTTGTCTACAGGTAATTAGCTATTAGGAGTAAAGACCAGCTGCAGCAAAGAAGTGTGGGTAACAAGTAATAAACATGGCATTAATTGTTATATATACTATAACATTTTGTTAATACTTGTTGTGTAAACTTGTTTATGAATGGTTATGGATATTATATTTGATATGTGATTAATGTGTTTTTTCAGTTGTTTGAATATGATGATTATGTGATTGATTGATTGTTGGTTTGAATACGATGATTGTGTGATTGATTACTGGTTTTAATAAGACTATTATGTCGGCGATGGTTGGAAAAGATACAAGTCGTTAACAAGAAATGGTAGCATGTACAGTACGCTCAAAACAGTTAATAACTTTCAGTAGCGTTTAAAAAACGCTGTGGAAATAAATATAAACCGCCACAATACAACTTTCGTAGCGTTGATAAAACACTACCAAAACTTTTAGTAGCGTTTCGGTAAACACTACGATACGACATGTTACTAAAAGTATGAAACTTTTGTAGCGTTTCTAAAACCCTACAATAGATCGAGTTTTCGTACCGTTTTCTACAACGCTACAAAAAGTTTCAGACTTTTTGTCACATGTCTTATTGCAGCGTTTACCAAAACGCTACTAAAAGTTTTAGCAGCGTTTTTTCAACGCTACGAAAGACCTTTTCTGGTGTAGTGTTGGCACTAAAAGCCGATGAGTAGATCGATCCTCTATTTGTGAGATCTAGAACTGAAGTGTCTAGTCGAGGCTAGGAGCAACCAGTGCCTTGACTTACCTGGCTTTGTTTCTGGGCGAGAGATAGAGTAAGTCGAGAATATCGAAAACGTGACAAGTGTAGGAGATTTCATTTCCATAAATGATCTTTATAATTATGATGTTATGGAAAACATTCGCCTTTCTTGTAGACAATTGTTTTTGACCCATTTAAGTATGCTTTTGAAATATGAAATCCTCCCAAATGTTTTGTGAATATACTTATACCGATGAGATAAGTATATGGATATTTTCCAAGCATTGAAAGAGTATAAGATTTAGTTTACATACACGATCATTTTGTTATCCCTGATAGTTGATATCTTAATTATCGATTTCGATACCCTTCTTCCTTTTGTTTTTGTTTTGTCAATCTAAGACAATTTGTTGCTCATCTAGAGCATTGATATCCTTTATCGGAAATGACTAAATAAAGAGCGAGTGGGGGCCAAGCTATGTGGGGTTGCTCCCATTAGTGTATTTTCAAATCTACTCTAGATTGGTTACGGTTGTATGTGCACGAAGATGTGAAATACTCGGTAAGGTTGGTGGGGTCCATCTTGGAGGTTTTTGAGAGCCATCGTAGTTCTCAAGAATATTTTCTAGAGGTATACTTTCGATAAGGGGGGTGCACCCTCCTAGTCATTGTTGGAAACATTCCTTTTCCTTATTTTTGATTCAAGTCTTTCGATTGATTCTTTCATAATTGCATCGGGAAGCATCCTGCGCTCTTCGTGATGTTTAATTATTTGTGTCCATTCTTTTATGCTTGGATGTTGTCCTTGTGAGGGGAAGCCCGTTCTACGTTTTTGTGACGTGGTCACATCGGTTATTCTGTGTGTTCTATTTTTTTGGAGTTTACTCATACCGGACTTATTATCTGACCCGAATTGTTTGTTTTCCCTAAACTCTCAGGTTCTCATTTATATTTGAGTAGTCCAGAAATGATAGGTTTCTTTGGGCTCTTTTGAAGATGGTGGACGAGCAGGAGGCTCCTTATCTATCTAGCTATTTATTTCCGCTGTTATGAGATGTTGGATCTATGTATGTATATTTAAAGGCAGGTTGTTATAACTACCTAGACAAATAGTACTACTTTTGTTGTAACTCTGATAACTCCATGTTGGGGAGTAACCTAATGTACTGCCTTATTTTTATGTTATATATTTAACCGTTCTGTTGTGAGATTATTGTTCTTTTCTTATATTTTACCCCATGATGAATACCATGGATGTATTAAGTGTCGTTCTCAGGGGTCAGAAAGGTGAGTTATCACCATTGGTATCAAAGCTTCGGTTGAGCGAACACCTTAGCCTGATTGGGGTAGAACTCACTAGAGATAGGGTAAGTGATGCTCTAGAATGAGCTAATCTTGATAGAGCGTATTTGTAATTTTTATAATAATATTTATCCTCTAGAGTCTCGTTTTAGATCCTTTTGTGTTATTTCCTTAAACCATTTTAATCCCATTTTTGTATTCTAAAGATACCTGTTATTTATTCAGATAATAGAAAATGAATACAAGAAGAGGAGGAAGGAGAGGATCTGGAACTAGCACGGCTACCAATGGCAGGGTACCTAGAAATGCTACTATGTCAGCTGTAGATCCGATAGAGGAAACGGTAGTGCAAGTTCAAACACCTATGAACTTTGCGGCTTTGTATAAGAATTTTACCACTTTGGGTGAGAAACCATTCTATGGGACTGAAGATTATCTTGGAGTGAAGATGTGGTTTCGAACTTGTGAAAAAATATTTGGAGATCTTCGGTTGGAGGATGCGGAAAAACGCTTGTTGGCGTCACGACAACTTCAAAAGTCGGCGATGGATTGGTAGGATTTAAAAACAGCTAGTACTCCGGAGGAGGAGTTTTCTTGGGCCCAGTTTAAGGAAGTTTTTGAAGCACGGTTTATTCCAGAAGCCGGAAGAACTCTGTTATTTAGAAGTTTCATTGACTTAAAGCAGGGTGATATGACGGTTTCGTAGTATGACCATTAGTTCAATGCTTTGTCCCATTTTGGACTTGGATTGATAGATACACCGCTCAAGAGAAATGAAATGTTTATGAATGGAATGCGACCAGAGTCCCATCATGAAATGACCAATCATCTTATGGGTACGTTCATCGACATTATTAGCATGGCTTTGTGGTTTGAGTCTTGATATTAAGGAAGGAGTCCAGAAGGGTGTACTACCAGCAGTAAGTGTCAAGCCTTTATCAATTATACCAGTTGAAGGAAAGCCAAACTTCAAGCGTAAGTTTAAGGGAAAGAAGCAGGATGCAGGGAAGAAACCCGAAGATGGCGCTCCAGCATAGAAGAAGCAGACCAACTTGGCCAACATTGTTTGTTTCAAGTGCAATAAGGTGGGCCACTTTGCAAATCATTACCCAATTGCCACATGTTTTAATTGCGGCCAGCCAAGACATATGAAGAATGAGTGCCCTTTTCCTAAAAAGGGATCTCAAGGATAGACTTTTACCATTGAAGAGATACCATCCACTTCTTCAGATCAAAAAGGGAAGCGAGTGTTGTAAGGTACATTATCCATCTATGATATTCCTATAAGGGTGTTATTTGATACAGGAGCTTCTCATAGTTTTATTTCTTATAATCTAATGAATAGACTAAACCTTAAATATGTTATCATAAGTAACCTTCTTTGTGTGTCAAACCCAATTGGAGGTCCGACAAATCTTGACACTGTGTGTCTAAATATACCTATTTCTTGTCGAAATCATCTCCGGGTTTATGGGTTTTGGAGTGTTACTTGGAATGGATTGGTTATCTAAGTTAAAGCTATCTTGGATTGTGGTAGAAGGCTCATCAGAGTTAGTGATGCTGGAGATGTTGGTGTTGATATAAGTTATGAAGAGCCTAAGAAGTTAATGAGCAGTTTTCTCTATTCACTCGAAGTGGCTAAAGTGGAGCTGGGAGATGTGCCGGTTGTTCGAGATTTCATAGATGTTTTTGATGAGGTGCAAGATTTACCTCCTCACCTTGAAGTCGAGTTCCGTATTGATTTGGTTCCGAGAACCAGACCTATTGTACAACCCTTACGAAGGATGGCTCTGAAAGAGAAGAGGGAGTTAGAAAGGCAAACTTATGATTTGTTGCAGAAGGGCTTGATCTGACGTAGTACCTCGAGTTGGGGATTGCTAGTTGTCTTTTTTACAAAGGCGGACGGTTCTCTAAGGTTATGCGTAGACTATCGTGAGTTAAACAAAAGGACTATCAAGAATAAATATCCTTTGCCAAGGATCGATGATATGTTTGACCAACTCCATGGTGCTCGGATATTTTCTCAATTAGATCTTGCCGCTAGATTCCACCAATTAAGAGTGGCAGAGGAGAGTGTTCCCTTAACAGCTTTTGGGACTCTAGAAAATTTCTTCGAGTGGTTAGTTATGCCATTTGGATTGACTAACGCACTTGCTTATTTTGTGGACTTAATGAATCGAGTATTTCGAGATATTCTTAATAAATTTGTTCTCATCTTTATTGATGACATTCTTATCTATTCAAAGACAAAGGAGGAACACAAATATCATCTCCGTGTCGTACTCGATACCTTAAGAAGCCATGTGTTGAAGGCTAAGTTTTCCAAGTGCCATTTTTGGAAATCCGAAGTTAGGTTTATAGGGCATGTCATTTCGGGAGAAGGCATATCAGTGGACCCAGCTAAAGTTGTTGCGGCTCAAGACTGGAAGAAGCCCGAAAGTGTGGCGGAAGTTAGAAGTTTCTTGGGATTGGTTGGTTTTTATCGTATGTTTATCAAGGACTTCTCGAAGATTGCTTCTCATCTTACGAAGTTAACACAGAAAGATGTTAAGTTCGTTTGGACTTCTAAGTGTGATCAAGCATTCAATGAATTGAAAAAGAAGTTGACTCGCGCTCCTATTTTATCCATTCCAGATGGGAGCGAAGGTTTCACCGTGTATACAGATGCTTGTGGAACTGGATTTGGAGCAGTTCTGATGCAGCGTGTGAAAGTTATTGCCTATGCGAGTCGACAGCTAAAGTCGCATGAGAAAAATTACGCTACACAGGATTTGTAGATTTTGGTTGTTTTCCTCGCACTAAAGATGTGGAGGCATTATCTTTTGGGTGAAAGGTTCGAGTTATACATGGACCAAAAATCCTTAAAAACACCTTTTTACCTAGAAAAATTTGAATTCGAGGTAGTAGAGATGGCTGGAGTTTCTCGCTTCTTATAATCTAGAGGTTCTTTATACCCCTGGAAAAGCAAATGCCTTTACTAATACACTGAGTAGGAATGTAGCAATGTTTGAAAACCTTGAAGTTAAGCCAGTATTGTTAGAGAGAATTGCATCCAGTCAAGAGGAAGATCCTATTTTGGCTCGACTTAAGAAGGATGTTGAAGAAGGTGTTGTTTCTAGCTTTGAGATTGATCTCCGAGGCATATTGAAAATGAATAAGGGTATTTATGTTCCAAACTTTGATGGACTTAGGCAAGAAGTGTTAGCCAGATGCCACCATTCAAAGTTATCTTTTCATCCAGGAGTAACCAAGATGTTCAAAGGTATGAAGAGGGTATTCTGGTGGAAGGGGATGAAGCGAGATATTTCAATCTTTGTTAGTCGTTGTGCAAACTGCCAACAGATTAAGAGTGACCAGCAGAAGATAGCTGGACAGCTTCAGCCACTTGAGATCCCAAAGTGGAAGTGGGAGCAGATCTCTATGGACTTTATTGATGGGCGTACTAGGTCAAGAAGAGGTAACGATGCATTTGGGTTATAATCGATCGACTGACCAAGAGTGCCCATTTCATTCCTGTTAAGCTGACTAGGATTACTACAAGTCTGGCGAGTTTGTATGTGAAGGAGATTGTGAGACTCCATGGGGTTCCTCATAGTATTGTAAGTGACCGAGACCCGATATTCACTAGTAGGTTCTAGGAAGGACTGTAGACTGCTTTAGGGACTGAGCTAAGTATAAGTACAGCTTACCATCCCCAAACAGATGGGCAGACAGAGAGAGTAAACCGAATCTTGGAAGATTTGTTGTGAGCATGCATTCTAGACTTTTGGGGTTCTTGGGAAGATCATTTACCCTTAGTCGAATTCACTTACAACAATAACTATCAAGCAAGCATTGGTATGGCCCATTTCGAAGCTCTTTTTGGCCGTCCATGTCGTTCTCCTTCGTGTTGGGTTGAATTTGGAGACAGACTTGTTCTTGGACCCGACATAATATTAGAAGCCAATGAGAAGGTAGCTGATATTAGAAGAAAGATGAAGGAAGCGCAAGATCGGCAAAAGTGTTATGCAAATCAAAGGCATAGGGATCTAGAGTTCTTAGTTGGGGACTTGGTATTTGTAAAAGTCTCTCCTTTGAGAAGTGTCATGAGGTTTGGGAAGATAGAGAAGTTAGCCCCTCGATATATTGGCCCTTTTCCCATACTGGACCGGATTGGTAAACTTGCATATAAAGTGTAGTTACTAGATCTACTATTAGATGTGCACAATGTATTTCATGTATCTCATTTACATAAGTATGTACACGACCCTTCGATGATAGTAGAACTGGGACAACAAGTTGATTTGGAGGTTCAGCCTAACCTAACCATTCTTAGGTGGCCAATTCGTATTGTCACTCGAGATATAAAGCGATTAAGGAAGAAGGTTGTGAATCTTGTTAAGGTTTAGTGGAGTGGAGATGTTAGAGATTGTACTTAGGAAACTGAGGACTATATTAGGGATTCTTATCCTGAGTTGATGTAGTTTTTGTTTGTATTTGTTGTTTCTTTTTACCGTACTCACCAGTTGTGTTGAGGTCACTTTCCTTGTATATTTGTGTGGAACATATGATATCATTTGGGTTTCTTTGATATCTTGAGTTTATTTGATTAATTTCGAGGATGAAATTTCCTTTAAGGAGGGGAGGATGAAACGACCAATAATTTAATCACTTTGACCTTGAATAGTTAATATGTTTTTAAATGATTAAATAATGGATTTTATATCTAAAGTAAAATTTAGGATAAAACGTCTCGAATGGATTTTTAAAACTGATGTAAAATGTTAGTTTAAAGACGGTTCGAGTATAAGGCGGTTATGGGTACCGATTTATTTAAGAATAAGTTTGCCTAATAAACCAAATGAGAATGATTGCTTAAGAAAAGAATTTGCCTAATAAAACAGAGTAGTATAATTACTTGCTTACTAAAACAACAAAGAATTATTAACCTTGCCTAATAATACAGAATAGTATAATTACTTGCCTAATAAAACAAGAAAGAATTATTAACCTTGCCAAATAAAACAGAATAGTATAATTACTTGCGTAATAAAACAAAATAGCATAATGATTATTATATTCAACACGGATGGTTGCCATTGGACCAAAATCTGATCGAATCAGGTTAGGCCATAGTTGATACAGAGGATTCCTATTGGACCAAAATGTGGTCGAATCAAATTAAGATATAAGGATGTTTTCTATTGGGCCAAAATGTGGTCGAACCAAATTAAGATATAAGGATTTTTTCTATTGGGCCAAAATGTGGTCGAATCAAATTAGGCCATAAGGCTGGTTTCTATTCGACCAAAATCTGGTCGAATCCGGTTAGGCTATAGGAAATTACTAAAGTACCCTTCTCTTCACCTATAAATAGCCAAGACCATATCTCATTTTAATTCATTCACAACTAAAGAAAAGAACTAAATTTCATAATCAAAGGCGAAGTATTCCAAGTCTCCAGCAAAGCAAATAGGATGTGAGTATATTCCTTGTTTTCATAGTTTAGAGGGTATAACTTATACCGTCAATATAATTTAATTATTTTACAGTGAGTTTAATCTTAATCTCTTTCCTTTGGATCATTCACATTTTAATAAATGTTGTGTTAACTATTGATTGTAAATCGTTAATAATAATGGGTCCGTTATTATTCTTGTTTTTATTCTTGTTTGGTTGTTTGATTTGTGCTCGGCCAGTTTATGAGCAATAACCTAGACATTTAGTTAAAGGAAACTTACACCACCTTTTAACTAAGGATTGACATTTATTGACTTTTTGGTTAAAAGGAAATAACAACCCTTTTAGCTACCTCATTTGATTAAGAGGGAGCTTCAACCCGCTTGGTCGTATTCTCCTTTAAAGATGATGGGTTTAAGTTATGATTTGAATGGAAGTTTTAAATCTTGGTTTAAAGTATTTTAAAGGAGCTTCGAAACTTATATAATGATTTAATGGGTTATTTATGGAAAGTAAGTAATCCTATACTTGGCACTAAAAGCCGATGAGTAGATTGATCCTCTATCTGTGAGATCTAGAACCGAAGTGTCTAGGCAAGGCTGAGAGCAACCAGTGCCCTAACTTACTTGGCTTTGTTTTTAGGTGAGGGATAGATTAAGTTGACAATATCAGAAACGTGAAAAGTGTAGGAGATGTGATTTCCATAAATGATCTTTATAATTATGATGGTATGTAAAACATTCGCCTTTCTTGTAGACAGTTGTTTTTGAGCCATTTAATTATGCTATTGGAATATGAAATCCTCCCAAATGTTTTGTGAATATACTTATACCGATGAGATAAGTATATGGATATTTTCCAAGCATTGAAAGGGTATAAGATTTAATTTCCATACACGATCATTTTGTTATCCCCAATAGTTGATATCTTAACTATTAATTTCGATACCCTTCTTCCTTTTGTTTTTGTTTCGTCAATCTAAGACGATTCGTTGCCCATTTAGAGCATTGATATCCTTTATTGGGAATGACTAAATAAGGAGTGATTGTGGGCCAAGCTATGTGGGGTTGCTCCCATTAGGGTATTTTCACATCTACTCCAGATTGGTTTCGGTTGTATGCGCACAAAGATGTGAAATACTCGGATACTCGGTAAGGTTGGCGGGGTCCGGCTTGGAGGTTTCCGAGAGCTATCGTAGTTCTCAAGTATATTTTCCATAGGTATACTTTCGATAAGGGAGGCGCACCCTCCTAGTGATTGTTGGAAAAATCCCGTTCCCTTATTTTTGATTCAAATCTTTGGATTGATTCTTTCTTAATTGCATTGGAAGCGTCTTGCGCACTTCGCGATGTTTAATTATTTGTGTCCATTCTTTTATGCTTGGATGTTGTCCTTGTGAGGGGAAACTCGTTCTGCGTTTTTGCGACATGGTCTCACCGGTTATTCTGTGTGTTCTATTTTTTATTTGGAGTTTACTCATACTGGACTATTGTCTTAACCGAATTGTTTGTTTTCCCTAAACTCTCGGGTACTCATTTATATTTGAGTAGTTCAGAAATGACAGGTTTCTTTGGGCTCTTTTGAAGATGGTGGACGAGCAGGAGGTTCCTTATCTATCTAGATATTTACTTCCGCTGTTATGAGATGTTGGCTCTATGCATGTATATTTAAAGGCACGTTGTTATAATTACCTAAACTGATAGTAGTACTTTTGTTGTAACTCTGATAACTCCATGTTGGGGAGTAACCTTATGTACTGTCTTATTTTTATGTTATATATTTAGCCGTTCCGTTGTGAGATTATTGTTTTGTGCTTATATTTTACCCCATGACAACTCGTCTTTCAGCAACTTAGGAAACGACACATGAATACCACGGATGTATTAAGTGTCGTTCTCAGGGGTCAGTAAGGTGGGTCGTCACAAGAGCTATGGCATGAGGTTGGTAAACAAAGTTAACTACTTTGTGTAATTGCGACGGTTATGAGATCCGGTTGGAATCGAAGTTTCTTTTCGAAGTTTAAAGTTTTGAAATTGATTAAAGTTTGTAACTTTAGTTTTACAGCTTTTTTATAAAAGGAACTTTCTAAAAAGTTTGTTTCAAATCATGAAAAAGTAAGGGTTTGTGAAGTGGTTCGCTAAGAATAAATTAGAACGAACTGCACCCATAGCGATAGCCGCTATGGATGTAGTTCAGTAAAGGTTCGAATTTCTATTTCAATTTTTTTATTTTGAGTAATATTAAAAAGTAATTAAGTTGTAATATAATTAATTAGCTAATTATAAGGTAATTAGCACCTAATTGGTAATTAAGAAGGTGATTAGAGGTTAATCATCACTTAAGTTAAGTTAATGACTGTTAATTGATTTATAAAGTTTTAATTAGTGATTAATGGGGTTAAAAAGTAATTAAGTGATTAATAATTATTTAATTATGATTAATGGTTAATTAATTAATTATTTAATTAATGGGTTATTTAATTAATTAGGGTTTAACTCATAAAAAATTTGGTTTAACCTTAACCAAGTTGCATTATGAAGTTAATTAGTACTTAATCAAGTTCATTAAGCCTAATTAGAGTTTAATTATGATTTAATCTTGATTTAAATTGGATTAATTAAGATTTAGTTAGGGTTTAAGCTAATTAAATATAGTTTTAACTTTTCAAAGGTGATTTTAAACTAAACGGAATGTGTTTTAATAAATTTTCTTTTTCAAAGTAAATCGATTCCATATCAAATGATCTCTTGTCCAGACCTTTAAGTAACCCATATGATTAGGAGAATTAAATGACATCCACTAGCAGAATAAAACACCATTCTACAATAGTGTAAGTGATTTGATTGTGTGGACATGTGTTAAGCAGAATAAATCCCTATTCTGCTATAAATTGATTGAATTGTTTGGACATCTATTTAGCAAGATAAATCACCATCCTGTTGTTATGTTATTTGGACTTGTATATGCCAACTGGTTATATGGACGTGTTATTCCTTGATTGAATATGAACTATATTTACATATATGGTAGCTTATGTAAATAATTGTTAAGTGACTTAGGAATCGAATTGAAATTGAATGGTAACTTAAACTAGTACCATTGGGATTGCTAAGCCTCCTTTTGAATTTGTAAAGTGTGTTTTGAATTAACTTAAATTCTTTAATCAATTTCGAGTTTAAAGTTTATAAATGATTTCCAAGTTATGATATCATGTTGTAAAATTATTTATAAGTAATAACTTGTTTATAAAAGGGGTTTTTACTGAAGGGTTACTTTAAATGTTTTACAAATGATATTTATAAAGGAGTATAGAAAGGTTTATTGTGACGACCGCCCATGACCCCTGCACTGAACAAGGAAATAGTGCGCTGGAAAGTGTGCCAGGCAGCCATGGACGATTGCCAAGGTTAAATTAAAGCAGCAGAATCTATCGTATTACTCACAGCGCATGGATAAAATACAATAGAGAATATATATAGTGAAGCATCTCAAAATAGAATCTCATCAATTAAGCTTCATAATAGTTGAATACAAACATCTGAATAGTCAATACATCAAGCCTCACTACATATCACTCAGAGAATTATACAAAGCAGCGGAACATCCAGTACATATAGTAAGAAAATAATATGCAAGCCTCCAGCTCGTCTTCATCATCAGCATCGTTGGAAACTAAGAACAGCACCTGTCACCTGCTACCTAGTCTGCCCATCCCAAACTGGATGAACAGCCCAAGGCAATAAGAGTTAAACATAAAGCCTTGAGTCAGACAACAGTCTTAGTGAGCGGTAAATTAACTAACAACATACCAAAAGAGCATAAAGGAAAAAGGAATAGGAATCCAACCCTCCCACTCCACCTCTTTCTACAGTGATAGCCCCCAGACACACTAAGCAGAAGTAAACATAGCAAAGCAGACATTTAAAGTAAAGCAATTATCACTCGAGTCAAGGTCAACATTTTCCAAGTACAAACCCCCAAGGCCTAATCCAAGATCAGATAAGCACCCAGAAAACATTGCTCTTGAGACCGAATGACGATACAACCAAACATTCATGACTCTGGCTATCACTGTTATCTTTGCTTCGATACCACCATTAATTGAATGACCGGCACATTCTTTCAGCCGTCCGTCAAGGGCTAATGGTCACCCCAGTTCTAGACATAACTCCGCACGTCGTCGCAGCCCGTGCCTAGGACTATCGAATCTGCCCAGAGTACTCGACTACCAACTGTAGCCTTTTGGGACTATCAAATCTGCCCAGCGTACTCTTGCTTTGAGTCTGCTAGAACCTTCAACAATGATGAAATCTCAGCCTTCTAGTCATCCTCCTCGACGACTATTTCCATACTAGCTCAAGCGCCTCTCGAGCAAACCATTATCCTCAAACCCGAACCATTTCACTGAGTTATCTACATGCTTGGAATGATCCCGTCTGGATTAAACCAAGGCTGTCTCACATCATGCCTCGCTTCATCTCATCAAATCTGTCCATATGAACTTCATCATCCGCCACATATGCCACGAGCAGCTTTTCCAATTCAAGAGTCTTTCCCTTAGCTTTTGAATCATCTTCGACCATCTTGTCCAAATCAAGTCATCAATCAACTAATTTATAACAATCAATCAAGTCAACCATTAATCCAAGTAATCAAGCATTCAAACATGATCTAATAAACAATTATAACAATAATGTCAATCTTGTAAATAAAGAGTCCAAATCTAACAAGCATGAATTATGAGCACTATCTCTACAACTTGATGAATGAACTTACATAGGTTAACATGTAGTAAAATGGATGTCAAATCATCATGAACAATAGATCTATACTTAAGTTTAAGAAAATGCATGGAAATCACTATTTTAACACCAAATCAAGCCAACAATCCGATATACTCCTTTGGATCCGTGTGAGAGATAACCACCACTCACCGAATCACCTAAACACTTCAAAAGCAACACACTTCAGATCTGGACAGCGAAGGATCTAACTTGATTCTCCAAAATTCCGCTTCAAATGATGAAATCTCTCTTCGATGGATGTAGATCTTCAATCTAAGCTCTTGGATCTTCGATTTGGATGGAAGGAAGCACAAGATTAAAGTGGAGAAAAGAAGTGAAGAAGTGTAGAACTTGATCTCTCAAAATAGCAGCACTTCGTCGCTTCAAAATCCGAATCCCAAAAAGTGAGGCGAGGACGTGTATTTATAGGCTGAATCCTTAGGTCGTCTGCTCCTTAAGTCGTCCACGACTTATGAAAACCCACGACCTACGACTCATAAAAACTTACGACCTAAAACCCCACGACTTAAGACCTACGACTTAACACTCACGAGCCTATGCGCATCTACGACCTAACGGTTCAACAACCTAAGCCATAACACACGTGCACGACTTACGACCTAACAGAGATGCGACTTAACGACTTAGCAACTCAACACATCCTACGACTTAACAGAATAAGTCCTCACGCGACTTAACAGCTCACGACCTAACACCTTTAGGTCGTCTAACGACCTAACTACACCCAGCATACTAACATAGGTCGTCTACGACTTAACTACACACACAGGGTCTTACGATCTAAACTTCAACGACTTAACTCCTCAACTCGTCCACGACTTAACTACACACATAGGGTCTTACGACCTAAACTTCAACGACTTAACTCCTATATTCCTTAAGTCGTTAACCCGCTTAACCCCCTTAGGTCGTTAACTCCCCTAAGCCGCTAACTCTTAAGTCGCTGCTTCCCTTAAGTTGCCAATTCCTTATGTCGGTCAATACCTTAAGTCGCCAACTACTACCACCAACTTCCTTAGGTCGCCAACTCCCTTAAGTCGCTCCACGACCTATCCTTCTTCACGACCTAAGTCCCAACACGACCTAACTACCACACGACTTAAGCTTCGAACGACTTAACAATACTATCGATCTAATGACAACAGTTTTACGATGTTTCGATCCGTAAAAATACGGGTCGTTACATTTATATAAAGAGTTTTAAAAATAGGAAAATTGTTTTTGAGATTTGGAAAGAGGTTTATAAATTAACTTCAAGGTTTATAAAAGTGGGTTACAACTTTATTTTGAAAGTTATAAGTTAATTGAAATATGAGATGAGCTTTTAAAAAGGGAATTTTGATAAAGGATAAGCATAATGTTTTATTTGGAAGAAATGTTAGGTTATTTAATATGGGATTTGGAAAGAAGAAAACTTTGAAAAGTTTGTAAATATACCTATGCTAATAAGATAAGTATATGATTTGTTTCAAGGCATGAAAAGTAAAATGTTTTGGTAATATACTTGTAACATTAAGATAAGCATATAATGTCTCCTAAGTATAAAAGGAAATGTAAGGGTTTGGGAATAGTGTTTTGAAAAGATCTTGTGATCAGGTTTTATAAAGTGGTTTTATTAACTAAAGAGAATTAATAAAGGCTTAGTGGATCCCATATGGAAATTAAACCATGATTGGATGTTTGTTTATTTGATAGTTAAATAACTAACTACTAGATCTGGACAAAACATAACTTTGGAAATATCTAGGAGAAACACGAGAATTATATGGTACAGTTACCGTCGAAGGTGCTATACTGTACGTATAAACTTGTTCCGTTCTTCTAGGACGAATGATAAGGAAATCCATCCACAAACGGTTAGGAGGTGAACTCTGCTTTTGTCATTGTCCGTTTATTTCCTAAAGAACCGAGGTTGAGTTTATCGGAAATAACGAAAGTTGTTTCGAAGATACCGAGATCAGATATGTTATCCGAAAACAACTTTGATCCAACTCAAGCGTTTCAGAATGAAGACATCTTGAAGCATGGGATCGAAGACGGAGCCATTGAAATGCAAGGGCTGCTTATTACTAATCCTGAGGGTGGTTCCAAAATGGATGTAGCAGAAGTAGTGCCTTCGGTTTGTCCTTATCCTGGACAACTTGTATGGATGAATGTTGGAACTGCATTGCAGCCTGGAGGGTAGTGTTAGCATTCCAAGATGGATTGCTATTTGGAAAGGTAACGCGTATCCTCAAGCCTCACAAATGGGAGGAATGGTAAAAATAGGGCATGCAGTAGAGCTATGTGGTTAGCTACCACTAGGAGCGGTCACCCCATTCTAGATGTCCCTTTAAGAGTTGGTTTGCGTGCAAACACCGTGGCAGTATAAGGCCTCGGTGTCAAGGGGGTAAGGTAATCTGGTCTGCCATGTTAAAGGAGCAGCCGGCTCTATGATAACATCAGTGCATTTTCTAGAGGTGTATCATCGGAAAGTAGTCCTTTAACTTGCCATTGTTGGGATCTGTAACGACTCGGATTTTGCCCGTTCGAAAATCGACATCCATACTTTACATCGTACTCGAATGCCATAGATTCGACCGTTCAAATCCGATTCGCCGGAGCTTATAACACACTTAAGTAAATAACAACACAGCAGAATAAAGAAATCAATGATATCATATACAATCCCAATGAATACAATATCCAGAATGATATACAACAATGATATCAATATGATACAACAATATCAGAGATATGATACAATGACAATAGCAGCGGAAAGAAAAGATAACATCAGCAGCGGATAGAAAATCTCCAATAGAATGCTCTAATCCATAGCTAGCTCCAGCTAATCCACTCAACCTGAATATCTGAGAAAACCCAACTCTAGACTGCTCGTGTGGAAAATAGT
Source organism: Allium fistulosum (assembly GCA_030737815.1). Taxonomy (NCBI): domain Eukaryota; kingdom Viridiplantae; phylum Streptophyta; class Magnoliopsida; order Asparagales; family Amaryllidaceae; genus Allium; species Allium fistulosum. The sequence goes on from CM060904.1 coordinate 1,222,540,047, forward strand.
GGGCACCCAGAGTTTAGGAAGGGAACAATAAACTCCGGATCAGTCATGGGACTGGTGTGAGCAACAAAAACAGTTTATCTTTGAAACAAGCAACAAAGGCTTTTAAACATTTAAATCCGCAATGCTTTTCGAAAATGAAACTACCATAAGGCCTCCCACCACACACACAATGCAATCGCAGAATTGGAGGAGATTTCTCCTTATGATAGTCAAACATGCTTACTACGCAAAGGAAAAACTCTTTTGATATTATTACTAGTGCATAGTGTGAAAACATTTCGAAAATACAATATTAATCTTAGCCAGCATACAACATTTCATCATATGCCTACTATAGCTACCATGTTCAATAACAGGTTACCACCACATTCCATAGCAGGTAATACAACTAAAACCGTACAGGGTTCGTATTGTTTCTTTGGATTTCCAACAAATGATCAGGCTAAGGAACTTCCTTACCGAAATAGAAACGCCTCTGGAAAGACGCCCCGAGAACCTAACCGGATCTCTGCAAACAAAAGGCCGACGCTACCTCACGCTTTAACCAAGCTGTAACTAGGTAACTAACACACGAGTCATGTCATCCCCCGGTCGTCACCGACCTTTATCTGAGGTACCTCGATCATAAAGCAACAACCACAAAGTATAATAACCGTGCAGCATCCACATAGGTAAAATATCTGGGCTCCATACAATGATATCACCTTTTATCCAGAAGGAAATGACATACCCTAGTGGCGCTACCCCTACAAACCTTTGTCGCAACATTCCTGTTTCGACCATTACCGGGTTGTGAGGCTCGACGAAGTCTCGTCAACAAAGCAACGCTTTTTCACAAAGCCACGCTTCGATCAACAAATGATCAGCAGCACTTCGTATGCCACATTACCAAATTGGGAATGTATCACTAGTAACCATCAACTACATAACCTCTGAGCTCGTACGTCTCAGAGAAGGGTGTTAAGCTAAGAGAATAAATTCTCCGCCACCAACAGAAATGTATTTGATAGAAACCAGCTTTACATCTCAAAGTGTAACGTCAGACAGACATCCATACAAGTCTGTTCCGGGTTCGAACAGAACCGAAGGCACTTCCAAAGAAGCCCTTGCAAATCCGGATAATTTCTAATCACGTCCGAACTTCCCATCACAAAGGGTGATAAAATCTCTATACCGGGGACCAGTCGGTGCAGAGACATTCGACGAGTTGTCCTTTCATTTTCGAAAATATCCGGTCTTCAAATGCTATCCATATACGTCGTATCACTATTCGGAATGGGTTATATGACACAAAGGTCCTCTCCCGGCTAAACCGAATAACGAGCGCAATTAAAAATCATATGGATATTGGGGTCTCAATTAAATCACAGATTAAAGCCCAAAACTTTTCATTCGAATGGTAAAACAAATTACCATTTCCTATCTTTTAAACAAAAAGATTCATTTCAAAAACCTTCACTGGTTTAAACAATTTCCACACTTTTAATCTTTTAAACAAAAGATTTAATTCACAAAGTTAACCCCGTTCACAAAGATTCATTTATGGATTTTAAAACAATTTCCATTTCAATTGAATTAACTCGTTAAATCTTTAAATCAAGATTTAACTTATAGCTTTCAAAACTCATTCCAAAGATTCATTCATAGTCTTCCAAAACAATTCCATTTCAAGTTAGATTAACTCATCCGGTCTTTGAAATCAAAGACTCATTTCATAGTTTTCAAAACATTTCAATTCCATTTCGAACTTGAAACCATTCAACACAATTTGGAAATTCATTACTTTTGTGAAAGCTTTTACTATTTGAAAACAAATAATTTCGTTTCAAAAAAATCCAGTTATATTTACACGAGTTAAAACCCTTGAATTAAATTCAAATTCCCAAATCAATATCTTTAAAATGGTTTAACCCATATATAACTTGTACAACATCTTTAATCCCTAGTTTCAAATCATAGAATTCAATTTCAAACTTGAATTCAAATTTAAATCAAATTATTTAAATTTCAAAACTCGATTAAGTTATTCGAAATAACTTTTATCTTTGAAATTCCATTTCAAAAGCTTTTCACTTTAAACCCAAATTTCCAATTTCAAAATCAATTGAAATTAAAATTTCAATTTCAAAAACATTAATTTTAAATCATCTGTGATTTAACCGATTTCCACGTGAAATCCATATTTGTGTGTGTAAAAGTGTGGTCTAGGGGTTTCACACAATAGTGCAACATCAATCATCACAGATATATCGATAAGCGGTATAATCGATAACGTTTATCTTCATTCACAGATTCATAGATAAAATAAATTTATCAGTCACAAAGATTCACTATTATAATTCGATGTGGGTTTCGGATAACCAACTGGAATCCGACTCCCTGTCGCATCGAAATTCAAGTGTCGTTTTACGGGTCAAGGGTTGCATATTCATATAACAATATATACATCACAGATATAGAAATTTCAGATCACAACATAAATCGGGATGTATCACAAAGCATCATATATCAGGGATATCAAACAATTGAACATTCAATAGAATACAAATATTCATAAGTAAGATCAATTTAATCAGCTGATAAATTTTTAAACCAGATTAATTACATATGAATAAATTACTAATCCTGGTTAATTATTCATTTTAATTAATTTAATAATCACAAGTCATTAATCTTCATTTATTCATTTTTAAAATACATTAATTATTTGACCTACAAATTTAAGTTTTACCAACTTATTTACTTCTATTCAAAAATTTCCTATAAAGAATTTTCTCAAAACCAAGTTAAACATTTGTTTGAAACAATTTACCTTTTTAAAACTATTTTATTTAAACTTATTTTTAAAACATTCCTATTTAAAAACTGATTTGAATTTCCAGATTTGAATTCAAAGCAACTTGAACCCATCCATCTGTTTTTGATGTTAAATCTTTGGTTTTAACTTTGTTATAAATTTAAAGTGAAGCTTCAGGAAATTGAACAGGTCCTGGAACCTATAGCTGAGCAATTTGCTCGAGCCTTCCCACACTTGCTTCGAGTCACGCCCCAGTAGACTCCGAGCAAAACATGATTTTACCCGAGTAAAACTCGAGTTCAAAAAAAACCCCAAACTTCACTAGAATCAACAAAGTGTACCGTGCATGTGCACGGGGACTTCGATCACCTCCGACCAACTCCGATGGTCTTCCCACATCTGCAACCACCTCTACATCAAACCCCGATCCTCAGAAACCCACGTCAACTCGGGAATTGAAATCGAAACAAAAATTTGAACCTGGAACAACAGTAGGCGCATCCCCTCACAAACCTGGAACGCCTTCGCCTCCGATCCTCTGACCACCGGGCGATCTGAAATCACGGCCACACCATCGCCGACACTTCCTCTACCCTCTCCCAGTACCTCGTCGCACTCGATCGACTAGATAATGTGTGCCGATCAGAATATGTAGCCTAGTTAAACTAGGTTTAGAAACTTCCCAGCTCAACCGCCATCGCCACTGCCATTTACATGCCCATCCACCATTTTTACTCCACTCACCGGTCATCCTACTATCACCAGAAGAAACCCCGACCTTCCCCTTCAAGCGTATTGGCCGAGACAACCCAAACTTCCCAAAATGATCAACCCAGAATTGCCAATTCATACCATTACTAAAAAATATGATTTGAGCTTTAAAAATCCTATTTTTGATTTAGAAATTTGTTTGTAAACCTGAATCGACAATCCACGATGTTTGAATTTTGACTTATATCAAGTTCATATTGTGTTTTTGTATTTCCAGAACAATACTACTTTGTTTTTAACTCAAACAAGTTTTTTTTTAAATTAAACTCTATGGTCTAACTAACTAACATGTTTCATTTAATATTTAAATCCAAATATAGACTGAATCAAGAGGTATTGATTTTCAAATAAGTCTTTAGCTTGAAATTTTGGGCAACAGAGATGTTACAGGCAATGCAAATACACCTACATACTCATTCACATATATACAGAGAGATTGCCAAACATATATATATATATATATATATACAGGAAGCACATACTTTCCAGACCACTACATAAACAAGTGTCCACTCAAAGATTTTAAAAGTGTAAGGTTACTCACCTAGAACAAGAAGAAAGAACAGAACTTTATGTTTTGAACAGACAATGACATTGCAAGCTGAAGACTTCCTCTTTGATTCTTGATGGTTGAGTTGAATGATTGTTTAAGTTAAAGTGATATTATACTTTGGTTTTCTCAGTTGAAATGGTGAACGAAGTAAAATAAATTGAGGAGTTTGATAAAAGAATGAGTTTGCTGGTCATAATATTTGGTACAAGGTGGTGAGATTCCTTTGTACAAAGTAATATTATTTGTTTATATAAAGTAGGATCAGAGATTTTCTTTTGCTTTAAAAATGGTGGCTGATGGAGAAACAAGTTGTGTACTAAGGTGAAGGCATTTAATGAAATGGTCCTTTGTGTTTCATTTGCAAGCTATTACTTTAACTCGGCTGTACAAACTCATTTTTATTTTTCTTCATTTGTACAAGGCATAAGCATGATCTGGTGGCTTCATTAATCAGCTTGTACGATGTAATAATTTTTCTTTCTTTAACTTTGTTCTGGTTTTACTCGGCTGTAGAGATAATTGTGTAGTGTACTAAAGAAGATACTAATAAATGTATGTCTTCAAATTTGTTTACAAGCTCTTGTTACTTTGCCTTGATTAAATTTTGTTTATTTACTTACTTTTGTCTTCATACTTATATTTTGTTTACAATGTTGTTTTAGTTGTTATCAACTTAACTTATGTATTTAGTTCTTCCTATACAAGCTTGCTTTTACTTTATCTCATTACTTTAAACTAAAATTAACTTCTATTTTAATATGTTGTTGGAATTCGTCTAATTGTGTTTACTTTGTAATAAGTAAATTTCTATTTTTTTTATAACTCAAATCATTATTAACCTTGTAAATCCAAATTACTTATATTTTTAAGCCATTTATTTACAATTTAAAATTCAAGTCAAATATATATCTATATATTTATTATTTTCAAATTCACTCATATACATATATATACAATATTTAAAAGTTTAAATGATTTATACCAAATTTATTTGGATTTGGGGAAACTCGCATCACTCCATCGATTTATTTCACAAACTTTATTCAAAAATACAATTAATTATTAATTTAAATATATAGAAAATTTGGGGTCGTTACAGACTTCCCCCCTTAAAAGAATTTCGTCCCCGAAATTTGCCAAGGAGACACAAAGATGGATGAAGAATATTTCATCAAATCAAATTAAATATCTATTCTGCATTTGGCTTACCAAATCAGAATATCGATAACATATACAAGAACGAATTTGTTTAACACTTCAGAAGACACTCGGGTTATCCAGATCTACGAAATATGCAGTGGCATTGGTTAGTTCGAAATGATAACTAACCATTCGTAGAATATATCCGGACCCAAAGAATAGATAGATATATGGATACAATTTCAAAATTTTTAGTTTAGAAACTAAATTATACCTATCAACCATAGCAAACAAAGCAACCAATTCATCCAAACAAACAATTTTGGCCTCTCTGGAGTTTATGTCCCATTCAAATATATCGAATTTTCTTCCTGAATCCACCAGAAATTATTGAAGAATTGAGAGGAGATAACGAACAAAATAGATTGATAGAGAAAGAATTATTTCCTTGTTGTTACAGAGTATCGACCATTTATAGTCGTATTCCCCTGTCCCCTATCTCATCCTCTTCTCGCACTCATACTCACTATCAGTAGATAGCAAGATAATTTACTGAGGCATTCGGACGGATATCTTAGAGATTACTCATTCTAGAGTCTACTTCACTCTATCTCTAATGAGCTACTTAATGTGTTATACTCCTGAGCTAAAGTTCAACCTTAGCTCTGATACCACTTGTAACGACTCGGATTTTGCCCGTTCGAAAATCGACATCCATACTTTACATCGTACTCGAATGCCATAGATTCGACCGTTCAAATCCGATTCGCCGGAGCTTATAACACACTTAAGTAAATAACAACACAGCGGAATAAAGAAATCAATGATATCATATACAACCCCAATGAATACAATATCCAGAATGATATACACCAATGATATCAATATGATACAACAATATCAGAGATATGATACAATGACAATAGCAGCGGAAAGAAAAGATAACATCAGCAGCGGATAGAAAATCTCCAATAGAATGCTCTAATCCATAGCTAGCTCCAGCTAATCCACTCAACCTGAATATCTGAGAAAACCCAACTCTAGACTGCCCGTGTGGAAAATAGTGGGCACCCAGAGTTTAGGAAGGGAACAATAAACTCCGGATCAGTCATGGGACTGGTGTGAGCAACAAAAACAGTTTATCTTTGAAACAAGCAACAAAGGCTTTTAAACATTTAAATCCGCAATGCTTTTCGAAAATGAAACTACCATAAGGCCTCCCACCACACACACAATGCAATCGCAGAATTGGAGGAGATTTCTCCTTATGATAGTCAAACATGCTTACTACGCAAAGGAAAAACTCTTTTGATATTATTACTAGTGCATAGTGTGAAAACATTTCGAAAATACAATATTAATCTTAGCCAGCATACAACATTTCATCATATGCCTACTATAGCTACCATGTTCAATAACAGGTTACCGCCACATTCCATAGCAGGTAATACAACTAAAACCGTACAGGGTTCGTATTGTTTCTTTGGATTTCCAACAAATGATCAGGCTAAGGAACTTCCTTACCGAAATAGAAACGCCTCTGGAAAGACGCCCCGAGAACCTAACCGGATCTCTGCAAACAAAAGGCCGACGCTACCTCACGCTTTAACCAAGCTGTAACTAGGTAACTAACACACGAGTCATGTCATCCCCCGGTCGTCACCGACCTTTATTCGAGGTACCTCGATCATAAAGCAACAACCACAAAGTATAATAACCGTGCAGCATCCACATAGGTAAAATATCTGGGCTCCATACCATGATATCACCTTTTATCCAGAAGGAAATGACATACCCTAGGGGCGCTACCCCTACAAACCTTTGTCGCAACATTCCTGTTTCGACCATTACCGGGTTGTGAGGCTCGACGAAGTCTCGTCAACAAAGCAACGCTTTTTCACAAAGCCACGCTTCGATCAACAAATGATCAGCAGCACTTCGTATGCCACATTACCAAATTGGGAATGTATCACTAGTAACCATCAACTACATAACCTCTGAGCTCGTACGTCTCAGAGAAGGGTGTTAAGCTAAGAGAATAAATTCTCCGCCACCAACAGAAATGTATTTGATAGAAACCAGCTTTACATCTCAAAGTGTAACGTCAGACACACATCCATACAAGTCTGTTCCGGGTTCGAACAGAACCGAAGGCACTTCCAAAGAAGCCCTTGCAAATCCGGATAATTTCTAATCAAGTCCGAACTTCCCATCACAAAGGGTGATAAAATCTCTATACCGGGGACCAGTCGGTGCAGAGACATTCGACGAGTTGTCCTTTCATTTTCGAAAATATCCGGTCTTCAAATGCTATCCATATACGTCGTATCACTATTCGGAATGGGTTATATGACACAAAGGTCCTCTCCCGGCTAAACCGAATAACGAGCGCAATTAAAAATCATATGGATATTGGGGTCTCAATTAAATCACAGATTAAAGCCCAAAACTTTTCATTCGAATGGTAAAACAAATTACCATTTCCTATCTTTTAAACAAAAAGATTCATTTCAAAAACCTTCACTGGTTTAAACAATTTCCACACTTTTAATCTTTTAAACAAAAGATTTAATTCACAAAGTTAACCCCGTTCACAAAGATTCATTTATGGATTTTAAAACAATTTCCATTTCAATTGAATTAACTCGTTAAATCTTTAAATCAAGATTTAACTTATAGCTTTCAAAACTCATTTCCAAAGATTCATTCATAGTCTTCCAAAACAATTCCATTTCAAGTTAGATTAACTCATCCGGTCTTTGAAATCAAAGACTCATTTCATAGTTTTCAAAACATTTCAATTCCATTTCGAACTTGAAACCATTCAACACAATTTGGAAATTCATTACTTTTGTGAAAGCTTTTACTATTTGAAAACAAATAATTTCGTTTCAAAAAAATCCAGTTATATTTACACGAGTTAAAACCCTTGAATTAAATTCAAATTCCCAAATCAATATCTTTAAAATGGTTTAACCCATATATAACTTGTACAACATCTTTAATCCCTAGTTTCAAATCATAGAATTCAATTTCAAACTTGAATTCAAATTTAAATCAAATTATTTAAATTTCAAAACTCGATTAAGTTATTCGAAATAACTTTTATCTTTGAAATTCCATTTCAAAAGCTTTTCACTTTAAACCCAAATTTCCAATTTCAAAATCAATTGAAATTAAAATTTCAATTTCAAAAACATTAATTTTAAATCATCTGTGATTTAACCGATTTCCACGTGAAATCCATATTTGTGTGTGTAAAAGTGTGGTCTAGGGGTTTCACACAATAGTGCAACATCAATCATCACAGATATATCGATAAGCGGTATAATCGATAACGTTTATCTTCATTCACAGATTCATAGATAAAATAAATTTATCAGTCGCAAAGATTCACTATTATAATTCGATGTGGGTTTCGGATAACCAACTGGAATCCGACTCCCTGTCGCATCGAAATTCAAGTGTCGTTTTACGGGTCAAGGGTTGCATATTCATATAACAATATATACATCACAGATATAGAAATTTCAGATCACAACATAAATCGGGATGTATCACAAAGCATCATATATCAGGGATATCAAACAATTGAACATTCAATAGAATACAAATATTCATAAGTAAGATCAATTTAATCAGCTGATAAATTTTTAAACCAGATTAATTACATATGAATAAATTACTAATCCTGGTTAATTATTCATTTTAATTAATTTAATAATCACAAGTCATTAATCTTCATTTATTCATTTTTAAAATACATTAATTATTTGACCTACAAATTTAAGTTTTACCAACTTATTTACTTCTATTCAAAAATTTCCTATAAAGAATTTTCTCAAAACCAAGTTAAACATTTGTTTGAAACAATTTACCTTTTTAAAACTATTTTATTTAAACTTATTTTTAAAACATTCCTATTTAAAAACTGATTTGAATTTCCAGATTTGAATTCAAAGCAACTTGAACCCATCCATCTGTTTTTGATGTTAAATCTTTGGTTTTAACTTTGTTATAAATTTAAAGTGAAGCTTCAGGAAATTGAACAGGTCCTGGAACCTATAGCTGAGCAATTTGCTCGAGCCTTCCCACACTTGCTTAGAGTCACGCCCCAGTAGACTTCGAGCAAAACATGATTTTACCCGAGTAAAACTCGAGTTAAAAAAAAACCCCAAACTTCACCAGAATCAACAAAGTGCACCGTGCATGTGCACGGGGACTTCGATCACCTCCGACCAACTCCGGTGGTCTTCCCACATCTGCAACCACCTCTACATCAAACCCCGATCCTCAGAAACCCACGTCAACTCGGGAATTGAAATCGAAACAAAAATTTGAACCTGGAACAACAGCAGGCGCATCCCCTCACAAACCTGGAACGCCTTTGCCTCCGATCCTCTGACCACCGGGCGATCTGAAATCACGGCCACACCATCGCCGACAATTCCTCTACCCTCTCCCAGTACCTCGTCGCACTCGATCGACTAGATAATGTGTGCCGATCAGAATATGTAGCCTAGTTAAACTAGGTTTAGAAACTTCCCAGCTCAACCGCCATCGCCACTGCCATTTACATGCCCATCCACCATTTTTACTCCACTCACCGGTCATCCTACTATCACCAGAAGAAACCCCGACCTTCCCCTTCAAGCGTATTGGCCGAGACAACCCAAACTTCCCAAAATGATCAACCCAGAATTGCCAATTCATACCATTACTAAAAAATATGATTTGAGCTTTAAAAATCCTATTTTTGATTTAGAAATTTGTTTGTAAACCTGAATCGACAATTCACGATGTTTGAATTTTGACTTATATCAAGTTCATATTGTGTTTTTGTATTTCCAGAACAATACTACTTTGTTTTTAACTCAAACAAGTTTTTTTTTAAATTAAACTCTATGGTCTAACTAACTAACATGTTTCATTTAATATTTAAATCCAAATATAGACTGAATCAAGAGGTATTGATTTTCAAATAAGTCTTTAGCTTGAAATTTTGGGCAACAGAGATGTTACAGGCAATGCAAATACACCTACATACTCATTCACATATATATAGAGAGATTGCCAAACATATATATATATATATATATATATATACAGGAAGCACATACTTTCCAGACCACTACATAAACAAGTGTCCACTAAAAGATTTTAAAAGTGTAAGGTTACTCACCTAGAACAAGAAGAAAGAACAGAACTGTATGTTTTGGACAGACAATGACATTGCAAGCTGAAGACTTCCTCTTTGATTCTTGATGGTTGAGTTGAATGATTGTTTAAGTTAAAGTGATATTATACTTTGGTTTTCTCAGTTGAAATGGTGAACGAAGTAAAATAAATTGAGGAGTTTGATAAAAGAATGAGTTTGCTGGTCATAATATTTGGTACAAGGTGGTGATATTCCTTTGTACAAAGTAATATTATTTGTTTATATAAAGTAGGATCAGAGATTTTCTTTTGCTTTAAAAATGGTGGCTGATGGAGAAACAAGTTGTGTACTAAGGTGAAGGCATTTAATGAAATGGTCCTTTGTGTTTCATTTGCAAGCTATTACTTTAACTCGGCTGTACAAACTCATTTTTATTTTTCTTCATTTGTACAAGGCATAAGCATGATCTGGTGGCTTCATTAATCAGCTTGTACAATGTAATAATTTTTCTTTCTTTAACTTTGTTCCGGTTTTACTCGGCTGTAGAAATAATTGTGTAGTGTACTAAAGAAGATACTAATAAATGTATGTCTTCAAATTTGTTTACAAGCTCTTGTTACTTTGCCTTGATTAAATTTTGTTTATTTACTTACTTTTGTCTTCATACTTATATTTTGTTTACAATGTTGTTTTAGTTGTTATCAACTTAACTTATGTATTTAGTTCTTCCTATACAAGCTTGCTTTTACTTTATCTCATTACTTTAAACTAAAATTAACTTCTATTTTAATATGTTGTTGGAATTCGTCTAATTGTGTTTACTTTGTAATAAGTAAATTTCTATTTTTTTTTATAACTCAAATCATTATTAACCTTGTAAATCCAAATTACTTATATTTTTAAGCCATTTATTTACAATTTAAAATTCAAGTCAAATATATATCTATATATTTATTATTTTCAAATTCACTCATATACATATATATACAATATTTAAAAGTTTAAATGATTTATACCAAATTTATTTGGATTTGGGGAAACTCGCATCACTCCATCGATTTATTTCACAAACTTTATTCAAAAATACAATTAATTATTAATTTAAATATATAGAAAATTTGGGGTCGTTACAGGATCCAATCTCCAATATGTGCCTTACGGTTTTGATTTTAAAGCCTAGTATATTGGAATGTGAGATGCAAGCATTTCAGCTATTTTATCTATTTACCTTAAACCTAGATGCTATGATAATATCACTGGATTTTGATATAACATGTTTTGGTTATCGTAAAGTGAAAACCCATCCGTTTTTTTGTGCGGTATGATCTTACGAGACACCCTTTGTTTGAAAGGTTTTCAAATGTAGAAATCAATTTGGTTGTTACTTGTTATCGAGTTTTACTCACGTTGGTTTACCATACTGACCCGGGCGTTATTCCATGTAATGCTCGGGTAAGACCGAGCATGTTTTCCTAGGTTTAGCTGGATACTTTGGAGTTGGAGAGGAGCTGGATGGTCAAGACGTATTCACGTATATTTTTCTAACGCTGTATTATAAAGTGTGTATGTTTGTCGATGTAAGGACATGTTTCTATTACTATCCAAATTTAGGATAAGTCTAGTGTACTCTGATGTTGTATATATGAATAAAGATGTTTCCTTTTTGTAAAGATCATTATTGTATTATATATTATTCACTGTGTTGTGAGATTCTATGTTGTTTGGTTTTCTTCTATCTTCAACCTTCTTCTTTCACCCTAACAAATCGGTATTTCCGGCACTTGAATGTTCGGCATGTGATATAGTGGATGTATTAGTGTCGATTTTCGAGGGTCGAAAATCTAGTTCGTTACATTTGGTATCAGAGCTGAAGGTTAAGCGAGAACCTTGGCTTTGGGTGGGTTAACTCATTAGAGATAGGATAAGTGACACCCTAGAATGAGTTTGAGTGTATATATATGTGCGTGTATTTGTTAGTGATTATCAATTGTTTTATATTGTATTGATTTATCGGTGTAGTGGCTTATAAACTATGGTCGATACAGGGTGTAAAACTGTACCGATAGGGGTTTTTAAACACTTAAACTAGGCAAATCTACACGATATTATTTTGGAATTGGGTAAATGAAATAATTTTACCCAAGATATATTTTAAATATAAAAGAATGATTTTCAAAAATAGTGTAATATAGTTGGTTGAGGTGTTAGGAGATAATAATATGTTATTTATTATCATTTAGGTTTTGTTTAATTATGCTCGTCTAGTTGAGCATTGACTATTGTTAGTATGTTTCTTTTTTAAGATATGGGTTGGGCAGATAAGGATTAGGAAAAATATGAAAACGAACACCTTGTGAATTAAGTTTCACCATTTAACTAGAAGTTGTTCGATGTTAATATTAAGGTATAATTTTATTTCAAAGTTAGAATATTTTGGGATGAATATTTAAAAATCATTTAATAGAACTGATTTATAAACTGGGTTTATAAAAATGTATCATTTAAGTTGGAAGAAATTTAGGTTAAAAATTTGAGAACCTAAATCCCGGTGCTTTTGAAAAATGATTTTCAAGGTTTTGGGAAAATAATAATAATAATATTTGAAACCAATTTGGTTTAAGTATAAATTTTTGGCAATAAAAGTGTAAGTAAGAAGTGTTATCTTTGGATTGGTATGGGGAACAAGTCTTGATTATTTTGTGATGATCAAAATAATCTTCTAAGTGACGATTAGATGTTTGCCTAGGTAAATGTTGTGGGGTACTTAGTTAATTATTCTCTTTATCATTGTATGATCGAAACAAGATCAACCCGAACAAACCCAAAGTGAGTTGGAAATAGATGTTTTGTTGGAAAATGTAAATTATTGTTCCAAAAATGAGATTTTGAAATAAAAGGAAATTTTTTAAGTTAACTAGTTCGAGTAGCTCGAAAATAACTTAAAATTGGGGATGGGATGTGTTCAGATGGTAAACACTTCTCTTGAGTATTACCCTTCTTGGTAAGGGAATGTAGGATACTGTTTGGTAGTACACAGTTCATTGGAATAATTTTGGAGTTACTCGGGCTATAGATATATATTCTATGATTGAAATATAGAGTTTTATTTGAATTTTTTTTGAATAAAAGCCGGGTATTTGGATCTTGAGTTTTCTTTGAGAGATAAATTCGAAATGGAATAATGGAATCAAATAGGGATATATGATCTTAGGATGTAGTGAAGTAGCATCCAAGTTGAACCATTAAAGTTTATGAAATGTTTTCATAAATAATTTGGTGGAAATAGAATTGGTATTAGGGAGGACCAATTTAGTAAGTGCGTAAGTTGGACGTAGATCATTTCACTTTCCACATAGAGTGATCCAAGACTCGATTACATAGCTGTAAGGTGTTGCACCATTCCGAATAAGGAACTATTACTCGATCTTTGACGGCGAGCACTTAATCAGGGTTCTTGGTGTGGGAACAAGATTTTTTATCATAGTTACAACTATGTAAGGAGAATAAATGTTCCAAATCAAGGAGCCTGATAGGAGTCTGCACTAGAGAATCGGGTGAGCGATACTAGTTCGGAGGGAAAGTTGTGTATTCGAGTTAAGATCGAATTAGATTTTGCATAAGAATGATCTATGTACATCATACGAGCTGATGTATAGTGTTAAGTGTTTTCTGGGATAGGTCAAGGTGTAATTTTGGGGACGAAATTCTTTTAAGGAGGGAAGAATGTAACGACCCGGAATTTCACTACTTTGATTGGTGGATATTTGTTTAATTTTAAAAATTCAATATGTAGGTTTTATAATGAAAATAAAATCATTTAATTAATTAATAATGATGGTAAAATCGTTTTCAAAATTTGTTTACCAAATTAAATAGTTCATAGAAAAACAGAAAATGTGACCGAAGAACATTTTCCGAAATTTTGACCTTTCAAAACCGGAAAGTTGTCGGGAATGTTGTTCGTCTTTGTGCACCATATATTCACATATATAAGAGTTAATTAGTTAATAATAATATACTTAAGGATAGATTATGTTATGTTAATTTTGTTTAGCAAGTGATGTGACGATTCATAAATTTAAAAATAATAATCTTATATATAAATATATATATTCCTCTTAACAATTATATATATAAAGAAAGTGATGTGACTAAACATAATTATATATATATATAAAGAAAATGATGTGACTAAACATTATAATTATATATATAAAACAAAGTGATGTGACTAAACATAATTATATATATATATAAGAATGTGATGTGAGTAAACATAATTATATATATAAATGAATTATATGATTAAACATAATAATTATATATATATATATATGTATGTATGTATGTATGTATGTATGTATGTATAAGGGAGTGATGTGACTTAACAAAATGATGAGGTGTGAAATCTTACTTATAAATAGCCCTTATGTTTCTCCATTTTTCCTCCTCTTCCACCAACCTTTTCTTCCTCATCTCGAACTCAAATGGAGTTTTACTTTTTCTAAAATCATGTGAAATTTTATTGGGTACAACATTCTAGTTGACCACCTTTTCAAATTTCTATCACAGCTATGTCAAAATATCAATTCTTTACAAAGCAATTTTTTACCCTGAATTTCAAGTTCGAAAATACCATTCTTCTTTTGATCATAACTTGTTAAAAACAAATCGAAAATGAGCGATTCATTTTTTGAAATGATAGAGGAAAGAAATTCCTACAACTTTCCTTTTTACTACTTTTCCAAATTCTGTGAGATCATGGCCCAATAACCAGTGGGAAAATGACCTAATTTTGGGTTCATTTTCGACAAATCAATGATAACCCGAAGCTCCTCTACCTTAAAGCTACTACCCACATCCACCTCCACACCTCTGGCCGAGCCTACATACACCTGAGCTAAGCCCATTTTGAGGGTTGCTAGCACCTAAAGTTTTCATCCTTCAAAGCTATGGAGTCGTTGGCAAGTTTAGCTTAAGTTCGGGCAGCTTTTGCGGAAGTTTGGTGAGTAAACTACTTGTTTTTTAATGAAAAAGGTAACTTTATTTATGTCACTATATATGGTTACTATATAGTGTAGAAGTTGAATGATAATCATGTTGTTTGATTATGATTTGGATGGTTGATTTTAGTTTGATTTGGTTATGGAAATTGATGTTGTATTATAAAGTTTGTAAGCATGTATATATGGATGTATACTTCCAATCTATGATGAGGATGGTTGGTGTTAGTAATATATTGATTGTAAAACATGAGCTATGGCATGAGGTTGGTAAACCAAGTTAACTACTTTGTGTAATTGCGATGGTTATGAGATCCGGTTGGAATCCAAATTTGTTTTTGAAGTTTAAAGTTTTGAAATGGATTAAAGTTTGTAACTTTAGTTTTAAAGTTCTTTTAAAAAACTTTCTAAAGTATGTTTCAAATCATGAAAAAGTAAGGGTTTGTGAAGTGGTTCGCTAAGAATATGTTAGAGCGAACTGCGCCCATAAGGATAGTCACTATGGATGCAGTTTGGCAAAGGTTTGAATTTCTATTTCAAATTTGTTTTATTTTGAAATTAGTTTACTAAGTTTTTTAAACTTAATTAGTAATATTAAAAAGTAATCAAGTTTTATTATAATTAATTGATTGATTAATTAGTTAGTTAATTAAAAGGTGATTACAACCTAATTGGTAATTAAGAAGGTGATTAGTGCTTAATCATCACTTAAGTTAAGTTAATGACTGTTAATTGATTTATAAAGTTTTAATTAGTGATTAGTGGAGTTAAGAAGTAATTAAGTGATTAATAAATATTTAATTAAGATTAATGGTTAATTAATTATTTATTTAATTAATGGGTTATTTAATTAATATTTAATTAGTTAGGGTTTAACTCTTAAACGATTTGGTTTAACCTTAACCAAGTTGCATTATGAAGTTAATTAGTACTTAATCAAGTTCATTAAGCCTAATTAGAGTTTAATTATGATTTAATCTTGATTTAAATTGGATTAATTAAGATTTAGTTAGGGTTTAAGCTAATTAAATATAGTTTTAACTTTTCAAAGGTGATTTTAAACTAAACGGAATGTGTTTTAATAAATTTTCTTTTTCAAAGTAAATCGATTCCATATCAAATGATCTCTTGTCCAGACCCTTAAGTAACCCATATGATTAGGAGAATTAAATGACATACGTTAGCAGAACAAAACACCATTCTGTTATAGTGTAAGTGATTTGATTGTGTGGACATGTGTTAAGCAGAATAAATCCCTACTCTGTTATAAATTGATTGAATTGTTTGGACATCTATTTAGCAAGATAAATCACAATCCTGTTGTTATGTTATTTGGACTTGTATAAGCCAACTGGTTATATGGACGTGTTATTCCCTGATTGGATATGAACTATATTTACATATATGGTAGCTTATGTAAATAATCATTAAGTGACTTGGGAATCGAATTGAAATTGAACGGTAACTTAAACTAGTACCATTGGGATTGCTAAGCCTCCTTTTGAATTTGTAAAGTGTGTTTTGAATTAACTTAAATTCTTTAATCAATTTGGAGTTTAAAGTTTATAAATGATTTCCAAGTTATGATATCATGTTGTAAAGTTATTTATAAGTAATAACTTGTTTATAAATTGGTTTTTTACTGAAGGGTTACTTTAAATGTTTTACAAATGATATTTATAAATGTGTATAGATAGGTTTATATAAAGAGTTTTAAAAATAAGAAAAAGGTTTATAAATCATTTCAGGGATTTGGAAAGAGGTTTATAAATTAACTTCGAGGTTCATAAAAGTGGGTTATAACTTTGTTTTGAAAGTTATAAGTTAATTGAAATATGAGATGAGCATTTAAAAAGGGAACTTTTGATAAAGGATAAGTAGAATTTATTTGGAAGAAATGTTTGGTTATTTAATATGGAATTTGGAAAGAAGAAAACTTTGAAAACTTTGTAAATATACCTATGTTGATAAGGTAAGTATATGATTTGTTTCAAGGCATGAAAAGTAAAATGTTTTGGTAATATACTTATAACATTGAGATAAGCATATAAATGTCTCCTAAGTATAAAAGGAAATGTAAGGGTTTGGGAATAGTGTTTTGAAAAGATCATGTGATCAGGTTTTATAAAGTGGTTTTATTAATTAAAGAGAATTAATAAAGGCTTAGTGGATCCCATATGGAAATTAAACCATGATTGGATGTTTGTTTATTTGATAGCAAAATAACCAACTACTAGATCTGGACAAACCGTAACTTTGGAAATATCTTGGAGAAACACGGAAATTATATGGTATAGTTGCCGTAGACATCTAGAAGCATGGGATCGAAGACGGAGCCATTGAAATGCAAGGGCTGCTTATTATGAATCCTGAGGGTGGTTCCTAAATGGATGTAGCAGAAGTAGTGCCTTCGGTTTGTCCTTATCCTGGACAACTTGTATGGATGAATGCTGGAACTGCATTGCAGCGTGGAGGGCAGTGTTAGCATTCCAAGACGGATTGCTATTCGGAAAGGTAAAGCGTATCCTCAAGCCTCACAAATGGGAGGAATGGTAAAAATAGGGCATGCGGTAGAGCTATGTGGTTAGCTACCATTAGGAGCGGTCACCCATTCTAGATGTCCCTTTCAGATTTGGTTTGCGTGCAAACACCGTGGCAGTAATTGAAGTTGTTTGATTATGATTTGGATGGTTGATTTTAGTTTGATTTGGTTATGGCAATTGATGTTGTATTATAAAGTTTGTAAGCATGTATATATGGATGTATACTTGCAATCTATGATGAGGATGGCTGGTGTTAGTAATATGTTGATTGTAAAACATGAGCTATGGCATGAGGTTGGTAAACAAAGTTAACTACTTTGTGTGATTGCGATGGTTATGAGATCCTGTTAGAATCGAAGTTTGTTTTCAAAGTTTAAAGTTTTGAAATAGATTAAAGTTTGTAACTTTAGTTTTAAAGTTTTTTTATAAAAAGTACTTTCTAAAAAGTTTGTTTCAAATCATGAAAAAGTAAGTGTTTGTGAAGTGGTTCGCTAAGAATAAGTTAGAATGAACTGCGTCCATAGCGATAGCCGCTATGGATGCAGTTCAGTAAAGGATTGAATTTCTATTTCAATTTTTTTATTTTGAGTAATATTAAAAATTAATTAAGTTGTAATATAATTAATTAATTACTTAGTTAGTTAGTTAATTATAAGGTAATTAGCACCTAATTGGTAATTAAGAAGGTGATTAGAGGTTAATCATCACTTAAGTTAAGTTAATGACTATTAATTGATTTATAAAGTTTTAATTAGTGGTTAAGGGGTTAAAAAGTAATTAAGTGATTAAAAATTATTTAATTAAGATTAATGGTTAATTAATTAATTATTTAATTAATGGGTTATTTAATTAATTAGGGTTTAACTCTTAAAAATTTTGGTTTAACCTTAACCAAGTTGCATTATGAAGTTAATTTGTACTTAATCAGGTTCATTAAGCCTAATTAGAGTTTAATTATGATTTAATCTTGATTTAAATTGGATTAATTAAGATTTAGTTAGGGTTTAAGCTAATTAAATATACTTTTAACTTTTCAATGGTGATTTTAAACTAAACGGAATGTGTTTTAATAAATTTTCTTTTTCAAAGTAAATCGGTTCCATATCAAATGATCTCTTGTCCAGACCCTTTAGTAACCCATATGATTAGGAGAATTAAATGACGTCCGTTAGCAGAACAAAACACCATTCTACTATAGTGTAACTGATTTGATTGTGTGGACATGTGTTAAGCAGAATAAATCCCTATTCTGCTATAAATTGATTGAATTGTTTGGACATCTATTTAGCAAGATAAATCACCATCCTGTTGTTATGTTATTTGGACTTGTATATGCCAACTGGTTATATGGACGTGTTATTCCTTGATTGAATATGAACTATATTTACATATATGGTAGCTTATGTAAATAATTGTTAAGTGACTTAGGAATCGAATTGAAATTGAATGGTAACTTAAACTAGTACCATTGGGATTGCTAAGCCTCCTTTTGAATTTGTAAAGTGTGTTTTGAATTAACTTAAATTCTTTAATCAATTTCGAGTTTAAAGTTTATAAATGATTTCCAAGTTATGATATCATGTTGTAAAATTATTTATAAGTAATAACTTGTTTATAAAAGGGGTTTTTACTGAAGGGTTACTTTAAATGTTTTACAAATGATATTTATAAAGGAGTATAGAAAGGTTTATATAAAGAGTTCTAAAAATAGGAAAAAGGTTTATAAATTATTTTCGAGATTTGGAAAGAGGTTTATAAATTAACTTCAAGGTTTCTAAAAGTGGGTTATAACTTTATTTTGAAAGTTATAAGTTAATTGAAATATGAGATGAGCTTTTAAAAAGGGAATTTTTGATAAAGGATAAGCATAATGTTTTATTTGGAAGAAATGTTAGGTTATTTAATATGGGATTTGGAAAGAAGAAAACTTTGAAAAGTTTATAAATATACCTATGCTGATAAGGTAAGTATGATTTGTTTCAAGGCATGAAAAGTAAAATGTTTTGGTAATATACTTATAACATTAAGGTAAGCGTATAAATGTCTCCTAAGTATAAAAGGAAATGTAAGGGTTTGGGAATAGTGTTTTGAAAAGATCTTGTGATCAGGTTTTATAAAGTGGTTTTATTAATTAAAGAGAAATAATAAAGGCTTAGTGGATCCCATATGGAAATTAAACCATGATTGGATGTTTGTCTATTTGATAGTTAAATAACCAACTACTAGATCTGGACAAAACATAACTTTGGAAATATCTAGGAGAAACAGGAGAATTATATGGTACAGTTACCATCGAAGGTGCTATATTGTACGTATAAACTCGTTTCGTTCTTCTAGGACGAATGATAAGGAAATCCATCCACAAACGGTTTGGAGGTGAACTATGCTTTTGTCATTGTCCGTTTATTTCCTAAAGAACTGAGGTTGAGTTTAGCAGAAATAATGAAAGTTGTTTCGAAGATACCGAGATCAGATATGTTATCTGAAAACCACTTCGATCCAACTCAAGCATTTTAGAATTAAGACATCTTGAAGCATGGGATCGAAGACGGAGCGATTGAAGTGCAAATGCTGCTTACTACTAATCCCGAGGGTGGTTCCAAAATGGATGTAACAGAAGTAGTTCCATCGGTTTGACCTTATCCTGGACAACTTGTATGGATGAATGCTGGAACTGCATTGCTGCCTGGAGGGCAGTGTTGGCATTCCAAGATGGATTGCTATTCAGAATGGTAAGGCGTAGCCTCAAGCCTCACAAACGAGAGGAATGGAAAAAACAGGGCATGCAGTAGAGCTATGTGGTTAGCTACCATTAGGAGCAGCCACCCCATTCTAGATGTCCCTTTCAGAGTTGGTTTGCATGCAAACACTATGGTATTATAAGGCCTCGGTGTCAAGAGGGTGAGATAATCTGGTCTGCCATAATAAAGAGGCAGCCGGCTCTGTGATAGCATCAGTGCATTTTCTAGAGGTGTATCATCGAAAGGTAGTCCTTTACCTTGCAATTGTTGGGATCCAATCTCCAATACGTGCCTTACGGTTTAGATTGTAAAGCCTAGTATGTTGGAATGTGAGATGCAAGCATTTCAGCTATTTTATCTATTTACTTTAAACTTAGACGCTATGATAATATCACTGGATTTTGATATAAAATGTTTTGGTTGTCGTAAGGTGAAAACCCATCCGTTTTATGTGTGGTGTGGTCTTACGAGATACCCTTTGTTTGAAAGGTTTTCAAATGTAGAAATCAGTTTGGTTGTTACTTGTTTCGAGTTTTACTCACGCTAGTTTACCATACTGACCGGGGCGTTATTCCATGTAATGCTCAGGTAAGACCGAGCATGTTTTCCCAGGTTTAGCTGGATACTTTGGAGTTAGAGAGGAGCTTGATGGTCAAGATGTATTCACGTATATTTTTCTAATGCTGTATTATAGAGTATGTATGTTTGTCGATGTAAGGACATGTTTCTATTACTGTCCAAATTTAGGATAAGTCTAGTGTACTCTGATGTTGTATATATGAATAAAGATGTTTCCTTTTTGTAAAGATCATTATTGTATTATATATTATTCGCTGCGTTGTGAGATTCTATGTTGTTTAGTTTTCTTCTATCTTCTACCTTTTTCTTTCACCCTAAAAAATCGATATTTCCGGCACTTGAATGTTCGGCATGTGATACGGTGGACGTATTAGTGTCGATTTTCGGGGGTCGAAAATCTAGTTCGTTACAATTGTTCCTAATTTACTTCTTGTCAATGAAAGCAAACAAATCCTATATATTATTTGAAGAAGTAACTCTAGTTGAATCAAAAATAATAATTCTCCTTAATGACAGTAATCCATACTTTATTTCTCTCTCCAAATCTTAATTTTTTTTCTTACAGTGGGTTTATAAAACTTGTAGCTTTTTAGTCGCTTAAAATATCTATAAAAAATTTGTTATCTTTAGTGCCTCAATCTAGAATTATTTAGTAAGATGGAATAAATATTTACATTAATCACTATATCCAAATTCAAGGCTTCATTATAAGAGGTATTTATCATAAATTTCAAGATATTCAATTCTAATAATGCATGAATTTATTGATAGATTAATCTTATTATTTCTGAAGATATAATAATAACCAAATTTGTTCATGTCAAAATTAAAAACCAAAATCTGTCTAAGTGACTACATAATAAAAATATCAAACAAATCCAAACGATATACATACCTATTTAGACATGACATGTGTCTAGTAAAATTCTTTTTATATGTCCATAGATTTCATAAAAGAAACAGCTACAAATATATTTGAATGTTATTTCTTTTTTTTTAGATCCTTAACAACTTCCTTATCCTTATTTACACATTTATTTGCAATGTACTTAAATGGGTACTTTCTATCTTACCATGCTTTAATCTCGCTTCTTTTTCCCATAATGCGAAATGAGCTCAATAAGAGGTCATTTTATTCTTAAATAAAATAAGAATTAATAATAATCGTAAAACGGTTATACCGTGAATAAAGAGAGTACCAAAAAAATTGATAACAACATGAGTGCCTTTAACATTTGAAGCGACATCTTTTTATATAGCACTCATTTATATTCCCCTTATTTCGACTTTATGGAATCAAGTAATATAAAGCGTGCTTGTTCCCCCTATCATTTTTCGAAAAAAGCTTTTCAGTTTGTAAAGAACCCCTTTAAATTGATTATCCCTATGGATATCACACCCTTGAAAGCTTTTGAAATATTATACCTTATGATCATTTGACTCTTGAAATTTGTATTATTTTACCTCCCAATGTTCTTCATAACGTTATAAGAACATTCAACTGTAATAAGGGTGGTTGTGATCCTCCTATTTGCAAGAGCTAGGTCCATGAAGTCGAGAAACAAACATGTTATCTTACTAATCCTTGGAGTTAGTCCCAAACAAGATGAGAACATTATTAAATTTGGCAGATAGTTTAGTCAAATTAGTTGAAAATTGAACAAAATATAAAGATTAAGCGTATGCTCATATCAAAATAAAAGCCATAGTAAATTAACATAATTGGTAAGTCTTTTCTCAAGATACATAGCACAACATTAATATCAATTTTTTGAACAGTAATAGTAACAGTAGGTAGTACTCTTGTTGTAATGATCAAACAGTGACATAAAGTCAAGTCAAATGACAATCTTCCTTTGGACCGATTAGTTATTCACTTGTAAAATCTTATGATTGTCACATATTTATCATCACACATGTGTAAGTGATTCGACCAAATAATACTCTTTCTTTAGGCTAGTTTATATCTGCATGAATAAATAAACACATATATCAAAAACATTCATGAATAAATAAAATAAGAGAGGTCACTTTGGTGGCATGTTATTTCATTTAGCTCACTTGGAATGTAAGATATTTACAATTAGTTAGCAAAGAGACACCAAAAAATTTGAATTTATTTCCTATTGTATGTACAATATATTTTGGTGTTATAAAATACTCTTGAAAAAGCTTTAGGTCACACTTGGAAACTCAAAATTATAACCATAGCATAGCATGTTTTAATCATAGCTATTATAATCTTTTTCTTTAAGTATGTGATTATATTCATGACATTCTCTAAATAAACATGATACAAGGCATCATAAATAAATCACATAATGAATGTTATAGATGAAAGCCATAATTGAATGCTATATAAAATTATATATAAATGACATAGTAAATGTCGTACTAAATAACATGAACAAATGTAGTAACTATAATGTATATCTGAACCATAATATAGCTATATAGAATGCTACTGTGTCATTTTATCTTTAGTTTATTATTTGAATGCTTAATTAAGGTCGGTAACCATGCATTTTAGCAAAATATGAAAAATGCTGCTCCTTTCAAGCATGAAGGTGAAAACATATTTTCAACAAGGATGGCTTATATAAACAAAATATCTGTAACTATCAAACATAAATGCATTAAATAATATACTATATGCCTTGTCATATTCCAAATACAAATATGCCGCATCATTAAATTTATTGTAACTTACACATTTAATGCATTTATGATAATAAATTAATTCAATTATTACCAAAATAACAACATTTAATGCATTTATGATAAAATAAATGTAATAGACTATTATGTGGTCTAAAATGTAAGTTATTGTTACAAAAAATTGATTTCATTGCAAATATATATAAATCAATTAAACAAACATAATTAAAGAAACACAACATTATCTCATCTCTGATCTTGGTTTTATGCTACTTAATAATAAACTAAAGATAAATACCTTAAAGGGGCATACTTTATTTGCAATTAATCAAAATTTCTAAAATAACCCAAATACTTTATATATATATATCCAGATTACTTAATCAAAAGTTAAGTAAGGCAAAATAACCAACGAACCGGAGTTATATTTTCTTGTATAAATGGTTCTAAATTATACAGATCCATCTATACCATTAATAAACACTAAAAGAAAATTACGATGCATAACAAATACAAAGTATTTCTCACAGTAAAATTCATAATTTACTTACAAAATATAAAATAAGAAAGATGTAGATGCTTTAACCAACATAAGTTGTTTTTAGAATTTAGAGGAATCCAAATTATTTCTCATAATTTAGCGATTTCAAAACTCTAATTTATTTCGTAAATAACACATAGATTATTTAGATCCATATATCTTTCTACACCAAATTAGTTTCAAAAATCAGCCTTCCAATTTACAATATAAAAAATGATACTAGACCAAATCCAAAATCATCACCAAAAATATCTTTGATACATAGACCAAGTAGATATAAAATTTGAGTGGAATTTTAATGACTTCTAAATGAAATTCAATTCAAAACTTACTTATACTAAAAAACATAAAAATTTCTTAATGAAATCAATGATGGGTGGCTCCAATACCACTTGTTAGAATTTCAATATACTTTAGGACCGATTATTTATAAAACCTTATATCCTAATACGTGACCTATATTGATTTGACTATGAAGAAATTAGAAGAAGATAAATAAATTGGCTAAAGACGTACATGAATCCATAGTTGGAATTGAAAGAATGAAGAACTTTTTTAATCTTCCAAATTAACACAAACTCTAGATTTGAATTATTTCCATAGAAGAAATTAGGAGTATAACCATAGCTTGTATAATTTGAGGATTATAACATTTTATTTATAATGTTGGCATTTTCTAATTTGGCACTTCAACAAATTAGAATTGCCCCGGTATCTACACATTAATACCACGCCAATTATATCCTTAATCCTTTTAGCTTTAATTCAAAATTTGACCACTTTAGTTAGGTTTTACACCAAAATAGCACAACATATTTATTTTACATATATGGCCCACATGTTGAAATTTCCCAACACTTACTGGTTTATATGGCATGCATCAAAACATAGTTTAGCAATTATACTATCTTGATGATGATGAAACAATAGTTCAAAACTTTAAAAAGTGATTAACATAATAAAATTGAATAAAACAAATCCATTGACTTCACCTCTTTCTGTGGCGCTTCCATTAAATCTGCCTTCAAAACTGCTTCAGCTCCAACTTTGTGTTCCTGAAGCATGAAAAAATCGGGATCGTGTTATTGATGTATTAAAGGAAACATTATAATTATTTCTGACATTGTCTTTGTTGTTTATCCCATTGGTAAGCACAACTGATAGTGAACCCTAATTGGAGCATATCGTTGATTATCCGAGGCCCATGTCTAATTAGGCACTCAAAATTCTAAACCTAGTTAGAGTAGAAAGTTGAATCACTAAGGGAAATGTGGGGTAGAGATTATAAGGGATAAGAAGTGGAACAGATTTGTGTTTCTTCATTTTACAAGATTTTTGAAAATGGAAGAATGTTGGGAAGAAAGAAGAAATATTCAAGAGGAAATTGAAAGTTAATAAACTTATGTGAACAAAATGAAGTTTACCTAGCCAAAACAAATG
Organism: Allium fistulosum; assembly: GCA_030737815.1. Classification (NCBI taxonomy): domain Eukaryota; kingdom Viridiplantae; phylum Streptophyta; class Magnoliopsida; order Asparagales; family Amaryllidaceae; genus Allium; species Allium fistulosum. The sequence goes on from CM060904.1 coordinate 1,222,565,971, forward strand.
TTACCGCCTAAATTTTCATTTCTCGCCTAAGATTTTGGTCAAAATAGTGTTTTATTTTCCATTCATATTTCTAACAATGAATAAAAGAAGCACATAGGCTTAAAATGCTAGGATATTATGTTACTAATACACCTTTTTCTTGTAGTGTGTCGAATTATAGCAGTTGACATAGGCATCATGTTTATTGAATTATGGTAGTGAATGTAAGTATCTTGTGATAGAGTTAGGGTATTCCTTGGGGAAGTTATGTAATTTGTTACATCTATCTAACTTGCTAAGCAATCTTTTTCATAATAAGTGTTTGATTTCTATAATATACTTCGTTATATTATGATATAACTAATTAAGTAATTAATTTAGGGTATATTAAAAATAAAATCCTTAAATGATATGTTATGTGATAGTAATTACAGTAATTTATAATCATGACAATTTTATCACATTAAAATAACATATTATTTAAATATTCTTGATCAAGATGTTTCGGGAGAGGATATCGATACATCCGTTGAGAGTAGAGTTCGTAACGATCTTTAAATGTTGGGGAGCTTATTTCTCATGGTTGTTTGGGGGCACAAAGGGGTTATGTATAGATAGTTATTGGATAACTATGGAATAAAGTGACTCACTCGAGAGTTTTCTATTGATTAATATAACAAAGGTCAAATAGAGAATGTCAAAGTGACAATGTTACTGTTCCCTCATCTTGAGAATAATATAGAACTTCCATGTGGATAATCCACATTGATTATAGTTAAATCATGGCATGACGATCCATCGAGCGACTATAGTTCGGCCTGAGTTGAAGCATTGGAAGTGAAATAATATTTAATAGAGAATTCAACTCCTTGGTTATAAGAGGTTAGCATCACGATTAACTATATTTAACTCAAAGTCAAAGTCTCTAGCTAAAGTAGTATGGTTTTTAATAAATGTTATTATTGAACCAAGGATTTTTGTTTGTACTAATCAAATTGAATGTGGATGATTTTGAAATTTAGACCAAAATAAACTTTCATAACTCCTAAAGTGATATAGTATTGACGAAGAGAATTAGAGTAATAATTGTTACTACTAAATACCGCTTATAATAGTAAAATTAGATTCTACTATAAAGATGCATAAGCGATAAATTTAGCCAAAATGTCACACCACTAGCTAAGGTGACATCTGGACTTTGATATTCGTATTTGTTCGATATTAATCGCTGACTGAATTTACATCTTTGAGTCACACCGCTGTAATGACGAATACTCTAAAAAACGACGTGATTTAATTAATTTATAATAAGTGTAAATTAATTTATAATCAGTGTAAATTAATTTAATTAATTACTATTTATGAAATATTAATTATTATTTATTTGATTTGATGTTTTTAATGCTATTAGTATTTAACGAAAAACGTGCATATGAAAGTTACGTATGCACATATCAATGTACGATATCGATAAAATATTTAAATTTGATTTAAAGCGATTAATTAGTAAATGGTTTTCAATTTTTAAGGGCTCACCTAGCCTCTATCTTAGCCGGCCATACATGATTAGGGGGAGGGGATTTGATTGAGTTTTAATGAGGAGTGGAAGAGGAAAGGTTTTAAGGAAAGAACTGGAAAGATTTCAATGTTACCATTGAAACAAGATTCTTTTCATTTATTCATTAATTTTTCTCTCGCAATTCATTTTTCCCTGCTACCTTCCGCTCTCCTTTGGCCGAAAATCAATGGTCTCTAAGCCATAAAATTTCCCAAAACAAAATCAAAATAAAATAAATACAAAGCGGTGCTTTAGATCGTTGCAATTTCTAGAGGATATTCAATCAGATCTATGACTTTTTCCTCATTCAAGGTGTAATTTTTTGGTTCCATCAGAAGGTAATTTTCAATCTTTTTTTAATATATTTCAAATCTTATTATAATGGTTTAAATCCCTTAGCTTTACATCTCGTTATGATTATATGTTACATCCTTTAAGTTTAATTTAGATCTCATATCTTATTCAATGAATTTATATATGCTTATGTTGTCCAATCTTTGATTGCTATTATTTTAAAAATTAAAGTTTAATGGAAAAAATCAAATCAATGAATTTATATATGCCTATGTATCATTGATTTTAGAGGATCTTGGAGGATCATTTGCAACTATTAGAGTTTGCCGACAATAATAGCCACCAGGCTAGCATAGGGATGGCACATTCGAGGCTTTATATAGCAGACCTTGTTGATCACCATCGTGTTAGTGGGACACTACAAATAGGATAATCTTTGGGCCTGATATGGTTAGGAAGACTTAAGAGAGGGTGGACTTAATTTGAAAGAGGATGAAGACAACTCAGGATCGACAGAAGTCTTATGCAGATAGGAGGCGCTCTGAGTTGGAGTTTGCTGTTGGGTATATGGTATTTGTGAAGGTCTCAACCATGAGACATGCGATGAGATTTGGGAGATCAGGGAAGCTAGTTCCGAGGTTTGTTGGACCATTCCCGGTTGTGGCTAGGATTAGGTGATTGGCTTATAGAGTTAGACTTCCAGAGAAGTTAGCTAGATTGCATGATGTTTTCCATGTTTCACACTTGCGAAAATTCTTACATGATTCGGCTATTATTGTTGAGCCTAGTAGTTTGAAGGAGGTTAAGGTAGAGCATGAGTCAGTTTTTCGTCGAGTGCCTACCCGCATCTTAAAGCATGGAACTAAGCAACTCCGCAATAGGGAGATTAGATTAGTTAAGGATTAGTGAGGAGATGACCCAACTGAGAGTACATGGGAACCCAAGGGGAGGATCGAGCTTCCTACCCACTGCTCTATTTTGGTACGTCTTACATTTTGATCTTTCTTTAATTAGAACACTTAGGTAGAACCTTGGGGGAGGGAAGACTGTATTAGGTAGAGACATTTGGATGATAGGTATGATTGTAAACATGTCAATGAGACATATTATGATTGATGGATGTTGTTGGACGTACATGGATGTTTATGGATCCAAGTGGTTGCATTGCACGCAATAGGATATTGGGTCCCTTAGGCACACGCATTCATACCTTGTGCATAATGCTTGCTGATTTTGGCTGTTATCCATGGATGATTTATGCAATGGATGTTGCATTTGGATGTATGACTGAGCATACACGTAGAGTTATATGTTTATTTTAGGACTTGCATACATTTGGATGCATGCATAAACATACTTGCATAAATAGGAGGACGACTGAATCAGTAGAATTATTAAGGATTATCGTAGCCGTGGGTGATGGATGATTTGGTTGCTGGTTGTTATTTGCAATCTTCCATCCTTAGAGAATTCATGGACGAAATCCTTTAAGAGGGGAGAATGTAACACCCGGGGATTTTCCTAGAAACAAATAAGGAAATATAATTAAAAGATAGGAATGAATCTAAAAGGAGAATTTTTACGAACATCTGAATTTGACTGCGGGACTTGCACCATTGTGTCCATAGAAATTTTCTGGATAATTTTCATATATAACTGGTTGAAATCCGAGCTAAAATGAAAAATTTATAAATATTTCAATAAATAAGAAATTAATATATATATATATATGATTAATGGCTAGATCGACCCTAGGGCTGACGACCTGACCCTAAGTCGATCGTAGGGTCGCGACCTAGAGTCGGTTCGTTTCTTGCATGCGAGATTGTTGCATGTTGGCCATAGTTTCGGACGACGAATGAGATGATTTTGGACTAGGATTTGACAATAGTTAGTTAAGGTGTTCCCTTATAAATTGATAGTTAGTGTTAACCTAAAACCTAATTCTCTCCATTATAGTGAAGCTCTACCAAAATAAAACTGCAAACCCTAATTTCCTAAATCAATTTCTAAACCCCAATTCTATTCTAATTCTCAACCTAAATTAAAATAAAAGGAGATCTAGCGATTACAGGAGAGGCCTAAGCGAATTTAGAGGAGAAAACTTGTGGCGTCAAAGGCAAACCTAAAGCTTAGGATAGAGGTGAGTGGACATAAATTTAACAAGTTAGTTAAATTAATTGATTTTAATTTCTACCCTATGGTTATTTGACTGTTATTTTGGAGATTAACCCATTAAATCATTAAATTAGTAATATGGAATAATGGTTCTTTTTATCTATTTATAATTGACATATGCACATTGTAATATCATAAATCATATGTTAAAATTGAACTTGAGACCTATAGTTTTCCAATTGGAATAATGTAAATGCTGAGAAAAATGTAATAAAAATAGGACAAATAGATTAGCCTAATTGAAATAAAAATTAAAGAGATTAAGACTGATAATCGAATGAAATGGATTAATTTGCTTAAAATCGGTGAATTGAGAGATGACTGGATTGTAGGCAATTGACTAAGACTAGGGTAGTCGACTGTCGTAAGTCACTTTAGACATAGTAAACTGTTTGGGCCTTGAAACGATAGGTGTATGAACTTTGTTGTTCTCTAAATTGCTTGATTAGCGTAGAAATATTTAGGTGTTCTTATTTGAGGTGGTGGAAATAGTTAGTGTTTTCGTATCATAGAGTAGGATGTGAAGTGTCGTTGAGACGTGCAACTTATGTTGCGAAAGGTGAACACAGGTGTTAGGATCAGATTACCAGTCGTTGGTTGAGGTGTTAGGATCGGATTACCGATCGTTGGTCGGGGTGTTAGGATCAGAGATTGGGCCGATTATGGACACTCCATGGACCCGTATGGGCATAGACGCTGAAAGCTAGGTGGTGCCCTGTAACAGCAGGAGTTAGATGCAGTAATTCTCAGGAGTACGTAAGAGGTATTTTGCCGCTAGGATCGAGGGGTTGGGCACGAATGCATACAATGAGTCATTATGCGAGTTACATGCCTTTTCTCCCTCTCCAGGCCAAGTGTGAGTTATAGTGGGATAGCAGTTCCCCAAAACTAGAGGATCGTTTTTTGAGGTATGATCTGTTGTTATTCCTATGATGCTAGGCTACTGACCTTTGATATGTAATATTAGGCATGTGACCTTAGGTGCATGGACACTACACACAGTCTATATCATTTAGAGTAAACTTAGAGGTAGTTGTATTTTATTTCCTTGTTAGTCCTGTTCTCATTCACCAGACATATGTATGACCTACTCCATTTCCCCCACCACAAGTGGAGAAAGCAGCCGTTGGCAGATCCATTACTGCCTTTGGATTATCATGCCTGGAGTCTAGTTATATTTTATCCTTTATCATGTATTTCATATCGGTACATTCGCCCTTTCGGTACTTTGCTTGTGAGGGATTATTTTTATGACACTATGATGTTGACATGATCTGATGGTTTTCTGAGACTACGATATTATGATATTTTGATATCTGGATATTTTGATGCTTTGAGATTTTTATTATTTTTTTCTGAGATTATCCATATATCTAGTATTATGTTTCCGCTATGATGACGTTTGGATTAGATGGATTATTTCTTCTTTGATATCTTAGTCTCTGTGATGTTGCTTTTACCCTAAATCGATGATCTGTTTTTCTTGATATGGCGGTGTTTGTCATGTCAAGGGACGTGGGTTGTCATAATACCTTTGATATAAGTATATGAAATGTTTTCCAAGTTTTTGAAAGTGAGATGTTTTGTGAGTGTACTTATAGATTTGAGATAAGTATATCAATATTTTTCAAGCCTTGAAAAGAGTTAGAGGATTGTGAATATGTCTTTGTAAAATTATTTTGATACAAGCATTTACAAAGTGATTAAATTAACGAGAAAATTAATTAAGGCGGCTTAGGGTTACTTTGTGCTTAACCATACTTGGTTAAAACCCCTGGTTGAATTGTTTGTTATTTGATAGTTATATAACTGACTATCAACCATTGGCCCATTTTAAAACTATCATTATTAGTTCAGAGAGACCGAGATCGAGTATGTTATCCGAAAACCACTTTGAACCGGTATAAGCATTCAAATTAGAGAGATCTTCAAAATGATCGAAGACGGAGTTCTTTGAAGTGCAAGGGATACTTACTGCTAATGCTGAGGATGATTCCAAAGTGGATGTAGTAGAAATAGTGCCTTCAGTTTGTTCATATCATGAACAACTTGTATGGATGAATGTTGGCACTGCATTTCTGCTTCGAGGGCAGTGTTAGCATTCCAAGTGGGATCGCTATCAAAAAGGTAAAACGAAGCCTCTAACCTAATAAACCGGGAATGACTAAAACAAAGGATATGCAGCAAGACTAAGTGGGTTGCACCTATTATGGTATTATCATCACGTTTCTAGATATGTACATTTATGGATTTGGTTGTACATGAGAGCTCTCGGAAAGGTTGCAAAAGAGACCGGGGTGATGAAATATTCGGTACTATCTAGTAAGGGGTAGGCTGGTACTGTATTAGCAGGGGTTCCATGTGAGGCCCTCGGTACATTTTTCTAGAGGTGTACTGTGGTAGACGATACCCCAGTGCTTTGTCATTGTATGGAATCCATTCTCCAATAAACACCGTATAGACTCAATTATGCCCAACTGTGCTGGAACATGATATGCAAGCACCCTAGCTATTTTATATATTTATTTTCAACCCTAGACATCATTATAATATCACTGGGTTTACTATTTGAAATGATTTGGTTATCATAAGGTAAAAACCCATCCACGTATGTGTGGCGTGGTCATCCAGGAGCCCTTCCACTTGATCCAGTTGGCTATTTAGTTCATCACAATTAGCTTGCAGTTTGTCGGCCCTAGACATTTCAGCAGCCTTGCCCATGATTAAAGCCTTGACCTTTACTTGGAGAGAAACTCTAATATCTCGTCACTCCATCACTTTCTTTTTTGCTCGTTTAGGCTGGGTTCCACCTTCTCAGCTTTCGCTCGAATCTCATCCAGTTTTTTAGTATGCAGTCGTCGAAGAACCGACCAGCCTTATCGTTGTACTCCTTCTGGTTGCTTTGATGTTGTTTGAGAGCTCTTCTTCAACCGTTCCAATTGTTCGATGTGATCAACTTTGACCTTCAAGCTATCTTTAGCCTGAGATCTTTCCAGGCCATCGACCACTTGCTTATGATCCAAGTCAAATATTCTTAGGTTCTGACTGATGCACTTCTTGCCGATCTCTTTTCCCGCTTTGATCACTCTATTGTGGAAGTCCAACAAGGCCTCGATGCTGCCTAATCATTTGTAAGAAGCTCGATCGACCCCGTGAAGGAGAGGGGATGCACCTTAGCAAGCAGACGTGCCAAAGGATCCTTCGACTGATAAGTCTGTTGAAACTCATCAAAGAGTGGATCTGAAGGGTCAGTAACAGCGGCTGCCCCCTCAATCTCCTTCCCTTTATCTATCTGCTCGAGGGCGGGAAATACTGCTCCTTTTTTATCCATTTTGTCCTACTGCTTGGAGGCTTTAGAATCAGACAATGGGAAAGGGAAAAGCCAAGGATACTTAGAAGGTTGGACTGGAGTATGGGATCCTAATTTACAACCAAGGGAGCGGGATCTCTTCCAGGAGTCATTTTTGGGCCCTTGGCCGCCTATGTCCCCAGCTGAGTGGTAGTGAACAATCTCCCCTATTTTCAGCTCCATTAATAGCTGCCCGATATTTACGCTGGGCCTAAATAAAGATGCGGCCTTTTTCACATCTTTGGTAGGCGCTTTCGGACCCATCTACTTCATTTTAGAGAGCAATTTTTCCCTTCTCGAGATCATGTTGTTTGTAATGACAAAGTACCACAAATTAGAACAAGAATAGGCATTTGGAGAATATATGATTATGGCATGAACATGTAGTGGTGCAAATGTTGAATGTGAGAGTGTGTGGCAACTACTCAAACCTTTAGGTTCCTCATGGGTCTCCAACTGACATGAATTTTCTCTATAGACTCGAAATCCCTGTAATCAATCCTAAGTTCTGGATCTTAGAGATAGTCAGAAATAAAGATATTCCCAGGAACGAAGGCTTCCTCTTCCTCGGGACTTAAAACATAGCATAAGGCGTCATTCACCTCTAAATTATTTGGGGTAGCTAGACAGATATTTCTAGAGGAATGCGCTTCGTCATTGTCGGAAGTGCTATGGTCGCTGTCATGAGAATGGGAGTCTGCCTTTCCTACTGTTTTAAATAATTTGGAAAAGAATAAAGGAATTTATTTAAAAGGTGATAAATTTTGTTTTGAAATCCATTTGATAATTGATTTGGTATTGGAAAATCAATACGAAAATTGATTTGGTGTTTGAATGAAAAATTGATTTTGTGTTGAAAATCAATTTGGAAATCGATTTGCAAATATTTCCAAGTATATTTTGGATAAGTGATTGAAATTACTTTAAAGTATTCGGACTTGGTAGATTTCCAGTGGAAATAAATAATATCGGGAATTTTATTCCGCGAGTGAAAAGTGATTTGAAATTGGTTTTCAAAGTGATGAAGTGTGGAAAATATATATCTTGCAAAGATATTTTAAAATTTAATAATTTGGAAAAATTATTTAGATTGGATGATTATTGTGAATATTGTTTTATATTAAAATATCCAACTATCAGTATAAACAATTTGGGGAAATTATTGAGGCTTTATTGTTGTGAATGTTGTTTGATAGTTAAATAACCGACTTTCAATATTTGCCTTAGAAATGGCACTTGAATTTGTTTTTAAAACAAGCGTTCATTATTCGGTTTAACCGGGAGAGGACCTTTATGTCATATAACCCATTCCGAATAATGATACGACGTTATGGATTGCAATTGAAGAAGGTGATGAAGACCGGGTGTCTTCGAAAACGATAGGATAACCTATTGAATGTCTCTACACTGAGTTGCTCTAGTATAGAGATCTCCACATGTGTTGGGGAGTTCGATCGGGATTGTGGATACCCGGATTTGCAAGGGCTTCTTCCTTTATTGGACGAAGTGCCTTCGATTCTGTTCGAACCCGGAACAGACTTGTATGGTCGTATGTCTGACACTACACTTTGAGATATAAAGCAGATTTCTTTCAAATATATATCTATTGGTGGCGGAGAATTTATTCTCTTAGCTTAACACCCTTCTCTGAGACGTACGAGCTCAGAGGTTATGTAGTTGAAGGTTATCGGTGATATACTCCCAATTTGGTAGTGTGGCATGCTAAGTGCTGCTGTGTGTTGTTGATCATTTGTTGATCAAAGCAAGGCTTTCGTGTAAAGCGTAGCTTTGTGGACGAGACCTCATCGTACCTCACACCCCAGAAATGGTCGAAACAGGAAAGATGCGGCAAGGTTATGAGGGTCGCACCCTTTAGGGTATGTCATTTCCTTCTGGAAAAAGGTGGTATCATGGTATGGAGCCCAGATACTTTACCTGTGTGGTTGCTGCAATCTCATTTACTGTGTGGTTGTTGCTTTGTGATTGAGGGCCCTCAAATAAAGGTCGCAAACGACCGAGGGTGGCTTACTCGAGTAGTAGTTACCTAGTTGTAGAGGTAACCCGGCCTTGTGTTGGCAAAGAGCTGGTTAAGTTCTCGAGACGTCCCTCCAGAGGTGCACCCATGTGGCATAGGAAGTTCCTTAGCCTGACCATTTGTTGGAAAATCTAAAGAAACAATACGAACCTTGTACGGTTTAGTTGTATAACCTGCCATGCAGCGTGGCGGTAACCTGCCACAAAACATGGTAGCTATAGTAGGCATACAATAATGGTTGTATGCTGGCTAAGATTAATATTATACTTTCGAGATGTTTTCCACACTAGGCACTAATGATAATATTAAAAATATTTTGCGTATCAAACATGTTTGACTATCATAAGGAGAAATCTCCTCCAATTCTGCGTTTGCATTGTGTGTGTGGCGGGAGGCCTTATGGTAGTTTCATTTTCCAAAAGCATTGCGGATTTCTTTTTAATACCAATAATTGTTTTTAAGATCTCACACCAGTCCCACGACTGACCTGGAGTTTATTGTTCTCTTTCTAAACTCTGGGTGCCCATAATTTTCCACACGGGCAGCCTAGAATCAGGTTTTCAATTGGATCTGGATGTATTGCTGTGGAGATCTGGAGGCGAGCTGGATGGCGAGACGTATCACTTATACTAGTATTATTACGCTGTGTATTATGTTATGTGGACAGGTTTATATAACTGTCCAGTGATGTGTGTTGTTGTTGTAAACTCTGATGATGTATTGTATAAACCGATATAGTTCTTTGTTATAAAGATTATTCATTCATCTATTATATATTGTTCCACTGCGAATGTGAGATTTTGATATTGTTTCTGTTTCTTTTTCTTTCTTTCTTCTTCTACCTCTTCTTCTTTAACCCTAACAATTCGGTTTTCCGACGTTCGATAGTTCGGCAGTTGATACAGTGGTTGTATTGATGTCGACTTTCGTAAGTCAAAAAATCGACTGTTAAAAATTAGCCTTTAAATAGTCTTTGATATACAGAATCCTGTATCATTGTCGTTTTCTTTTTTTACTAATAGCTCTTAAGCTATGTTGTCTCGTCCACATAACGGATAACAAATGAAAAGCAGAAAATATAAAAATTTGCAAGAGACTATTATAGTTTAATCTTATAATCAGTTAATGATTAAAATAATCAAATTAAACTAAACAAGAAATATGAAGCTAAAACCAAGGTTCAGGATTCCGTCCGACACGTCGAAAATCCGTTCGTTCCGTTCTCGTTCCGACGTTGGCCGAACCAGAATCTGTTAAAAAAATTGTTTCGGTCAACATTGAAGAAAGAATAAAAATAAGAATACAAGAAACCAAAAAAATGAAGAAGAAAACCTGCTTCTAAACCAACAAATTGATTTCAAGCATCTCGAATCGAGAGACGTGTTGAATTGGATAATCTAGGGCTTGGGCGTTGATTAGATTGAAGGATTTTGGATGTACTTTTAGAACTGAAAGGGCTTATGTGATTCTGATCGAGAAGACTTGAGGGCTGCATGTGTTTGATGAAGGAGAAGGAGCTTTTAGGACTTCAAGTGCATATATGATATTGTGCTTTTTCAATGTGGGCTTGTATTCATTTAATTTGAGTCCTAAGTTTACTATTTATGATTAAATACAAACATATACTCTAATATTTATTTGGGTTAATCATGCCCAATCAAATAGAAAATATAATTCGAGGATAAAAAGAAAGATTTTTCTGTCCTGAATACAAATTTGCACTGATTACTGATGTTATTAGTTGAAAATGTATAAATAATTTGGAACCGGAAAAATAACAAAATTTCTGAAATTTACGAAATGGAATCGAAATTATAAAAAATTTAATTGACCGAAACGGAATCAAAAACTGGAATGTTGAACCTTGGCTAAAACTAATGCATCATATATAATAGTGCATATATTACCGAGACAATATTTCTTTCAAGATTATATAAAACTAAAAACTCTTCAGTTTGTTGTTTTTTCTTCCCTTTAGAAAAAGGATGTACAAGGATTGATAATGTAAGAATATAACTTTTGGTATATTGTTGATAATGCAAGTATATAATTAGATTACAAGTGAACTACTAGCCCGATCTTTTTATTAACACATTTTCATGGATGCGCAATAACTCTGTTATAAATCATTTATCATGTATAGCATTTTCAATGTCTTATCCATACATAAAGTAGGGTATTGATTTATTTATTCATGTTTACTGAACATTATAACAAGTCGAGTTTTAAAAAAATGCAATAATGGCTACATTAAAAATTCAAGATAACTCAATCTTTGTTGACGATCTTGATCAGATTGGGGACTCCACTTCTTCATTTCCCTTCATTCTCCTCCCCCGCATATCCCAATTCCCCTTTCATAGCATATCACAAATAATGGTATTTCTCAAAAGCCGGCTAATGTTAATATTGATGAGGAGGTTTTCAGAGAGTCCATTACAATAAGAAGGTGACCGAAAAGGTCAAGCCCCAAGTTTTTAGCAAAATTTTCAAAGAAAACCTGGTTCAGCTTATCATAATATTGTTCTTGAAAAAAGATCTAATGCAAGAAAGTACAGCACCCAATCAAGAAATGTTTTAAATTCTCTGGTGGACTCAAGAAATACTACAACCAACATTTCTTTGAATTCAGACACTGCACAGAATAAGCAGGCAGCATCTTCATGGGCATATCTACTCAAGAAAGGTGGATTAGATTCAGATTTTGATTTGCATTTTGTTGCTCCTATCAATATCAACAATAAAAAAATCATCACTGTGAAAGAGGAAATTGATGAACGAACAGAGAATAAATGGGGATATTCAGTGATATCTTATGTTTTTGGTTCTCGTCCGCCATATCATCATTTCAAGACTTACATTTCCCACACCTGGAATCCCTCAGGTAGTTTCGAAATTTTTACTAGAAATAATGGGTTTTTCATTATAAGATTTTCAAATCTTGGTGATTGTGAATTTTTTTTAAAAGGAGGACCTTATTTTATAAATGGCAAACTCATTTTCTTGAAGAAGTGGAATAAAAAAATGAATTTTGATAGGGATTTATTAACCACTATGCCAATATGGATTAGACTCCCTGAACTTAACCTTAGACTATGGGATAAAGATGCTTTTAGTGAAATTGCAAGTGTGGTGGGTATCCCTTTGAAGTTGGATGAACCAACAGCCAGAGAAACCAGATTATGCTATGCAAGAATCCTTGTTGAAATAAAAGCAGATGCAGACTTGACAAATGAAGTAAATATTACAATGTACAATGGTGATTGCATAGTGCAAAAGATTGAGTATGAATGGATTCCTCCAAGGTGTAAATCATGTGTTTGTTTTGGGCATACAAGTAAAAATTACACTGTAAAGAAAGTCTGGAAAAAAAGAGAAGATGGTCCATAAATTGTTATGAATGCAAAAACACAAATTCAAAAAATTTGGATGCAGGGGTGAAAATTGGAACTGATTTGCAATCAAGAGAATTTTCCTATCAAAATCTTTCATGTAATTAAGAGACACAAACAAGGAGTATGGATGCAGATAATTCAACAAGTGCAGACATGCAGAAAAGTATGCAAGGTGAAATGAATAATAACTCCCCTCAGATTTTGCAAGGGAAATCTGCTGAATAGTTGAGATAGCTCACCCAATTGAATCCTCCTCTACAATTGCAGAGATTTCTATTCAAAAAGATAATGCTCAAACAAATTAAATAGGAGATAGCATGAATGTTGACCCCTGCTCTCCAAAAAAACTGGATCTACATGCTTATCCAGAAAACACTGCCATTGCTTTTCTACCATGCTCACTTATTCCTCAGAATAGGAAGTCTTTATCTAAAAAATCCATCCAAACAATAGTAAATGCATTGTCATCCTTATCCTCTGCAAGCAAAAGGAAGAAAAAAGAAGAAAAAAACCAGAATAAGAATTAAAAGTTTAAATGATATTTCTTCAGCAGAGCAAGTAGAGGATGCTACAGATAAAGAATTTAGAGAAAAGTACATTGCTAAAATTGAAAAATGGGAGAAGCTACTAAAGGTTAAAATAATTCAGCATGTAAAAAGAAGGGGGAAAAGCTGGAGGTGCAGGAAGATGAGAATAGTTACAGTGATTCACTGTAACTACCTACATATCCTTTGAGTATCCTTTATAATTTTTACATACCTTATTTTAATTATGTCAATTATTTCTTGGAATGTTAGAAGGCTTAACTCTCTTATAAGAAAGTTGGATGTTTCAAATTTAATTTTTGCTGAAAAGCCAAGTATCATAGGTTTGTTAGAGCATAAATTAGATAACGCAAAAATTGAAGAATATCACACTAGACATCTTTCTAGTTGGAAAATTATTAGTAATAATCAAATGGGGGGTAATGGTAGAATTTTAATAATATGGGATGATAATATCTGGAATTTAGTCAGACACATTAAATTTTTAATTCATTCATTGTTTCTTTACTAAAAAAGGTGGTTTGCAATTGGAAGTCACTTTTATTTATGCATCAAATTTTGAAAATAAGAGATTTTCTCTATGGAATCATCTTGAGAAATCAAACAAACAAATCTCTCTTCCCTGGATTATATTGGGTGACTTTAACACAACCATGCATGCATTTGATAAAAGGGGTGGCATACCAGTCCCATTCAACAAATTGGAATTTATTAACAATTTCTTTTTAAGGAATGGTATTGTTGAAGCTAACTTAATAGGTAATAGATACACATGGAAGTCAGGTAAGTATAGAAATATACATTGCAAGCTTGATAGGATTCTAATAAATCAAAAGTTTATAAGTTTGTTTCCTCATTACAAGTGTTTCACATTACCTCAAGCTACAAGTGACCACACCCCTATTCAAATTTTTCTCATAGAAAACTTGTTATGCAAGAAGAATGTTCCATTCAGATTTATGAATGGATGGGTGTTTGAGGAAAATTATAAATAAGTCATCAATAAATGATTGTCATTTAAAATACAGGGAACTACCCAATTCAAAATTTTCAAATTTTTGCAAATTTCTAAGGGACATATTAAAAGTTAGAATAATAGTCGATGCAAAAATGAGCTTAAACAAGTAAGAGCAGATTGTTAAAAATGTCGGAATGCTCTTGATAATGATAGCTCAGATAGTAATATTATTAATAGTTTCTTTCAGGCACAAAAAAAGCTTATCTCTTCCCTTCATGTGCATTCGGTTAGTTTAAGGCAAAAGGCCAAAGTTGACTGGATAACTAATGGGGATGAAGCTAGTAAATATTTTTATGCTAGAATGTCTAATATAAAAAATAGAAATGTCATTGGTAAACTTATTGATGTAAAAGGGAATGCTTTAAAGGATTTAAATGAGATAGAAGGGGAAGCCATTAATTATTTCACAGATCTATAAAACACAAATTATTATGTGGATAAATTTCCTAATATTAATACCAAATTCTTATTAAAAGAGAGTAGTCAAGAACTTCTTTTAGCTCATATCAGTATATTGGATATTAAAAATATTTTTTTCAATGCTAATAATGACAAAAGCCCAAGTCCTTATGGATTTGGTGCAAAAAATTTCAAAACTCATTAGTATGAATCAATAATAGTATTTATGAGGTTATTTCTGAATTTTTTAAGACAGAGAAACTTTTAAAATCTTTCAATCATACTTTTATAACCCTTGCCCCAAAAGTTAACAATCCTATTGGGCTGGAAGATTGTACCCCTAACAATAACCATTTAGAATACCTGCAGGGAGAAGGAATTCTATTGTAAAGCACCCTCGTTCTTGCATTGGAATGCTAGTGCAATAAAATAGATTAAAAGTGTTTTTGAAGTTTTTAATTTCTGAAAACCAATGTGCTTTTATCCCTGGCAGGCTTATTACTGAAAACACTCTGCTTGCTTATGAACAAATTAGAAATTTTAACAATAAATATAAGAGTGTTATGTGTATTAAAATTGACTTACACAAACATTTGATAAAATAAATAAACACTTTATAATACACATTATGAAACAAATGAGGTCTAATGAAAATTTTTGTGCACTTATAAAAGAATGCATTGACAATGTTTCATACTCCGTGATGATTAATGGCTCCCCAAAAGGATTTTTTTGTAGCAATAGAGGAATTAGACAAGGAGATCCACTTTCTCCTTATCTATTTACTATTGTTATGAAATATTTCTCTTATTTAATTGATATTGAGCAAAGTGAAGGGAATATTAAAGCTATAAATAGAGTCAAGCCCTCCATTACTCATCTTTTATATGCTGATGATTTACTTTTGTTTATTAATGCAGATGCTAAAAGTGCTTATTCTATTGCAAAAATCTTTAAACAATTGGAAAATTTTGCTGGTTTAAAAGTCAATGAATGCAAAAGCAAAATATATTTCAGCAAAGGGTGCAAATGCAAGGATGAAATTTTAAGCATTCTAAAATTCAAAGAAGGTAGCCTGCCAGTCAAGTATTTGGGCCTGCCTTTAAGTATGAATCGGCTAAATGATAGAGATTGTTCAAGGTTGTATTACATTATTCAAGGTAGAATTGAAGGGTGGTCTAGTAAAAATTCGTCTCTAGCTGGTAGACTAGAACACCCATACTATCATCACATCAATTATAATGTATTGGGTACAAGCTCATAATATTCCAGCAAAAGCGATTTGCAAAATTGAAAAAATGTGTGCAAACTTTATTTGGAAAGGTAAACGACATAAAAAATCTTGGGAAAAAGTTTGCATGCCTAAAAGAGCAGGTGGTTTAGGGCTAAGAAATATCAGAGATTTGAGAGAAGTAGCAAAATACAAGTTATTTTGGAAATTTATAGATGGTAAATCTCTTTAGGCTAGATGGATGAGAGAAAAATATCTTAAAAATAAAATAATTTGGACTGCAAATGTTAAAAGCCATCATTCCTTCACATGGAAAAACATCCTTAGCTGTAGAGAGAATGGAAAAAAACTTTTAGAAAGGAAGTTCAAGGATGGTATTTTAACCAGCTTATGGTTTGACCCATGAATTTTTGGAAAATCACTTATTGATTTGCTTGGTTGGAACAACACGTATTTATTTGGAGGAGCTAATGACAAGGTTCAAAGTATTATTCAAAATCAATGCTGGAATACAAGCAATCAACAAGCAGCAAACATATTCAGATCAGCAAGTGAAAAAATCACAATAGATCAAAATCTTCAAAGAGACACTTGGATTTGGAAACTTAGCTCAAAAGAAAACTTCTCTTTCAAAAAAGTGTGGAAATTTGTTAAGGGTGAAGAAACTGAAGTCAGTTGGCACACAGTCATTTGGAGCAAATCAAATTTTCCTAAAATGTCTCACTGTTCTTATTTTGCCATTCTCAATAGGCTTCCCACGAAAGAGAGATGTGCCAAATGGACTAAAAATGCAGAAAACAAATGTATTCTATGCAAAATGGTGTGGAAAATGCATACCATTTTTCTTTGACTGCACTTTTTCAAAACATGTTTGGTATATTGCTAAAAATGTTTTAAGATTCAAACAGCAGCAATCCATTTTAAGCATAAGAGAAATATTCAATATATTTAGAACAACTTCAAGCCTAAATCAAAGGAACTTAAAAGAGCTTCCATAATGTTAACCACTGTTATATATCACATTTGGAGAGAAATAAATCAAAGGCTACATCACAAAATAGAGAAAAGTAGCATCCAATTATGGAGAAGTATATATTCAGACTTTCAGATTCTCAGTAGAAAAACAAACAAGCATCATGAACGTAATGAAGCGGCTAATTATAATTCTAATAAGCTTGATAATTATGAAAATAGAGTTGAGGATTTCTTACAAAAGGGGAAATTCACTACTGATATTCCCTAAAGGAGTCACAATTGCAACTGCCATTGTCATGTATATGCTACTGATAAGGCAAAGACATCTTTAGGTCAAGACAACAGCTCCTTGGGCTATCTTCCTTGAGGCGGCCATTCCAGAGCTGTAGACAAAATTGAATTCTACAAGGGAAGTTTACATAATAATATTACTAATAATGACAATTTATATTACATTATGAATAATAAGACTTGTTGTTTACCTGCTATAGCCCAGTGGAGCTACCGCACGTCCAACAGTGTTCCCAAGGAGTTCATGATGCTATCAAACGAAGATTACGCACATCTGAATGTTAGAGATAAAAGAAAGGGGAACATTTACTACAAAAACTTGTTGAATAATAGAGTATATCACTTAACTGGTGTAAAGGTGAAAGCAATAAGATTTTCGAAGAAATCTCTCAAGTTGGTTGCAGCCCCTCCAATCGCCACTATTCTGAAGATGAAATCATAGATCTCACTACACCAAAACAGGTGATTCCCAACGAGTATAACTGTCGCAATAGTTTCAGCAACGCTTATTAGCGTCGCTGTTGGGGCGTCGCAATTTATTGCCAACGCGTATAAGCGTTGGAAGGTTGTATTCGCCAACGCTTATAAGCGTTGGTGTATATTATTTAGCAACGCTTATAAGCGTTGGAAGGTTGTATTCCCCAACGCTTATAAACGTTGGCGTATATTATTTAGCAACGCTTATAAACGTTGGCAAATTAACCATCCAACATTGTTTAATTTTCTATGCTGACGCTTATAAGCGTTGGTATATTTTAATTGCCAACGCTTATAACGCTTTAACAGCATTATTATACTATATTCAATAGGAACCCAAAATTTACAATATTCATGATCAAATAACAACATAAATTTCATAGTCAACTACTTCATAACAATGTCAACTACTTCATAACAATGTCAACTACTTCATAACAAGTACAATACATAATTAAGTTGGTTAATTCAATACATAATCAACTACTTCATAACAATGTCAAATTGGAATACAAAAGACAACGTAAATTTCATAGTGAAATTCTACAAATACCGAATACGAAACTCCGGCCATATAACGAAACCTCCATCTGAAAAATCACATAACTTGTACATTCCATTTTGAGGACCATCATAAATTGGTGCATCCGGTTCAAGAACATCATCCACCCAAATTACTTTCTCTACATTCGGTATCACCTTCCTAAAATGACAAATAGTTTGTGTTCCAACATAACCTTTAGCTACTTCCTTCTCTAAATCTTGTGACAATAGCATTACATATTTCTTTTCCATTGTAGATGAACGAATATCATTATTTGACACGGTTGGAGTAACAACTACATTATTGTTTGTATGAGAATCTCCTAAATTAGAAGCACCTTCCGTTTGTGGAGTCGTAGGACTTGCAATATATTTTTCTTGCAAACTAGGCATAAATTTCATAAAAGTTGAAGTAATTGAATTGATGGCATTATTAACTTGATTAGCTACTTGCCTTTCTATCTCCAATTTCCAAATAGACAAATCCACGGCTTGCTTCTTTTCAGTTACAGCTTTTACAGCTCGAGCCATCTTCACTTGTTTTATAGAAGAAGTAGAAGTAATTGCTCGACAATAATTTTTCTTCGTGTCGGAACCAAAAACTTCCGCAATTGGGTCATCTTCAAGATCTTCGACTCCACCCTTAGAACTATCATCCAACTTCCTCTTTTTTTCCGCTTCCTCTAGTAGTGCCTGCATTTAATATCACGTTAAATTGAATTTGCACAAGTGAATATGAACTTGCATGCATGTGTGTGTATTCATGTGTGCATTTAGCTTAGCTTTAAGAGAGTACGAACTTACTGAATATAAATCAATTTAGGAAGCAGTCATGGGAGCCTAAAAGAGAAGTCAGGTCCAATACTTATAAAGCCAATGACACTTAAGAAGGGAATGAACACTATCTCTTTACTTAGTGTCATGGTTGGATTACTAGTAAGAAATTGAAATTTGAAAGTACAGTTCATAAACAGTTTATTTGTCTATCATATTCAACCTGTTTTGTTTTCAAAGGCCTCTGGAGCATATTTGGAGAAAAAGGTTGCTGGTCTTCGATTCGTGAAGATATTAAAGGGAGGTAAAGTAGTTGCTGATCTCCGAATATATCAATGGGGATACCAGGTAATTATATTATATGATCTTTATTTCTTTTCTGAAAAAGTATTTTAAATAATATCGACATTGACTGCAGGTTGGTTTAGTTGGTGAGGAACTGAATGTTACTCAACTGGGAAAGACTAATGTGAACTGGAAAACCGTTCATAGTGGTCTCAGTCAACCACTAGTATGGTATAAGGTATCATGGATTGACAAATTGATACAGAAAAAGAAAACCAGAAAAAGAAACTAAAACTCATCATAATTTCAATGTTATATCATTTCAGACAACTTTTGATGCACCAACAAGTAAACACCCATTGGCTCTAAACCTGGGTAGCATGGGGAAAGGTGAAGCATGGATAAATGGAGAAAGTATTGGTAGTAAAACATGAAGAATATAGGCGTCAAAGAAATGAAAAAATAACCAAAGTTTACGAAAAGGAAAGACAGGTTGAATGAATCAAGAGATGCAACAACAGCTGAAAACTTTTTTTTTGTGCTTTTAGTATAAAATAGAATATGATAAGATTCAAAAAAAAATGCTGTTATACTTGTTGTCTGACGATTCAGAGCGAAGGCAGCAAGATGAGCTGCTAGTAGGAATAGCATAAAAGATAAAAAACTGAACAATATATTTATGAATAGACGCACACTTGCCTCGCATAGAAGCCAAGTGTGTGTGTTTGGTTGTTGTAGTCTTGCAGATGTGTTTGACAAATCAGCTTCAGCTTGTACCCCACCAGAGCTCAGCTGATGAACTTGAACCAGATACAGTGCTTAGTCCAATCATAGGGTCCATAAATCAATCATACACCTACCAGTTGTACACTGCATTCATCTCTTTATTTAACCACTGCTACCCATTTTTATTTTATTTTCCCATTATTTCCCTTTTTACATTAGATTATACTTATTTTTAAGGTCTTCAACATTAATCGACAACATCATTTAATATAAACATGAATAATAATGTTTTTGACGCTGTGAACAAATTCATGATACAAAATCTAACCTTTTAAAAACAATGTATGTACTTCATGTTCAATCAAAAGCTCATGTCATACACGCATTTGTGAATGATCCATTCATCGGTAAGTAGTACATCAAAGTTATCAACCAAGAAACTAAACAAATAAGTTTAATTTTCATTTGTTTAGTTCAAATTTAAACTAAACACACAATGGAATAAGTTGAAATTTGTTTTAAACTGACACTTACATATTTTTCCGCGGCACATGGTAGTATTTCTCCTGATTTTCTTTTATGTCCAGCCTTCCAAACCGTTGTTCGTGAAATATCTGCTTCTGGATTTGCTACTACCTACAAGAAAGATCAAAGTTGACAACACATAATTAATATAACATTTTATAAACTATTTACAAAAGATAATTTTAATACCATTTCATCATGCACTCTATGGTAAGGTTTCCTTCCTAGAGTATGAGTGATCGAGTTCTTTGCTCTATTTTTTGCATTTGCCTTATAGTGATTACCGGTAGGCATTGAGAAAACATTCCAATTGCTAAAAAAATCACCTGGAACATCAATCATCCACTCATGAATTGTAAGTTGCCTCAAAAACTATTTCTTTGCTTCAACTCCAAGGTCGTCTCAAGGGATTTGTAGGTCCTAAGCAAATTTCATAATGAGGATTTTCGTGTAAAAACAAATTATTGTATGCCACGTTTTAATTCATTCGTTAGTTAAAACTCTAATATTTCATTTTTACAATGAAGGTTCTCTATATTAGTCAAATAGAGCAATCAACCAATGATTTTTTTCTCTAAACGGTCTTGCAAAAATAAACTCGATAAGCTAATAAAATGTTAGTTACTAAAATTTTCTTCCTTTTTAGATGTAAATTTATTTATTAAATCATTTAGTTCAAAATCATATTGTACGTTCAACAAATTACCTAATCTCACCATAACTGTTGCATTTTATATCTTAGATTAAATAAGAATGTAATATATTAAATAACAGATTGTACTTTCAAGTTTGTGTCTTAAAATATGAAATCACATTAACCAAATTGGATAGAAATAGAATACATTTCATATTTGAAATAGGAATTTGAATTTAAAACTAAAATAAAAAATGCAAAATAGACAGATCAGAAAACCAATATAGAGCAGAAAATATGTTGCCATCATGAGATGTATAAGAGATTGCGTGTAATTATATATAAGCTGAAAGTCTGCTTTGCCAAATTAACATCCCACTGCATATTTAAACTAACATTTTTCCATCATGTATACTATTATCTAATATGTTTGGAATTTAATTAATGGTATTGTGGTACATATTTAAACTAACATTTCTCAGATTAACCATTTTTCATTTCAAAATCGACATTCCTAGGTTGATGTTTTTCTCATTACTGCTGTTGCACTATTTTGATGCGATGGTGTATTATTAAATTGTAAGAAAAATTATTTCAAAAAATAATATAATTTGAGGGTAGCCAATGGTAGAATTTGAGGGTAGCCAATGGCGACGGAGAATAATAGTAAGGTATCACTTTATAGCTAGAGAGATACAGGGGTATCACAACTTCTAGCGATTTTTTGGATATATATTCTCTGAAATTCAATGTCAAACAAGGTTTTGATATCTTATGTTCTTTATAAATCTGGAGAACTTTTCCTTTTCAGTAAAGAAAACCGAGGTCTAATTGCTTAGTGTGGTATTTTCATTCTCAAAACATGTGCGAACTCTAAAATCCATTTGACCGAAAATTGTTTGATCTTTTTTTATTCATGTCCACAAGAGCTTGTATTTTTTGTGCTATTATTTTTGAGAGCTAATCGTCCACTTTGAAATTTACTTTCCCATAGCAAATCCACCAAATTGGCTGAAACCATGGCTAATTATTTATTTTTTTACAATTTCATAGTGTCACCCAAAATTGGAAATTGGTTGTATTTGAATTTCAACAAATTGGCCAACGAATGCATATTTCATGCCCATTTCCTATGCAGTTTCTTGGGATCCATAACCGAACAAAACAAATGACCTCATTATTTAACCTGCAAGAGTACCTATATGTAGCACTTGTTTCTTCAATTTTTTGAACTGGGTTTCACTTAAATAGTCGAAAACTAGTATTGTTACTGTTGAGAATCTCAACTTGAGATGTCTATGTTTAAGCAAATAATCCATCTAGAGATAATAATAACTAACTAGTAAAGATACAAGACAGCCAAATGAGCAAATTTCTACGTATACGATATTAAAGCTTTTGCTCATGCATGACGCTTTAGCTCAGGAGTTCTTATTGCTAACTAGTAAAGATAACAACTCTCAATATGAAAACGACAAATTTCCCTGTTATCAAATCAATTCGGAACCCTCTTTTTTTTTACAAAAGAAAAATGATTTCCCTCTGAAGACAATAAGAGGAGCACATCCACTATAATTTACACATGAGCATCATCAATTAGACAAAGAAACATAAATGCCAGCTGCTGCAATGATAGCAGAGCCATAAACTATACAACTTGTTATTTAAGTAGCTTTCTCAAACATGAGATGCAGGTAGTATGCTACAATAACAGGACTCTTGAATTGGTAGAAAATAAATGGGATTAAGAAGGTAGATTTCAATATAAAATAATCACATATTAGGATAATCCCCACAAAACTTATACCCCAAATTACAAAATTGACAGCACGAAACCCTAAAGCAACTTCTACTAAAACCAAATATAACTAGTTTTCCAGCAAAAATCAAATTGATGGAATTTAAAATTCAGAAAAACACGCATACACATTATTTTAAGGCAGCTAGCCAACTCTGTCAAAGAAAGTGGGAAACAAAATAAAATCGAAATAGATCAAACATAATAGCATAAACCCTAGAATCAGAGCTTTATACAAGTGAAATCAACCTGAACAAAATATCAAAGGGAAAAGCAACGTTCATCCATTCAGGAATATAAACTAAAAAGGATGATAAAAAATGAAAGAGCGAATACGTTAAAATCTAACCTTTAAATCAATCGAGATAGCCTAGTCTTATGGTTTTCTTTACAGCCAGAAAGTGATTGCTTCAAGATAATTGCTTAGCTTCGTCAATAAACATCCGCGAGTATGGAGTTAGCGATGGTGATTGCGAAATATAAGTTTGGATGTGTTAAAAGAAAGAGAGGGCAGAGGAAGCGCCTGAAGTCGAAGTCTGCTTGAAGTCGAAGTCGAGAGCGAGTGCTTGCCTGCCTGAAGTCGAAGTCGAGAGCGAGTGCTTGCCTGCCTGAAGTTGAAGTCGAAAATATGGAGGGGAGATCGAAATTTCGGAGGAGAGGGAAGAGCGAAAAATCGGAAATGACTGAATTTGGGAAGCGTGGTTAGGGCATGTGTAAGTTAGTTACTCATTTACTGTTTTGCCCTAGCACATGCTAATTAATTTCAACTCAACCTGGGCTTCTAACGCCAACAAGCGTTGGGGTATTTAAAATTGTAAATGTTTACTTTTAGTCACACATTTTCTGAATTGTGACGCTTTCTAGTGAGACTAAAATGCAACACATATAAGCGTTAGCAAATGAAAAAAGAAAGTGTTGCCAAATGACTATTTTGGTGTAGTGTCTGGAGAATAGCGACGAGCTTTGGAAGTTGGAGAGGCTTACTTCCATTAATTCCCAATTTGCTAGTGATAAGATTCGCGTTTGGAAAGCTAAAGCCACTCGTAAAGGAAAGGAGAAGCCGTGGAAGCCTCCGTGAATAGAATATTGAGAGGAGGTTGAAAGCGAGTAAGAAATCGCTTATTGAGAAAACTGATGTAATCGCCATTTATGTTTTCTCAAAAGCATAGAATAGAATAATGTTGCGGCTGGGTTAAGTTGAGATAATGAAGTCGGTATGTTGGTATATGTGGACTGATGTATTTGAACGGGCCTTGGGCCGTTTATTTATCTTTTCAAAAAAAAATTATAACAAGTCACGTTTTAGATTATATTAACGAATCAGGTGTACTGAATATTCATACTTAAAACCTAATCTTAGAAGCCAATTAGACAACTTATAATATAGAAAAAGTTAAATTAATAAAGTAGAACTTAGCTAGCCATGTGACTACATTTTATATATTTGAAAATGCCACTACCAAAGTACACACCTACTTTTAAGAGAAATATACATGTATGAAGAAAACAACGTCCATAAAATAAGCATATGTATTACATTTTGATCAAATCTTTAAAAGGAATAAAATATTGAAAGTCCTAATTGTAAATAATTTTAAAATTAACAACTCCCAAAACATGACCATAACGTGCGTGCACACAGACACACACATGTATACACATACACGCATACATGCATATACATACACAAACATACACATATTATAAAGTTATAAACAAGTTTGCAATTATGTTTCTATGAATTGATGAATAATGATGGTGAAGAGGATTAAATTTTATAGAAGAGAAAAAAAATCAATTATCGGCATTAACATGTACATTAATTAATCTGTACATGTTTTCATGCAACTTTCAGTTAGTAAAAAGTGGTCATAGATGAACTTACATTCCAATGTACTGTAACATCAATTATCGGCACCCTGAAAAAGGTGTAGGATAAGAAATGAGGCACAATTGGCAAATAATATAGGTAAAATTGTTTGCTAATCTGAATGAATACGATAATCACTTCATGTTCACGAGAATTTGGAATTCCATGACAAATGCATTCGTTTACTGATGCGCAAATGCTCCTTAGAAAACCTCCATAGCCAAGAGGTGAGGGATCTGCACCATTATCATAATCATTTGATGAACTGCTTTATCAATTTCATCAATCTTTGTGCCTGGTTGTCATTTATGCTTAATTAGAATATGAACGGTTGGAATTTACTCTTAGCGGGTAATGAAGACGATGATGGTTGAACATTGCCCTATCTGGCTATCGTAGTAGCAAAATTGAAATAGGTTCGTCAGATGTTATCTGAAAAGTCTTAAAACAACGGAAAAGAATCGAAAATGGGAGAAATAAATAGGCTGTCAGTTAGCTCATAAAATATAGACAATAGCAATAAAAAGGACTTCATCTACAAAAGAAGAGGAGATGATGGGAGAAATTTAGGAGAGTAAAGTGTTTTAGGGTATTGAAGGGTTGTCTCCCATGTGGGGGTGAATTTACACAAATGATTTCAAATCAACCCTAATACATGTGGAAACGATAAGATCGCGTTGTAGTGCGACAAAACAAACAGAACTTAAGAATAAAATAGCAAATCACACAAGAAAGTAAATAGAGAGTTCACACACAGATTTATAGTGGTTCCACTATCGTAAGATAGTGTACATCCACTTGAGGAGAGGAGATTTTATTACTTTCAGAGAGAAGAATTACAAGATTGATAATGGAGACTAAAAAGAATACGAAGAAATACAAATGAGAATATAATTCGTTTATGATGCTTCTACTCATCCTAATCCCTACCTTTATATAGGGATTGTTACTTGAAGTTGAAGTAATTGATTTATGGTCATAAATCAATAACTAATCAATTCTTCAAATCATACAAGAAACATTTACCATTTTGTTTTCCCAGTTTCTCACAATTTGTATGCGTTTGATAATATTCCTTCTTTAATCATCTAATTAGAGAATTAATAACTACTTCACTCTTTTTCAAATATTTCTTCCTCTTATGTAGTTAATTAATTGTCCTCTTTAATGCATATAAAAAAGGCAATATATTTGAGCAATTATCTCAAATATCTTCCAAATCTTCTTAAGTATGGAAATATCGTATCGAATCTAACATCCCGCCAATGGCATTATATAAAGTAGATGGCAACAAGAAGTGGATTGACGGACGAAGATGAAAAGAGGACCGACTAGAATGTTGCATTTGGAATTTGGAGAGGTGCCAAAATGTGTTGAGTCAGAGACATGGTCAACAAAGTATTTGATGTACCATTAGTAAAAGCATATTCATGCTAGAGTGATGACATACAGATTTGAGACACTACAAAAAAAAGCACTAGAGTGATACTACAAAAGGAATAGTCATTCTATGTAGTGAAGTTAGGAAGAAACATTAAGACTAGTAAATAAAAAATAGCAAAACAAAACAACATCCACAATAACAAAAACTTTGACTAAGCATGAAAGAATACCATTGATCACCTTAACCAAAGTTCCAACAAACTCTAAAGCTTGTGCTATAAGTTTTCCAGATGCAAACTTACTTTCCACTACTCTTTCATCATGAATTTCTGGTCCAGTAGATATTCGAGGTGATTGTTGAGATTTTAAATATGGAGACTTTAATATATGATCCGTAACAGGAAGACGAGAAAAAACTTTTCTAGGTCTCAAATGCTTGCGCTTATTTAAAACTTCTTGATTCCTATTTGAATGTAAAAATAACAAATGAAACGATGAAAATGCATATATTAAGATATCATAATGCTGTGTATTTAACTTTTGGAGTTCAATAAAAAATGAGGCTTAATAAAGTATTATGATCCAGCTATAATGAAGGTAACATGTCTATCTTATTGATACTTCTCGATCTCATAAGTGGAATCGATTCTATGTAAAGGTTGTGTGGAAAAATCTTCGCAAATAAAACAAAACAAAATTAATTAATTAATTAATTAATTGTAAAACAGAACAAGACATACATTAGATATGAACTGTGCAATAGAGCTTTACATGTTATAATGTCATATAATTAATCAATTTAGTTCCCTACTTGAGTTGCATGGTAGATAAACTTCTGGAAGAACCCTCTCCATCCACAAATTAATCTACAACACATATATAGTGATGTCAATTGAAGTGATATCACATGTCTTTCCCGTGCAAATAATGCAAAACAATTACCATTTTCAAGCGTAAAAAAGTGTGAATTCAAAATATTTGTAAATAAATTATTTTAAAGGTGTATATCAACATGGCAGGTGCATCACTGAAGGGACCAATTGTCAATCTAAGAAACATCAAGCATACAGATAGATTCATGATTTGTATTGAAATCATGTTTAACCAGTAGGATGTTGGAGCATGATGGCATACCTTCTATTGAATAATATATCAACAAAATTGCACATGTTCTGGAAAATCGTGCGCTAAAATGTTTGTTACCTGCAAATAATAAAATGATGTAAATTATGCAGGTGAACAAAGCTGCAACAATCAGTAAGCAATGGTTTCTCTACATATTGATTTCCATTTCGTAAATGCTCATACATTTTTATCAAATACGCAGGTATGAACAAGAAATGAGAAAGTTGTAACATATAATTTCATCTGGATTACTTTGTTGGAATCATATTTGGAGACATTCTAATGGGAGTGACAATGATAATGATTCTAATGAACAATAGTACTAAAAAATAGGTGTATCATAAATAAAATTAATTTACCCTTTCTTTCTCAAAATAACGAGCGGTGATAATGGAAGTGACAATGATACCGGTTCTAATGATTCTGATGAAGAATATTGATAGCTCATTTATAAGTAATATCCGTGTTGAAATATTAAGCTTGATTTGTTATGTTTAATTTCTAGAAGTTTCTTGTTATTATAGTTTCTAGAGTCTTCTTGCATTTACTGTAGTTTGTTGAGATCTCTTGAATTTTCTAGTAGAAATAAGAATTATGTATGGAGTCATGTTTCTAGAATTGTTTAGAAAGTCATGTTTCTAGAATAGTCTATGGAATCCTATAAATAGAAGAGCTCTCTCGTCATTTTGTATCAAGCAATCAAGCAAGAAATCTACCATGAATAAAAGAAAAGTTTTCAATAACAAAAAAGCCTCTTTCTTATATTCTCTCCCTCTTTCACGTAAAAAATATTCAACAAAGTGGTATCAGAGCTTTAAGATTCTTTCAAAAAAAGATAGAGATGGCGAATAATGACGTTCCCTTACAAGTTCCAATGCTCACCAAGAACAATTATGACAATTGGAGCTTAAGTATGATGGCTCTCCTTGGAGCACATGACGTATGAGAAATAGTAGAGAAAGACTATACTAAACAAGAAAATGAAGGTAGCTTATCTCAATCTCAAAGGGATAGTTTGAGAAACTCAAGGACGAGAGACAAGAAGGCTCTCTGTCTAATCTATCAAGCATTGAATAATGATACTTTTGAGAAGGTTTCGGGATCGAAGTTGGCAAAAGAAGCATGGGAGAAGTTTCGAACATCTTACAAGGGAGCTGATCAAGTCAAAAAGGCACGTCTTCAAACTTTGAGAGGAGAGTTTGAAACTTTGCATATGAAAGAAGGTGAGCTTGTTTCTGATTACTTCTCAAGAGTTTTAGTGGTTAGTAATAATCTAAAAAGAAATGGTGAGAAGTTAGATGATGTAAGAATTATGGAGAAGATTCTTAGATCATTAGATCCAAATTCGAACATATTGTCGCCATCATTGAAGAAACAAAAAACTTGGAGACCATTGCAATAGAGGAACTTCTAGGCTCATTGCAAGCTTATAAAGAAAAGAAAACGAAAAAGAAAGAGACCGTGGAGCAAGTTCTTAAGACACGAATTGATTCAAAAAAGGAAGAAAATAATCGACGCCAACAAAGATGGGGTTGTGGCCAAGAAAGAGGAAGAGGTCGTGGATATGGACATGGACGAGGTTGGAGGCCCAACAATTAAAATAATAACAGTAAGAACAATAAAAGAGGAGCAAGTTCAATAAGAGGTCGTGGGAGAGAGAATTCAAGGTATGACAAGTCACGCGTTAAACGTTATAATTGTGAGAAATTTGGACATTATGCTTTCGAATGTAGAGCTCCAAGAAACAATAAAGCCGAAGAGAAGACCAATTACGTTGAAGAAAAAAATCAAGAGGATGGTACATTACTACTGGCCTATAAAGAAAATGAAAAAGGTGAGGAAAATCAAAGGTATCTAGATAGCGGTGCAAGCAACCATATGTGTGGAAGAAAAAACATGTTTGTGGAGCTTGATGAATCGGTGAAGGGAAACGTCGCATTTGGAGATGAATCAAAGATAGCAGTGAAAGGTAAAGGAAAAGTTCTTATTCGATTGAAGAATGGATAGCACCATTTCATTTCTAATGTTTATTATGTGCCAAACATGAAGAGAAATCTCTTGAGCCTAGGACAATTCTTAGATAATGGTTATGATTTTCGATTAAATGATAATAAACTTTCTATAAGAGACAGTGCAAGTAAATTCATTGCTAATGTACTAATGTCAAGAAATAGAATGTTTGTGCTCAACATTCAAAATGATGTTGCACAATGCCTTAAGGTGTGCTACAAAGTTGCCTCTTGTCTTTGGCATCTTCATTTTGGACATCTTAACTTTAGAGGGCTAGAATTGCTCTTCAAGAAGTAAATGATAAGAGTATTACCATGCATAAGCCATCCTAATCAAGTGTGCGAAGGATGTTTACTTGGAAAGCAATTCAAAATGGACTTTCAAAAGGAGTCATACTCAGGAGCTAAAAAGCCATTGGAACTCATACATACGGATGTGTGTGTTCCGATCAAGCCAAGTTCACTTGGTAAGAGTAACTATTTCCTTCTTTTCATCGATGATTTTTCAAGAAAAACATGGGTGTACTTTTTGAAGGAGAAATCAGAGGTTTTTGAGAAATTCAAGAAGTTCAAGGCCCAAGTTGAGAAGGAAAGTGGCCTTGTGATTAAAGCCACGAGATCTGACCGTGAAGGAGAGTTCACATCAAAAGAATTCCAAAAGTATTGTGAAAATAATGGAATCAAATGACAGCTGACAGTGCCTAGATCCCCCTAGCAAAATGGAGTAGCATAGAGGAAGAATAGGACAATTCTTGAGATGGCAAGGAGCATGCGTAAAAGTAAAAAGGCTGCCAAAGGAATTTTGGGCGGAAGTTGTGGCATGTGCGGTTTATCTATCAAACCGATCTCTAACAAGAAGTGTGTGGGGAAAGATACCACAAGAAGCATGGAGTGGAAGGAAGCCTGGTATTTCTCATCTAAGAGTCTTTGGAAGCATAGCTCATGTACATATACCGAACGAGAAGTGAAGCAAATTGGATGACAAAAGTGAGAAGTATATTTTCATTGGTTACGATATCAACTCCAAAGGCTATAAGCTTTACAATCCCAATACAAGGAAGATAATAATTAGTTGAGATATTATGTTCGATGAAGAAGGAGAATGGGAATGGAGATCACGTAATGACAATTACAACTTCTTTCCATACCTTGAAGGAGATGAAATGCAACAACCAAGGATCGAACAATCAAGTGAGAAGCCCACTTCCCCACTAGCTTCACTAACCACAAGTTGTCAAGAAGACGAGAGCACAAGTGAAAAGGCTCCACGCTTTAAAAGCCTTCAAGGAATTTATGAGGTAACAGAAAATCAAGACAATTTTACTCTCTTTTTTCTATTTTCGGATTGTGAGTCTATAAACTTCCAAGAAGCTTTGCAAAAGAATAATTGGAAAAATGCTATGGACGAAGAAATCAAGGTCATCAAGAAGAATGACACATGGGAGTTAGCTTCACTTCCAAAAGAACACAAGGCAATTGGTGTGAAGTGGGTGTACAAAGCAAAGAAAAACGCCAAAGGAGAAGTCAAAAGATATATGGCGAGATTGGTGGTAAAAGGCTATAGTCAAAGAGCTGGCATTGTCTATGATGAGGTATTCGCTCTAGTTGCTCGACTAGAAACTGTTAGACTAATAATTTATTTAGCAGCTCAAAACAATTGGAAGATACATCAAATGGATGTGAAATCCGCCTTCCTAAATGGAGTTCTTGAAGAAGAAATTTATATCGACCATAAGGCTACGAAGTCAAGAGAGAAGAATACAAGGTCTTGAAGCTAAAGAAGACACTTCATGGGTTGAAACAAGCTCCAAGAGCTTGGAATGCTCGAATTGTTAAGTACCTCCAAGAAAGAAACTTCATCAAATGTCCATGTAGCAATCCATGCATGTTTAAAGAGTTTAAGAAAGAGTTGATGAAGGAGTTTGAGATGACTGATATTGGGCTCATGTCTTATTACCTTGGCATTGAAGTAAAACAAGAAGATAAATGCATCTTAATCACTCAAGAAGATTATGCTAAGGAAGTATTGAGGAAGTTCAAGATAGATAACTCTAACCTAGTTTGCACGCCGATTAAAAGTGGAATCAAGTTATCAAGGCACGGGGAAGGAGAAAAAGTGGACTCAACACTAATTAAGAGCTTGGTTGGAAGCTTGCGATATTTAACGTGTACAAGACTCGACATTCTATATGCGGTAGGAGTTGTGAGTCGATACATGGAGAATCCAACAATAACTCATTTGAAGGCAGCAAAGAGGATTCTGCACAACAAACTTTGGCTTGTACTACTCTATTTCTGATAATTACGAGCTTGTTGGATATAGCGATAGCGATTGGAGTGGAGATATGGATGACCGAAAAAGCACAAGTGGCTTCGTATTCTACATGGGAGATACAGCCTTCACTTGGATGTCGAAAAAACAGCCGATTGTCATTCTTTCCACATGTGAAGCGGAGTATGTAGCTGCTACTTCATGTGTTTGCCATGCAATTGGGTTACGAAATCTGCTAAAGGAGTTGAAATTACCACAAGAGGAGTCGACCAAGATTTTCAGGGACAACAAATCAGCAATTGCTTTGGCAAAGAATCTAGTCTTTCATGATCGAAGCAAGCATATTAATACATGCTATCACTATATTAGAGAGTGCGTCGCCAAAAAGGATGTGCAACTAGAGTACGTGAAGACGCATGATCAAGTAGCTGATATCTTCACCAAGCCTCTTAAGCATGAGAATTTTCTAATGTCTTCTTGCATTTAGTATAGTTTGTTGAGAGCTCTTGAATTTTCTAGTAGAAATAAGAATTATGTATGGAGTCATGTTTCTAGAATTGTTTAGAGAGTCATGTTTCTAGAATAATCTATGGAGTCCTATAAATAGAAGAGCTCTCTCATCATTTTGCGTCAAGCAATCAAGTAAGAAATCTACCATCAATAAAAGAAACGTTTTTAACAACATAAAAGCCTCTTTCTTATATTCTCTCCCTTTTTCTCATAAAAAATATTCAACAATCCGTTCTGCTATTCATTTTCAACTACAGTGGTGTTAATTAGCAATGTATAATATATTGGTTCCTAATATTGTACAAATTCTGAGCATGCCTGCACTACATCATATCCTCCTGAAAATGTTCTATATATGGTTCTATGTTATTGCCTAAACTAGCTTTATTTAAAATTTGAAAGTTTATTTTGTCAGTGGATGTTTTTGGAAGTGAAAGTTATATTTACATTTTAAAAATATAAAAAATCCTTGAACTTTATCATTATATAACTCAGCACTTTGTAAATTTCAAAAATATAAAATGATCCATTGAAATTTAACTTGAATGTAAAACAAAACTTCTATGTTCTCTTGTATTATTGAGAAAAAAACAGTTCTGAAGTTAGTGAAAACAATCATCTATTCGGATACAGTAAATTTGTAGCTTGGAATATGATTCAACACAATGTACCAAACCATGAATCAAGAAGTCACGAACATAATAAAATCATCTCGCAGATGTGTAGCAACATAAAACATACAAATTAAAGTAGAACAAAATCACTCTACGATCAATAAAACATACAAATTCTAACATCTGACATTGAAAACCCTAACACAATGGTCAGCCCCACAAGAAGCATGATTCAAAGCCCAAGTTTTAAAACCCAAACTTCATCATCTAACATTTCTTCATTGGTTATTTTTTCGAAAATACTAAATCAGCTTATCTACAAGTTTGCAACTTCGTAACATTGTTTGGATCTTATAATATATAAAGTGGTCCTAAAAATCAAAGTCTTCTTGGCTTCCAAAACTGAATAATAAAGTATGAAATGAATCCAACATTATTGTTATATGTCTCAATTATGGTTATACCCTCGCTGTTAAACTGGAGAGAAGTAGCCAACATAAAAACTAATGATGCAAAAATAATAGCCATCAAGGTAAAAGAAAAGGGTTACACTTCACTTACAGCAATGTACGTAATACATATTGTTAACTCAAAAAAATGGATCAACACCCTAGTGTGATCTGTGAAAGCACCAGCCTAGTTAGAATAGGGCAAAGATAATAGAAAACAGCAATAAAGTCAAAGAAAATAAAAGATAGACAAGAGATTTTATAGTGGTTCGACAATCTAAGGCCTATATCCACTTTATAGCTTTCTTGCTTATAGACTTGACTGGGATTACAAAGGATTTGAGAGAGAATAAGTTACAAGTACATAGGTTAAACTGATTCTAAGTCCTAGAAGAGACAGAGCTTCTGCATAGTGATGGCAGAAACCAAATCCCTTCTTGGTTACTCTATGATTTGTATTTATAGAGGTAGCAGTCGTATTGGACCAAACAGAGAGTTGGAGCAAAGCCCAAAGAAAGCCCGAGATAGTGCACGAAGTTGTGTAGCTATAAGGGTTAACACCACATATTGGCACTGACCTCCCAAGTCAGTGCCGACATCTATGGTTCAACCCAAGTGGGTTCAATCCTCTTGCATCCTTTATGCTACTAGATTTTATGATGTTCCAAGTTGTTGCTATGTGTAGGTAGTTGATATTAATAATGGTTCCTTCATTACTTGTTTACTCTGCCGATTGACTGCTAACTCTTCACTCTTGGTATTTGGTTGATCGGAGTCCTTTAATATTTGTTGGAAACATATGAAATAGGTAGAAAGAGCCTCTGAAAAGTTTGAGATAGAAATAATGAAGCACTTGAAGTCACCATCGACTTCTTCATGTCGGCACCGACTTTTGGTGTTTGTCCCGTCATAGTTGAAATTTCTCTGAGTTGTTTCTATTCCCTAGGTGTGCTTGTAAGATTTCAAGTCGTTTCGTCTTCATTTCGATGTTCTAACTCATATGGATTTCTACTTGGTTAAAAACCCAGTTAACACATATAACTACATAAGTTGTGGAATAAAAAAGTTAAATATATGGACATGGTACAGTGAATAGAAAGTTAATATTGAAAAATTAAAACTAAGGCATTTGGATCCACTTACTGTTAGAATTTCAATATACTTTAGAATTTATTATTCATGAAACCCTACATCTGAATATATGACCTATATTGATTTGATTGAGAAAAAATCAGAGGAAGATAAATAAATTAGCAGAAGCCGGACCTAAATTCGTAGTTGCAAATTGAAAGAAAAAATTGGTTTGATCTTCCAAATTGACACAAACTCTAGATTTGAATTATTTTCATAGAAGAAATTAGAAGAATAACTAGAGCTTGTGTAATTAATTTTGGGACCATAACCCCTTATTTATAATGTTGGCATTTTCTAATTTGGCCCTTCAACAAATTAAAATTTCCCCAGTATCTACGCATTAATACCGTAATAATTATATCTTTAAGCCTTTTAGTTTTAATTCAAAATTTGATCACTTTAATTAGGCTTTACACCAAAATAACACAAAACCTTTATTTTATATATGTGGCCCACATGTTAAAATTTTCCAACAATCTTTCCCTCAGCCATATATATAATAACCTTATAAATATGTTTAAATTTATGAGCTCCAAATTTTTCTATTTATAACATAAGGTGTTTCCGAAATAATCTCGTCCATTAACCATGCCGACAAAGGATCAAAGTGGTTTTCGTTACCTTTAGTGTAACTAAACACATCAATGGTCACATACACCAACACAATCAAACCACATAGATCAATCATAGATGCGTGGCATAGAAATTACATGAGTTGTGATCTATACATGTCTGTTTCCAACTGGTCCTATTTTAATGAGATCAAAACATTCAATATTTGAACAACTTAGAGCGCAAAAAAAAATTATTACTTTATTTCTGATCAGAAAAAAGAATTTGATATATATATATATATATATATATATCTATAACCGAAGTATAGAGCAATGTGTCATATGAAAGTACTAAATACAAAATTCCCCTAAACCAAAATATCATTACATAAAAGTTACACCAATTAAGTGCAATGCTCATGAAAGACCATGGGTGATAATCCTTTTGTAAGCGGATCCGCCATAAAGGAATTTGTCATAATATGCTTTATGAATTACAATTAATTTTGCACCCTCCCCTTATTGGAAAATAATATGTTATTTATTATCATAATATTTGATCATTTGATTTCTTATTTCAATATTCCACAACATTGTGATAAAATTTTGCAATTATTTCCCATCGTTAGATGCCTTATAACAGAAAATAAACATTTGTTCCATACCAGATGAGGATATAAGTGTCCATATGACATTTTCCTTATATAGCTCCACCCAAAAATATTTTTATTACCTGAAGTGGATCTTTTATACTCTTGGCATCCAAAATATTCAGATCGTAATGCTTTATGATCTCTAACCAATTTGTTCTTTTATCTATGAGCATATAATCCTTTAATTCCTTAAAGATATCTTGTAACCTTTTTAGTTACTAACTATTGATCCACTTTCAATGTAAGCAAGATATCTGTCAAATAATACATGCAAAATCCATATGTGTATATGCCTTAGCATGCATTAGACTTCACATCGCAAATGCATGTGGAAACTTTTGCATTTGTTTAACTTCAAGGATATTCTTACATTACTATATAAGCGACATTTGTCTCTTTTGGTGAAGGAGAATCAATTGATTTGCAATTTGCATACCAAACCTTTTTAAGCACGTATCTGCCTTGTTCTTTTGTGATAATCCAAATATCACCCCATAAATATTAATGGTGTATTTGAATCCCTAATGCAAAAGAATAATTCAGAAGTGGGTTTCTTAACTTGTTTCATCATTGTCTCCATTGAGAAATACTACTTTAATATCCTTCCGATATTGCTCAAAATTATAATTTGTAATAAGCTCCAAAAAATTTCTAAAGACTCTTTTAACAAAACAAAAGAGAAAGTCTCTTTAAAAAAGAAAATATCGCTTTCCATTTGAGTATAATCTTCTTTATAAACGAGCTTATACCTTTCCACATTGCCCACTCATCTCTTTTGGTTTCAAATAGTTATTCATAACCAATGGTCCTATTACCTTAAGGTAGGGGAAAAATTCCAAACTTTATCGTCATATATAGATTTACACTATATATTCTTTTTTTAAATCCAAAGTTCAAATTAGTAAATTACATAGGTTGATGTAAGTGCATAGAATCATCTTACCAATCCAATATTTATCTTTATGGAGAAATACTATATAGTCATTCAGAATAGTATTTCCTCCCTTTTCAAGTGGATTTCCTTAGTGACGTTGTTCACCTTGAGGTTGTTGAATTTGGTTTTTTGAAACATCAACCTTAATTTGAAAAAAAAATTGTTTCACATTGTCTTATTATGGTTCTTAATATACTTCTTATCCATGAAAGGAAACAAATCCTATACATTGTCCGAAGAATTAACTGTAGTTAAATCAAAGATAATGATTCTCCTTAAAAAAATGATTCATGCTTTAAAATTTTGTTTAACACTGTCTTAATATTGTTGTAACGGCCCGAAATTTCACTTCTTTGATTAATGAATATTTATTTAATTTTAAAAATTCAATATGTAGGTTTTACAATGAAAATAAACTCATTTTAATTAATTAATAATGATGGTAAAATCGTTTTCAAAATTTGTTTACAAAATTAAATAGTTCGTAGAAAAACAAAAAATGTGGCCGAAGAACGTTTTCCGAAATTTCGATCTTTCGACACCGGAAAGTTGTCGGGAACGTTGTTCGTCTTTATGCACCATATATACATATATATATATATATATATATATATAAGAGTTAATTAGCTAAATAATAATATACTTAAGGATAGATTATCTTATGTTAATTTTGTTTAGCAAGTGATGTGACGATTCATAAATTTAAAAATAATAATTTTATATATTTAAATATATATATATATATTCCTCTCTTGTCGCATCTTATATTGTAATCATTAACCGTCATTATCTCTTATCACATCTTAGCTTTAATTAAAAATTATATATATATATATAAAGAAAGTGATGTGACTAAACATAATAATTATATATATACAAAGAAAGTGATGTGACTAAACATAATAATTATATATATATATACGCAAATGAAAGTGATGTGACAAAACATAATAATTATATATATAAAAGAAAATGATGTGACTAAACATAATTATATGTGTATATATAAGAGTGATGTGACTAAATATAATAATTATATATATATAAGAGTGATGGGACTTGACAAAATGATGAGGTGTGAAATCTTGCTTATAAAGAGCCCTTATGTTTCTTCATTTTTCCTCCTCTTTCCACCAACCTTTTCTTCCTCATATCTAATTGAAATGGAGTTTTTCTTTTTTTGAAACTGTGTGAAATTTAAGTGGCTACAATATTCAAGTTGACCACATTTTCAAATTTCTGTCACAGCTATGTCAAAACATCTATTCTTTACAAAGCAATATTTTTACCCAAAATTTCAAGTCCGAAAATTACCCTTCTTCTTTTGATCATAACTTCTTCATAACAAATAGAAATGAGTATTTCTTTATTTTTAATGATAAAGGAAAGAAATTCCTACAACTTTTCTTTTGACTACTTTTCCAAATTTCATGAGTTCATGGCCCAAAAAAGAAGAGGGAAAGACCTAATTTTTGGGTTCATTTTCGACAAATCAATGATAACCTGAAGCTCCGCTACCTTCAAGCTACTACCCCACATCCAGCCCCACACCTCTGGCCAAGCCTACATACACCTAAGCCAAGCCCAGATTAAGGGTTGCTAGCACCTAAAGCTTTCATCCTTCAAAGCTAGGGAGTCGTTGACAAGTTTAACTTAAGTTCGGATAGCTTTTGTGGAAGTTTGGTAAGTAAACTACTCGTTTTTTTAATGAAAATGGTAACCATATTTTTGTCACTATATATGGTGACTATATATTGTAGAAGTTGAATGATAATCATGTTGTTTGATTATGATTTGGATGGTTGATTTTAGTTTGATTTGGTTATGGAAATCGATGTTGTATTATAAAGTTAATAAGCATGTATATATGGATGTATACTTGCAATCTATAATGAGGATGGTTGGTGTTAGTAATATGTTGATTGTATAACATGAGTTGTAACGACCCATGATTTAATCACTTTGAACTTGAATAGTTAATATGTTTTTAAATGATTAAATAATGGATTTTATATCTAAAATAAATTTTTGGATAAAACATCTCGAATGAATTTTTAAAACTGGTTTAAAATGTTAGTTTAAAGATGGTTCGAGTTATAAGGCGGTTAGGGGTACCGATTTATTTAAGAATAATTTTTCCTAATATACCAAATGAGAATGATTACTAAAGAAAAGAATTTGCCTAATAAAACAAAATAATATAATTACTTGCCTTGTAAAACAAGAAAGAATTATTAATCTTGTCTAATAAAATAGAATAGTATATTTACTTGCCTAATAAAACAAGAAAGAATCATTAACCTTGCCTAATAAAACAAAATAGTATATTTACTTGCCTAATAAAACAAAATAGCATAATGATTATTATATTCCATATGGATGATTGCCATTGTGCCAAAATCTGGTTGAATCAGGTTATGCCATGCAGATGGTTGCCATTGGACCAAAATCTGGTCGAACTAGGTTAGGCCATTGTTGATAAGGAGGATTCCTATTGGACCAAAATGTGGTCGAATCAAATTAAGCCATAAGAATGTTTCCTATTGGACCAAAATGTGGTCGAATCAAATTAGGCCATAAGGCTGGTTTCTATTCGACCAAAATCTGGTCGAATCATGTTAGGCTATAGGAAATTACTAAACTACCCTTCTCTTCACCTATAAATACCCAAGTCCATATCTCATTTTAATTCACTCACAAACTAAAGAAAAAACTAAATTTCATTATCAAAGGCGAAGTATTCCAAGTCTCTAGTAAAGCAAATAGGATGTGAGTATATTCCTTGTTTTCATAGTTTAGAGGGTATAACTTATTCCGTCAGTATAATTTAATTATTTTACAGTGAGTTAATCTTAATCTCTTTACTTTGGATCATTCACATTTTAATAAATGTTGTGTTAACTATTGATTGTAAATCGTTAATAATAATGGGTCCGTTATTATTCTTGTTTTTATTCTTGTTTGGTTTGTGCTCGGCCAGTTTATGAGCAATAACCTTGACATTTAGTTAAAGGGAACTTACACCACCTTTTAACTAAGGATTGACATTTAGTGACTTTTTGGTTAAAAGGAAATAACAACCCTTTTAACTATCTCATTTGATTAAGAGGGAGCTTCACCCCTCTTGGTCGCATTCTCCTTTAAAGATGATAGGTTTAAGTTATGATTTGAATGGAGGTTTTAAATCTTAGTTTAAAATATTTTAAAGAAGCTTCGAAATTTATATAATGATTTAAATGGGTTATTTATGGAAAGTAAGTAGTCATATACTTGCACTACAAGAAAACCTTCATTTGGTTGTAATAAGTGGCAGCATTTATCCTTAAGTGCAACTAATAATAATTTATCCTAGTTTATAAAAGTATCCAAATATTTTCCATCCATCCCGCCTTCTAAAATATTTGCCGCTCCACCAAAATTTGTTCTACATTGTTCTGTCACGTTATCCTTCATCGATACTTAAAAAAAATTAAACTCTTCCTTTACTCCTCTTCAATACTTGGAACATTTTTCCCATTTTGCTTCAGCATAATTCACCTCCTCCCACGCTTTCACCACCTTCATCGTTGCGCTAGCATTCTCCATCGTCATCTTGCGCTAGTGCTCTCTAGTCGTGCTAGTGCTTTCCATCATCATCGCTTTGCTAGCCCTCTCCGTCATGTATAATTTCTCGAGGTTTCTACATGAACCATAAATAGGTATGAACTTTATATTTCAATTGGATCGAGTATTTCTGTCAAATTTTTGATTTGACTATAAATTATATGATTTGACTATTTGGGTTATGCAAATTTTGTCCAAATGATCAATAATAGCTTCACAGAAATTAGATTCATGGATGAGATGAAGAAAGCAGATTTCGTGAATGTTAAGCTTGTAAAATTTACAAAGCCTGAAATGCCAAGAATATCTTTGGATGTGAGTATCTTTAAATAAATTTTTTTGTAAATTTCTTTAGGCATACTTTTTGGTTCTGACAACTTGGGTTTGATGTTTAAGTAACTATTTTCTTATATGCTTTTGTAATATAAAAGCTAAAAATACATCATTTGAGTAATTTTAGGTAACATGAACTAGTTATTATATACCGTATAATATAGATGTGATGATAGCACCTGAAATAACAGCTCTAATTACAAACTGGATCTCAATG
This sequence comes from Allium fistulosum, assembly GCA_030737815.1. Taxonomy (NCBI): domain Eukaryota; kingdom Viridiplantae; phylum Streptophyta; class Magnoliopsida; order Asparagales; family Amaryllidaceae; genus Allium; species Allium fistulosum. The sequence continues at coordinate 1,222,606,640 of CM060904.1, forward strand.
TGATATATGAGATATATATGGTATTTATTGCATTGATAATTTTACTGTGTTATAACAGACTTGCTATTCTTATTGGGCGTATATTTACGGCAAAATGAATCAAGAAAACATAAGTTTAAATTTTTGGTATTCTGCTAACCACTAAACCTTAAGTCTACAAGCTATATTCAATTCATGCTATATTATCTCGCCAGATGAATATAAATCATGTTGTTCATAAACAATCACACAGTCATACTGGTTTTAGATTGTGCAGGTTCCGTGTATTACAATCTGGTAACTCTTTGAATATATATTTATGTTGATGTTGCCTTCTAGATAAAGATTCTTATGGCATAACCTTTATCTGAATTTTGAATAACATTTTTTTACTTCTATATTGACATGTCCAAACTACGTACTGGGATTCAGCCTTATATAATCAGGGTTATTCTATGTTCTTCCCTAGCTTAAAATGGCAATCTCTGCAAATATCGGAGGTTGGATAGCTGACACATTTGGTAGTAGAGGGATATCTGTCACTGTTGTCAGAAGGGTATATAAGTTGTAGTACTTCAGTATTTTCTTCCAGTTAAAAGTTAACGTGACAATCATATGAGTTCACTATAGAAATATGTACATACCTTATGTGGAAGTTTTACCATGTATTCCCATAGTTTATTATTAGATGAATATTTAAGATTTCTGAAATATTTTCCTTACAGATAATGCAATCTATAGGATTTCTTGGACCAGCTTTCTTTCTAATGCAACCGCATCATGTTAGATCTCCTGCAATTGCTGTATTATGCATGGCATGCAGCCAGGTGAGTTGATATGTACATTAATGAGATTGCTAATATTATGACATACAAAATATTAAATATTAAGATAGACCAATGCTGAAACATTTTTTTACTGAAATTTTTATACAGGGGGCTGATGCATTTTCCTAGTCTGGTTTATATTCCAACCATCAAGATGTTGGCCCACGTTACTCTCTATGTATTATTATTGTAGTCCTATAAAGAAATATCTTTTGCTAGAAATTAAGATTTATACAATAACTCATAAAGTTATAAATAAATATGTATAACTATTATTGCACTGAGCCTTTTGCAGGGTGTATCGCTTGGTCTTTCAAACACTACTGGAGTTTTAGCTGGTGTCTTAGGCACAGCAACCACTGGCTATAATTTGCAACATGGTTTGATCATCCCTTCCTTTTTTTTCAATTTTCAATATAAATCTTTGTGCACACATGACACCCAAAGTGATTGATTGGTTATATTCAATTCAGTATAAACATATGCGGTGTTTTGGTTGTGGAAACTTCAGTCTTAAAAGTGCAGCTTGCAACTACTTGACAAGTCAAACATCAGGCACGGCGCAATCATCTACAATGTCAAAGGGCAAACACGGCTCGGATCCCAACATGCATCCGCACACCATATGGCATTCTAACAATTCTTGACCTAATTCAGATCCCTAGTGACACGGATCGGACCCCGCTTGCTCTTGCCTCATGCACCTGATTGAGTTTGCTGGGCATGTTAATGTTACATTGCTTTATAACCAGACTAGTGAAGATGTTGTTAATGTCCACAGTAAAATTGTACTACAGGTATGCATATGTTAACAAAGTCATACTGTTTTTTTCCATCTGTTGAGATATTTTTCCTTCAAAAGAATGTTTTTATGTTAATGTATTGTACGCCAAAAAATTGGAAAGAAATTATACTTTGTTCTTTGATCTCAACTATTGGATAGAAAGTTCAGTGAAAACTAGAGAAAAGATTCCTCAGTTAGTTCTGAAAATTGGATATAGAACTATTGGTTTTGATTCATTGAGTATCAGTTAGTTCTCAAAATTGTATGCCAAAAACTTATGCCAATGAATAACAATATAATTTTTAAATTATGAAGTATTGCGGCGAACTTTTGAATATCCAAAACTCATCATAATATAAAAGTTTGATAGTTAAGTCTGTATAACCATTGCTCCATTGAGTTTCATATCCATTAAATACTTGATAAGAAAAAGGTCCCGGCCCAAAAAATATAACATGCTAGCTACAAATAGTTTTAGTTGTACAACAAAAGCAAAAACATTGCCATGAAGCAGAGTATATTGAGACACCTGATTCGGTTCATAAAAGAACGATAAATTCATGGTTTTAAGTAAAGTTTTTTCCTAAGTCCTAGAAAATAGTGATAAACTAAAAGTAGGGTTATCGTGCATAAAAAAATAGAGGTATACTAGGTATGATCTTTTAAGAAGTATTATTTCTAATTTATTATGAGATGTTTTTTTGAAAAAGGTTTAGATTCGTGCTTGCTTGGTTAGTTTCGTTTCATTTTATGTGTAGCAAGTGTTTGCAACCTTACAGCCGTGTCTGTAGAGAGAGTTAGGATCTGGAAACTTCAATATTTTAGTTCCCTACAAATAATCAACGTTTACACAGTTAGCGCACAGAGACTATGTATCTTTTCTGGATGATAATCGCAACCAACTACTTTGATTCTCATGATTAGTTAGTCGTCAATTCTGCATTTTTTGCATTTTTAAATTTATTTGTTATACTTATTTTATATTTGTTATACTTATTTTATACTTATTGGATATATACTATTCAGGAGCTGCAGGTATTAAATAAGTTTTTCAAAAGTTAAAATATCTTTCAGGAATGAGTATCAGCCTAAAGAAACCAAAAAATTTCCTAGGAGGTGTAGAGAACAAGGATGAAATTTTGGATATTTTGGGTATATGTGAAGGGGAACTTCCGTTGAGATATTTGGGCATCCCTCTGTCCAGCAAAAATATTAAAAGCTTGGATTTTCAAATGCTATTAGATAGAATCAAGGGGGAAAATCTGGTTGGGAAACAAAAAGGCTTAGTGTTGTAGGCAGATTAGAACTTATTAAATCTACCATTAATGCGATGATACTTTACTGCTGCAATGCTTTAGCTTACCAAAAAATATTCTAAATAAGATAAAGCATATATTTCTTAATTTTTTATGTAAGGGTAAGATAAGCAAAATTCCTTAGGTGTTGGTGTGTAAGAACAAAGAAGGAGGTATGGGCCTTAGACATTTTGAAGAGTTAGATACTATGGTGGCTGTAATGTGGATTTGGAAAATTATTAATGAAGAAGGCATTTGGGTTAAGTTGATGAGGAGTAAGTATTTGAAAAATCGGTCCTTTTGGGAGATTCAGATTAGACAGGATGATTTGGGAGTTTAGAAAGACACGCTAATAAATAGAAAGGAAGCTCTGAAATGTATTGAACAAAGAATAGTTGATGGAAAAACTACTTCTATGTGATTCGACCCCTGGGTTAGCTGAAGTAGTCTCATTAACAGATTAGAGGTTAACACTATGGAGACATTAAGAAGTGAAGTCATGATGGTCAGAGATATTTTCAACGATGATGGCTGGAGAACTCAAAGATACAGCTTTCTTGGAAAGATAAGAAATGAAATTGAACGTATCAAAATTTTTAGAGATAAAGAAGAGTATTACTGGGCTTGGCCTTGTAACAAAAATAATAAATATAATTTTAAGGCGATTTGGCTAACGGTAAGGAAATCTTTCAACAAAGTTTCTTTGGCTGGATTAGTCTAGAGAAATGTGAATATCCTTAAAATGGCAGTGTGTTTGTATAAAGTAATAAACAATTTTCTGCCTACCAAGAAAAGACTTATCCTTAGGGGATTAAACATTGACAGTGTGCGTGATCTGTGCAACCAACAAGAAGATGTGGAGCATCTCTTTTCTGAATGTAAATTCAGTGCTAATATTTGGAAATGGTGCCGTATTAAGATAGGATGGGCAGATCCACATATTATAGTTCTCACCATCAATATCGACCATTATTTTTTGATTTAATCAAAAGAGTAAAAGTGGAGACTTATCTAGTTTGGCGCTGTCTACTTGTGTTCGATGTATATTGCAAGAGAGAAATTTTCGTGTCTTTGATTAAACTAGTAGATCAGAAAATTAGATTTGCAACAAAATTGAAATTGTGAAAATCAGAACTCAAAAATCAAATGTAGCAGTACAAAGATTATTGATGAGCAACTGAGTAAAGGATGGGAATAAACAGCTCACCAACCACCCAGGATTCAAAAGTTGGGCATTGTTTCTCCAGAATCCATCCAAATAAATTTATTTCCATAGGCCAGCTCTAATTATTTTAGAAGCGTACTTATCATATTTTGAATATTGTTATAGTCCTTATCTTTAACTTAATTTCTGTATACCTTGTTCGAATATTAATTTTATCCATTAGAGGCTTATTGTCTGTGCACTCACTTTCACTAATAAAATAAAATATTGATAATTTTATAGTCAATATCTAATATGAAAAATTAATTATATAGTTCCTGATATGATCCTTTTCCCACTTATATATGTCAGGTAAGGAGCATAAAACATGCTAGGGATATTAGGGACCAATTAGAAGGGCTCTTAGAAAGAGTTCAGATTGAAATGATATCAAATGCAAATGATTTGGATGCTGTAGAAAAGCAATTACTGTTCAGTATCTCCTCCATACAGTAAGATTACAGAAGGGTGGTGCATATAAAATGTATTGTATTATTACTATCATCTTCGTTTAAAACTTTTGTTAGGCTGGCGTCTCAATTGCATCACATAAATATGATCTCGATTCCATATCACCATTTCAACTTCCAGATATATTGAATCTGCTACTTGTTATAGTTTGTTTTGAAGCAAAAGGTCTTTTCGAAGCAGAAAATGTTCAGTTTTCTAAGGTATTTTTTATTACTTACTAGTTATACTGTAACTTGGGCTATTAAGGCATACGTGGATAATGGAGTAGTTGGGATTGGGCTTGCAAATAAGTTTGAGTGGGTAATAATAAAAGTGGACCAACTAGCAAACGCAGGAATAAAGCCCATTAGGTTTGTTTGGTTGAAATTAATAATTTTAGATTCGGATGAGCAGTTTTAGAAGGGAGTGATAATTCAGTTTTACAATACAGTTTTAGAAGAATTAATTACAAAACAGGACTAGCCCGTGGCGTAGTAATTGGGTAAATTTCAAAAAAAATTCTATTGTTGGATCTTTTATGGGTGGGTCTATGAGGTCTAATACATTTAGAACTTTTCTAAATTTTCCTTTAAATAAAATTAATATTTTATTTTAATTTTATAACCGAAATTTAGTTTATATAATTGTATTGTATTTCATTTATGTGCATCATATACACACATGTGCGTGTGTGCATATGCAACAGGATTATGTGTACGTGGTCTGACATGCTCGTGTATAGGTGTTGTAAGTGAACTATTCTCATTTCTAGGTATAAATTGAAAAAAAAATATGAAAACCCAAAAGTTTGGATAACCATTTTTGTTGCTCAAGTGGTTGAATTGTCTAGGCGAGTAGCTGTCATAGGCCTTTGTGGTTATTTTTGATTGGAAACTGGCATCCAAGGAGATAATTGCGCCATTTTTGGACCATCGTGGTGATTGCAATCATTTGTGGACTGACAAAAATCAAGTGAGGCTAAATTTACTGTTTTGTATTTTTTTGTCATTTTATGTCATGCTTGATTTCATGTTTAGTTAGTTTATTTTTAATTCATGTTACGCTCATTTATCTTTTATTTTGCTTACAATATTTTATGTTTTACTGCTTAAAGCTAAAGCTTTTAAGCAACGGTTTCAGGTTGCTAGAAGTTGGTGGATCACTTCTTTGCAATACTTATAAGGTTGTGGTTGTTTTGTAGTACATGTATTAGAGATTGTCATGGCTTACCTATACTTGTACTTTATTGCTTTTATAAACACTTTTTTTTACATTTGGCATAAAACTTATAATTATTTTTCTCCTTTTGTTATGCAGCCTACCGATTTCACAAAATGAGGATGTAGTTGAATAGTTCCTGGCTAAAACTCCTGCTGGAGGTTTTTTTACCCATTATGTGTTGCTAGGAAAAAAATTGTGTATCTTCTTAATATATATTTATTTGGTATTCCATGCTGCCCCAGTTATCAAGAAGTGTATATCCCATCATGTGATCCAATAATTAGTTAATTTTCATTGCTCGTAGAAAATTGCTCATTTAAAATTATAACACATCCCTACATTTTTAATAGTATCACTTTGTTTTTATCATTAAACATGTAACTATTCCCTTTATATTTGAAATATATGCAGTTCATGAAGTTATAGATGGTGCTAGTAATGGTCCTTGTTGAAGTGGGAAAATTCCAAATTTGTAAGTGTAACATTTTGGTTTTGCTTATCATTTCATATAATATGTTAAATAATATCACGTATCAGTTAACAAAGTTTATGAAAATTAATTACATTTATAAAAATTAACTAAATTAATAATAATAATAATAAAATTAAGTTAACCGAGTTTTAATAATAATAACAATTAATTAATTAAGCTATTAAAAATTAATTAAGTTTCGTTAAAATCAAATAAGTTCTATAAAATTAACTAAGTTTAATTTAACTAAAATTTATAAATAATAATATTATAACTAATTAAAAAACTTTTATAAATGATGATGAATTAATTAAGTTTATAAAAATTTACTAAGTTTATAAAAATTAACTAAGTTTATAAAAATTTGCTAAGATAATAATAATAATAATATAGTAATAAATTAACTAAGGTATGTTAAAATTAAACAAGTTTTATAAAATTAACTAATAAATAAATTATACAAATAATAATAATATAACCAATTTAACAAAGTTTCATAAATAATGATGATTATGATGATTAATTAACTAAGTTTATAGAAATTAACTAAGTTTATAATAATAATAGTAATAGTAATAATAATAAAAATATAATTAAGTTAACTAAGTTTTAATAACAACAACAATAATAAATTAGCTAAATTAACCAAGTTAATAAAAATTAACTAAGTTTTGTTAAAATTAAACAAGTTTTATAAAATTGACTAAGTCTAAGTTAATTAAATATTATAAATAATAATAATGTAACTAATCTAACAAAGTTTTATAAATAATAATAATGATGATGCTGAATTAACTAAGTTTATAATAATAATAATAATATAATTAAGTTAACCGAGTTTTAATAGTAATAGTAATAACAATAAATTAACTAAGTTAACCAAGTTAATAAAAATTAACTAAATTTTATAAATAATAATAATATAAATAATAAGTTTATTGTAATAATAATAAGTTAATTAAGTGTATAAAAATTAACTAAGTTTATAATAATAATAATAAATTAACTAAGTTTATAAAAAATTTATAAGTTCAAGACAATTTCTAAAAACCAACCAAGTTAATAAAGTCTTAGTTTGAGATAATTTATAAGTTTAAGTTAATTAAAATATAACTTATGACATTTTAAGTTTTAGCAATTGAGATAATTTATAAGTTCGAGTTAATATAAATAAAGTTATAAATAAGTTAACCGAGCTTTATAAAAAGTTAACTAATTTTTATAAAAATTAACTAAGTTTTATATAATTTAACTAGGTTTTATAAAATTTAGATAAATTTAGACAAATTAATTAAGTTTAATTAGAATTTAACCGAGTTAATGAGTTTTTAATAATTAAATAAGTTTATTATAAAAATTAACCATGTTTATAAAAATTTAACTAAGTTAACTAAGTTTTATAAAATTATTTAAATTTAATAAAACTTTAACCAAGGATGTTCAATATAATTTAAATATGCAAAACAGTTTCGTAATCATTTGTTGATTATTAAATTTGTCTACAGGTAATTAGCTATTAGGAGTAAAGACCAGCTGCAGCAAAGAATTGTGGGTAACAAGTAATAAACATGGCATTAATTGTTATATATACTATAACATTTTGTTAATACTTGTTGTGTAAACTTGTTTATGAATGGTTATGGATATTATATTTGATATGTGATTAATGTGTTTTTTCAGTTGTTTGAATATGATGATTATGTGATTGATTGATTGTTGGTTTGAATACGATGATTGTGTGATTGATTACTGGTTTTAATAAGACTATTATGTGGGTGATGGTTGGAAAAGATACAAGTCGTTAACAAGAAATGGTAGCATGTACAGTACGCTCAAAACAGTTAATAATTTTCAGTAGCGTTTAAAAAACGCTGTGGAAATAAATATAAACCGCCACAATACGACTTTCGTAGCGTTGATAAAACACTACCAAAACTTTTAGTAGCGTTTCGGTAAACACTACGATACGACATGTTACTAAAAGTATGAAACTTTTGTAGCGTTTCTAAAACCCTACAATAGATCAAGTTTTCGTACCGTTTTCTACAACGCTACAAAAAGTTTCAGACTTTTTGTCGCATGTCTTATTGCAGCGTTTACCAAAACGCTACTAAAAGTTTTAGCAGCGTTTTTTCAACGCTACGAAAGACCTTTTCTGGTGTAGTGTTGGCACTAAAAGCCGATGAGTAGATCGATCCTCTATTTGTGAGATCTAGAACTGAAGTGTCTAGTCGAGGCTAGGAGCAACCAGTGCCTTGACTTACCTGGCTTTGTTTCTGGGCGAGAGATAGAGTAAGTCGAGAATATCGAAAACGTGACAAGTGTAGGAGATTTCATTTCCATAAATGATCTTTATAATTATGATGTTATGGAAAACATTCGCCTTTCTTGTAGACAATTGTTTTTGACCCATTTAAGTATGCTTTTGAAATATGAAATCCTCCCAAATGTTTTGTGAATATACTTATACCGATGAGATAAGTATATGGATATTTTCCAAGCATTGAAAGAGTATAAGATTTAGTTTACATACACGATCATTTTGTTATCCCTGATAGTTGATATCTTAATTATCGATTTCGATACCCTTCTTCCTTTTGTTTTTGTTTTGTCAATCTAAGACAATTTGTTGCTCATCTAGAGCATTGATATCCTTTATCGGAAATGACTAAATAAAGAGCGAGTGGGGGCCAAGCTATGTGGGGTTGCTCCCATTAGTGTATTTTCAAATCTACTCTAGATTGGTTACGGTTGTATGTGCACGAAGATGTGAAATACTCGGTAAGGTTGGTGGGGTCCATCTTGGAGGTTTTTGAGAGCCATCGTAGTTCTCAAGAATATTTTCTAGAGGTATACTTTCGATAAGGGGGGTGCACCCTCCTAGTCATTGTTGGAAACATTCCTTTTCCTTATTTTTGATTCAAGTCTTTCGATTGATTCTTTCATAATTGCATCGGGAAGCATCCTGCGCTCTTTGCGATGTTTAATTATTTGTGTCCATTCTTTTATGCTTGGATGTTGTCCTTGTGAGGGGAAGCCCGTTCTACGTTTTTGTGACGTGGTCACATCGGTTATTCTGTGTGTTCTATTTTTTTGGAGTTTACTCATACCGGACTTATTATCTGACCCGAATTGTTTGTTTTCCCTAAACTCTCAGGTTCTCATTTATATTTGAGTAGTCCATAAATGGGAGGTTTCTTTGGGCTCTTTTGAAGATGGTGGACGAGCAGGAGGCTCCTTATCTATCTAGCTATTTATTTCCGCTGTTATGAGATGTTGGATCTATGTATGTATATTTAAAGGCAGGTTGTTATAACTACCTAGACAAATAGTACTACTTTTGTTGTAACTCTGATAACTCCATGTTGGGGAGTAACCTAATGTACTGCCTTATTTTTATGTTATATATTTAACCGTTCTGTTGTGAGATTATTGTTCTTTTCTTATATTTTACCCCATGATGAATACCATGGATGTATTAAGTGTCGTTCTCAGGGGTCAGAAAGGTGAGTTATCACCATTGGTATCAAAGCTTCGGTTGAGCAAACACCTTAGCCTGATTGGGGTAGAACTCACTAGAGATAGGGTAAGTGATGCTCTAGAATGAGCTAATCTTGATAGAGCGTATTTGTAATTTTTATAATAATAATATTTATCCTCTAGAGTCTCGTTTTAGATCCTTTGGTGTTATTTCCTTAAACCATTTTAATCCCATTTTTGTATTCTAAAGATACTTGTTATTTATTCAGATAATAGAAAATGAATACAAGAAGAGGAGGAAGGAGAGGATCTGGAACTAGCACGGCTACCAATGGCAGGGTACCTAGAAATGCTACTATGTCAGCTGTAGATCCGATAGAGGAAATGGTAGTGCAAGTTCAAACACCTATGAACTTTGCGGCTTTGTGTAAGAATTTTACCACTTTGGGTGAGAAACCATTCTACGGGACTGAAGATATTCTTGGAGTGAAGATGTGGCTTCGAACTTGTGAAAAAATATTTAGAGATCTTCGGTTGGAGGATGCGGAAAAACGCTTGTTGGCGTCACGACAACTTCAAAAGTCGGCGATGGATTGGTAGGATTTAAAAACAGCTAGTACTCCGGAGGAGGAGTTTTCTTGGGCCCAGTTTAAGGAAGTTTTTGAAGCACGGTTTATTCCAGAAGCCGGAAGAACTCTGTTATTTAGAAGTTTCATTGACTTAAAGCAGGGTGATATGACGGTGTCGCAGTATGATCATTACTTCAATGCTTTGTCCCATTTTTGACCTGGATTGATAGATACACCACTCAAGAGAAATGAAATGTTTATGAATGGAATGCGACCAGAGTTCCATCATGAAATGACCAATCATCTTATGGGTACGTTCACCGACATTATTAGCATGGCTTTGTGGTTTGAGTCTTGATATTAAGGAAGGAGTCCAGAAGGGTGTACTACCAGCAGTAAGTGTCAAGCCTTTATCAGTTATACCAGTTGAAGGAAAGCCAAACTTCAAGCGTAAGTTTAAGGGAAAGAAGCAGGATGCAGGGAAGAAACCCGAAGATGGCGCTCCAGCATAGAAGAAGCAGACCAACTTGGCCAACATTGTTTGTTTCAAGTGCAATAAGATGGGCCACTTTGCAAATCATTACCCAATTGCCACATGTTTTAATTGCGGCCAGCCAAGACATATGAAGAATGAGTGCCCTTTTCCTGAAAATTGATCTCAAGGGTAGACTTTTACCATTGAAGAGATACCATCCACTTCTTCAGATCAAAAAGGGAAGCGAGTGTTGTAAGGTACATTATCCATCTATGATATTCCTATAAGGGTGTTATTTGATACAGGAGCTTCCCATAGTTTTATTTCTTATAATCTAATGAACAGACTAAACCTTAAATATGTTATCATAAGTAATCTTCTTTGTGTGTCAAACCCAATTGGAGGTCCGACAAATCTTGACACTGTGTGTCTAAATGTACCTATTTCTTGTCGAAATCATCTCCGGGTTTATGGGTTTTGGAGTGTTACTTGGAATGGATTGGTTATCTAAGTTAAAGCTATCTTGGATTGTGGTAGAAGGCTCATCAGAGGTAGTGATGCTGGAGATGTTGGTGTTGATATTAGTTATGAAGAGCCTAAGAAGTTAATGAGCAGTTTTCTCTATTCACTCGAAGTGGCTAAAGTGGAGCTAGGAGATGTGCCGCTTGTTCGAGATTTCACAGATGTTTTTGATGAGGTGCAAGATTTACCTCCTCACCTTGAAGTCGAGTTCCGTATTGATTTGGTTCCGGGAACCAGACCTATTGTACAACCCTTACGAAGGATGGCTCTAAAAGAGAAGAGGGAGTTAGAAAGGCAAACTTATGATTTGTTGCAGAAGGGCTTGATCCGGCGTAGTACCTCGAGTTGGGGATTGCCAGTTGTCTTTTTTTACAAAGGCGGACGGTTCTCTAAGGTTATGCGTAGACTATCGTGAGTTAAACAAAAGGACTATCAAGAATAAATATCCTTTGCCAAGGATCGATGATATGTTTGACCAACTCCATGGTGCTCGGATATTTTCTCAATTAGATCTTGCCGCTAGATTCCACCAATTAAAAGTGGTAGAGGAGAGTGTTCCCTTAACAGCTTTTGGGACTCCAAAAAATTTCTTCGAGTGGTTAGTTATGCCGTTTGGATTGACTAACGCACTTGCTTATTTTGTGGACTTAATGAATCGAGTATTTCGAGATATTCTTAATAAATTCGTTCTCATCTTTATTGATGACATTCTTATCTATTCAAAGACAAAGGAGGAACACAAATATCATCTCCGTGTCGTACTCGATACCTTAAGAAGCCATGTGTTGAAGGCTAAGTTTTCCAAGTGCCATTTTTGGAAATCCGAAGTTAGGTTTCTAGGGCATGTCATTTCGGGAGAAGGCATATCAGTGGATCCAGCTAAAGTTGTTGCGGCTCAAGACTGGAAGAAGCCCGAAAGTGTGGCGGAAGTTAGAAGTTTCTTGGGATTGGTTGGTTTTTATCGTATGTTTATCAAGGACTTCTCGAAGATTGCTTCTCATCTTACGAAGTTAACACAGAAAGATGTTAAGTTCGTTTGGACTTCTAAGTGTGATCAAGCATTCAATGAATTTAAAAAGAAGTTGACTCGCGCTCCTATTTTATCCATTCCAGATGGGAGCGAAGGTTTCACCGTGTATACAGATGCTTGTGGAACCGGATTTGGAGCAGTTCTGATGCAGCGTGGGAAAGTTATTGCCTATGCGAGTCGACAGCTAAAGTCGCATGAGAAAAATTATGCTACAGGCAATTTGTAGCTTTTGGTTGTTTTCTTCACACTAAAGATGTGGAGGCATTATCTTTTGGGTGAAAGGTTCGAGTTATACATGGACCAAAAATCCTTAAAAATACCCTTTTACCTAGAAAATTTTGAATTCGAGGCAGTAGAGATGGCTGGAGTTTCTCGCTTCTTATAATCTAGATGTTCTTTATACCCCTGGAAAAGCAAATGCTTTTACTAATACACTGAGTAGGAATGTAGCAATGTTTGAAAACCTAGAAGTTAAGCCAGTATTGTTAGAGAGAATTGCATCCAGTCAAGAGGAAGATCCTATTTTGGCTCGACTTAAGAAGGATGTTGAAGAAGGTGTTGTTTCTAGCTTTGAGATTGATCTCCGAGGCATATTGAAAATGAATAAGGGTATTTATGTTCCAAACTTTGATGGACTTAGGCAAGAAGTGTTAGCCAGATGCCACCATTCAAAGTTATCTTTTCATCCAGGAGTGACCAAGATGTTCAAAGGTACGAAGAGGGTATTCTGGTGGAAGGGGATGAAGCGAGATATTTCAATCTTTGTTAGTCGTTGTGCAAACTGCCAGCAGATTAAGAGTGACCAGCAGAAGATAGCTGGACAGCTTCAGCCACTTGAGATCCCAAAGTGGAAGTAGGAGCAGATCTCTATGGACTTTATTGATGGGCGTACTAGGTCAAGAAGAGGTAACGATGCATTTGGGTTATAGTCGATCGACTGACCAAGAGTGCCCATTTCATTCCTGTTAAGCTGACTAGGATTACTACAAGTCTGGCGAGTTTGTATGTGAAGGAGATTGTGAGACTCCATGGGGTTCCTCATAGTATAGTGATCAAGACCCGATATTCACTAGTAGGTTCTAGGAAGGACTGTAGACTACTTTAGGGACTGAGCTAAGTATAAGTACAACCTACCATCCCCAAACAGATGGGCAGACAGAGAGAGTATACCGAATCTTGGAAGATTTGTTGTGAGCATGCATTCTAGACTTTTGGGGTTCTTGGGAAGATCATTTACCCTTAGTCGAATTCACTTACAACAACAACTATCTAGCAAGCATTGGTATGGCCCATTTCGAAGCTCTTTATGGTCGTCCATGTTGTTCTCCTTCATGTTGGGTTGAATTTGGAGACAGACTTGTTCTTGGACCCGACATAATATTAGAAGCCAATGAGAAGGTAGTTGATATTAGAAGAAAGATGAAGGAAGCGCAAGATCGACAAAAGTGTTATGAAAATCAAAGGCATAGGGATCTAGAGTTCTTAGTTGGGGACTTGGTATTTGTAAAAGTCTCTCCTTTGAGAAGTGTTATGAGGTTTGGGAAGATAGAGAAGTTAGCCCCTCGATATTTTGGCCCTTTTCCCATACTAGACCGGATTGGTAAACTTGCATATAAAGTGTAGTTACTAGATCTACTATTAGATGTGCACAATGTATTTCACGTATCTCATTTACATAAGTATGTACACGACCCTTCGATGATAGTAGAACTGGGACAACAAGTTGATTTGGAGGTTCAGCCTAACCTAACCATTCTTAGGTGGCCAATTCGTATTATCGCTCGAGATATAAAGCGATTAAGGAAGAAGGTTGTGAATCTTGTTAAGGTTTAGTGGAGTGGAGATGTTAGATATTGTACTTAGGAAACTGAGGACTATATTAGGGATTCTTATCCTGAGTTGATGTAGTTTTTGTTTGTATTTGTTGTTTCTTTTTACCGTACTCACCAGTTGTGTTGAGGTCACTTTCCTTGTATCTTTGGGTGGTATATATGATACCATTTGGGTTTCTTTGATATCTTGAGTTTATCTGATTAATTTCGAGGATGAAATTTCCTTTAAGGAGGGGAGGATGAAACGACCCATAATTTAATCACTTTGAACTTGAATAGTTAATATGTTTTTAAATGATTAAATAATGGATTTTATATCTAAAATAAAATTTAGGATAAAACATCTCGAATGGATTTTTAAAACTGATGTAAAATGTTAGTTTAAAGACGGTTCGAGTATAAGGCGGTTAGGGGTACCGATTTATTTAAGAATAAGTTTGCCTAATAAACCAAATGAGAATGATTGCTTAAGAAAAGAATTTGCCTAATAAAACAGAGTAGTATAATTACTTGCTTAGTAAAACAACAAAGAATTATTAACCTTGCCTAATAATACAGAATAGTATAATTACTTGCCTAATAAAACAAGAAAGAATTATTAACCTTGCCAAATAAAACAGAATAGTATAATTACTTGCGTAATAAAACAAAATAGCATAATGATTATTATATTCAACACGGATGGTTGCCATTGGACCAAAATCTGATCGAATTATGTTAGGCCATAGTTGATACGGAGGATTCCTATTGGACCAAAATGTGGTCGAATCAAATTAAGATATAAGGATGTTTTCTATTGGGCCAAAATATGGTCGAATCAAATTAGGCCATAAGGCTGGTTTCTATTCGACCAAAATCTGGTCGAATCAGGTTAGGCTATAGGAAATTACTAAAGTACCCTTCTCTTCACCTATAAATAGCCAAGACCATATCTCATTTTAATTCATTCACAAACTAAAGAAAAGAACTAAATTTCATAATCAAAGGCGAAGTATTCCAAGTCTCCAGCAAAGCAAATAGGATGTGAGTATATTCCTTGTTTTCATAGTTTAGAGGGTATAACTTATTCCGTCAGTATAATTTAATTATTTTACAGTGAGTTTAATCTTAATCTCTTTCCTTTGGATCATTCACATTTTAATAAATGTTGTGTTAACTATTGATTGTAAATCGTTAATAATAATGGGTCCGTTATTATTCTTGTTTTTATTCTTGTTTGGTTGTTTGATTTGTGCTCGGCCAGTTTATGAGCAATAACCTAGACATTTAGTTAAAGGAAACTTACACCACCTTTTAACTAAGGATTGACATTTAGTGACTTTTTGGTTAAACGGAAATAACAACCCTTTTAGCTATCTCATTTTATTAAGAGGGAGCTTCAACCCGCTTGGTCGTATTCTCCTTTAAAGATGATGGGTTTAAGTTATGATTTGAATGGAAGTTTTAAATCTTGGTTTAAAATATTTTAAAGGAGCTTCGAAACTTATATAATGATTTAATGGGTTATTTATGGAAAGTAAGTAATCCTATACTTGGCACTAAAAGCCGATGAGTAGATTGATCCTCTATCTGCGAGATCTAGAACCGAAGTGTCTAGGCAAGGCTGAGAGCAACCAGTGCCCTAACTTACCTGGCTTTGTTTTTGGGTGAGGGATAGAGTAAGTCGACAATATCGAAAACGTGAAAAGTGTAGGAGATGTGATTTCCATAAATGATCCTTATAATTATGATGGTATGTAAAACATTCGCCTTTCTTGTAGACAATTGTTTTTGAGCCATTTAATTATGCTTTTGGAATATGAAATCCTCCCAAATGTTTTGTGAATATACTTATACCGATGAGATAAGTATATGGATATTTTCCAAGCATTGAAAGGGTATAAGATTTAATTTCCATACACGATCATTTTGTTATCCCCGATAGTTGATATCTTAACTATTAATTTCGATACCCTTCTTCCTTTTGTTTTTGTTTCATCAATCTAAGACGATTCGTTGCCCATTTAGAGCATTGATATCCTTTATTGGGAATGACTAAATAAAGAGCGAGTGTAGGCCAAGCTATATGGGGTTGCTCCCATTAGGGTATTTTCACATCTACTCTAGATTGGTTTCGGTTGTATGCGCACAAAGATGTGAAATACTCGGATACTTGGTAAGGTTGGCGGGGTCCGGCTTGGAGGTTTCCGAGAGCCATCGTAGCTCTCAAGTATATTTTCCAGAGGTATACTTTCGATAAGGGAGGCGCACCCTCCTAGTCATTGTTGGAAAAATCCCGTTCCCTTATTTTTGATTCAAATCTTTGGATTGATTCTTTCTTAATTGCATTGGAAGCGTCTTGCGCTCTTCGCGATGTTTAATTATTTGTGTCCATTCTTTTATGCTTGGATGTTGTCCTTGTGAGGGGAAACTCGTTCTGCATTTTTGCGATATGGTCTCACCGGTTATTCTGTGTGTTCTATTTTTTATTTGGAGTTTACTCATACTGGACTTATTATCTGAACCGAATTGTTTGTTTTCCCTAAACTCTCGGGTACTCATTTATATTTGAGTAGTTCAGAAATGACAGGTTTCTTTGGGCTCTTTTGAAGATGGTGGACGAGCAGGAGGCTCCTTATCTATCTAGCTATTTACTTCCGCTGTTATGAGATGTTGGCTTTATGCATGTATATTTAAAGGCATGTTGTTATAATTACCTAGACTGATAGTAGTACTTTTGTTGTAACTCTGATAACTCCATGTTGGGGAGTAACCTTATGTACTGTCTTATTTTTATGTTATATATTTAACAGTTCCGTTGTGAGATTATTGTTTTGTGCTTATATTTTACCCCATGACAACTCGTCTTTCAGCAACTTAGGAAACGACACATGAATACCACGGATGTATTAAGTGTCGTTCTCAGGGGCCAGAAAGGTGGGTCGTCACAAGAGCTATGGCATGAGGTTGGTAAACAAAGTTAACTACTTTGTGTAATTGCGATGGTTATGAGATCCGGTTGGAATCGAAGTTTCTTTTCGAAGTTTAAAGTTTTGAAATTGATTAAAGTTTGTAACTTTAGTTTTACAGTTTCATTATAAAAGGAACTTTCTAAAAAGTTTGTTTCAAATCATGAAAAAGTAAGGGTTTGTGAAGTGGTTCGCTAAGAATAAGTTAGAACGAACTGCGCCCATAGCGATAGCCGCTATGGATGTAGTTAAGTAAAGGTTCGAATTTCTATTTCAATTTTTTTATTTTGAGTAATATTAAAAAGTAATTAAGTTGTAATATAATTAATTAATTAATTAGCTAATTATAAGGTAATTAGCACCTAATTGGTAATTAAGAAGGTGATTAGAGGTTAATCATCACTTAAGTTAAGTTAATGACAATTAATTGATTTATAAAGTTTTAATTAGTGATTAATGGGGTTAAAAAGTAATTAAGTGATTAAAAATTATTTGATTAAGATTAATGGTTAATTAATTAATTATTTAATTAATGGGTTATTTAATTAATTAGGGTTTAACTCATAAAAAATTTGGTTTAACCTTAACCAAGTTGCATTATGAAGTTAATTAGTACTTAATCAAGTTCATTAAGCCTAATTAGAGTTTAATTATGATTTAATCTTGATTTAAATTGGATTAATTAAGATTTAGTTAGGGTTTAAGCTAATTAAATATAGTTTTAACTTTTCAAAGGTGATTTTAAACTAAACGGAATGTGTTTTAATAAATTTTCTTTTTCAAAGTAAATCGATTCCATATCAAATGATCTCTTGTCCAGACCCTTAAGTAACCCATATGATTAGGAGAATTAAATGACATCCGCTAGCAGAATAAAACACCATTCTACAATAGTGTAAGTGATTTGATTGTGTGGACATGTGTTAAGTAGAATAAATCCCTATTCTGCTATAAATTGATTGAATTGTTTGTACATCTATTTAGCAAGATAAATCACCATCCTGTTGTTATGTTATTTGGACTTGTATATGCCAACTGGTTATATGGACGTGTTATTCATTGATTGGATATGAACTGTATTTACATATATGGTAGCTTATGTAAATAATTGTTAAGTGACTTAGGAATCGAATTGAAATTGAATGGTAACTTAAACTAGTACCATTGGGATTGCTAAGCCTCCTTTTGAATTTGTAAAGTGTGTTTTGAATTAACTTAAATTCTTTAATCAATTTCGAGTTTAAAGTTTATAAATGATTTCCAAGTTATGATATCATGTTGGAAAGTTATTTATAAGTAATAACTTGTTTATAAAAGGGGTTTTTACTGAAGGGTTACTTTAAATGTTTTACAAATGATATTTATAAAGGAGTATAGAAAGGTTTATATAAAGAGTTTTAAAAATAGGAAAAAGGTTTATAAATTATTTTCGAGATTTGGAAAGAGGTTTATAAATTAACTTCAAGGTTTATAAAAGTGGGTTATAACTTTATTTTGAAAGTTATAAGTTAATTGAAATATGAGATGAGCTTTTAAAAAGGGAATTTTGATAAAGGATAAGCATAATGTTTTATTTGGAAGAAATGTTAGGTTATTTAATATGGGATTTGGAAAGAAGAAAACTTTGAAAAGTTTGTAAATATACCTAAGTTAATAAGGTAAGTATATGATTTGTTTCAAGGCATGAAAAGTAAAATGTTTTGGTAATATACTTATAACATTAAGATAAGCATATAAATGTCTCCTAAATATAAAAGGAAATGTAAGGGTTTGGGAATAGTGTTTTGAAAAGATCTTGTGATCAGGTTTTATAAAGTGGTTTTGTTAACTAAAGAGAATTAATAAATGCTTAGTGGATCCCATATGGAAATTAAACTATGATTGGATGTTTTTTTATTTGATAGTTAAATAACTAACTACTAGATCTGGACAAAACATAACTTTGGAAATATCTAGGAAAACACGAGAATTATATGGTACAGTTACCGTCGAAGGTGCTATACTGTACGTATAAACTTGTTCCGTTCTTCTAGGATGAATGATAAGGAAATCCATCCACAAACGGTTAGGAGGTGAACTCTGCTTTTGTCATTGTCCGTTTATTTCCTAAAGAACCGAGGTTGAGTTTATTGGAAATAACGAAAGTTGTTTCGAAGATACCGAGATCAGATATGTTGTCCAAAAACCACTTCGATCCAACTCAAGCGTTTCAAAATGAAGACATCTTGAAGCATGGGATCGAAGACGGAGCCATTGAAATGCAAGGGCTGCTTATTACTAATCCTGAGGGTGGTTCCAAAATGGATGTAGCAGAAGTAGTGCCTTCGGTTTGTCCTTATCTTGGACAACTTGTATGGATGAATGTTGGAACTGCATTGCAGCCTGGAGGGCAGTGTTAGCATTCCAAGATGGATTGCTATTCAGAAAGGTAAAGCGTATCCTCAAGCCTCACAAATGGGAGGAATGGTAAAAATAGGGCATGCAGTAGAGCTATGTGGTTAGCTACCATTAGGAGCGGTCACCCCATTCTAGATGTCCCTTTAAGAGTTGGTTTGTGTGCAAACACCGTGGCAGTATAAGGCCTCGGTGTTAAGGGGGTAAGGTAATCAGGTCTGCCATGTTAAAGGGGCAGCCGGCTCTATGATAGCATCAGTGCATTTTCTAGAGGTGTATCATCGGAAAGTAGTCCTTTAACTTGCCATTGTTGGGATCCAATCTCCAATATGTGCCTTACAGTTTTGATTTTAAAGACTAGTATATTAGAATGTGAGATGCAAGCATTTCAGCTATTTTATCTATTTACCTTAAACCTAGACGCTATGATAATATCACTGGATTTTGATATAAAATGTTTTGGTTATCGTAAAGTGAAAACCCATCCGTTTTTTTGTGCGGTATGATCTTACGAGACACCCTTTATTTGAAAGGTTTTCAAATGTAGAAATCAATTTGGTTGTTACTTGTTATCGAGTTTTACTCACGCTGGTTTACCATACTGACCCGGGCGTTATTCCATGTAATGCTCGGGTAAGACCGAGCATGTTTTCCTAGGTTTAGCTGGATACTTTGGAGTTGGAGAGGAGCTGGATGGTCAAGACATATTCACGTATATTTTTCTAACGCTGTATTATAAAGTGTGTATGTTTGTCGATGTAAGGACAGGTTTCTATTACTATCCAAATTTAGGATAAGTCTACTGTACTCTGATGTTGTATATATGAATAAAGATGTTTCCTTTTTGTAAAGATCATTATTGTATTATATATTATTCACTGCGTAGTGAGATTCTATGTTGTTTGGTTTTCTTCTATCTTCAACCTTCTTCTTTCACCCTAACAAATCGGTATTTCCAGCACTTGAATGTTCGGCATGTGATACAGTGGATGTATTAGTGTCGATTTTCGAGGGTCGAAAATCTGGTTCGTTACATTTGGTATCAGAGCTGAAGGTTAAGCGAGAACCTTGTCTTTGGTGGGGTTAACTCATTAGAGATAGGATAAGTGACACCCTAGAATGAGTTTGAGTGTATATATATGTGCGTGTATTTGTTAGTGATTATCAATTGTTTTATATTGTATTTATTTATCGGTGTAGTGGCTTATAAACTCTGGTCGATACAGGGTGTAAAACTGTATCGATAGGGATTTTTAAACACTTAAACTAGGCAAATCTACATGATATTATTTTGGAATTGGGTAAATGAAATAATTTTACCCAATGTATATTTTATATATAAAAGAATGATTTTCAAAAATAGTGTAATATAGTTGGTTGAGGTGTTAGGAGATAATAATATGTTATTTATTATCATTTAGGTTTTGTTTAATTATGCTCGTCTAGTTGAGCATTGACTATTGTTAGTATGTTTCTTTTTTAAGATATGGGTTGGGCAGATAAGGATTAGGAAAAATATGAAAACGAACACCTTGTGAATTAAGTTTCACCGTTTGACTAGAAGGCGTTCGATGTTAATATTAAGGTAGAATTTTATTTCAAAGTTAGAATATTTTAGGATGAATATTTAAAAATCGTTTAATAGAACTGATTTATAAACTGGGTTTATAAAAATGTATCATTTAAGTTAGAAGAAATTTAGGTTAAAAATTTGAGAACCTAAATCCCGGTGCTTTTGAAAAATGATTTTCAAGGTTTTGGGAAAATAATAATAATAATATTTGAAACCAATTTGGTTTAAGTATAAATTTTTGGCAATAAAAGTGTAAGTAAGAAGTGTTATCTTTGGATTGGTACGGGGAACAAGTCTTGATTATTTTGTGATGATCTAAATAATCTTCTAAGTGAGGATCAGATGTTTGCCTAGGTAAATGTTATGGGGTACTTAGTTAATTATTCTCTTTATCATTGTATGATCGAAACAAGATCAACCCGAACAAACCCAAAGTGAGTTGGAAATAGATGTTTTGTTGGATAATGTAAAGTATTGTTCCAAAAATGAAATTTTGAAATAAAAGGAAATTTTTTAAGTTAACTAGTTCGAGTAGCTCGAAAATAACTTAAAACTGGGGATGAGATGTGTTCAGATGGTAAACACTTCTCTTGAGTATTACCCTTCTTGGTAAGGGAATATAGGATACTATTTGGTAGTACCCAGTTCCTTAGAATAATTTTGGAGTTACTCGGGCTATAGATATATATTTCTATGATTGAAATATAGAGTTTTATTTGAATTTTTTTTGAATAAAAGCCGGGTATTTGGATCTTGAGTTTTCTTTGAGAGATAAATTCGAAATGGAATAATGGAATCAAATAGGGATATATGATCTTAGGATGTAGTGAAGTAGCATCCAAGTTGAACCATTAAAGTTTATGAAATGTTTTCATAAATAATTTGGTGGAAATAGAATTGGTATTAGGGAGGACCAATTTAGTAAGTGCGTAAGTTGGACGTAGATCATTTCTCTTTTCACATAGAGTGATCCAAGACTCGATTACATGGCTTTAAGGCGTTGCACCATTCCGAATAAGGAACTATTACTCGATCTTTGACGGTGAGCACTTGATGAGGGTTCTTGGTGTGGGACCAAGATTTTCTATCATAGTTACAACTATGTAAGGAGAATAAAGGTTCCAAATCAAGGAGCCTGATAGGAGTCTACACTAGAGAATCGGGTGAGCGATACTAGTTCGAAGGGAAAGTTATGTATTCGAGTTAAGATCGAATCAGATTTTGCATAAGAATGATCTATGTACATCATACGAGCTGATGTATAGTGTTAAGTGTTTTCTGGGATAGGTCAAGGTGTAATTTCGGGGACGAAATTCTTTTAAGGAGGGAAGAATATAACGACCCGGAATTTCACTGCGTTGATTGGTGGATATTTATTTAATTTTAAAAATTCAATATGTAGGTTTTATAATGAAAATAAACTCATTTAATTAATTAATAATGATGGTATAATCGTTTTCAAAATTTGTTTACCAAATTAAATAGTTCATAGAAAAACAGAAAATGTGACCGAAGAACATTTTCCGAAATTTTGACCTTTCAAAACCGGAAAGTTGTTGGGAATGTTGTTCGTCTTTGTGCACCATATATTCACATATATAAGAGTTAATTAGTTAATAATAATATACTTAAGGATAGATTATGTTATGTTAATTTTGTTTAGCAAGTGATGTGACGATTCATAAATTTAAAAATAATAATCTTATATATATAAATATATATATTCCTCTTAACAATTATATATATAAAGAAAGTGATGTGACTAAACATAATAATTATATATATATAAAGAAAATGATGTGACTAAACATAATAATTATATATATAAAACAAAGTGATGTGACTAAACATAATTATATATATATATAAGAATGTGATGTGAGTAAACATAATTATATATATAAATGAATTATATGATTAAACATAATAATTATATATATATATGTATGTATGTATGTATGTATGTATGTATATATAAGGGAGTGATGTGACTTAACAAAATGATGAGGTGTGAAATCTTACTTATAAATAGCCCTTATGTTTCTCCATTTTTCCTCCTCTTCCACCAACCTTTTCTTCCTCATCTCGAACTCAAACGGAGTTTTAATTTTTCTGAAATCGTGTAAAATTTTATTGGGTACAACATTCTAGTTGACCACCGTTTCAAATTTCTATCAAAGCTATGTCAAAACATCAATTCTTTACAAAGCAATTTTTTACCCTGAATTTCAAGTTCGAAAATACCATTCTTCTTTTGATCATAACTTATTAAAAACAAATCGAAAATGAGCGATTCATTTTTTGAAATGATAGAGGAAAGAAATTCCTACAACTTTCCTTTTTACTACTTTTCCAAATTCCATGAGATCGTGGCCCAATAACCAGTGGGAAAATGACCTAATTTTGGGTTCATTTTCGACAAATCAATGATAACCCGAAGCTCCTCTACCTTAAAGCTACAACCCACATCCACCGCCACACCTCTGGCCGAGCCAACATACACCTGAGCCAAGCTCATTTTGAGGGTTGCTAGCACCTAAAGGTTTCATCCTTCAAAGCTATGGAGTCGTTGGCAAGTTTAGCTTAAGTTCGGGCAGCTTTTGCGGAAGTTTGGTGAGTAAACTACTTGTTTTTTTAATGAAAAAGGTAACTTTATTTATGTCACTATATATGGTGACTATATAGTGTAGAAGTTGAATGATAATCATGTTGTTTGATTATGATTTGGATGGTTTATTTTAGTTTGATTTGGTTATGGAAATTGATGTTGTATTATAAAGTTTGTAAGCATGTATATATGGATGTATACTTGCAATCTATGATGTGGATGGTTGGTGTTAGTAATATGTTGATTGTAAAACATGAGCTATGGCATGAGGTTGGTAAACCAAGTTAACTACTTTGTGTAATTGCGATGGTTATGAGATCCGGTTGGAATCCAAATTTGTTTTTTAAGTTTAAAGTTTTGAAATGGATTAAAGTTTGTAACTTTAGTTTTAAAGTTCTTTTAAAAAAACTTTCTAAAGTATGTTTCAAATCATGAAAAAGTAAGGGTTTGTGAAGTCGTACGCTAAGAATATGTTAGAGCGAACCACGCCCATAGGGATAGTCACTATGGATGCAGTTTGGCAAAGGTTTGAATTTCTATTTCAAATTTGTTTTATTTTGAAATTAGTTTACTAAGTTTTTTAAACTTAATTAGTAATATTAAAAAGTAATCAAGTTGTATTATAATTAATTGATTGATTGATTAATTAGTTAATTAAAAGGTAATTACAACCTAATTGGTAATTAAGAAGGTGATTAGTGCTTAATCATCACTTAAGTTAAGTTAATGACTGTTAATTGATTTATAAAGTTTAATTAGTGATTAGTGGAGTTAAGAAGTAATTAAGTGATTAATAAATATTTAATTAAGATTAATGGTTAATTATTTATTTATTTAATTAATGGGTTATTTAATTAATATTTTATTAGTTAGGGTTTAACTCTTAAACGATTTGGTTTAACCTTAACCAAGTTGCATTATGAAGTTAATTAGTACTTAATCAAGTTCATTAAGCCTAATTAGAGTTTAATTATAATTTAATCTTGATTTAAATTGGATTAATTAAGATTTAGTTAGGGTTTAAGCTAATTAAATATAGTTTTAACTTTTCAAAGGTGATTTTAAACTAAACGGAATGTGTTTTAATAAATTTTCTTTTTCAAAGTAAATCGATTCCATATCAAATGATCTCTTGTCCAGACCCTTAAGTAACCCATATGATTAGGAGAATTAAATGACATCCGTTAGCAGAACAAAACACCATTCTGTTATAGTGTAAGTGATTTGATTGTGTGGACATGTGTTAAGCAGAATAAATCCCTACTCTGCTATAAATTGATTGAATTGTTTGGACATCTATTTAGCAAGATAAATCACCATCCTGTTGTTATGTTATTTGGACTTGTATAAGCCAACTGGTTATATGGACGTGTTATTCCCTGATTGAATATGAACTATATTTACATATATGGTAGCTTATGTAAATAATTGTTAAGTGACCTGGGAATCGAATTGAAATTGAACGGTAACTTAAACTAGTACCATTGGGATTGCTAGGCCTCCTTTTGAATTTGTAAAGTGTGTTTTGAATTAACTTAAATTCTTTAATCAATTTGGAGTTTAAAGTTTATAAATGATTTCCAAGTTATGATATCATGTTGTAAAGTTATTTATAAGTAATAACTTGTTTATAAATTGGTTTTTTACTGAAGGGTTACTTTAAATGTTTTACAAATGATATTTATAAATGTGTATAGATAGGTTTATATAAAGAGTTTTAAAAATAGGAAAAAGGTTTATAAATCATTTCAGGGATTTGGAAAGAGGTTTATAAATTAACTTCGAGGTTCATAAAAGTGGGTTATAACTTTATTTTGAAAGTTATAAGTTAATTGAAATATGAGATGAGCATTTAAAAAGGGAATTTTTGATAAAGGATAAGTATAATTTATTTGGAAGAAATGTTTGGTTATTTAATATGGGATTTGGAAAGAAGAAAACTTTGAAAAGTTTGTAAATATACCTATGTTGATAAGGTAAGTATATGATTTGTTTCAAGGCATGAAAAGTAAAATGTTTTGGTAATATACTTATAACATTGAGATAAGCATATAAATGTCTCCTAAGTATAAAAGAAAATGTAAGGGTTTGGGAATAGTGTTTTGAAAAGATCATGTGATCAGGTTTTATAAAGCGGTTTTATTAATTAAAGAGAATTAATAAAGGCTTAGTGGATCCCATATGGAAATTAAACCATGATTGGATGTTTGTTTATTTGATAGCAAAATAACCAACTACTAGATCTGGACAAACCGTAACTTTGGAAATATCTTGGAGAAACACGGAAATTATATGGTACAGTTGCCGTAGAAGGTGCTATACTGTACATATAAACTTGTTTCGTTCTTCTAGGACGAATGATAAGGAAATCCGTCCACAAACGGTTAGAAGGTGAACTCTGCTTTTGTCATTGTCCGTTTATTTTCTAAAGAACCGAGGTTGAGTTTACCGGAAATAATGAAAGTTGTTTCGATGATACCGAGATCAGATATGTTATCCGAAAACCACTTCGATCCAACTCAAGCGTTTCAGAATGAAGACACCTTGAAGCATGGGATCGAAGACGGAGCCATTGAAATGCAAGGGCTGCTTATTACTAATCCTGAGGGTGGTTCCTAAATGGATGTAGCAGAAGTAGTGCCTTCGGTTTGTCCTTATCCTGGACAACTTGTATGGATGAATGCTGGAACTGCATTGCAGCCTGGAGGGCAGTGTTAGCATTCCAAGACGGATTGCTATTCAGAAAGGTAAAGCGTATCCTCAAGCCACACAAATGGGAGGAATGGTAAAAATAGGGCATGCGGTAGAGCTATGTGGTTAGCTACCATTAGGAGCGGTCACCCATTCTAGATGTCCCTTTCAGAGTTGGTTTGCGTGCAAACACCGTGGCAGTAATTGATGTTGTTTGATTATGATTTGGATGGTTGATTTTAGTTTGATTTGGTTATGGAAATTGATGTTGTATTATAAAGTTTGTAAGCATGTATATATGGATGTATACTTGCAATCTATGATGAGGATGGTTGGTGTTAGTAATATGTTGATTGTAAAACATGAGCTATGGCATGAGGTTGGTAAACAAAGTTAACTACTTTGTGTAATTGCGACGGTTATGAGATCCGGTTAGAATCGAAGTTTGTTTTTGAAGTTTAAAGTTTTGAAATAGATTAAAGTTTGTAACTTTAGTTTTAAAGTTTTTTTTATAAAAAGTACTTTCTAAAAAGTTTGTTTCAAATCATGAAAAAGTAAGTGTTTGTGAAGTGGTTCGCTAAGAATAAGTTAGAACGAACTGCGCCCATAGCGATAGCCGCTATGGATGTAGTTAAGTAAAGGTTCGAATTTCTATTTCAATTTTTTTATTTTGAGTAATATTAAAAAGTAATTAAGTTGTAATATAATTAATTAATTAATTAGCTAATTATAAGGTAATTAGCACCTAATTGGTAATTAAGAAGGTGATTAGAGGTTAATCATCACTTAAGTTAAGTTAATGACAATTAATTGATTTATAAAGTTTTAATTAGTGATTAATGGGGTTAAAAAGTAATTAAGTGATTAAAAATTATTTAATTAAGATTAATGGTTAATTAATTAATTATTTAATTAATGGGTTATTTAATTAATTAGGGTTTAACTCTTAAAAAATTAGGTTTAACCTTAACCAAGTTGCATTATGAAGTTAATTTGTACTTAATCAAGTTCATTAAGCCTAATTAGAGTTTAATTATGATTTAATCTTGATTTAAATTGGATTAATTAAGATTTAGTTAGGGTTTAAGCTAATTAAATATACTTTTAACTTTTCAATGGTGATTTTAAACTAAACGGAATGTGTTTTAATAAATTTTCTTTTTCAAAGTAAATCGATTCCATATCAAATGATCTCTTGTCCAGACCCTTAAGTAACCCATATGACTAGGAGAATTAAATGACATCCGTTAGCAGAACAAAACACCATTCTACTATAGTGTAAGTGATTTGATTGTGTGGACATGTGTTAAGCAGAATAAATCCCTATTCTGCTATAAATTGATTGAATTGTTTGGACATCTATTTAGCAAGATAAATCACCATCCTGTTGTTATGTTATTTGGACTTGTATATGCCAACTGGTTATATGGACGTGTTATTCATTGATTGGATATGAACTGTATTTACATATATGGTAGCTTATGTAAATAATTTTTAAGTGACTTGGGAATCAAATTGAAATTGAATGGTAACTTAAACTAGTACCATTGGGATTTCTAAGCCTCCTTTTGAATTTGTAAAGTGTGTTTTGAATTAACTTAAATTCTTTAATCACTTTTGAGTTTAAAGTTTATAAATGATTTCCAGGTTATGATATCATGTTGTAAAGTTATTTATAAGTAATAACTTGTTTATAAAAGGGGTTTTTACTGAAGGGTTACTTTAAATGTTTTACAAATGATATTTATAAAGGAGTATAGAAAGGTTTATATAAAGAGTTTTAAAAATAGAAAAAGGTTTATAAATTATTTTCGATATTTGGAAAGAGGTTTATAAATTAACTTCAAGGTTTCTAAAAGTGGGTTATAACTTTATTTTGAAAGTTATAAGTTAATTGAAATATGAGATGAGCTTTTAAAAAGGGAATTTTTGATAAAGGATAAGCATAATGTTTTATTTGGAAGAAATGTTAGGTTATTTATTATGGGATTTGGAAAGAAGAAAACTTTGAAAAGTTTGTAAATATACCTATGCTGATAAGGTAAGTATATGATTTGTTTCACGGCATGAAAAGTAAAATGTTTTGGTAATATACTTATAACATTAAGATAAGCGTATAAATGTCTCCTAAGTATAAAAGGAAATGTAAGGGTTTGGGAATAGTGTTTTGAAAAGATCTTGTGATCAGGTTTTATAAAGTGGTTTTATTAATTAAAGAGAATTAATAAAGGCTTAGTGGATCCCATATGGAAATTAAACCATGATTGGATGTTTGTTTATTTGATAGTTAAATAACTAACTACTAGATCTGGACAAAACATAACTTTGGAAATATCTAGGAGAAACACGAGAATTATATGATACAGTTACCGTCGAAGGTGCTATACTGTACGTATAAACTCGTTTCGTTCTTTTAGGATGAATGATAAGGAAATCCATCCACAAACGGTTAGGAGGTGAACTCTGCTTTTGTCATTGTCCGTTTATTTCCTAAAGAACCGAGGTTGAGTTTAGTGGAAATAACGAAAGTTGTTTTGAAGATACCGAGATCAGATATGTTATCTGAAAACCATTTCGATCCAACTCAGGCGTTTCAGAATGAAGACATCTTGAAGCATGGGATCGAAGACGGAGCCATTGAAGTGAAAATGCTGCTTACTACTAATCCCGAGGGTGGTTCCAAAATGGATGTAACAGAAGTAGTGCCATCGGATTGACCTTATCCTGGACAACTTGTATGGATGAATGTTGGAACTGCATTGCTGCCTGGAGGGCAGTGTTAGCATTCCAAGATGGATTGCTATTCAGAATGGTAAGGTGTAGCCTCAAGCCTCACAAACGAGAGGAATGGAAAAAACAGGGCATGCAGTAGAGCTATGTGGTTAGCTACCATTAGGAGCGGCCACCCCATTCTAGATGTCCCTTTCAGAGTTGGTTTGCACGCAAACACGATGGTATTATAAGGCCTCGGTGTCAAGAGGGTGAGATAATCCGGTCTGCCATAATAAAGAGGCAGCCGGCTCTCAGGGCTCTGTGATAGCATCAGTGCATTTTCTAGAGGTGTATCATCGAAAGGTAGTCCTTTACCTTGCCATTGTTGGGATCCAATCTCCAATACGTGCCTTACGGTTTTGATTGTAGAGCCTAGTATGTTGGAATGTGAGATGCAAGCATTTCAGATATTTTATCTATTTACTTTAAACCTAGACGCTACGATAATATCACTGGATTTTGATATAAAATGTTTTGGTTGTCGTAAGGTGAAAACCCATCCGTTTTTATGTGCGGTGTGGTCTTACGAGATACCCTTTGTTTGAAAGGTTTTCAAATGTAGAAATCAGTTTGGTTGTTACTTGTATCGAGTTTTACTCACGCAAGTTTACCATACTGACTCGGGCGTTATTCCATGTAATGCTCGGGTAAGACCGAGCATGTTTTCCCAGGTTTAGCTGGATACTTTGGAGTTAGAGAGGAGCTGGATGGTCTAGATGTATTCACGTATATTTTTCTAACGCTGTATTATAGAGTATGTATGTTTGTCGATGTAAGGACAGGTTTCTATTACTGTCCAAATTTAGGATAAGTCTAGTGTACTCTGATGTTGTATATATGAATAAAGATGTTTCCTTTTTTGTAAAGATCATTATTGTATTATATATTATTCGCTGCGTTGTGAGATTCTATGTTGTTTAGTTTTCTTCTATCTTCTATCTTCTACCTTTTTCTTTCACCCTAAAAAATCGGTATTTCCGGCACTTAAATGTTCGGCATGTGATATGGTGGACGTATTAGTGTCGATTTTCGGGGGTCGAAAATCTAGTTCGTTACAATTGTTCCTAATTTACTTCTTGTCAATGAAAGCAAACAAATCCTATATATTATTCGAAGAAGTAACTCTAGTTGAATCAAAAATAATAATTCCCCTTAATGACAGTAATCCATACTTTATTTCTCTCTCCAAATCTTTAATTTTTTTCTTACAGTGGGTTTATAAAACTTGTAGCTTTTAAGTCGCTTAGAATATCAATAAAATTTTTGTTATCTTTAGTGCCTCAATCTAGAATTATTTAGTAAGATGGAATAAATATTTACATTAATCACTATATCCAAATTCAAGGCTTTATTATAAGAGGTATTTATCATAAATTTGAAGATATTCAATTCTAATAATGCATGAATTTATTGATAGATTAATCTTATTATTTCTGAAGATACAATAATAACCAAATTTGTTCATGTCAAAATTAAAAACCAAAATCTGTCTAAGTGACTACATAACAAAAATATCAAACAAATCCAAACGATATACATACCTATTTAGACACGACATGTGTGATATCTAGTAAAATTCTTTTTATATGTCCATAGATTTCATAAAAGAAACAGCTACAAATATATTTGTATGTTATTTCTCTTTTTTAGATCCTTAACGACTTCCTTATCCTTATTTACACATTTATTTGCAATGTACTTAAATGGGTACTTTCTATCTTACCATGCTTTAATCTCGCTTCTTTTTCCCATAATGCGAAATGAGCTCAATAAGAGGTCATTTTATTCTTAAATAAAATAAGAATTAATAATAATCGTAAAACGGTTATACCGTGAATAAAGAGAGTACCAAAAAAATTGACAACAACATGAGTGCCTTTAACATTTGAAGCGACATCTTTTTATATAGCACTCATTTATATTCCCCTTACTTCGACTTTATGGAATCAAGTAATATAAAGCGTGCTTGTTCCCCTATCGTTTTTCGAAAAGCGCTTTTCAGTTTGTAAAGAACCCCTTTAAATTGATTATCCCTATGGATATCACACCCTTGAAAGCTTTTGAAATATTATACCTTATGATCATTTGACTCTTGAAATTTGAATTATTTTACCTCCCAATGTTCTTCATAACATTATAAGAACATTCAACTGTAATAAGGGTGGTTGTGATCCTCCTATTTGCAAGAGCTAGGTCCATGAAGTCAAGAAACAAACATGCTATCTTACTAATCCTTGGAGTTAGTCCCAAACAAGACGAGAACATTATTAAAATTGGCAGATACTTTAGTCAAATTAGTTGAAAATTGAACAAAATATAAAGATTAAGCATATGCTCATATCAAAATAAAAGCCATAGTAAATTAACATAATTGGTAAGTCTCTTCTCAAGATACATAGCACAACATTAATATCAAGTTTTTGAACAGTAATAGTAACAGTAGGCAGTACTCTTGTTGTAATGATCAAACAATGACATAAAGTCAAGTCAAATGACAATCTTCCTTTGGACCGATTAGTTGTAAAATCTTATGATTGTCACATATTTATCATCACACATGTGTAAGTGATTCGACCAAATAATACTCTTTCTTTAGGCTAGTTTATATCTGCATGAATAAATAAACACATATATTAAAAAATTCATGAATAAATAAAATAAGAGAGGTCACTTTGGTGGCATGTTATTTCATTTAGCTCACTTGGAATGTAAGATATTTACAATCAGTTAGCAAAGAGACACCAAAAAAATTTGAATTTATTTCCTATTGTATGTACAATATATTTTGGTGTTATAAAATACTCTTGAAAAAGCTTTAGGTCACACTTGGAAAACTCAAAATTATAAACATAGCATAACATGTTTTAATCATAGCTATTATAATCTTTTGCTTTAAGTATGTGATTATATTCATGACATTCTCTAAATAAATATGATACAAGGCATCATAAATAAATCACATAACGAATGTTATAGATGAAAGCCATAATTAAATGCTATATAAAATTATATATAAATGACATAGTAAATGTCGTACTAAATAACATGAACAAATGTAGTAACTATAATGTATATCTGAACCATAATATAGCTATATAGAATGCTACTGTGTCATTTTATCTTTAGTTTATTATTTGAATACTTAATTAAGGTCGGTAACCATGCATTTTAGCAAAATATGAAAAATGCTGCTCCTTTCAAGCATGAAAGTGAAAACATATTTTCAACAAGGATGGCTTATATAAACAAAATATCTGTAACTATCAAACATAAATGCATTAAAAAATATACTATATGCCTTGTCATATTCCAAATACAAATATGCCACATCATTAAATTTATTGTAACTTACACATTTAATGCATTTATGATAATAAATTAATTCAATTATTACCAAAATAACAACATTTAATGCATTTATGATAAAATAAATGCAATTGACTATTATGTGGTTGAAAATGTAAGTTATTGTTACAAAAAATTGATTTCATTGCAAATATATATAAATCAATTAAACAAACGTAATTAAAGAAACACAACATTATCTCATCTCTGATCTTGGTTTTATGTTACTTAATAATAAACTAAAGATAAATACCTTAAAGGGGCATACTTTATTTGCAATTAATCAAAATTTCTAAAATAACCCAAATACTTTATATATATATATATATATCCAGATTACTTAATCAAAAGTTAAGTAAGGCAAAATAACCAAGGAACCGGAGTTATATTTTCTTGTATAAATGGTTCTAAATTATACA
Source organism: Allium fistulosum (assembly GCA_030737815.1). Classification (NCBI taxonomy): domain Eukaryota; kingdom Viridiplantae; phylum Streptophyta; class Magnoliopsida; order Asparagales; family Amaryllidaceae; genus Allium; species Allium fistulosum. The sequence continues at coordinate 1,222,639,530 of CM060904.1, forward strand.
TATCCATCTATACCATTAATAAACACTAAAAGAAAATAACGATACATAACAAATACAAAGTATTTCTCACAGTAAAATTCATAATTTACTTACAAAATATAAAATAAGAAAGATGTAGATGCTTTAACCAACATAAGTTGTTTTCGGAATTTAGAGGAATCCAAATTATTTCTCATAATTTAGCGATTTCAAAACTCTAATTTATTTCGTAAATAACACATAGATTATTTAGATCCATATATCTTTCTACACTAAATTAGTTTCAAAAATCAGCCTTCCAATTTACAATATAAAAAATGATAATAGACCAAATCCAAAATCATCACCAAAAATATCTTTGATACATAGACCAAGTAGATATAAAATTTGAGTGGAATTTTAATGACTTCTAAATGAAATTCAATTCAAAACTTACTTATACTAAAAAACATAAAAATTTCTTAATGAAATCAATGATGGGTGGCTCCAATAACACTTGTTAGAATTTCAATATACTTTAGGACCGATTATTCATAAAACCTTATATCCTAATACGTGACCTATATTGATTTGACTGAGAAGAAATTAGAAGAAGATAAATAAATTTGCTAAAGACGTACATGAATCCATAGTTGGAATTGAAAGAATGAAGAACTTTTTTAATCTTCCAAATTAACACAAACTCTAGATTTGAATTATTTCCATAGAAGAAATTAGGAGAATAACCATAGCTTGTATAATTTGAGGATTATAACATTTTATTTATAATGTTGGCATTTTCTAATTTGGCACTTCAACAAATTAGAATTGCCCGGTATCTACACATTAATACCACGCCAATTATATCCTTAATCCTTTTAGCTTTAATTCAAAATTTGACCACTTTAGTTAGGTTTTACACCAAAATAGCACAACATATTTATTTTACATATATGGCCCACATGTTGAAATTTCCCAACACTTACTGGTTTATATGGCATGCATCAAAACATAGTTTAGCAATTATACTATCTTGATGATGATGAAACAATAGTTCAAAACTTTAAAAAGTGATTAACATAATAAAATTGAATAAAACAAATCCATTGACTTCACCTCTTTCTGTGGCGCTTCCACTAAATCCACCTTCAAAACTGCTTCAGCTCCAACTTTGTATTCCTGAAGCATGAAAAAATCGGGATCGTGTTATTGATGTACTAAAGGAAACATTATAATTATTTCTGACATTGTCTTTGTTGTTTATCCCATTTGTAAGCACATCTGGTAGTGAACCCTAATTGGAGCATATCGGTGATTATCCAAGGCCCATGTCTAATTAGGCACTCAAAATTCTAAACCTAGTTAGAGTAGAAAGTTGAATCACTAAGGGAAATGTGGGGTAGAGATTATAAGGGATAAGAAGAGGAACAGATTTGTGTTTCTTCATTTTACAAGATTTTTGAAAATGGAAGAATGTTGGGAAGAAAGAAGAAATTGAAAGTTAATAAACTTATGTGAACAAAATGAAATTTACCTAGCCAAAACAAATGTTACCGCCTAAATTTTCATTTCTCACCTAAGATTTTGGTCAAAATAGTGTTTTATTTTCCATTCATATTTCTAACAATGAATAAAAGAAGCACATAGGCTTAAAATGCTAGGATATTATGTTACTAATACACTTTTTTCTTGTAGTGTGTCGAATTATAGCAGTTGACATAGGCATCATGTTTATTGAATTATAGTAGTGAATGTAAGTATCTTGTGATAGAGTTAGGGTATTCCTTGGGGAAGTTATGTAATTTGTTACATCTATCTAACTTGCTAAGAAATCTTTTTCATAACAAGTGTTTGATTTCTATAATATACTTCTTTATATTGTGATATAACTAATTAAGTAATTAATTTAGGGTATATTAAAAATAAAATCCTTAAATGATATGTTATGTGATAGTAATTACAATAATTTATAATCATGACAATTTTATCACATTAAAATAACATATTATTTAAATATTCTTGATCAAGATGTTTCGAGAGAGGATATCGATACATCCGTTGAGAGTAGAGTTCGTAACGATCTTTAAATGTTGGGGAGCTTATTTCTCATGGTTGTTTGGGGGCACAAAGGGGTTATGTATAGATAGTTATTGGATAACTATGGAATAAAGTGACTCACTCGAGAGTTTTCTATTGATTAATATAACAAAGGTCAAACAGAGAATGTCAAAGTGATAATGTTACTGTTCCCTCATCTTGAGAATAATATAGAACTTCCATGTGGATACTCCACATTGATTATAGTTAAATCATGGCATGACGATCCATCGAGCGACTATAGTTCGGCCTGAGTTGAAGCATTGGAAGTGAAATAATATTTAATAGAGAATTCAACTCCTTGGTTATAAGAGGTTAGCATCACGATTAACTATATTTAACTCAAAGTCAAAGTCTCTAGCTAAAGTAGTATGGTTTTTAATAAATGTTATTATTGAACCAAGGATTTTTGTTTGTACTAATCAAATTGAATGTGGATGATTTTGAAATTTAGACCAAAATAAACTTTCATAACTCCTAAAGTGATATAGTATTGACGAAGAGAATTAGAGTAATAATTGTTACTACTAAATACCGCTTATAATAGTAAAATTAGATTCTACTATAAAGATGCATAAGCGATAAATTTAACCAAAATGTCACACCATTAGTTAAGGTGACGTCTGGACTTTGATATTCGTATTTGTTCGATATTAATCGCTGACTGAATTTACATCTTTGAGTCACACCACTGTAATGACGAATACTCTAAAAAACGACGTGATTTAATTAATTTATAATAAGTGTAAATTAATTTATAATCAGTGTAAATTAATTTAATTAATTATTATTTATGAAATATTAATTATTATTTATTTGATTTGATGTTTTTAATGCTATTAGTATTTAACGAAAAACGTGCATATGAAAATTACATATGCACATATCAATGTACGATATCGATAAAATATTTAAATTTGATTTAAAGTGATTAATTAATAAATGGTTTTCAATTTTTAAGGGCTCACCTAGCCTCTATCTTAGCCGGCCATACATGATGAGGGGGAGGGGATTTGATTGAGTTTTAATGAGGAGTTGAAGAGGAAAAGTTTTAAGGAAAGAATTGGAAAGATTTCAATGTTACCATTGAAACAAGATTCTTTTCATTTATTCATTAATTTTTCTATCGCAATTCATTTTTCTACCTTTCGCTCTCCTTTGGCCGAAAGTCAATGGTCTCTAAGCCATAAAATTTCCCAAAACAAAATCAAAATAAAATAAATACAAAGCGGTGCTTTAGATCGTTGCAATTTCTAGAGGATATTCAATCAGATCTATGACTTTTTCCACATTCAAGGTGTAATTTTTTGGCTCCATCAGAAGGTAATTTTCAATCTTTTTTTAATATATTTCAAATCTTGTTATAATGGTTTAAATCCCTTAGCTTTACATCTCGTTATGATTATATGTTACATCCTTTAAGTTTAATTTAGATCTCATATCTTATTCAATGAATTTATATATGCTCATGTTGTCCAATCTTTGATTGCTATTATTTTAGAAATTAAAGTTTAATGGACAAAATCAAATTAATGAATTTATATATGCCTATGTATCATTGATTTTGGAGGATCTTGGAGGATCATTTGCAACTATTAGAGTTTGCCGACAATAATAGCCACCAGGCTAGCATAGGGATGGCACATTCGAGGCTTTATATAGTAGACCTTGTTGATCACCATCGTGTTAGTGGGACACTGCAAATTGGATAATCTTTGGGCCTGATATGGTTAGGAAGACTTAAGAGAGGGTGGACTTAATTTGAAAGAGGATGAAGACAACTCAGGATCGATAGAAGTCTTATGCAGATAGGAGGCGCTCTGAGTTGGAGTTTGCTGTTGGGTATATGGTATTTGTGAAGGTCTCACCCATGAGACATGCGATGAGATTTGGGAGATCAGGGAAGCTAGTTTCGAGGTTTGTTGGACCATTCCCGATTGTAGCTAGGATTAGGAGATTGGCTTATAGAGTTAGACTTCCAGAGAAGTTAGCTAGATTGCATGATGTTTTCCATGTTTCACACTTGCGAAAATTCTTACATGATTCGGCTATTATTGTTGAGCCTAGTAGTTTGAAGGAGGTTAAGGTAGAGCATGAGTCAGTTTTTCGTCGCATGCCTACCCGCATCTTGAAGCATGGAACTAAGCAACTCCGCAATAGGGAGATTAGATTAGTTAAGGATTAGTGAGGAGAGGACCCAACTGAGAGTACATGGGAACCCAAGGGGAGGATCGAGCTTCCTACCCACTGCTCTATTTTGGGACGTCTTACATTTTGATCTTTCTCTAATTAGAACACTTAGGTAGAACCTTGGGGGAGGGTAGACTGTATTAGGTAGAGACATTTGGATGATAGGTATGATTGTAAACATGTCAATGAGACATGTTTTGATTGATGGATGTTGTTGGACGTACATGGATGTTTATGGATCCAAGTGGTTGCATTGCACGCAATAGGATATTGGGTCCCTTAGGCACACGCATTCATACCTTGTGCATAATGCTTACTGATTTTGGCTGTTATCCATGGATGATTTTTGCAATGGATGTTGCATTTGGATGCATGACTGAGCATACACGTAGAGTTATATGTTTATTTTAGGACTTGCATACATTTGGATGCATGCATATACATACTTGCATAAATAGGAGGACGACTGAATCAGTAGAATTATTAAGGATTATCGTAGCCGTGGGTGATGGATGATTTGGTTGCTGGTTGTTATTTGCAATCTTCCATCCTTAGAGAATTCATGGACGAAATCCTTTAAGAGGGGAGAATGTAACACCCGGGGATTTTCCTAGAAACAAATAAGGAAATATAATTAAAAGATAGGAATGAATCTAAAAGGAGAATTTTTACGAACATCTGAATTTGACTGCAGGACTTGCACCATTGTGTCCATAGAAATTTTCTGGATAATTTTCATATATAACTGGTTGAAATCCGAGCTAAGATGAAAAATTTATAAAGATTTTAATAAATAAGAAATTAATATATATATATATATAAAAGATTAATGGCTAGATCGACCCTAGGGCTGACGACCTGACCCTGAGTCGATCGTAGGGTCGCGACCTAGAGTCGGTTCGTTTCTTGCGTGCGAGATTGTTGCGTGTTGGCCATAGTTTCGGACGACGAATGAGATGATTTGGACTAGGATTTGACAATAGTTAGTTAAGGTGTTCCCTTATAAATTGATAGTTAGTGTTAACCTAAAACCTAATTCTCTCCATTACAGTGAAGCTCTGCCAAAATAAAACCGCAAACCCTAATTTCCTAAATCAATTTCTAAACCCCAATTCTATTCTAATTCTCAACCTAAATTAAAATAAAAGGAGATCTAGCGATTACATGAGAGGCCTAAGCGAATTTAGAGGAGAAAACTTGTGGCGTCAAAGGCAAACCTAAAGCTTAGGATAGAGGTGAGTGGACATAAATTTAACAAGTTAGTTAAATTAATTGATTTTAATTTCTACCCTACGGTTATTTGACTGTTATTTTGGAGATTAACCCATTAAATCATTAAATTAGTAATATGGAATAATGGTTCTTTTTATCTATTTATAATTGACATATGCACGTTGTAATATCATAAATCATATGTTAAAATTGAACTTGAGACCTATAGTTTTCCAATTGGAATAATGTAAATGCTGAGAAAAATGTAATAAAAATAGGACAAATAGATTAGCCTAATTGAAATAAAAATTAAAGAGATTAAGACTGATAATCGAATGAAATGGATTAATTTGCTTAAAATCGGTGAATTGAAAGATGACTGGATTGTAGGCAATTGACTAAGACTAGGGTAGTCGACTGTCGTAAGTCACTTTAGACATAGTAAACTGTTTGGGCCTTGAAACGATAGGTGTATGAACTTTGTTGTTCTCTAAATTGCTTGATTAGCGTAGAAATATTTAGGTGTTCTTATTTGAGGTGGTGGAATTAGTTAGTGTTTCCATATCATAGAGTAGGATGTGGAGTGTCGTTGAGACGTGCAACTTATGTTGCGAAAGGTGCACACAGGTGTTAGGATCAGATTATCAGTCGTTGGTTGAGGTGTTAGGATCGGATTACCGATCGTTGGTCGGGGTGTTAGGATCAGAGATTGGGTCGATTATGGACACTCCATGGACTCGTATGGGCATAGACGCTGAAAGCTAGGTGGTGCCCTGTAACAGCAGGAGTTAGCTGCAGTAATTCTCGGGAGTACGTAAGAGGTATTTTGCCGCTAGGATCGAGGGGTTGGGCACGAATGCATACAATGAGTCATTATGCGAGTTATATGCCTTTTCTCCCTCTCCAGGCCAAGTGTGAGTTATTGTGGGATAGCAGTTCCCCAAAACTAGAGGATCGTTTTTTGAGGTATGATCTGTTGTTATTCCTATGATGCTAGGCTGCTGACCTTTGATATGTAATCTTAGGCATGTGACCTTAGGTGCATGGACACTACACACACAGTCTATATCATTTAGAGTAAACTTAGAGGTAGTTGTATTTTATTTCCTTGTTAGTCCTGTTCTCATTCACCAGACATATGTCTGACGTACTCCATTTCCCCCACCACAAGTGGAGAAAGCAGCCGTTGGCAGATCCATTACTGCCTTTGGATTATCATGCCTGGAGTCTAGTTATATTTTATCCTTTATCATGTATTTCATATCGGTACATTCGCCCTTTCGGTACTTTGCTTGTGAGGGATTATTTTTATGACACAATGATGTTAAAATGATCTGATGGTTTTCTAAGACTACGATATTATGATATTTTGATATCTGGATATTTTGATGCTCTGAGATTTTTATTATTTTTTTCTGAGATTATCCATATATCTAGTATTATGTTTCCGCTATGATGACGTTTGGATTAGATGGATTATTTCTTCTTTGATATCTTAGTCTCTGTGATGTTGCTTTTACCCTAAATCGATGATCCGTTTTTCTTGATATGGCGGTGTTTGGCATGTCAAGGGACGTGGGTTGTCATAATACCTTTGATATAAGTATATGAAATGTTTTCCAAGTTTTTGAAAGTGAGATGTTTTGTGAGTGTACTTATAGATTTGAGATAAGTATATCAATATTTTTCAAGTATTGAAAAGAGTTAGAGGATTATGAATATGTCTTTGTAAAATTATTTTGATACAAGCATTTACAAAGTGATTAAATTAACGAGAAAATTAATTAAGGCGGCTTAGGGTTACTTTGTGCTTAACCATACTTGGTTAAAACCCCTGGTTGAATTGTTTGTTATTTGATAGTTATATAACCGACTATCAACCATTGGCCCGTTTTAAAACTATCATTATTAGTTCAGAGAGGCCGAGATCGAGTATGTTATCCGAAAACCACTTTGAACCAGTATAAGCATTCAAATTAGAGAGATCTTCAAAATGATCGAAGACGGAGTTCTTTGAAGTGCAAGGGATACTTACTGCTAATGCTGAGGATGATTCCAAAGTGGATGTAGTAGAAATAATGCCTTCGGTTTGTTCTTATCATGAACAACTTGTATGGATGAATGTTGGCACTGCATTTTTGCTTCGAGGGCAGTGTTAGCATTCCAAGTGGGATCGCTATCAAAAAGGTAAAACGAAGCCTCTAACCTTATAAACCGGGAATGACTAAACAGAGGATATGCAGCAAGACTAAGTGGGTTGCACCTATTATGGTATTATCATCATGTTTCAAGATATGTACATTTATGGATTTGGTTGTACATGAGAGCTCTTGGAAAGGTTGCAAAAGAGACCGGGGTGATGAAATATTCGGTACTATCCAGTAAGGGGTAGGCTGGTACTGTATTAGCAGGGGTTCCATGTGAGGCCCTTGGTACATTTTTTTAGAGGTGTACTGTGGTAGACGATACCCCAGTGCTTTGTCATTGTATGGAATCCATTCTTTAATAAGCACCGTACAGATTCAATTATGCCCAACTGTGTTGGAACATGAGATGCAAGCACCTTAGCTATTTTATATATTTATTTTCAACCCTAGACATCATTATAATATCACTGGATTTTCTATTTGAAATGGTTTGGTTATCATAAGGTAAAAACCCATCCATGTATGTGTGGTGTGGTCATCCAGTAGCCCTTCCACTTGATCCAGTTGGTTATTTAGTTCATCACAATCAGCTTGCAGTTTGTCGGCCCTAGACATTTCAGCAGCCTTGCCCATGATTAAAGCCTTGACCTTTACTTGGAGAGAAACTCTAACAGCTCCTCACTCCATCACTTTCTTTTTTGCTCGTGTAGGCTGGGTTCCACCTTCTCAGCTTTCGCTCGAATCTCATCCAGTTTTTTAGTATACAGTCGTCGAAGAACCGACCAGCCTTATCGTTGTACTCCTTCTGGTGGCTTTGATGTTGTTTGAGAACTCCTTCTTCAACCGTTCCAATTGTTCGATGTGATCAACTTTGACCTTCAAGCTATCTTTAGCCTGAGATCTTTCCAGGCCATCGACCACTTGCTTATGATCCAAGTCAAATATTCTTAGGTTCCGATTGATGCACTTCTTGCCGATCTCTTTTCCCACTTTGATCACTCTATTGTGGAAGTCCAACAAGGCCTCGATGCTGCCTAATCATTTGTAAGAAGCTCGATCGACCCCGTGAAGGAGAGGGGAGGCACCTTAACAAGCAGACGTGCCAAAGGATCCTTCGACTGATAAGTCTGTTGAAACTCATCAAAGAGTGGATCTGAAGGGTCAGTAACAACGGCTGCCCCCTCAATCTCCTTCCCTTTATCTATCTGCTCGAGGGCGGGAAATACTGCTCCTTTTTTATCCATTTTGTCCTGCTGCTTGGAGGCTTTAGAATTAGACAATGGGAAAGGGAAAAGCCAAGGATACTTAGAAGGTTGGACTGGAGTATGGGATCCTAATTTACAACCAGGGGAGCGGGATCTCTTCCATGAGTCATTTTTGGGCCCTTGGCCGCCTGTGTCTCCAACTGAGTGGTAGTGAACAATCTCCCCTATTTTCAGCTCCATTAATAGCTGCTCGATATTTACGCTGGCCTAAATAAAGATGCGGCATCTACTTCATTTTAGAGAGCAATTTTTCCCTTCTCAAGATCATGTTGCTTGTAATGACAAAGTACCACAAATTAGAACTAGAATAGGCATTTGGAGAATATATGATTATGGCATGAACATGTAGTGGTTCAAATGTTGAATGTGAGAGTGTGTGGCAACTACTCAAACCCTTAGGTTCCTCATGGGTCTCCAACTGACATGAATTTCCTCTATAGACTCGAAATCCCTGTAATAAATCCCAAGTTCTGGATCTTGGAGATAGTCAAAAATAGAGATATTCCCGGGAATGAAGGCTTCCTCTTCCTCGGACTGAAAACATAGCATAAGGCGTCGTTCACCTCTAAATTATTTGGGGTAGCTAGACAGATATTTCCAGAGGAATTCGCTTCGTCATTGTCGGAAGTGCTATGGTCGTTGTCATGAGAATGGGAGTCTGCCTTTCCTACTGTTTTTGTATGGGTATCGCCATCCTCGCACTCCCTTAGGGTCTTAAGTCGACCAATTTTATGAGGTTCAACTCTGAAAGGATCCAACTCCTTTGAACCCATATGAATAGCAAGAGCGGCACTATATGGATCTGTAGTTAGGAGGAAACCAGAAATGAAAGGTTGGGATGAGGGCACGTCACTAGTTTCGCTGGTAGCCAAATCTTTTTCTTGGCAAGCTTCTACGTAGAAATTTTCCTGCCACTCCCAATTGAGCAACCAATTGTAAGAAGTCTAATCTGCATCAGATCATCATCGGTGACAAGCCAAGGGACCTCTCAAAGCTCCTTCGGGATTCGTTGTAGTCTACACAACATCTCTTCCAGGTCATCACTAGCTGCCACTCTTTCTACACTTGAAAGAAAATATAAAGAAAGAAAAATTAGCATTTCACACAAGACTTCACAAAGCTACAAGAAGAAACCAGTGAAAGGAAGAAACTTACATCTCAAATGCCATCGGTGGAAACATGAGGAGTTGTCCCGGACAAAGATGTATTCTCGCTTAGACATATATACTTAGAATACAAATTCTCAACCAATTTGAATTTGCTCCCCACCTTAAGATAAATAAAGGAAGAACCCTCCATCTTACTCTTTATAGCATATAGAAATCTGGTTTGGTGATGAGTTGGAGGCACTTGGAACTCCCTCATGAAGATAGAGTACAAGCTAGTCATGATATCATATCCATTGGGATGCAGCTGAAATGGAGCGATTTTCATGTATAAGAAACCCAGCCATCCACTGAAGAAGAGGAGGAGGAGCTCTGGTTATGCAATGGTAGCAAGAGTAAGCTATATACCCTTCGAGTGAGGCATGCGCTCCTTGTTCTGGAGTAGGTAGTAGAAGGTCCTCCCTCGTGGTACCATGGGTGGCAATAATGAGGTCTAGCTGGTTGGCAGTCAAGCTTGAAGCTTCTCAGTCGATGGGTTCACTAACAGTTCAGACGGTCTGTATCTGTGCATAAGAGAATGAGCAAAGTTGGGTTGATTAGAGCGACGCCTTAACTTCATAGAACCTAGAGATGTAGAGGAAGAAGGACCCTGATCACCAAAGCAGTTTGGGAGAAGGTATGACAATGACCCGACATACCTATCTAACATGATAGATCGTCTCATGCATTATAGCAAAAGATGGAAGTGTTCACAGTGTGCATGTGCATATGCATGTCCATTGTAAAAAAAAAACACTTCTGTTCGGCACCGGACGACCCAAACCATAACCCCAACATGGGAGCCGAACAAAGCATAGCACGATCAACCCACACAAATTATGGCATGTAAACCGACGGAACAGATGCAGATTTAGGAGAGAGTACTCACCAGATCATGAAGTCGCTTTGATTTAGAGTCAAGATTGGATTGGAAACTTGAAATCTATGCACGACAATGGCGGTTTGGAGAGATGAAGGGTTGAGGAGATTTGGTGGCTCAGGAAAGTGAATGCATGTGTTCGGAGGGAGTAGCCATAGCAGCTTATATACTGGTTTTGGTGTCTGGTACTAAGCCAGCTTCATGCCGGACGAATTAAGTGACAAACCAGCCTCTCACAAACTAGCTTTTACTACTTAACAAGAAGATGCATCAACCTAGGGGGAAGGAAAGATACTGGCGATTATTCATTGAAGTACTCCTTTAGGGACTTATTCAATCAAAGCCACCTCGTAATCTATGAGATGGACTTTAGTGGGTGAGTGTTACAGGCAAATTCTCTCACGTAGGTGAAGGCAAAGAGCTTAGGAAGAGCCGAGCGAAGGTAACTTGGAAGAAGGCGAGCCGATGGGAATTAAATTAAAGCATTCAATTTTAATTCATTTCCTTAAAATTTATTTAACCACTCGAGATTCAATTAAAGCATTCAATTCAAATTTATTTTCTCCCAAAAGTCATACAACATTCCGGTAATTTACGTCATCTCTATAATTCCATTCATTATTCAGCCATTCCTGATTAAAATTATTATTATTCCAAAATCGGGTTGTTAGAAAAATTCTTTCCAAAAAATTGGTTTTGTAAATTTCCTCGACCCAGCTTACCACAGAAGGCTTATTGTTTTCTCTGGAAATTAATTTTTCAAAAACCGATTTTTAGAATATTCTTTGTTGAAAATCAATTTTTTGAGGATTTCTCCTTAGACCATGGCATTTCTCTTATTCGAAAATTCTTTCTTGAGCGTCAAAGTAGAAATTAATATGTTATACGTCATTGCCTTTTTCCCATTCGCATAGTGATATGAAGCATGGTCTCAAATAATTGTCATTCTACCTTCTAGTTACAAAGTTTACACTATTCGGCTAAATCGGTATGCTCCTAAAGGTATGACTTTATGGATAACTAAGGGTCCTTTCTAATTTGGTCCCAAAGCTCTATCCACTAGATTTTTAACATTTTCCATTTCCCTTCTTATTATCGCATTCTAGCCCGGCTATATTGGACTGCACGAGTTAGCTTCAATGGCCATTAAGGCCGACGACTTAAGAGCGATGATTGTGGGGCCTAGAAGTCGAGTATAGATGGTAATATGAAGTTAGGATTGAATGGAATTGATAGATTGCAACGTAGAATGTTCAAAATATGGGATATGGTTCAATGCATAGGAGGGATCGACATAGGTCGGCTCCAACTGGAGGGATCGGCACACATCAAAGTACAAGAGAATTCCTATAGAAAACAATCAATATCTCGAGATCTACAAGTCCAAAGCACATGAAATTTGAGGAGCCAGAAGTAAGGACCCTGAACCTACTCTAGGGATCGCACATCAAAAGAGAAAAATTGGAGGGATCGGTATACATCCCTTGGGAGGGACCGGTAGAAGATAGTATTCAGGTCATGTTGAATCAGATACCAAGCAACAACTTGAGTTTAAATGATCCAAATGACATGAAAATTGGAGGCTAAGCATGTTTTTGCATAAGGAAGCCACCATAGGGATCACGCCCCAAAATTCGACCAAAGAAGGGATCGGTACCGATCCCTCCTCTTTGGGAATTGGGCCCAGCGATCCCTGGGTGAGCCCATGTGGATTAGAAGGTCCTTCAGCCAAAATTTCAGAGAGATACATGGTCGTCTTCACCTATAAATACTGGCCTGATGGGTTATTCAAAGGATCTTTATGATGCTTGTTACTCTAGACTCTATTGTAATCAAGTACTATCTATTTACCACTATTGTAATCAGATTTATACGTGGATAATCTTCAAAGTGGACATGGGCATACAGTGCCAAACCATTATAAATTTATGTGTCTCTGATTATAGTTGATTTTCAGTTACTTGTTAATCCATCTACTCGGTTTAATTTGTTTTTCTTCACTTACTTCTCTACAAAAACTAACCTAGGGTGTTTGTGACAAATTTAATTGTAAACATTTTGGAGCTTTCACTGAGAAACTTGATTCTTAGTTCATTAGGGTCCTTTTGTTGCTACTGGATTGGATAAATCCCCCGAAGGAGATCTGCAGTTATCTTCAAGAAGTTGCTTATACTACTCAGATTTGTAGAAATCTAAGCAATGCTATTGATAATGGCGAGAAACACTAGATCTACTTCTCAGAACGTGGAAGGAAATGAGAATACTAGCATCTAGCAAGGAGACCCAAGTAATCAACCAACGAATGTGAATGCTGAATCGATTGAAGTTCAGAATCCCACTGATTCTATACAAGAGCTAAATTTCATAGAGCTAATGGAGAGCCGTCGATAACTAAATCAACAAATTCAGACTAATATCAACTTGATGAACCAATTCAATCAGCAACAGCAGGGGAAAGCTTGGAGAGATCCCACTCCTTACTCAGCATCGGAGAGTTCTAACTCATCAAACGAGTATCACGGGCATAGGCATCACAAAACAGATGAGTATCGCACAAAGACTTCGAGGCGTCAACTCGTAGAGCATCATGGTTTGCCAGGAACGATCGGTGTTGATCCCTCCATAAGGATCGGTGCTGATCCCTCCACCAGAAGGGGGATCCATCTATGCCTTATGGCAATCAAGTTGGAGCTGCTACGGTTGGTTTGGTTGTTGGAGTTCAATTAAATGTGACCAAGCTCTTCCCCGAAATGATGATGGAGTGAATTTACAAGATACACATTGGGAAGATGGTGAACCAAGAAGGCATGAAATGGCCCGTAGACATCGACTGGACCATCATGTGAGGTGGAGTGCTACTGCTGCTTGGCACCAACCATCCAAATGCCGGACTTATCGGCAATGGTCAGATAGTTGGTGAGAGAGGGCCAGGGCTTGACTAATGATGACTGGGGAATCTCAAGAAGCCATACCCCATTCACTGATAATGTTCTACATGCAGAGTATCCGAGGAGGTTCAACATGCCATCAATGCCTACCTATGAGGAAAAAACCGACCCCAGGCAGCATATTATGAGATACGAATGGTTGATGGATTCTGCATGAGTGGATGATGCGACCAAGTGTAGATGCTTTCCCATAACTTCTCTAAAATAACAATGATGTGGTTTACAAGATTACCCCCATGATCAATTTCTAGATTCAATGATTTGGCAACAAAGTTTTTGGAGCAGTTCCGGATTCATGCAACCCGTCCCAAGGATGTGATGTCCCTATCCAGTGTGATTAAAGCCCAGGAGAATCGTTGAAAGATTATTTGGAGAGATTTCATAAAGTTGTAGGGAAATCAGTAATATGAATGACCATGCGATATTGATGACTGTAACGAGAGGGATAGATCCAGAAATTGATTTTGGCGATTGGTTAGCTGGCAAGCCGCCCGTAACGTCGGAGCGCTTTTACGCAAAGACAACTCGTTATTTGAGAAAGGAGGAAGCCAGGTCCTCCAAGAAAAAGAATGTTGTGGGACGTAGTGGAGAGGGAGTATAAAGTAACATTGTAGTAAAGCAGACTGATGATAGTTCAGGAAAAGTTCAAGTGAATGTCCAAAACAAGTTGAATCAGCAGAAGAAAGGCGGAGATAGGAGCCGAGAACAAAAGAGGGATTCTGGAAGAGGGAAGCCTAGGATTTCGATGTTCGATACTTACATCACACTAGGGGGCAAACTCTGGCAAAGAAAATACTTCGTTACGGGTATTATTGGCCAACTGTCAATCGAGACGCCGCTAACTATGTAAGGTGATGCGATAAATGCCAAATATATGCAAAAGTTCCAAGAGATTCATCGATGGAAATCATGCAATTGGACAGCCCATGGCCGTTTGCCAGTACGCTATCATCGCAATTGATTACTTCACCAAATGGGCCGAAGCAGAACCTTAAGCCATGATCACAACCGAAAGTAACCAACTTTATTGTCTGAAACATCATATGTCATTTCGGTCTCCCACGATCTATTGTAATAGATAATGGGATTCAATTCAAAAGTGTTGAATTCAAAGACTTCTGTCGAAGGTATCATTTTGAAAAGAGATTTCCAGTGATCGCTCACCCTAAAGGAAATGGACAGGTTGAAGCTGTGAACAAAATTATAAAGTCCATTCTGAAGTGGCGTTTGGAAAAGGCTAGAGTCAAGTGGGTGGATGAACTCCCGACAGCATTGTGGGCTTACTGGACCACCCACAAATCCACGACTGGCCATACTTCATTTGCCCTTGCATACGGTTCTGAAGCCGTCATTCCTATTGAGCTCAAAGTTCCTTCTCATCAAGTGACTTACTACGATCCCAAAGCGAATAAAGATCTCCTTTTGGAAACTCTCGTCTTTATAGATAAGAAGCGCAAGGAAGCCAATTTGAGGGCAGCTGTGCATTGACATCGAGTCGCCCGATATTACAACATTAAAGTCCGACCCAGAACCTTTGAAATCGGCGATTTCATGTTGAAACGGGTTTTTCCTACCCCTTCGCACATGAATCCAATCTGGAAAGGACTATATGTCATTGAACAGAGGCTTGGAGAGGGAACTTTCAAGCTATCGACTATCGATGGCATCACACTCCTAAGGGCGTGGAATAGCGAGCATTTATGATGCTATTTCACTTAATTTATTTCTTTTTCATTCAGTTGTATTTGCTTCCATAATTTAGCATTTGATTTTCCAGATATGTAATAAGACAGATTATGTCATTCCTTTCCATTTAGAAAATGATGGTTTGGACTTCCTTTATATTTATGTTTGCTGTAGCATTATGTATTAGTTACATGATGAAACCGACTAATGTTGATATGTCAGAATAGGTTCCTAGAGTTTGGAATTAATCAATTACGCTAGTTCCTAATGGGACTAAACAAGATGTGCTTAGTCCGATTGTTCATTTGATAACTCCCGTTCATAATCCAATGGACAGGATACACAATGAGGAATAGATGTGACTTGACCATTTGATGATCGAATAAATCCTACCGAATGATGGGACTGAAATAAAATATGAGCGATCGTAACATGAACGATCACTCACTAAATCAAACCCCGGACCTTGGGCAGTAAATCAATCAATTAATGAGAATATGATCCAACTTGTCTCCGAAATAACTCTAAGTCCCCAGAGTGCGGACTGGAGTATAAACATAAATCAGGTGTGAATTGACCACCCGTAAAATAACTCTAAGTCCCCAGAGTGTGGACTAGAGTATAAAAATAAATTGGGTGCGATTCAACTACCCATCAACTAACTTTTATCTCAAGAGTGCGGATATGAGTATAAACAAATAGATGAGTGTGGTTCGACCATTCACTATTCCATGAACTCTGGCCTAAAACCGACAGGAAGAGTATTAACCAATAAGGATGGAGTTCGACCGTCCAATGTCTAACCCCGCTAAACTAAGAATGGGGGCAGTGTTATAATTACTCAAAACCACTGAATTCAACGACATAACACTAAGGCTCAAGCCTAGCGTTTGATGCGACTCAAGGCCACGACCATATGGAGGCCTTGGGATAGAGCTAGTGGATTGTTACCAGAATTAATGAACAACGAATTACAAGTACATTGAATGGAAAGTAATAGTTCAACTACTTAAATACCAGTTCACACGAGAGCTTAACATAAAACAAGAACTTTTATTCATGTGATAAGTTTCAAAATTGTGGTATAAGTTATTTCAAAAAACTAGGAGTCATACCCGTACAACCATAACTAATAAAAGAAAATGACAAACAAACAGCTATGCAGACTATGTACGCACCGAGCCGTAATGACAGCTATTTCTTCGATCTTCTTTGTTTTTGGATTTTCGAGAGTGGTGCTATCTGAACTTCTATTTGTTCTCTTCCTTGATCCCTTACCGCCTTTGGCGGGAGAGCGTTCGAAGCTTAGAGGGAGTTCTTTGGGAATCGACTCACTAAGTGGAATGACTTGTAGGGGATAAGGTGTGGATCGTCATTGTCCACTCGGTAAGCTCGGCTTTGGACTTTTTCTTCAGCAACTCCTCCTTCTCAATATGCTCCTTCAGGCTGATCTCATCAGTGCGTTCGAAGGTCCCGGTGATCACAACGTCATCAGATTCATCCACCGACAGCAAATCTTCACAATATCATCGTCGAGTGCTCCGATGACTTGAGCATCGGGCCTCGATACATCGCTGGCCGCCGAAATCTCTGTTAATTTCCCTTCTTACTCCACAGCAGCATCGCTTTTAGGAGTTTGGCTAGGACCCGGAAGACCTGCCAATTTGTTAAAACAAGGAGATAATCCTAAAACCATTGGGCATGAAGAACAAAACCTCTCATAGAGTGGAGAGTAAAGTGGAATACCTACATCCGGCTGGCTCTCGGTAATTGCTAGAGTGGCCCTTCTAAAATAGGGTCAGCACTTTGGATTGATAGCTGGGCTTATCTGAATCATAGCTCAAGTCCTACCCCAAGCCAAAGGAAACTGATGCTCCAGCGCTTGGAAAGAAGAGGGGCCCTTAGGATCGGCTTCTAAGGATCTAGCAATATGTTTCCCTTTATCGAAAGGCGTTGAAATATCAAAATATTGAAGTCTCGCGGTAGCAAGATCTAGGGGTTCATTTCCATGGAGGATCTCCCACACTAATTTCTCTTCATCTAGCTTAGCTTTGCCCAACTCCTCTTTTTTATCTCAATGATGTACTCCCAGGCTACATCAAGTGCCTCGAGATAACCTTCGCCAAGAAAACTGAAGTCGCGGTGGATGTGGACTTTGACGTTGTATTCGATGATCATTAGATCAAACAAGTCCTTGATTTCATTCTGACGGGACACTTAGCATCTTCTACTTGGGTTTCAATTTGTTCCATCATCTCTGTAACATCCCGTATTTTTAAGCCATTGAATTTGAACATTTAATTCATTTTAAATGTTTAATATGGGTTTAAGATTTATTTTGAACTAAAAAGAATTGGTTTAAACTAAAACAACAAGTGATAATTTCTAATGTGGAGGTTTAATTTGAGATTGGATAATAATAATTAAATATTCGAAATTGGGATAAAAAGTGAATTTGGGATAAATGATTATAAAAATGGTGTTTACATGTATTTTTAAGTTCAATTGGTTATAAATAATATTATTGGATGTTTAGATGAATTTTAAAGTTGATAAATTAATATTTGGAATTTTATATTAATTTAAAAATGAATTTAATATTATTAAAATGCAATTAATCAGATTTTAGTCCGGAATGAGCCAGAATGATTTTTAAGGTGTTTATAAATTTTATATGATTTATTGTTAAGTTAATAAAATTTTAAAAGTGAAATTTTAAACGTTTTCGTCAATTTTGAAAAACCGCCTGATTTAATAGACGAGTTAAAATAGCCTTCCGGGGCACAGTCTCGGAATTCGACGAAACCAGTTCCATTGGATCCGTAATAGTTAGTTATTATCGGATTTCAGTTTTCGTAGCGATCGGAGTTGTTGTTTGACCGTGGTGGCTCGAAACGCATCGAAATCGATTTAAGCGATTTAATTTTAAATTGATCGTTTAATTCCGTATCTCGCGCATACGATCAAATTAGCTTACGAAACTTGTTCCATTGTGTCCAGAACGCAGAAAAACCCCAGGATAGCCTGTCGGAACGTGAGAATTGGAGGTCGTTTGCATTAACGGTTAAATTGAGATATTTTAATAATTAAATAATATTAAATTATAATATATATACGGTTACACGTAGAGAAAACCCTAGATCATCTCGTGGCCGCCTCTAGTTCACTTTCAAAGGCTGAAATTCGATTTCAATCTTCCTCCAAATCCTCTCGATCCTTGCCCTTTCACGCTTCGAGTTCAACATGGAAGTCATAGAGCGTCTCGAGCTTAATAGATCTGTACGGTTGAGATCGGGGATGGCGTGATGGATCGGCAGTCGTGGTGGTTCGAACGAGGCACGTTTGTGCTCGTATTTCTTTGCGTGTGAGGCACCGAGATCTATGGTGCATGGGCCACGGGTAGGAGGCGGAAGGGGCTTCGATGTGGGCTAGGCCGATCGCGTGCTCGTCAATGGTAGAGGGTGCGGTGGTGAACCCTAGTTGATGAATTGGGTTCGATTGGTTCCTGTACGTGAGCGCGAGAGGGAAGAAGAAAGGAGCGGGCTCGTTTCGTGATGAAGGGCTGAAATGGTAGTTTTAAAAATATAAAAGGATATTTGTTTCAAATTTAAATTCAAACTTTAAAATTTAATAACTCGTTCATATGATATCAGAATTTAACGAAACTAGAAGCGATGGAATCGCAGAGACGAGTACTACGCAGTGGTGCAGTTCCGGAGTCATTCTGGGAAAGTAGAAATTTGGGTTAAATCGGACGTCGTCCGGTTTAATTCAAAATTTCGAACGCTCGCCAAACTCAAAGTGAGTTTTCTCACTCACATCTGGATGCTAGACATTATAAATAGTTGATATTTAAATATCTGTGTGGATGGCTGAATATAATTGTTATTATCAGTCTGGATTGATATTTATATTGTGATGTGCTAATATTTGTGGATGCAGGGAAAAACAGGTTGGAGGGATCCAACTGGATTCCTCACGATGTAGCAATTATTTTATAATTGATAGTGATACCTGTTTATATGTTGTGATTGATAAATCTGGAATTTTAAATTGTTCTGTGAAATTGTGGTATAAATTATAATTCCAGAATTAAATTATAAATGAAGAAATTGGGGATTTAAAAGAAATTAAAGAAATTGTTAAATAAGGAATTTAAAGGAATATAAAAACTGGATTCTGTTTTGAAATGGAAAATGTAAATTGGTAAAATTGGGATTTTAAATATTGTGGGAAATTTATCAATCGTTAAATGTGAAATATGAGTTTTCTGGAAATGAATTCTATGAAATTATAAATTGAGTAAAATAACAGCGGTTTATTTTAATGATAAATAGTGATATCCGGGAAAGAAAAATATGTTAAAATGAAGCTTCTGAATATAAATGTAAATTTTAAGTGTTAATAGAATATTTTTAAAATTTCGTTTTCTCCATTGGAATTTTATTTAAGTAAATTGAAAATATGGTTTCCATTGAAAATTCACCAAAATGTTTATTTAAAAATGTTTAAACTATATTTAAAAGTGAATTTTCAGAAATGGAAAATTCTGATTTAACTTCGGAGGAAGTTATAGTTAAGTATGGAAATTGGAAATTTATGTTGAAATCATAAATTGACTTGAAATAAATCGTTTGGATTTATATGAAGGATACTTTGGAATATTTGAACGGGATAGTGTTTCCCTGGGAAAACCAAGTTAAGTTTAAAGGTTTTTATTTAATTAAAAGTTAAAGTTTTAAATTGTTTAAAGAGTATTTTAAGAAAAGTATTACTTTGAAAGAAGAAATTTCAAGTTTGTTTTAAAGTTATATGATTAAGTTATTGGTAAAGGCTAGTATTCTTCTTCTAAACTCCATTTCTAAAAATTAGTAAACTAAACCTTTATTTCAATCGAATTTATACCTTATTAAATAATAGTATTTAAAACAGTTTTGAAATTTATATTTTGAGTAAATAAATAGAAGTAATTTTCATATTTTAAAGTATATTTTAGTATAAAGTATTTTTAACTGTTTTAAATGCAAATTGTTTTATACTTGGTTATTCCCGATGGGAATAAAGGGTAAAGGATTTACCTTGTGAAGGAAGGGTTTGGAAAATTGTTTTCAAATGGGTTTTGAAAATGTGAAAATATATCTTTGAAAGATATTAGAAGAAAATGAATAATATGGAGATTATTTATTGTGTGATGGATGTGTATGGATGTTTGTGAACATTAATTGATAGTTAAATCACCGACTATCAATATTGGCCAAATGCGCTGATCGTTTCGAAGAGACCGGGATCGAGTTTCCGTATACCAGGATTCTAGGTCTGGAGACTCGAAAACCACTTCGATCCGGTTTGTACGTTTCGTGTAACGTGTTCGGAGTCGAAGATGGAGCTGTGAAGTGCAAGGGCTAGTCGCTACTAATCCTGAGGATATTTCCAAAATGGATGTAGTAGGAATAGTGCCTTCGGTTCTGTTCGGACCCGGGACGGACTTATATGGACGAATGCTTTCGTGACATCGTCAGGTGGACGATGGGCATTCTAAGTGAAATGTGCTATAAAGGTATCGTTTAGCCTCAAGCCTCATCAACCGGGAATGACTGAAAATCAGGGGTTATGCAGCAAGGCTTCGTGGGTAGCCCCCACTTGAGAGTAAGGTCATCCCTGTCTAGATGTCCCTTTTATTTCGGCTTAGTGGTGCGGTTGCTGATCACAACCGTGGGGTGATTTTACTTGGAATTATCCAGTAAGGGATGATTCCGGTCTTGTGTTGCAGGGGAGCGGGCGTACTCCTTGGTACTGTGATCTAGGCCACGTACTGTGACAGGTGGTACCCCAGTGCCTAGTCATTCGTTGGAAATCCATTCTCCCTACGTGCCTTGTACGAGTTTTGTTTGTATTACCCACGTTGTGGCTAGTATGCCGGAATTTAATAGATGTAACAATTTCGGCTATTTTATAAGTATTTGTAAATAGACACTATTATAATATCAGAGGATTTCTATAAAAAGTGTTTTGGCTATCGTAAGGTAAAAACCCGACATGTTTATTTGTGGCGTGGTCTTACGAGATGCTTTTGTTTTCAAAGGATTTTTGAAACTTTAATAATCAATTGGATGTATTTATGATGCGCTGGTATTCCAGACTGACTCGGGTGTTATTTTATTATAATGCTCGGGTCAGACCGAGTATTTTACAGGATAGGTTGCTATGGAGCTCAGGAGAGGAGCTGGAGTCCGAGACGTATTTCTCGTACTTGTATTATTCCACTGCTGTGATTGTTGTATTGACTGATTGACTGGTTATTGATGATTGTATTATGACATACTCTGATGATGATGTATTGTATATAAACAGATATAGTTTTCATTTTGTGTAAAGATCTGTTCTATATATTATATTTTATCCGCTGCGACTGTGAGGTTTTGATGTTGTTTAGTTCATTCTTCTTCTTCTACCTTCTTTCTTTTCCTACAATCTGTCTTTTCCGGCGTTCGATCTTCGGCATATTATACTGTTGAGTATTTTGTGTCGATTTTCGAGGGTCGAGAAGGGCGGGACGTCACACTTGGTATCAGAGCATAGGTTGGCGACAACCTAGGCTTTGGTGGGAAAATTACTCATTTTTAAATAGAGTCAGAAGTACTCTATAATGAGTTGAGTGTACTAATAGCTATGAGAGCGTACTTGTTAGTGGATATAAAATTGTTTTTGTACTGTGTTGACTTATCGGTTGAGTGTTTATGAATTCTGGTCGGTGCGGGAAGTACAACCGTATCGATAGGGGTTTCTAAACTCTTAAACAAGATAAACCGACATAGTATTATTTTTAAAGTGGGTAAATGAAATAATTTTACCCAAAATTGTATTTTGATATAAAAAAAAAAAAGAAATAATTTTCTAAATTATTATATATATTGGATGCTTGTTTGGTTGTTTCTTCTATAATCAAATAAGAAATTAAAACATGATCTAAAATTTGAAATGATATATATAAGAAAATAAGAAGTTAAAATATTAAAATGGTTTATAACCAAATAGAGTTAACTCAATATGTTTTAAATAAGAAAAGTGAAATTTAAAATTTGATTTAAACTAGAATTTTGACCCCGGAAATTTTGAAAGGGATTTCAAATGGAATTAAACAAAGTTTTGGGAGTTTGACTTTGTGGAAATGTTAGAAATGTTTCCAAAAGCATTTGTAAGAATGGAGTATATTTTGGGGAAATATTTTTGAATAGAAATTGTTTTGAGGTGAATATTGGAAGTGGAAAGCATTGAACTCACTTCAGTCGCTGGAAAATAATCCTGATGATGCTGGCCACATCATTAGAATTCATTTTCGAGTTTCTAAAGTGATGGATTGCTACCAAAATAGTTGGTTATGGTATTTATTTGGACTTGTTTGGGAAAACAAGTGATTTTGGGAATTTTCAAAAGGAAAATTGTTTGGTAAAAGCAGATTGTTTTGGAATTTGGTATTTGATTTGAATATCAAAAGAGAAATGTGTTGATTTTTATTTCAAATTGGTTTTGAAATAAATCCGGGTAAATTGAATTCTGGAAATTCTATTTTAAAATAAAAATGTGAAAGTTGAAATGATTCAACTACATAACTTATAAAGGAAAGTTGATTTAAAGAAGAATTGAGTATATATGGAATATATCTAGATTTAACTTATGATAAGTTAAATAAAATTAAGAATTTGAAATTGAATTAAATCTAAATGAATTGGAATTAAAGGGAAGTTGATATAAAGGTGAAATGTAAATGCTTATGATTATGCAAATGAATTCATATTCTTAAGTTATTAAGTGTTAAAAGTTGACATTGTGATTATAAAATGTGGATTGGTTTGAAAAGAGCAATATAAACTTACAAGTAAATAAGTTGAAGAACTTGAGAATGAGCAATCTGATTTTAAACCAAAGTAGAGTGGAATTATAATCACAAATGGGAAATAGTTGAATGGTATAGTAAATTAAAACTTAATCCTAAATGGAATGTAAAGTAAGATAAGATAAAGTGTGATATAAAAGATGTGAATGAACTTAAATAGTAAATAAGTTTTGAACTTAGTTATGGAAGAATAAATTGGATTGAAGTGGAATTCAAAATTCAGATGCATTATAAGCAATATTGAATGGAATTCAATTCTTATTTAAGTAGTAAAGGAAGTGGATGAATTTAATTTGGCTAAATAAAACTTAGTAAACTTGAAATAAAATTTGGATAAGAATAGAATCAGAAGGAAATTTAATTTAGTTGAAATGAGGTCAAATGGAGTAAATGCTCACTAAATTAAATCTAAAATGATTGTTTGGCAATGAGTTTTGTGTTAGCTAAATTAAATGGGATGTGTATGGTAATGAATAGAATTTTGATAGTTTGGTCAAAATTTGAAAGGTAAATAAAATCCAGTTGTGGGATGGAATTTAATTTTGGTAATAAATATTGGAAAGTATGAATGAATAATGGAATTGGCTTATAGTAAGTGCTGGTTTGAATTGCAAGTAAATTCAAATGAGAGAAATAATTTAAATGGTCTCTTTGTTGATAAAATAAATCTAAAATGGATTGGATAAATAAACGAAGAGCATTTAAACTTTGTAAATGAATTGAAAGTGAAATGATATTCATTAATTATTGTGGTAAATTAAGAATGTATGAGTTGAATATAACCCAGAATCGAATGATATTAATATAAACTTGAATTTGGTTAATGGAAATAAAGATGTAAGGAAAATGTAATTTAATAATTACATTGGAAAGATAAAATACTTGGATTGTGAACCATGAAAATGGAATAAAATTTATATGAATCCAAGTTGGAAATAATTTTAAATGGTTATAAGCTTAAGTGGCAATTGTTTTGCTTGAATGACATGGAAATTTGCATGTATTTGCAATTGAGTGTTTAAAAGCAATTGGAATTGAATTGTGAATAAATTGATGTTGATGGGAACCCAATTCAAAGAGTTTTGTATATGAATGCAAGTGAATTGGTTAAGAATAGCAAATGAAATTGATTCTGAATCAATAGGAATGAATTGACCTCTTAATGAGTAATGTTTGCATGAATGAAAATTGATCATAAAAGAAATGCAAATGTTTCAAATTGAAAATAAGAATTTGATTGTGAATCAATTTGTAATTGAATTGAAGTAAATTGATGCAAGTGATACGCATGTAATCAAATTGATGTAAATATGAATTGAGAATGTTAAACTTGAATGTAAGTCATTCAAGTGAAATAAAAATGAAGTTTGGACTTGTATAAGGAATTTAAAAAGATGATTGAAATCTTTGAAGTGTAAATAAAATATGGTAACATTGTTAAACTATGAAGTTTGAGTTTGTAAAGAGAGTTTAAAATGATGTCGGATGTGTGAAATTGTTTATAAAGATGATTAGCTTGCATAAATATGAAATTGCTTGGTTTGACAATGAAATGGATATGTTTGGCTTGCATTCATTGGAAATGTTATTAAAATGCTCATATCATTGAAACTGATAAGTTTGTTGAGTTTAGTACAGGTACGAGAGGCGTTCGAGAGAGTTGGAGCGCGTATATGCGTTATATTAGCCGCTCGCTATTAAAAATTGCTTAAAAGGTACGCCTACGCCAATATAATTGGGAAAATGATAAATATATTGTGATATATTTTGGTTTCCGGCCATGTGAGCCGATGTATATATATTTGTGTATCCTGCGATATCGCAGAAGCTCCTCCGTACAAAGGAGACTTCGCCAAAATTTTCCAGAAATTTTCGGAGTTAGAAATTTTTTTGGGGTTTTGGGAAAATTTTAATAACTAGTAAAGTTATTTTGGAAGCGAATGTTTAAATAAAGGCTTTAAGGTAAATAAAGAAAATGGTTTTGAAATGGAGCTGAAACTTTTTGGGAAAGTGAATATAAGCTTTTAACTAAGCAAATTGGATAAGTAAATGAGTTTGAGAGTATATTTTCTACCTTAGCAAATTTCGGGGACGAAATTTTTATAAGGGGGGAGGAATGTAACATCCCGTATTTTTAAGCCATTGAATTTGAACATTTAATTCATTTTAAATGTTTAATATGGGTTTAAGATTTATTTTGAACTAAAAAGAATTGGTTTAAACTAAAACAACAAGTGATAATTTCTAATGTGGAGGTTTAATTTGAGATTGGATAATAATAATTAAATATTCGAAATTGGGATAAAAAGTGAATTTGGGATAAATGATTATAAAAATGGTGTTTACATGTATTTTTAAGTTCAATTGGTTATAAATAATATTATTGGATGTTTAGATGAATTTTAAAGTTGATAAATTAATATTTGGAATTTTATATTAATTTAAAAATGAATTTAATATTATTAAAATGCAATTAATCAGATTTTAGTCCGGAATGAGCCAGAATGATTTTTAAGGTGTTTATAAATTTTATATGATTTATTGTTAAGTTAATAAAATTTTAAAAGTGAAATTTTAAACGTTTTCGTCAATTTTGAAAAACCGCCTGATTTAATAGACGAGTTAAAATAGCCTTCCGGGGCACAGTCTCGGAATTCGACGAAACCAGTTCCATTGGATCCGTAATAGTTAGTTATTATCGGATTTCAGTTTTTGTAGCGATCGGAGTTGTTGTTTGACCGTGGTGGCTCGAAACGCATCGAAATCGATTTAAGCGATTTAATTTTAAATTGATCGTTTAATTCCGTATCTCGCGCATACGATCAAATTAGCTTACGAAACTTGTTCCATTGTGTCCAGAACGCAGAAAAACCCCAGGATAGCCTGTCGGAACGTGAGAATTGGAGGTCGTTTGCATTAACGGTTAAATTGAGATATTTTAATAATTAAATAATATTAAATTATAATATATATACGGTTACACGTAGAGAAAACCCTAGATCATCTCGTGGCCGCCTCTAGTTCACTTTCAAAGGCTGAAATTCGATTTCAATCTTCCTCCAAATCCTCTCGATCCTTGCCCTTTCACGCTTCGAGTTCAACATGGAAGTCATAGAGCGTCTCGAGCTTAATAGATCTGTACGGTTGAGATCGGGGATGGCGTGATGGATCGGCAGTCGTGGTGGTTCGAATGAGGCACGTTTGTGCTCGTATTTCTTTGCGTGTGAGGCACCGAGATCTATGGTGCATGGGCCACGGGTAGGAGGCGGAAGGGGCTTCGATGTGGGCTAGGCCGATCGCGTGCTCGTCAATGGTAGAGGGTGCGGTGGTGAACCCTAGTTGATGAATTGGGTTCGATTGGTTCCTGTACGTGAGCGCGAGAGGGAAGAAGAAAGGAGCGGGCTCGTTTCGTGATGAAGGGCTGAAATGGTAGTTTTAAAAATATAAAAGGATATTTGTTTCAAATTTAAATTCAAACTTTAAAATTTAATAACTCGTTCATATGATATCAGAATTTAACGAAACTAGAAGCGATGGAATCGCAGAGACGAGTACTACGCAGTGGTGCAGTTCCGGAGTCATTCTGGGAAAGTAGAAATTTGGGTTAAATCGGACGTCGTCCGGTTTAATTCAAAATTTCGAACGCTCGCCAAACTCAAAGTGAGTTTTCTCACTCACATCTGGATGCTAGACATTATAAATAGTTGATATTTAAATATCTGTGTGGATGGATGAATATAATTGTTATTATCAGTCTGGATTGATATTTATATTGTGATGTGCTAATATTTGTGGATGCAGGGAAAAACAGGTTGGAGGGATCCAACTGGATTCCTCACGATGTAGCAATTATTTTATAATTGATAGTGATACCTGTTTATATGTTGTGATTGATAAATCTGGAATTTTAAATTGTTCTGTGAAATTGTGGTATAAATTATAATTCCAGAATTAAATTATAAATGAAGAAATTGGGGATTTAAAAGAAATTAAAGAAATTGTTAAATAAGGAATTTAAAGGAATATAAAAACTGGATTCTGTTTTGAAATGGAAAATGTAAATTGGTAAAATTGGGATTTTAAATATTGTGGGAAATTTATCAATCGTTAAATGTGAAATATGAGTTTTCTGGAAATGAATTCTATGAAATTATAAATTGAGTAAAATAACAGCGGTTTATTTTAATGATAAATAGTGATATCCGGGAAAGAAAAATATGTTAAAATGAAGCTTCTGAATATAAATGTAAATTTTAAGTGTTAATAGAATATTTTTAAAATTTCGTTTTCTCCATTGGAATTTTATTTAAGTAAATTGAAAATATGGTTTCCATTGAAAATTCACCAAAATGTTTATTTAAAAATGTTTAAACTATATTTAAAAGTGAATTTTCAGAAATGGAAAATTCTGATTTAACTTCGGAGGAAGTTATAGTTAAGTATGGAAATTGGAAATTTATGTTGAAATCATAAATTGACTTGAAATAAATCGTTTGGATTTATATGAAGGATACTTTGGAATATTTGAACGGGATAGTGTTTCCCTGGGAAAACCAAGTTAAGTTTAAAGGTTTTTATTTAATTAAAAGTTAAAGTTTTAAATTGTTTAAAGAGTATTTTAAGAAAAGTATTACTTTGAAAGAAGAAATTTCAAGTTTGTTTTAAAGTTATATGATTAAGTTATTGGTA
This sequence comes from Allium fistulosum, assembly GCA_030737815.1. Classification (NCBI taxonomy): domain Eukaryota; kingdom Viridiplantae; phylum Streptophyta; class Magnoliopsida; order Asparagales; family Amaryllidaceae; genus Allium; species Allium fistulosum. The sequence continues at coordinate 1,222,667,641 of CM060904.1, forward strand.
AAGGCTAGTATTCTTCTTCTAAACTCCATTTCTAAAAATTAGTAAACTAAACCTTTATTTCAATCGAATTTATACCTTATTAAATAATAGTATTTAAAACAGTTTTGAAATTTATATTTTGAGTAAATAAATAGAAGTAATTTTCATATTTTAAAGTATATTTTAGTATAAAGTATTTTTAACTGTTTTAAATGCAAATTGTTTTATACTTGGTTATTCCCGATGGGAATAAAGGGTAAAGGATTTACCTTGTGAAGGAAGGGTTTGGAAAATTGTTTTCAAATGGGTTTTGAAAATGTGAAAATATATCTTTGAAAGATATTAGAAGAAAATGAATAATATGGAGATTATTTATTGTGTGATGGATGTGTATGGATGTTTGTGAACATTAATTGATAGTTAAATCACCGACTATCAATATTGGCCAAATGCGCTGATCGTTTCGAAGAGACCGGGATCGAGTTTCCGTATACCAGGATTCTAGGTCTGGAGACTCGAAAACCACTTCGATCCGGTTTGTACGTTTCGTGTAACGTGTTCGGAGTCGAAGATGGAGCTGTGAAGTGCAAGGGCTAGTCGCTACTAATCCTGAGGATATTTCCAAAATGGATGTAGTAGGAATAGTGCCTTCGGTTCCGTTCGGACCCGGGACGGACTTATATGGACGAATGCTTTCGTGACATCGTCAGGTGGACGATGGGCATTCTAAGTGAAATGTGCTATAAAGGTATCGTTTAGCCTCAAGCCTCATCAACCGAGAATGACTGAAAATCAGGGGTTATGCAGCAAGGCTTCGTGGGTAGCCCCCACTTGAGAGTAAGGTCATCCCTGTCTAGATGTCCCTTTTATTTCGGCTTAGTGGTGCGGTTGCTGATCACAACCGTGGGGTGATTTTACTTGGAATTATCCAGTAAGGGATGATTCCGGTCTTGTGTTGCAGGGGAGCGGGCGTACTCCTCGGTACTGTGATCTAGGCCACGTACTGTGACAGGTGGTACCCCAGTGCCTAGTCATTCGTTGGAAATCCATTCTCCCTACGTGCCTTGTACGAGTTTTGTTTGTATTACCCACGTTGTGGCTAGTATGCCGGAATTTAATAGATGTAACAATTTCGGCTATTTTATAAGTATTTGTAAATAGACACTATTATAATATCAGAGGATTTCTATAAAAAGTGTTTTGGCTATCGTAAGGTAAAAACCCGACATGTTTATTTGTGGCGTGGTCTTACGAGATGCTTTTGTTTTCAAAGGATTTTTGAAACTTTAATAATCAATTGGATGTATTTATGATGCGCTGGTATTCCAGACTGACTCGGGTGTTATTTTATTATAATGCTCGGGTCAGACCGAGTATTTTACAGGATAGGTTGCTATGGAGCTCAGGAGAGGAGCTGGAGTCCGAGACGTATTTCTCGTACTTGTATTATTCCACTGCTGTGATTGTTGTATTGACTGATTGACTGGTTATTGATGATTGTATTATGACATACTCTGATGATGATGTATTGTATATAAACAGATATAGTTTTCATTTTGTGTAAAGATCTGTTCTATATATTATATTTTATCCGCTGCGACTGTGAGGTTTTGATGTTGTTTAGTTCATTCTTCTTCTTCTACCTTCTTTCTTTTCCTACAATCTGTCTTTTCCGGCGTTCGATCTTCGGCATATTATACTGTTGAGTATTTTGTGTCGATTTTCGAGGGTCGAGAAGGGCGGGACGTCACAATCTCCTTGCAGCCCTCTTCTCATGCCGCTTCTTTAAGGGCTTCTATTTTCGCAAATTGTTCGTTAAGTTTAATTTTCAAGCTCCTGGCTTCAACAACCTCTTTGCAGTACCTTTGTGATTCTTCCTGAGCCTCAATCTTCTCTTCCCATTCTTTCTTAAGGAGCTTTTCAAGTTCCTCGACGTAGGAGGCCAAGTCATCTTTCTCCTTTTGCAAGAAGTCATTTTCCAGAACAAGTGCCTCGCTATGATTGAAGGAAGCATCGAGTTCTTTCTTATAGGAAGCAACCAAACGATTCACTACCTCTGACGTTTCCTTGGCACTCTTTTCAACCTCAACAAGTTTTGTTGTCAAGTCTGATAGCTCGTTATCTTGGTGTTTGATTATGTCTTTATCATCGATTGACACTTCAGAGATTTTTTCCGCTAACTGTTGAAACGATTCATGCTGCACGAACACGTCGTTAACACATGCATGAGAGCTTTCTTTGGTGTGCCCCGGGATCATATGTACTGTGGGAAGGAATTTAAGCCAATCGAAAAATATTTTAAGGAAAGTGGCCTTAAGTTTGGCTAATTTCTCCGTTGTAGAAGTGTTAGGAGCGGAGGTCGGTAAGGATGCATCGAAAGTGGCAATTGGTGCTTGCTCGATCTACGGTCGCGAGATTTCCTAGAGCTAGAAGAACCAAAGTGCTGCTCATGTGATGTGGCAATTTGAGGGCTGTAGAAAGAAGGATGGTCTCCAGTAGAAATAGGAAGATTGGGCCGGTCTCCCTAGCGAGATGACTGAGACTGGGATTTATGCATGGAAGAATAAGATTCCCTTAAATGATAGCTTTTTTCCCGTCCATCATCTTTTTTCCTACGCCTGCCAGATTCTGAGCCGCAGTAAGATCTGTAATGCATCAAAGAGCCCCTTAAGCGATCAAAAGCCCGAGACTGAGTCATTGCAACTACAAAGACCAAATGAGAACATGTAAGTAACTATTATGCAAAGGATTGATGAAGAGCGTGTAGTGAAGTGCACGTGGTTGTGAGTGTCCTAGTGTTCCCCTTGATAGACCAGTAGTTGTAGCCTTGCTTATGGGTGTTTTCTCTCTTCCCTCGGCACTCCTAGTAGGAGAATTAATCCCCTTGATATTGATGTTGGGAAAGTCGTAGGTCATAATATTATCGGGAATTTGGAGATTTGAAAAAACTTTCAGTGAACTTTCCAAGTATTGCGAAGATGATTCTTCGTCAATAGAAGTGATGACAAATTCTAGATCTGCAGCAATTTTTCTTCTACGAAGTTTATATGCCAGCTTCTTTTTCCTCTTAGTCGGCATTTGGGATTATGTGCCTTATGGCGGTTCGACCATAGGCGCCTTGCCTAGGCTTGCATCATCATTACTGGGTTCATTAGCCTCGACATTTTTAATCTCGCCATCTTTAGTGTCATCTCGAGTCCCCTCGGTTGGGGGCACAATAGGATTGTTGACATCCCTTTCTTGCTCTGCGATATTTCTTGATAATGCTAGAATTTCAGGGAGCCCAATGCTACGACCCTCTTCGAATAAACCGAATAGAGATGATAACTCATTGGTTATGAGAAGTTTGATGTCCATGTCTTCCACAAGGGTAGCGCAAATAGCGGAGATCGCTCTTGAAATATTAATGCCCTCAGGACGTGCGTAGATACCTGTAGAAATTCGGGATGTTAGTGGATTCAAAGTATGACTTGGATTGACAAACTTAAGAATGAAGTGAAGGCAACACTTGCGTCCTTCCAACCATCGCCTTGCGAAGCCCGACGGACATCGAACATAGAACCACTCGTGTTTAAACAGAGAAAGTTTATTCCAAGCACCCATTAAGACTTGGCAGTTAGGTGAAGGTTCAAGAAAGACGTAGGAAGGACTTCCTGATCGTCATTTAAAGTTGTAAATGAATATTATGTCCTCGGGAGTTGGTGGCCGAAATAGAACGCTCATGAATAGTAAAAACGTTCTGTGGAGGAAGGCGTAGCTATTCGGGTTAAGTTGAGTGGGAGCTATTCCAAAATATCCTAACATCTCCCGAATAAATGAATTGAAGGGCAATACGCATCTTGCCCAGCACATAAATTGGTTGCACGCTATGTACCCCTCTAGGGGCAAGTGAGGCCGGTTATTTATCGAAGGAACTAGGACGTCAATATAATTCCATGTAGGGAACACAGCCTACGAAGGGCAGCCTCACCAAATCGGGAAGCCTGAGAATCTATTTGGTTATCCAAGACAATGGCATCTTCTACTATTTCCGGAGCAGGACTTACATCCTCCACCGGAAGGACAGGAATATCTGAAAAAAGGTTGATCGACGGGCCGGAAACTTCCGTTTGTTCGACTTGTGGACTAGGAGAAAGCCTGCTAGATATAGTTGCGGAGCTCGATTTTGCTTTAGGATCGCTATGTTGTGAAGCCGGTTCAGAAAACATTGCAGATAAACATTCTGAGTGTCTGAACTCCATATTAACTATACTCAGTAGACAGTCAAATTAGAAAAAATTACCAGTTCCCCCGTGCTATGTGTGAACTAGTGCGGTGTAGTATTGTATATAACAGAGAGAAAGAACTTTAAATAAGAATGAAGTTAAATGATGAGGCTTTGGATTCCGACCAGAGTGACCGTCATCGTTGACCGTCTCAACTGGCAAGGAGATCGATTGGTTGTGGAAGCTTTGGGATTGATAATCGACATATCGAAGTGCAAAATTTGTCATTCAAGTCCATATGCTACGTTAAAGTTCATGATGGAAGTTTCAAGGATTTGATTGTTTGAATCTTAAGTTCGATGGTAAATTTGCAAGTTCTATTGTTCATTGTCATCATATATTTAAGTTTGTTGAGGTGAATTGGTAGTAACTGTCCAAACATGTGAATTTGGATTAGGTTTTGAATTCAGAAAATATATGCACCGATCCCTATACGCCGAACTGTAACATCCCTTATTTGGTGGCCAAAAGTCAAGCGCTACAGATGCTGCAGTCATCCGTAGTATTAACCTCCGGCGACTAAATACGGCTATGTTAATGGTATCTATAATATGAACAACACTTGAATATGAAAAAAATCACAAATTTAAAAAAAAAACATTTTTTATTACATTTCCAAACACATGTTTCACATTCTAATTACAAAATCCCATCGCTTTCCCGGGTTCAGATAAAATATAGTTAATACATAAATACGCCAAGAGCAACATATGAGAACGCCCCCTTGGTTGACCAGAGTACTATATATACAATACAGCGGAATCAATTCAAAATATAACAACAACTCCTAATTAGCCATCCGTCAGCCACCTGCTCGCCACCGGAAGCTTTATTTGCCAACCTACTAAAACTTGTAAACCTCAAACCTCAGCCCACTCAAATCAATTTTGAGCACCCGAGAGTTTAAGGAAAATAAACTTCGAGTCAGACATAAAGCCTGGTGTGAATAATACTATAAATCTTGGTTATCTGATATTAAGTGAGACCACGCCGCTTAGCGGAACGAGTTTCCTCTCATTAATATCCTTTTTAAAACATATCTTTTGCAAAATTATAATCCTATAACTAAAACTGGTTAAATATGTAAAGCTATCTTTTATATGTACATATCAGTTTGCATATGGACTATCTGTCCATACACCGTAGTTTCGTTAGATACTCCCCTTCTAGATGGTCTGTCCTTAATTACTTCTCCAGGTTTAGCTGATCCTAATGGTTTTGCGGGCTTACCAATAACATGTCTTTCCTTTTTAGATTCCTTTCTGTGTGTAACAAAATTTTAGTCTTACTTGTGACAAAGCCCTACACACTGGAATTTTGGACTAAATTAGCTAGGGGCTAATAGCTAATGAGTATAGGGCGCGACCCTTCACCAGTCTCATCTGGCCTTCTAATCTAAGTCATTTTCTTAGGGTTAACTACCCTTTAAATTCTTCCTTGAAATCCTTTTCAAAATGATTTAAACCTTTAAATCATACATATACAAGGAAAATATACTCTTTTCTTTACTCTATGCTATTTGCCATGTTATATACACTTTACCCAAATTAATATTGATGAAATTATTAAAGAATTCCTATCCCTCCAAATAAGTTAAAACCCTTTTTAACTTAAAAACACTTAGGCTATATTGGCAAAAAACTCATTCGAAACCTTTATTTAAAACCTTTAAACAACCCTTTCGAAACCATGGAAAGTGCCCCTTTCAAAACCTTTGAAAGTATCCATTTCAATACAAGTAAAACCTTAGGCCGAAGGCCAAAACATATCTTTTGAAATCATACCTTTCGAAACCATTCATCTTTATCCTTTCGAAAGCATTGAAAAACATCTTCTTCGAAAGCTTTAAAACCTTAGACATCCTCTTTAAAACACTTAAACATTGTCTTTCGAAACCACTGGGAAACCTGTCTATTTAGACCCTTCAAAACCATTAGGGAACCATCCCTTAGAAACCTTTCTTTAAAACCTTTCAAACGCATTAAAACATCAAGCCTTTCGAAAGCATTTGGGTTCAATTTATAACATGTGGAAACACCTTTCAAAACCATTAAAATCGTCTCTTTCTAAAGCATTTGGGTTCTAACTTTTATAGAGCAAAAGAGTCATTAAAACATTTAAGTCGAAAGCATCTCTTTCGAAAGCATTCCTAAGTAAGAAGTGACGATGTCGAAACCATCCCTCGAAAGCATTGGAGAAGCGGCTTGATTTTAAAAACAAGGTAACCCTTTCGAAACCAATCTGGGTCGAAAGGTAAAAAGCGACAGTCAAGGGTATCGACCTAGTCGGAAGTAGTTACTTAAAACCAAAGGCACAACCTATTAAAACCAATCTTTTTAAAGTCATTGATCCAGTCGAAATTTGACTAAGCCGAAAGCTAATTCTATCGAAAGCAAAGCAGGCGCATTTTCATTTAAAAGCAAAGTAGCACTTCAACCCCTGGTTTCGACCCAATACCTTTCGCCTTTGTCCAATTCACTACGTACCAGGTATCTAATACCATGTGCATTGGTTTTGATGGAGTCGGAGGCGGAAGTAAGGAGTCGGAAGCCTAGTGCCAAAAGCATTGAAACATGAAAAAGCATGTAGATTTGACTTTTTAAACTATTTCTTATACCTAACCTGCCTTGTTTGTCAAATTATGATTGGTTGCAACCTTTTCTTTTCTAAAAGTACTGCCGATTTTCAGAAATAAAGATTTGAATTTTAAAAAAAAATCCCATTTCTCCTTTTTATAAATATATAAAACATTTAATAATTTTATATATCCATTAAAACACTTAGGAAAATTCTACAAAAATTCCAGAAAATCATTTTTAATATGTTTTCTAGTATATATAAAATTCAGACCCTAAGCCAATATAATTTGGCCGTAATTACTTTTAAACCCAAAATAGCATTTTCTTCACTAGAAAATTCATATAAAATTCACATTAATTCAAAAAATTGTGAAAATTGAAACCCATTTGTAAAATATCATTTCTGATCTAAATCTAAATTCGCAAGACAATTGGATGTCATATAATAGGGTTTTCATATCAAAACATATCACAAAATTTATGTGAATTAGCATAAATCATCAACAACATATAGATATACATTTTATCATCCGAAACATGGCAAAACCTTTGCAAAAAAAATTGGAATACTAAAACCGAAAACCATTAAAAACTTGAGATGTAGTCATTATTCATCTTAGCTTTTTGATTAAGGATGTGAGATTTGTTCTTAATTAAGTGATTTGATTCTTCTTCTTCTTGAATTCTTCTTCTTTGCTCTTCCTAACGGTGGTCGGCCTTAGCTTGTTTTTTTTATTGTGAAAAATGAAGTGAACGTGTAGAATGAATTCCTAAGGGGTTTAGGGTATAAGGATATGCCTTGTTACTATTTTGCCTTTGCATATTTCCTAACCCTTTTTTATTTTCTTTTTATTCTTTAGTTCACTTATTTAACATGGCATGACTAACTCTTATTTAATCACAAATCTCAATCCATTAATCATCTTACATTATTTTATTTTATTTAAGTAATTAAGTATCCTAAATAATGTTGCCAAAAATATGTGGTGTTACATACTCCCCTCCTTAAAGAATTTCGTCCTCAAAATTACGATAAGGCACACATCAAAACAATCAAAGGTAAAACAAATCAGGATAAGTATCTCTCATCTTGTTCTCAATCTCCCAAGTACAGTTCCTATCATCGTCGCTCCACCGGGCTTTAACTAATCTGATTGTCTTGTTCCTGAACCTCTTCTCATCTCTTGCGACTATGCGAACTGGCTTTCTAACTATAGTCAAATTTGGCTCTACGACTAAGTCATCTAACATAGTCGGTGATATAGTAGTATCTGGATCTCGAATACATTTCCATAAATGAGAAATATGAAAAACATCGTGGACTCTTGCCAAACTGCTCGGTAACTCTACTCTATATGCAAGTTTCCTGATCCTCTCAAAAATAGGAAATGGTCCAACGAACCTCGGTCCCAACTTCCCTGATTTTCCAAACTGAATCACACCCTTCATCGGCGACACCTTAATGAAAACATGTTCTCCAACAGAAAACTCTAAGTCTTTCCGTCTTTTATCTGCATAACTATTCTACCAAGATTGAGATTCCTTCATTCTAGTTCGAATTAACTCAACCTTTTCTACAGCTTCTCTAACCAAATCCGAGCCAAAAACCAACCTATCCCCGGTCTCTAACCAACAAACTGGAGATTTTCCTGGCCTTCCATACAAAGCTTCAAATGGTTCCATCCTTCTACTAGCCTGATAACTGTTATTTTACAAAAACTCGACTAGATGTAGATGGTCTTCCCATGATCCCCCAAAATCAAGCACACAGGCTCGTAACAAATCCTCCAAGACTTTGTTAACTCTCTCCGTTTGCCCATCAGTCTACGGATGGTAAAGCGGTACTCATCTTGAGCTTGATACCTAAGGTATCCTGTAGACTCTTCCAGAACTCACTAGTGAAAAAAATCTCTTTCACTCACTACACTACTAGGAATTCCATGCAGTCTAATTACATTCTTCATAAACAACTTCGCTAACACAGGTTCCATTCTGGTTGACTTAATTGGAATGAAATGGGCACACTTGGTCAACCTGTCCACAATGACTCATATGCTTTCTTTTCCTTTATTAGACCTTGGTAACCCATCAATGAAATCCATAGAAATAGAATCCCAATTCCATACTGGAATATTCAAAGGCTAAAGCAACCAACTTGGCTTATGATGTTTGGCTTTTACCCGTTGGCAGTTCAAACGCTGCTTCACCCATAAGCCTACATCTCTCTTCATACCTTCCCAGAAGAAACTTCTCTTCATGTCCTGATACATCTTAGTTCCTCCCGTATGGGTCGAGCGATGACATTCCTCCAAAACTTCCTTCCTAATGTCTCACACATTCAAAACACACAATCTTCCTTTCTTTCTCAACCACCCATTCTGGTCAAGACTAAAATCCTTCAAGTCATCGCATTCCGTTCCATCTTTCAGCTTTCTATTCCGTTCAACCAACACTGAATCCTCTAGTTGTTTAGAAGTAACCTTTCCGATCATAACTGATCGAACTTCCAAACATGATTACAAAGAAATTTTTGTACTTGAACTACTCTTAGATCTCCACTGTACTCTGCAAGTCGCTAATGCTTCCAAATCTTTCCACTCAGTTATCATCGCTAACACCACATTTTGATGTTTTTTGCTAAGTGCATCTGCAACCTTGTTGCCTTTCCTCGGTGTGTACTCAATACCGAAATCATAAGCGGCTAAGAACTCTATCCACCTCTACTGTCTCATATTTAGCTCATTCTGAGAGAACAAATACTTCAACACTTATGATCCGTATACAATTCAATTCTTTGTCCCAAAAGATAATGTCTCCACACCTTCAGTGCAAAAATTATGGCAGCTAACTCCAAGACATGGGTTGGTTATCTAACTTCATGCGGTCTAAGCTGTCGAGAAACATAGGCAATTACTCTACCTATCTGCATTAACACAACTCCTAACCCAGTCCCACATGCATCCATGTACACCACCAAATCCTGATTCCCCTCTAGAACAACTAACACAGGTGCATTAGTCAATAAGGGTTTCAGCTTCTCGAATGCCTCCTCACACTTATCGGTCCAAACGAACTTCACATCCTTTCGAGTTAGTTTAGTCATTGGTGCAGCTATCCGTAAAAAATTCTTAATAAATCTCCGATAGTAACCAGCCAACCCCAGAAAACTTCTTATCTCGGTCACCGTTTCTGGTCTCTTCCAACTCTTCACAGCCTCGATCTTAGCTGGATTTACTGATAACCCATTCTCTAAAACTACATGGACAAGGAACTTCACTTTCTTCTTCCAGAAATGAAATTTCGAGAACTTCGCCTTCAGCTGATGCTGCCTCAGCGTTTCAAGCACTACTCTAAGATGAACTTCATGCTCTCTTTCATCCTTAGAGTACACCAAAATATCATCTATGAAAACCAATACGAACCTATCCAGGTGCTCTCGGAAAATCCGGTTCATCAAATCTACAAAGAAAGATTTTGGTGCATTAGTCAGTCTGAACGGCGTTACTAACCATTCGTACGATCCATATCTAGTTCTAAACGCCGTCAAATGAATACTATCCTCTGCCACTCTAATCAGATGGAAACCTGTCGCTAAATCCAACTGCGAAAGTATCTTGGCTCCACTCAATTGATCGAACAAATCGTAAATCATAGGCAATGGATATCGATTCTCCATCGTTTTCTCATTCAACTTACGATAACCGATACATAACCTTAATGATTCGTTCAGCTTATTAGCAAACACTACGTCTCCTCCCCAAGGTGAACTACTAGGTCTGGTAAAATTCTTGCCTTTCAAATCCATCAAACACACCTTGAGCTCCCTCATTTCGGTAGGTGTCATCCTGCTTGGCGGTCTACTAACTGGTTCTGCTCCAGGCACCAAATCTATCCAAAACTCAGTGGCGCATTTCAGTGGCAATCCTATTGTGGGTTCAAAAATATCCACGAATTCTCTAACCACAAAATCTCGATTCATCTCGTCTTCTATCTCCACAACACCCAACAAAGTATTCACCTCACAACTAGGATTTTCTATGGTATATACAATCAGCTTCCTACAGTTTGGGTGTCTATGCAATATTTTCCCATCATGGCAAAATATCCTAGCATCGTACTTACTTAACATATCCATATCCAAAATAATTTCAAACCCTACGAAATCAAAACACACGCAAACTACAAACAAAAGTATGACCTAAAAAGTCAAACTTTAGGTGGTCACGTCTCATCCCAAGTGTTGCATACCGTCCTATTGGATTTGCAACCCTTAAGGAAGTAACTAGGTATGAGGGTTCTAGGTCAAGCTTATCTACCAAACAACGATATATAAAAGAATGTGATGCACCAGTATCAAACAGAACACTAACCTCCATACCAAGAATAAAAAACGTACCTCCTAACACTGCTTTCCCATTTTCCTCTGTCGTGGGTCTTGAGGTAGCTGGCTCCAATGCATATACTTTGCCCTTTCCATCCTTAGTAGGCTCCTTGCATTGGCTCTTGTAATGACCCATCTAATCGCAATTGAAGCATTTGATATTCTTCTTCCCAGTCACCTTCTTTGCCTCTCCAGAACGACATTCATTCGCAAAATGCCCTTTCTTTTCGCACTTAAAATAGACAACTTCTGACTTTCCTTTCTTCACAGCTCCGCCCTTTTGGGCCCCCTTCTTAGGAAAGAACTTCCTTTTTGACTTTGCCCCACCTGGACCTCCTTCACCTTATTCTTCTCCACAGAAGCAATAATTTCCTTGTGTCTTAGAGCCATCTCTACTACAACATAACAAGGATCCCTGATATGAGGTAATGTAGCCCTGGCCAATTCAGGTTTTAACCCCATAATGAACTTCTCGTTTCTCTTAATCACGGTATCTACAGTGGCATGACCATATCTTGCCAACTCCTCAACCCTTGTAGCATACTCCAACACGGTCATCTCTCCTGGCTCTAACTCAGCAACTTTCTGAGCAAGGTAGACTTTGCCATCACAAACATGAATCTCTCCTCGAATCTCTTCTTAAACTCAGCCCATGTCATCGTTCCTTCATCCACTCCAGCTATTACACTATTCCACCATTCCACCAGTATAAAGCTGCTCCTTGAAGCTGCCTCGAAGCGAGCCTTCTTTTCTGCTCATCACTGAGTCCTAGATCTATGAAAATCCTCTCATAATGCAACAACCAGTTCCCCACTTCTATGGCATCTTCAGTCCCAACGAGTTTTCCTCCCAACCTAGTATAGTCCCTACTCAAAGCAGCATAATTGTTGACTATTGAAGCTTCCTAGACTCTTCCCCTAACTACTCTAGTAGTAACTCCTACTTGCATCATATTCACAAAAAACTGATACATGGCTCCCATGTAAACTGGCGGGACTTCAGCACCAGTACTTCCAGCTCGTGCCTGACCTGGGTTCCTTCTAATATTAGGTCTAGCATTTCCATCTATAGTAGTGCGTCCTCCTCCAACATTATCTCTTCGAGAATCCATATCTTCATTCGAACCTTCTTGAGATATAGAAAAATAACCTAATAGAGATAGAAGACTAGAGATAAAGCGCATACTTATATATGGCAAATACAAGTACGTTACTATAGTGTTATCTCATACCCCGATCTTATCTATAATTCCTTAGGATTATGTTTTCAAAAAAATCATTTATAATTTAAGTTTTTAATAAACCTACGCTCTGATACCAAGTTGTAACATTTCCTATCTAGAAGCCCAAAGCTAAGCACTACAGATGTTACAGTCATCTGTAGTATTAGCCTCCGGTGAATAAATAAGGCTATGTTAATGGTATTTATAATATCAGCAGAACTTTTTTTGTAGCAAAGGCTAGCGGGGTTAACAGGGCCCCTACCTGATTTTATTGCAACAAAACAATAAAATACAAAGCTTGTTCAAAGAATAGAAACAAGCAAGAAAAAGCACACAGAGGTTAACAAGAGCAAAATAAAAATAAAAACAGCACACTGAGAAAACTAGAGACGGAAAACACCAAGACCACCAACTATCTCCACACATCACTGTTAACAGATGGAAAAGAGGGCAGTAACATCATAGCTTGATAAATATCTTTCTTCAAAACTTCCCATAACACATGCCCATCCCTCCTCTTCTTTTCAAAACAAATCAAATTTCTTTCAAGCCACACAATTGACATATATTTCTTCAGGCAGATAGTTAGGCATCTTGCTTTCATAGTACGCCACCTAGTAGCTTTATATATCATGTCTAGATCCACTGCCCTAAGACTGGACAGCAAATTACAACCAGCATGTTGCATCATTTTGTCAAAAAGCATCATAGTACAGGTACATTGAAAAAACAAGTGATGCGTGGTCTCCGTTTCATTATCACAGAAGAGGCAAGTCAAACCAGCATCAAAACCCATCTCCATCAACCTGCTTTTAGTTAACAAGGCATTCTGAACAACTTTCCATAGCATCAGATTATCCTTGGGTGAAGAATCAACAGACCAAATGACCTCACACCATTTAAACGCTAGGCTACTAGATCTTTGCAAATGTTTATACACAAGAGAGACTGTGTGAGGTTTGGCATTCCAATGCACAGCATCAACATCAACAGCAGGGTAGCTTTTACCTTGGATTGCATTCCAATAAGACCTGATGACTTGATTTGAGGAATAAGGGAGTTGCAGGTATCCATGGTTAATATAATCAGCAGCAAAAGCATCAAAGGGAATACCAGATTGAATCAGTTGTTGATTGCTGAGAAGTTTATGCAATAACACCCCATTGGCAACCCAAGGGTCGAACCAAAATTTAACAGCAGAAGAGGCAGCCATTCTATGAACAAGGAGGGGAAGAAATGTTTCACGCAAACGAAGAATCTTTCTCCATGTCCAACTACAAATTTGAGGTGCTGGCATAGTCCATAAATTAGACCTACCAATTCTGTGAGCCCATACCCACTTAACCCAACTTGAATTCTTCCTGACTAATATAGAGTTCAGATGAGAACTGAAAGCAGCTATATTCCAATTGGCAATATTCATAACTCCCAACCCACCAGACTTTAAGTCCTTCTCCAAGAGACTGAAAGAGCATGGCAGAGGCTTCCTGTTGTTGATGGAACCAGTCCAAAAAAATCTGAGCATAGCACGTCTAACCAGATACAAAAGCTTAACTGGAAGAATAAAAGCTTTAGACCAGTAAACAATAATAGAAAATGCAACAGATTTGATAAGCACGAGCCTTCCTGCCTGAGATAAGAATCAGTTAGACCACTTGTCAAACAAAGTTACAATTTTAGAGTACAGAGGTAGGCAATCAGCAGTTTTCAGTCTAGAAGTTAAGAGCGGGAGGCCAAGATATGTCATATTTGTGACCATACTTTGAAGTCCAGAAAGTTGCATAAGAGTGGAGGAAAGTTCAGCAGATATCCCCGCAAAATAAATACCAGACTTAGAACAATTGAGTTGCAAGCCAGTCATCTTGAAAAAATCGGACAAAGTATTTATAACACACTGAATTGAGGGACGGTGAGGCTTAGTAAAAATCATTATATCATCAGCAAACATAAGTGAAGTAACATTTGTAAGCTTACATTTGGGATGATACCTGATCAGACCTGAAGTGAACTTGGCATTGATATATCTCGTTAGGACTTCCATCACAAGAAGAAATAAGTAGGATGAGATCGGATCACCCTGCCTAATACCCTACCTACTCTTGAAATAACCTATAGGTCGACCATTCAGAACAATGGAGAACCTAGGAGTTGATATACATTTATAAACCCAACCAACAAAGGGCTTTAGGAAATTCATTAAAGCCATAATACAAAACTTTGGGGCCATGGATACTTTGTATTCCATAGCCTTTGGTTAAGCCGGTTTTATAAGTGGTCGTGCACTATGTCTCATTATTGTGGCCGCTGGGTATCGAACCGGTGCCACTACAACACAATGTAGCAACTCCACTATGTCTTAACCACTGGACCACTAGAACTTGACAAAACTTTGGGGCCATGGATACTTTGTATTCCATAGCCTTTGGTTAAGCCGGTTTTATAAGTGGCCGTGCACTATGTCTCATTATTGTGGCCGCTGGGTATCGAACCGGTGCCACTACAACACAATGTAGCAACTCACTATGTCTTAACCACTGGACCACTAGAACTTGACTATATATAATGTAGCAACACAATATCAGCAGCACTTGAATATGAAACAAAGTCACAAATTTCAGAAAACAACATTTTTTTTCTAATTACATTTCCAAACACATGTTTCACATTCAAATTACATAATCCCATCGCTTTCCCAGGTTCAGATAAATATAGTTAATACATAAATACGCCAAGAGCGACATATGACAATGCCCCCTTGGTTGACCAGAGTACTATATATACAATTCAGCGGAATCAATTCAAAATATAACAGCAACTCCTACTTAGCTATCCGTCAACCACATGCTCATCACCGAAAGCTTTATTCGCCAACCTTCTAAAACCTATAAACCTTAACTGTTAGCCTACTCAAATCAATTTTGAGCACTCGAGAGTTTAAGGAAAATAAACTTCAAGTCAGACATAAAGCCTGGTATGAATAATACTATACATCTCGATTATCTGATATTAAGTGAGACCATGCCGCTTAGTGGAACGGGTTTCCCCTCACTAATATCCTTATTAAAACATATCTTTTTCAAATTATAATCTTGCAACCAAAACTGGTTAAATCTGTAAAGCGGTATCTTTTATATGTACATATCAGTTATCATATGGACTATCTGTTCATACACTGTAGTTTTGTTTGGCTAACTACAAACCCTTAGCTGACTCGGGCCTACCAGAAAACATAAAAATCTAACATCTGTTAGATACCCCCTTTCTGGACGGTCTATCCTTACTTACTTCTCCAGGTCTAACTGATCCTAATGGTTTTGCGGGCTTACTAATAAACTGTCTTTCCTTTTTAGATTCCTTTTTGTGTATAACAAAATTTTAGTCTTACTTGTAACAAAGCCCTACACATTGGAAATTTGGACTAAATTAGCTAGGGGGTAATAGCTAATGAGTATAGGACGCGACCCTAAACCAGTCCCATCTGGTCTTCTAATCTGAGTCATTTTCTTAGGGTTAACTACCCTTTAAATTCTTCCTTGAAAACCTTTTCAAAATGATTTGAACCTTTAAATCATACATATACAAGGAAAATATAATCTTTGCTTTACTCTAAACTATTTGCCATGTTATATACATTTTACCCAAAATAATGTTTTTGGGTCCCCTAGGTACTGTTGTATCTAAATAGTGAACTTTTATTCAGCTTACTATTTAATAACTTATAATCAGATCTTGGTAAACAAATATTGGATACTAGATAATTTGAAGTGGAAATTAGCCACAAGGGTCTCTTTAGCAAGTGGAATTAGTTTCTAGGACACACAACTGAAATAATTACTTTCAAGGACAAAACGCAAAATAATTAGTTTCTAGGGCCTAAAAACCTATGAAATTATGTCCTTGAAAGTAATTGGACTGCTGATTTTGTCCTTGAAAGTAATTATTCTGCTGACTTTGGCCTTGAAAGTAATTTCTTTGAATGGGTGTCCTAGAAACTAATTGGACTGCAAAGTTTGTCCTTCTGGTGAAATGCCCCTAATTTGAAAGCGACTTTCCAAGTACTTGAAGTACTTAAATACTGTTTAATAGATGAAAATAGAAGGATTTATAATCCCAACCCATGCAATATCATCATTATAAATCCATCCCATTTGAATTGGTGCTTTTTACCTCACAATTATTGTGAAGAAACATCCACAATAATTAGCTTTGGAGAATTTATTTGTGAAAATCTTGCCTAGTTAAATATGGGACACATATAAATATAAAAAATCTAGTCAAATTGTAATTGTTCATGTTGATTCCTTAGTTATAAGTCAGCTAAGCGTATTTGGCTACTCCAGGAGCGACTGTTCACAGACATTACAGAGAAACCCTTTGTAATTGTTCATGTAGATTTGACTTTATAAACTATTTCTTGTACCTAACCTGCCTTGTTTGTCAAATTATGATTGGTTGCAGCGTTTTCTTTTCTAAAAGTACAGTCGATTTTCAGAAATAAAGATTTGGATTATTTACAAAATACCCCTTCTCCTTTTTATAAATATATAAAACATTTTATAATTTTATATATCCATTAAACAATTAGGAAAATTCTACAAAAATTCCAGAAAATCATTTTTAATATTTTTCTAACATATATAAAATTCAGACCCTAAGCCAGTATAATTTGGCCGTAATTAATTTTAAACCCAAAATAGCATTTTCTTCACTAGAAAATTCATATAAAATCCACATTAATTCAGAAAATTATGAAAATTGAAATCCATTTCTAAAATATCATTTCTGATCTAATCTAAATTTGCAAGGCAATTAGATGTCATATAATAGGGTTTTCATATCAAAACATATCACAAAATCTATGTGAAATAGCATAAATCATCAACAACATATAGATATAAATTTCATCATCCAAAACATGGCAAAACATTTGCAAAAAAAATCGGATTTCATACTAAAACCGAAAAGCGTTAAAAACTTGAGATGTGGTCATTATTCACCTTAGCTTTTTGATTAAGGATGTGAGATTTGTTCTTGATTAAGTGATTTGATTCTTCCTCTTGAATTCTTCTTCTTTGCTCTTCCTAATGGTGGCCGGCCTTAGCTCGTATTTTTGAACTGTGAAAAATGAATTGAACGTGTAAAATGAATTCCGAAGAGGTTTAGGGTATAAGGATATGCCTTGTTCCTATTTTGCCCTTGCATATTTCCTAACCTTTTTTTATTTTCTTTAATTCTTTAGTTCACTTATTTAACATGACATGACTACTTCTTATTTAATCACAAATCTCAATCCATTAATCATCTTACATTATTTTATTTTATTTAACTAATTAATTATCCTAAATAATGTTACTAAAAATATGGGGTGGTACACGAACCCTTTATACTGATCCCTGTCCCAAAGCCTTTTTGCCAATCCCTCTCCATAACATAATCATACAGATCCATTCACTTCTACAAGTCCCACCGATCCCTCTCTCACACCAAAGACTACCGATCCCTAATCCAAGCCTCTCTCACACCAAAGACTGTCGATCCCTAATCTTATTGACCCCTCTACTCCACCCTCAACTTCAAGCCTCTATGCCGAGGGATTGGTATAAGTCCAAAACTCCAACACCGACCCTCCCTACGCTCTATCTTCTTCATCCTTCCTCCTTCTTCACTCTGTCGAACACTTCCATATCCAACGTTTCATCTCTCCCAAACAAATTCGACCGTTGTTCCATCATTGCACCAAACTCCAAAATCCCTTATCTCATCATATAACCAAAAGATAAAAGCATGAAGGCCTACCTATATGAATATTGAAGTTAGAATGAGGGCAAGTGTTTGAGGATGTACGAAGTGAAAGGGGAGAGGAGATAAGTTCGTAGGATAGGAAATATCGAAAATGGATTTCAAGCTGAGGAAGAAGGGTTCGATGTACAATTAGAAGTTAGGAAAGTTGGATAAATGAAGTGAGAAAGGTAAAGTGAAAGCTTATATAAGGGACGAAGGGGTCAGCATGATGTAAAGAAAGGGATCGACTATCAATATACCGATCCCTATGAGCATAAGGCATTAGTAAGGGGATCAGCTACACGTATACCGACCCCTATGGATGCAAGAAATGGAAGGAGGGATCAGCACAACATATGTCGATGCCTGCAAACACTTAACAAAAATGATAAAAATGACGAATGGTAGGGATCGGCTATAGGTTGAAAGTATGTACATACAAAATGCCATGAATATTGATGATGACTCGTGAATGTACGAACATGTCCGAGAGCCAACAACTAAAACATATGTATGAGCATGCACGTGTGTGACCCCAAAGTTCAATTGTTAAAGTCAATAGGAACTGAAATAAAATCTGAAACCTGTAAGTTCGAGGCTGGACTAGATTGCAGAAGCATATTATTCTCGTGGAACCGGGTTTATATATCAATTGATCAAAAATGGCCCTGGATTTATACAAAGGAAAATTGACTAAGCGACATGACGATCAATGAGAAATTTAGGACCTAATAAAACAATTTGACAAAGGAATGTCAAGCATTCAGGAAGCTAGATGGATCTCTTCTCGATGATTCAAAGAACGTCATGTTCATTACATGACGTACTTTGGGGGCAAGTGTTATCAGGCATTCTAGCTCGGCTATATTGGACTGATAGCACGAGTTAGCTTCGACGGCTGTTAAGGCCGATGACTCCAAAGTGATGACTGTGTGGCCCAGAAGTCGATTATAGATGGTAATATGAAGTCAAAATTAAATGGAATTAATATATGCACAACATAGAGTGTTCAAAGTATGGGATATGGTTCAATGCATATGAGGGATCGACATAGTTTGGCTCCAATCGGAAAGATCGACACACATCAAAGTACAAGAGCCTTCTTAAAGAAAACAATCAATATCTCGAGATCTATAAGTCCAAAACACATGAAATTTGAGAACAAGATCTAAGGACCCTAGGGAACCTACCCAAGGCATCGCACATCAAAAAGGAAAAATTGGAGGGATCAGTATACACCCCTTAGGAGGGATCGACAGAAGATAGTATTCAGGTCATGTTGAATCAGATATCAAGCAACAACTCGAGTTCAAATGATCCAAATGACATGAAAATTGGAGGCTAAGCATGTTTTTGCATAAGGAAGACATCAAAGGGATCGCTCCCCAAAATTCGACCAAAGAAGGGATCTGTACTGATCCTTCCTCTTTGGGAATTAGGCTTAGAAATTCCTCTAGTGGGCCAATGTTTGTTAGAAGATCCTTCAGCCAAAATTTCAAAGAGATACATGGTCGCCTTCACCTATAAATACTGGCCCGTGGGTCATTCTGGGGATCTTACGCTGCTTGTTACTCTAGATTCAGTTGTAATCAAGTACTAACTATTTACTACCGCTATAATCAGATTTATAAGTGATTAATAAAGGATAATCTACAAAGTGGACGTAGGCATACAACGCCAAACCACTATAAATTTCTGTGTCTTTGATTATAGTTGATTTACGGTTACATGTAATCCATCTACTCAGTTTAATTTTGTTTTTCTTCACTTACTTCTATACAAAAAATATTCAAGGGTGTTTGTGACCAATTTAGTTGCAAACACTTCTAAGTATCAGATCTCCCTTTTGCAACACCCTTTCTCTTACTCTTGAAATAATATTTTGAGATTCTATGTTTGTACTCCACCTTTCGTAAGGCTACCTCATGTCTTAACTCATTGATAAAGTCTAACATTTCGTTTTTAATTCCTGACTAGGTTCAAATGTGTATGCAGTTTTCCGATGCGATGGAATTTCAACTTCAACTGGCAACATGGCCTTGAATCCGTGCATCAAGGAATATAGTGTATGTTTGGTTTCTGTTTTAGCTGAAATTCTGTATGACCATATGACAAGAGGCAATTCTTTTACCCAATTTTCTTTAGCTCAACCATTTTTCAAGGATATTCTTGATGGTTTTAATTAAAGCCTCTATTACCCTTGAACCATTTCCTTTAGGTGAGATACCAAAGAAAACCTCTTTATTATCCAACTCTTCTCACAAAAGTGAGCGAACTCTTCACTTTCAAATTGCGTTCCAATGTCGAAGATAATTTTGTTTGGAAATCTAAATCAAGTCACAATATTAATAATAAAGAACATCAAAACCTTTTTTATAGTTTTATTGGGTAATGGTTTAGCTTCTACCCGCATAGTAAAATAATTGATTACTACAATTGCAAATTTTGCTCAACCTTTGAGATGGGTAAGAGTTTGATTTGAAAGGTTTAGAGGCTATGCCCTAGGAGAAATTATGTAATTTGTTACACAACCTAACTTTAGAACCGATCTTGTTTGAAATAAAGTAAGCTTCTTACCTTGTTTTCTATTATATATATTGTTATATGTGATATAATAATGATTAGAATCCTTAAATATATATAAGTAGAAAATAATTAAATAAAGTATTATATGATTATAGTTACAAATACTATAGCCATGAGTATTGAATCATAAATTAATTAATAATTTGTTCCAAATGATTCCTGGTCAAGATGTTCCTAGAAAAAGGATATCAATATATCTGTTGAGGCTAGTGTATGTAATGCTCTCTTAACGTTGGGCAATGTGTTACTCATGACTATTGGGGTAGGTTACGTACTTGTAATTATGGGATAACTATATAATGGCTCAACCAAGATTTTCATATTGGTTAATCAACTAGGTCAAATAAGGAATCTCAATGTGATGATTTACGACATATTTGACTTGATAATACACTAGAATTTTAATGTGAATACCCTATTTTGATTATAATTAAAACATGACATAGCATTTATGATACAATTATAGTTGGGTTAAAGTTGAAGCGGTAGAAGTGAAACACTATTCAATAGAAAATTTAGCCCCTCTGTCATAAGAGGTTGGTATCATGATCAACTCAAAATTAAAACTCTGGCTAGAGCATATTTGTCAAAAATAAATATTATTATTGAACAAATGACTCTGTAGTTGGACTATACAATGTATATGGATTTGTTGGAGCTTCGACAGTGACTAAGTTCTAGGTATCAATAGTAAAATAGTGATGACGAAGATAATGTGGGTATAATATATCATCACTTAAGGGTGTTACTTAAAAAAATTAAAATATTATTTTATCATGATCTATGAGTGATGAATTTGGCCATAATGTCATACTACTAACTAAGGTAACATCATAAACTTTAATATTCGAAGTATTCAGTATTAATTTCTGACCAAATTCACACTGATGAATGTCACAACCGAGTCTGAGTAGTCTCCTAAATATCATCAAATTTAATTGATTTTTAAAGTGTTATAAATTAATTAGTATAAAGGTTATATTAATTATTTTAAGTGCTTATAGTAATTGTGTTGCCATTAGAAAGTTTGATAGCTTTTAGAAAATTTTGGATGTCCTCATGTAATTATTTAAATGTGTATAAATTTTTATATGTACATTTATTTAAGTTAAAAAATAGAATAGTATTAAATGATAGTAAACTTTTAAATATGGATTAAAATAGGGAAGGGGGCTATAGAATGACTCGACCAAGAGATTCCGATTGGTTGATGAAAACTGAGTCAAAGAGAGAATCTCGACGTAATGATTTACACAATTCTTTCGACTTGTGAATATTGTAAAACTTTAATGTGAATACAACACTTTGATTATAGTTAAATAATGACATAGCATTCATGAACGATTACAGTTGGGTCTGAGTTGAAGCGAAACGCTATTCAATGGAGAATTCATATACTTTATTATATAAGTTTAGTGTCACAGTCAACCATGGTCAACTCAAAGTTAAATTCTTTTGTCAAAGCATAACAGTTAATAAAAAATGTTATTATTGAACTAAGTACTTTAGAGGTACCATGTGTTTGTATATGGATATTGTTAGAGATTTGACTAAGACCAAGCTTTAGAAATTGAAAGTGATATAGTAATGATGAAGAGAATGTACATATAATTTATCGTGATTAATGATGTTGCTTAAAAGATTTAATATATTATTTTACCTTGAAAATATTTAAGTGATGAATTAGGCCATAATGTCACACTACCGGCTAAGGTAACATCATAAACTTTAATATTCGAAGTGTTCGGTATAAATTATTAATCGAATTCACACCTATGAGTCGCACAACCAAATTTGAGTAGTATCCTAAATACCACCAATTTAATTGACTTATAAAGTGTTATAAATAGTTAGTATAAAGGTTATGTTACTTATTATGAGTGCTTATTGTAATTATGGTGACTTTAGAAAGTTTTAGCTTTTAAAAAAAATTGGGTGCCCTTATGTAAGTATTTAAATGTGTGCAAATTGCTATATATACATTAAGGTTAAAAAAATATCTGTATTAAATGTGATTTAATATTAGTAAACCTGTACATATTGATTTAAATAGGGAAAGGGGTCCAAAATTTTGGAATGAATATAGTGGAACGCCCATATAATGATATGGCATGGGCGAAAACATATTTGGTGAGAAGTGGAAAAGACAAAGAAATATTTTATTAAAAATCCGCCTCTTCTCATTCATCCATAAATACCGGCCTCCACTCTCATTCTAATTTTCATTAGAAACCCTAAACCTAGTGTAACAACCCTCATTCCGAGACCCAAAGATGGAAATCCAATGTGCTGCAGTCATCTTGGAATTATCCTTCGACGATAGAGATGAGATAATTTATGTTGTATAGTCTTAAGTAAACACGGCTATAATGATAGCCCTACACCTCTGGTACCTAATATGTAACCTATAGAGTATGCTGTAATTATAGGCGGCCGGTGTAGGACAATTGTCAAGTGGTAAAGTAATAAAAGGTCCCACTCAGAACTTGTCATATATCTCACAGCACATCGAATAAAGTATAATAATCACTTTAAATTTAAAACAGACGAGACAGTAATAATTAAGTAAATCAAATAATAAGAGTGCATAAGTTCATTACAACTATATAAACATCATAGAGGTTATACGTCAAATAGTAACTCAAATGATAAACCATCTCTAAGTGAAATAATGCACTGATAAAGCTCTACAGTGCTGCACGATGGAATAAGAGCAATAGTAAGCCATGCATAAGTATATGAAAGCGTAGCCCCTATTAGTCCACCTATAAAAATCCATCTGCAAAACTTTATCTGTTGTCCCATACATGCTATCTCGTCTACTCATTTAGGAGCACTCGAGATAATAAGTAGCAGAGCATAAAACATCGAGTCGGACAATAATCTGATATGAATGATCTTTAATCTTAAAATATTGTAAAGTCGATATCGTAAAGTAGGACAAAGGGTATGGAGAACCATATCTGACCCTCCCTACATTCAAATATTTAACACATAAAACTATATGCTAATCTACTATCATCATCATATGGGTATATTACAGGCCAAAGTACAATATCAGGTGTTTGGATATCCAAACCAATAATACCTATGTCATGTGACATCCCTAGAGTGGTAAGACAACATAGTAAACATAGCATCCATCAAACAACCCTCATATCATTCAGGTGTGTTGGAAATACGATAACCCATATGGTCAATCCTCTGCCAAAGACTAATGGAAGACTCTATACCACTTCGTAAGGCCAAGAAGTAAACCCACGTTTCCTCAAGGTCCAGGGTACAAGGATCCATATAAACAAATCTGAGATATCGTATCAACTAATCTAGGTGGGCTCCCTCACATACCCTCTTTTTACTAGCACACAACGAAATGTTCGAGTATTAATGATCTCTTTGTGTGCATCTTCATAGTCGTACCCATCATCGTTCCATTCCATTCATTACAATAGTAGAACTTGTCATTATTGTTCCATCCACAAATTCACCTTCATCGAACGTGTCCATATAGATCGTCATCATAACTCCAATCGTCGAGTTAACATCTTTGGAACATCACTAAACACCCATCCTAAATTATAGAGTCTTCTCTTTAAAGTCTCGAAGTCACCATGTCAAAACGTCCTATCATTGCTTTACCATCAAAATCGCTCGTTGTAGAGCTATATCGTCAATATTAAGCATCAGCGAACGAATAAATCTTCACGTCGTGCTTATCAAAGTCTGCCTTTGCTTCTCCTAAGAGTTTGCCAAATTGGTCAACCCCTTGTGTGGTTGGTACCGAACACTTTGTTGGATCTGGATTAGCACGCAACGATTTAAATGGGTAAATTTCAATTCTGTTACCTTTTGGATCTTATTGGGCCTATGAAGTCTAAATTAATTTAGATTTAATTTAAATAAATTTTAAATAAAATCATTATTTTATTTTATTTATTAATAGTAGGATTTTACTTGTTAATATATTTGATATATATATATATGCATAAGTATCAAATTCACATATACGTGTACGTGCACATGCAACATATAATGTGTACAAAGTTTAACATGCCCATGTGTAAATGTTGGATTTACACCGCAACGGACACAGGTCCATTTTATGTTGTTAGGTCAAAAACAGGGCTTTGTTCAAGGTTAAATAGGTAGGTCAAAAAAGATGAGTCCTTTTCATACAATGTTTTAGTTAAAGAGGTGCAAGTCATTTATTTAACATGCAAGTCAAGGAAGCAAATCCTTTTGTTTAATGTGCTAGTCAAAATTCAAGTATGCAAGTCCAGATTCCATATGATAGTAAATATGTAAATTGTAATTCATTCTACTCCTTGATTACAAAACTTTGATTTTAATTTGATGAGCAACCATTAAAATCCCAAGCTTAAGCTATTCATTACACATTTAAGAAAATGAGGAAGAAGTATTAGTTGGAATCCTCCCATTTCTTGTAGGTTGTACATGCCCATTTATAAAAAACTCTAACCTTTAGATTCATGACACGTATTTTGTAGGAAAATTAACGGTCATAATTTGTTAATGTTGCGCATGTTCGAGATGGCATGTGGCATTACCTTTCTCTAACTTCTCTATGGTGACATGGCATAGTTAGCCTAATAGAAGAATGTCGCGTGGCCAGTTAAGGTGTTGATATTTGGGTGTATTCTTCAAAGAGTGATAGCTTTGAATCATCAACTTCCCATAGCTAAATTAATCAACATGCGATAGCCTTGAAGTATCAACTTCGACAACTCAATCTATCAATATGCGATATCCTTGAAGTATGAACCTTCATTAGCTTAATAGCCTTGAAGCATCAACATTTGATTGCTCTTCCTTTTATTTATCATACATTAACTTCATTTGTATCAACTTTCAATAGCTTTATTTGTCAATCTGCAATAGGATAGCTTATAGAATTAAATTGAGATGGCTTATATCATCAACTAGTGATATCTTATAGCTTAAACTTGTGATGGCTCTACTTAGTATCAACATGTGATAGCTTGCCTGGATCTCAACTTGCGACAACTTCATTTATTGTTAACATGCGATAGCTTGCCTGGATCTCAACTTGCGACAACTTCATTTATTGTTAACATGCGATAGCTTGCCTTGACCTTCATATTGCGATAGCTTTATTTTTCATCAACTTGCCATGGCTTCTTTAGCCTTTATCTTTCGCTAGCTTTATCTTCCATCTACTTGTGACGGCCTTTTCCAACCTGCGATAACTAGCATTTTTAGGTATAACATTTGCCCCTCGCTTTTGTAAAAGTAGTTTATACTTTAGCATAAAAATTTATTCCTTTTATCCTCTTTATAACTTAAACTCTTCGTATTCTTGTAACTTATTACTTTGGCCATACAATATCCTCTTTTATGTTCCAATAACTAAATTACTTTCTTCCTTCCCGTATAAATGGTCCGCCTTCTTTTGTCCTTCCCATATACTAGTTATCTAAAAAAATTAAGCTTAAACCGCCATTAAATTTTGCTAAAAAGCCTTGATTCTCATAAACTCTTTCTTGGTAATGATTTACTTCCAGTTAATATAATGATTATACTAATATTTTTAAATATAAACTTATTACTACCATTCACTCTAGTTTAATTCTCTATAATTTTGGTTTTATTGAATATATTTGTTTCATGATTTCTTATAGGTTCCTTCAAATTTCTTTTTAATTTTGAATTTGATCTAAAATTAGTTTTCTTTAAGCTGTTTAATTTGTTAGTGGGTTTTGGGTTTCCTCAAAGAGATGCCAATCTTAGTTATTTATTGCTTCTAGCTGTCGATAGCTTTCTTATTTTTTGTCACCTTAATAAGCGATAATGCCAAGCAACAACTTATTAATAAGTTATAACATATTTGTTATCTCAATATGCGATAACTCGACTTTCTTATTTTACTCAACATGCGATAGTTCACTATGCAACAACCCACCTTATTTCACTTATTCAACATGCATAGCTTAATCCATGTGACGACAATGAAGTTTAAAGACTTTATGTTTAGATATCAAAGTGACTTAAATATTTAAATTTTGGATTTAATGTGAATAAAAATGATTTCAAAAGACCCTTTTTTAAATAATAAATGATAATGGCAAACTTTTAATTCATAATTAAAGTGATTCAACTTATTGTAATAATAATTTTTTAATCAATATGTGAAATTATCATTCCGGGGCACTGTCTTGGATTTTGATGAAACTAGTATCGCTGGGACTAGAATATTGAATTGTTGTTGGCGACGAGTTTTGTAGCGATCCGATGTTCTGTGTGGTTGTGCAAGCCTGAAATGTTCGACAATTTTATTAAGAGAATCAAATATAACATTTATTTCACTATAAATAACCCACATATTTAACCCTCCCTGATCACTTTACCGTTCTACATCCCGTTCTTACCAAAATAACAACCGCTCCATTTCCCCTCTTCAATCAATTAAATCGAGAGCACCTCTTAACAAAAATCGACGTCGTTTATATGATTGATAGGGGGAGTATTCAGTCAGGGGGAGTAAATTGCTTTTATATATTTACAAACTTACATAGTTGTCATCATGAAAAAGGGGGAGAATGTTAGAACCTTGAATTTTGATGTTCTGATTGTGTTAACTATATAAGTAAATATTATATGAACTAACCATATTTGCAGGAGAAGATATTGTTTTACTAAAGAAATAATCTAACAGATTACAGACCAGATTCCAGATAGAAGCTTCAGTAATATATTTAGTCTATGATCCGAGTCTAGTAGTGAATTCATGTTAAAATCTCTCTGAAGTGGTATATGCACGCACACGTGATTTAATTTTTTTTTCAAAACATAGTTCATATACTAAAGTTTTTCAAAACATAGTTCATATACTAAAGTTTTTCAAAACATTCTTTATATGCCAGAAAACACTTATTTCAGCCGGCTGAATGGCTACAATCAACCGACTGAAATTTGTGCATGTGCACAATTGACTTTAAACATTCAGACGGTTGACCTTGCAAGTTTAGCCGGCTGAATTATGCCTTTTTTGCACTGTTTTCTTGCTAGTTCGATTTTAGATCGATTCAGTTGGTTGATTTGTTCTACTTAGACGGTCGAATCTTCATAACGGCTATATTTTGAACAGACACTTCATTTCAATGAACAGAAACAACTCTTGATTCAAGAGTTGCTTCTATATTCTTTCATGGATACCTTTCACGAACAATTGCAACTCTTAATCACTATATATTACCATGAATCCATTGTTTTAATCACTAATTCCGATTCTAATTCTCATTCTTATTGTCTAAACAATCTTGCCATTTGCATTCGATATTTTCGTTCTAATCACTTGTTCATTCATGCAAACTTCATTAGTGATTTAATAAACTTCCTATCTTCACGAATTACATGATATACCACAAAGGAGAATATTATGGGAAGGGTGTACGTTATTGACTTATCGGTGCTATTCAAGAGCATACTCAATCAGAAACAATTTTACTATTTGTATAGGAAGTCTTGTTCGATTGCTCAAGCGTTTGAAGTCATATTCTGTTGCTTAGGCGGTAGAAGTCCTGTTTGGTTGCTCAAGCGATGTAATACCTATTCCTTCGGGTAAAGTGAGGGTCGATAGTTCAATTCCAAAAGGAGTCTGGGACTGGACATAGAACGGGAAGTTTGAACCAGCATAAAAATATCTGGTGTCATTTACTTTATTATTTACTTTTATATTTATATTCTGCACTGGTAGATAACTTAGTTAATATTCCATATTATACGATCCTTAGTCACTTACCCTTGGTATCAGGGCAAAGTCATCATATAACCATAAAACAGTTATTTGATATTCAGTTAATATGGAAAATAGCAATAGCACAAGTTTTATTGAAGGTCAACCCACTACACGACCACGACTATTTAACGGTTTGAATTACAATTATTGGTCAACTCGCATGGGAATTTATATGCAAGCAAATGGATATGATACTTGGAATATCACTCAAAATGAATACATTATACCTACTACACCATATGCATAATGGTCAAACACAAAAAAGATATATGCTACCTCAAATGCAGAAACCATGAATATGTTATTTTGTGCTTTAGATAAGAATGAATTTAATAGAGTTAGCATGTGTACAACTGCTTATGAAATTTGGCGAACTCTTAAAGTTACACATGAAGGAACAAATAAATTTAAACAAAGCAAAATTTCTATGCTTAAAAATCAATTCCAAAATTTTAGAACGAAACCGGATGAGACTATAAATGAAATGTATTTTAGATTCCAAGACATATATCAAGCATTAAAAGAAAAATACATTGATTTTGATATTGTTTTGAAAATCCTAAACTCTTTAACGGATGAATGGGAACGAAAAGTCTTAGCTATTGAAGAAGCTAATGATATTTCTACCATCAAACCTGAAGAGTTGATCGAAAATCTCATGTCATATGAAGTAAATTTGTAGGAAAAACGGGATCAAGCCCAAGATAGAAAGAATATAGCATTCCAAGCTGAACAAGAAGATTCAGATGAAGATGACATGGCATTTATAGCAAAGAATTTCAAAAAAAAATTGAAATTTAGAAAGAACAAGAAATTCAGAAACAACAGAAGAGACAACACCAACAAACCACCAGCTTTAAATCTCGAATGTTATGAATGTCACATAAAGAAGGACTGTCTTGATCGAAAGAAAGACAGGTACAAGAATAAGAAGGACAAATATTAGAAGAAGCATGCATTCTATGTTACATGGGATGATTCAGAATCATCATCATCATCAGATATTGACAATGACAGTGATTATGAACAAGCCGATATATGCTTTATGGCTTCGACTAACGATGTAAGTAATCTAACTTTTGATGATTTAATTGATATAAACTCAGAGTTATTGGATAAACTAAAAGAAGTTAAAAGAAAGAATAAAGATGCTTTAGAAAAACTAAACAGAAGTGAACTTTCTTGAGATGACATGTTGGAAAAAGAATTTATATTTATTCTTAAAGTCTGTATATGAATTTTAAGAAAATTCTGATCATGTATATGTAATGTGTTGACTATCTATTTAAAGTTTTTATTTTATGGTTAACATTCCTTAGAAAACTTCAGCCAAGAGAAAATGTAAAGTTAAGAATATAAAAAAATTATAACCGCATACAAAATAAAAGGAATGTAAGGTCTTAAATCAAGTAACACAATAGAACATTAGAAAAACATGTGACTTCCTCCCATGAGTGTAGACTTTACGTGCCATCATCTCCAATTTTTATTCTATTAAATTTTTATTTATTTTATAATTTTTTACACTTTAATATCAAATTATAAATCAAGTAAAGACATGGTTCCAAGTTCACATCTTAATTTAAAGAAAATATTTTCATTTAAAGGTTTAGTAAATATATCTACGACTTGATTTTCTAATGGTACAAAATCAAGAGAAACATTACGTTTTTCTATATTATCACAAAGAAAATGATGCAGAATATCAATATGTTTAGTTCTGGAGTGATTTATGTGTTTTTTCGATAAATTTATAGCACTTGTATTATCAAAATAAATTTTTGATTTAGATAGATTTATACAAAAATCTTCTAGTGTTTACTGCATGTATATTACTTGAGCACATGCCAAAGTAGCAGAGATATATTCTACTTCACACGTCGAAAGTGAAACACAATTTTTTTTCTTACTAAACCAAGATACTAAAGATTGTCCAATGAAATGACAAGTACCACTTGTACTCTTTCGATCCGTTTGACATCCTTCAAAATTAGCATCACTATATGATACTAACTCAAAAGGACATTAGTCTTTAGTCTTGCTTAAGTAGCGCAAAATTCATTCACTGCTCGCAAATGTGATTCTTTAGGGTTAGCTTGAAATCGTGCACACAAGCATACACTCATTATTATATCTAGACGACTAGCAGTTAAGTAAAGAAATGATCCGGTCGTACTTTGATATAGTTTTCTTCAACACTTTTGCCATTTTCATCTCGATCGAGATGCACCGTAGTTGTAACATCCCCTACCTTGAGGCCCAAAGCTAAGCGCTAGTTTCTTCTGGTATTTGGTCAAACATTTCCATTGGTAGTAGTATTTCCTCCACCTAGATTCACTCTTCCCTTTCCTATTTTCATACCTTGCTTTCTCGTAATCAGCATATGAGCCTTAATAAGATACAAAAGAACGATCTAAGAGAGAGGGAAAACACATACCTATATATAGCAAATACAAGTATGTTACTATAGCATTATCCTATACCCCAACCTTATTCTCTGATTCATTGGATTATGTTTTCAAAATCTTTTAATCTTTTAAATTTACATAAACCTATGCTCTGATGCCAACTTATAACATACCCGATTTTAAGGCTTGAAACTAAGTGCTATGGATGCTATAGTCATCCATAGTATTAATTTCCGATGACAAAATGCGGCTATGTTAATCATTTCAATAATCAGAAGCATATGAAAATAGAAATTTGACAAAGAATAAAAGTTGGTAAAAAACAATTGCTTTTAATAGAAATAAAACATTTTTCATGATAATTACGAAAATGCCATCGGTATGCGGCACTGCCATGACGTTTGGCATTGACAATAGGCGGTATCATTTTACACTTGTAAGTAATATCGAAAATAAGCGGAATTGACATGAAGCAATGCATGTGATACTTATGCCATAAGTATGTGATGCATTGCATCATGCATTCGCCATTGACGGTATTAGAATACCGCATCTCATGGGCACATGATATTGATGTCGTGAGTTATCATTGCTGATGTTTTCAACATTCTTAAATATATGCCACATGTTTCCTATTTGATGCCATAGCTTAAGGCAGTAATGCTGCAAGTATTATTTCCGACATTAATTGCTTTAGGCAGTGATGCCGCTAGTATTTCTTACAAGATATAAGTATTATGGAAATAATGCTGCTCATATCTACATATTTTCGACATTGACATAGCATGGCAATAATGCCACCTGTTATCAATTATGGCATTCTATTTTATAGCGGCATAGTAGCCCAGTTTTATGAAATCATTATTAACTGTTTTACGGCATTGACGTCGGAAGTCACTAATGTCGTCCTTACTGTTTCAAAGCGTTCGATATAAATGGTTTACGATATTGATGCTGCGTGTTATCAATGTCGACTTTTATGTATAAAAGGCTATATCTCTGTTACAAAAAAAATGATTTCGACATTATAGCCTTATACTTTTATAAATAGAATTATTTTAAAAGCTTTGATATAAAGGTAAGTGACGTCCCATGTTGGCCATGTTGATGCCGCAAGTTTTCAATGATGAACATATTTTATATGGCGTTATGCTCTATAATGAAGAGGAATGACGTCCTCATATCAATATCGAAAGTATAAGTAGCAATATCATAATGGATTATAAATTGGCATGAGAAATTGGTAAAGTAATGAGTAATATTTTTCTTGTTTTAAACACAAATTAAGAGGATTAATCATATATATAATGATAAATGTTTTTAAGGAATAAATTATTGTTAGCCCAAGTTCTGATATGAAATTACCAATGATAGTTTTTACTTAAGATTAAGTAATTATAAGATGCCAATTGATTGAATATATTTGAATGGTGGATGCTATATGTTCTTGTTATTATTTGATTAGTTATTTTGCATTTTTATTATCATCATACTCACATCATCATAACTGATAACTACATTTTGGGACATTTAAGGGAAAAATAACCGGTAGGTTGACACATTAGTGAGTAGAATAACATCCAGGAGATCAGGTAGAACAAAGGTGTAGGATGTCCAGACTGATCAAAAAATTATAATTTGAGATACGATATTGGAATGGTCCAATAGGTTCATACTCATTCCATAAAAATATGGCTTGAGTAATGTTATTGGAGAGATATCCAATAGGTTCCTAGTGATCCCATGAAAACTATGATTTGAATGTATTGTATTGGAAGAATCCTATAGGTTCATGGTCATCCAATGAAAACCTATGATTTGAGAGATATCATTAGAGAATCCCAATAGGTTTAAAGTGATCCCATGAAACTATGATTGGAAAGTGTTATTGGTGGAAGCCAATAGGTTCTTTGTGATCCCATGAAAACTATGATTTAGGACAGGTAGTCCCTAAGAATTTTGACAGGTTATTAGTCAGCCCACGAAAAATAATAGGTTCACAGTGACCCTAGGAAAATTATGAGTTGAGACAGATAGTTAGTTTTGTGAGAATGGGTGAACTTAGGGTAGATATAACCTTAAATTGACTGATGAGTTGGACTTATCCCATTGCATACATGCATATGATTATGTTATTATGTTTTAACCATTGTGGATGTAGAAGTACAATATATGATTGATATGTTGACTGAGATACTGGTGAGAGAAAAACTTGTTCCG
This sequence comes from Allium fistulosum, assembly GCA_030737815.1. Taxonomy (NCBI): domain Eukaryota; kingdom Viridiplantae; phylum Streptophyta; class Magnoliopsida; order Asparagales; family Amaryllidaceae; genus Allium; species Allium fistulosum. The sequence continues at coordinate 1,222,700,839 of CM060904.1, forward strand.
CTCAGCGGCGTGGTCTCACTAGATCTCTATTTTGTTTGAGATGGTACTATCCACACCAGACTGTTTGTCTGACCCAGAGTTTTTTTCCCTTTAAACTATCTGGTATTCATTTAAGTAGGTCAGGAGTAAGGGCTTTCAGGTTTCCAATTAGACGAATAAGCTTCCGAGGACGTGCAGGAGGTAAGCTAGCTATATTAGGAGATCTACTTAATCCGCTGTGTAGTTCATTTTGTTTGAATGTATGTAATGATAGAAATTACAACTATCAAGTAGTAGTAGACTCTGATTAACCTAGAAGGTATCTTTATATGTCGCTCTTAGAGTATTTTGTAATAATTATATTTTCTCTTAACATGGGATCTAATCGGATTATGTAATGAATATGAATCTTATTTGTGAAATGAATTGTGAAAACTTGTTATTGTATTGTGTTTGAAAATTTTCATGTTTATCTGATTTTAATTATTGATATGATTAACATAGCTGCATTTTGTCCTTGGAAATTAATACTATGGATGACTGCAGCATCTGTAGCACTTAGTTTCGTACCTCAAAATGGGGGATGTTACATTTACCCTATTGTTCTTTATTAGGCTTATGAAGTCTAAATTATTTAGAACATTTCTAAATTTAATTAAATAAAAATATATATTTAATTTAAATTTATAAATTATTGATTGAAATTTATTTAGTTTATTTTCAACTAGTATATAAATATGCATATGTATCATATACATACGTATATTTGTGTGCATGTGTAACATGATGCTCCGTGGGTATAACATGCCCATATATATATGCTATGATTTACATCACAATTGACACGTTAGCTCATTCTATATGTATTATATGCCGTCCAAATAAGTGTATGTATATATATTTAAAGTTATTATATATATATATATATATCCAAGTGAAAATTATATATATTTATATTATGAAAATATCACATGTATATACTTATATATTTATATATGTGTGTGTGTACATAAAACATTATAGTATTACTCATTAAATAAACATATGTATATTATATGTATATATATAAGATATGATTTTACTTGATTTTATTAATTATTTACATATATGTATTAAAGTAACATAATTATATATATGTATATATAAAAATAAATATAATAATTAAAATATAAATATAAGCTAGAATAGTTTATAAATTATAAAATTATTATTATTATTATTATTATTATTTTATAAAACATTGCAGATCATATATATAGGAAATCCGAATATATATATAATTTTATTATATTAATGTATATATATATTATAAATTGATTAGTTAATTAAAAATAAGTAAATAATAGAAAATATTTATATAATTGTCATCCCACCTTTTGACCAGGCAATATACGGACAAACCTAACAAGTCAATCATCAAAGTTATCAAGGCAAGACGCTTGGAGAGAAGACCGCAAAGCCCAAGAATCAAGTACAACCAAGGTCAGAGCAAATATGAGTCTATCCCAAAAAAATCCAATGTGTTAGATCAGATAACTGTTGGATCAGTATGGATCCAACACCCTAGATCGATACCGACCCATGTTCCTTCGCCTTGTGTGGGCCATCTTCTGCATTCCTATTCTATTTTATACTAGAAACCTATACCAAGTGTTATTTCATTGATCCAATGCAATTCTCTATCGATCTCTACAAACTCCTGAATCAGCAATTCTTTTCTTCCACGACTCTGTCATTTGGACTCCGAAATAAGCTAACATTAGTGCAAACAACCATGGAATCACAAAGCTAACCATAAGATGGGGCAAAGCGAAGAGTTCAAGATGACCCGGCTGGCAATCTTACGAAGTCATACCGACGTAAGCCCTTGGAGTCATACCGACCAAAGCCCTTGGAGTCATACCGACCCATATAAGTTGATGAGATAGCGTCCAATTTTGGTGGAGAAACAGTCTAAGGCGTAAAAAACTATGTGGAGATCTTCTGGGTGAGATTTTAGGCTTCCTACCTCTATAAATAGAGGGGTATGGCTCATTTTTCAGGATCTTTTTGCTCTTGCACTCATTTCTCTAATTTCTTGTAATCTCTTTTGAAGATGTACCAACCCGTAAGAACTTCTGGCCCCAAGTCAAAGTATAAGCAATAAAATCATTAAGTGGACGTAAGCCAAGATTAGCCGAAGCACTATAAATTGTTGAATGTTCTTTTCTTCTCATTTTTGATTTATTTTCTTTACTTTTTATTCTCTACTCAATCTATTGGGTGTTTGTGCCATTTTTGGTTTAAAGTCCTTTCACTAAGAAATCACTAGAATTCATTGACTTGGGAATTGAAAACGATTCAAAATGACTAGACAATCAACTAGGAAGGCCGTAATTGGAAGAAATCAACAAAGGGGCAGCCAAGAGGCATCCTTAGGAGCTAATCCCCGTTAGTTTACATAACCAGGGAGGAGATGGAAACCGTGATGTACGAGTTATAGGATAGGATGATTGCTTTCCAGAAAGAGATGATGGAGAATGGGACAGATGGGAATAGCTGGAACAGCTGCAAATCAGAACAAGACCAAAAGGCAGAGCGCAGGTAAGTTGAAGCGGAGTAGGATGACTCGGGACAAACCCAGAGCCAAACATATGGGTCGGTATCGACCAACAGGCACAGATTGGTAACTACCCATAAGGGCTTGGGGGCATGGGTCGTCTTAACCTAGGAAGGAATGATGTGCATCTTAGAGATGATGCGGAGCATATGAATGCGAATCAGAATGCAGAAGCACGACCGAGGGAGTATGTCCCAAAATCCCTCGCAAAGTCGAGGGGCAAGCTGAGAATGCTAACTTGAGAATTCCTTTGAATGACGATGACATATTTGCTGAGATGGTGAGATGAACTATGAGGGGTGGATAACCTAATCATAGCTTGAAAGATGTGAGCAGGAGTTTATTCACTCCGTATATTTCGTACGCTAGGAATCCGCTTGATTTCAAGTTACCCACGTTGGAAATATATAACGGGAAGATGTATCCAACAGTTTATTTGATGAGGTACATCCAGCACATGGAGGTGTTGGGTGCGCCTGAAGAGGTTATAAGATAGTGTTTCCTTTTATATTTGACAGGTTTTGCGGTGTTATGGTTCAAACAGCTGGAAAACGGTTCCATCGACACATGGGCCCAGTTGGTGAACAGATTCGTGAAGCAGTTCCAGGTCCATATTTCACAACCTTAAAATGTAATGATTTTAGCAAGTATGAAGCAGAGGGCCAGAGAGACCCTCATGAGTTTTCTAACATGGTTCAATGCGACGACAGTTGTGGTCGATAAGCTAGACCCTTCAATGGTTTTGATGGCAGCATTTTCAAGAATAGCTGCTAAGACGAATTTCAAGGTTGCATTGGGACGGGATCCTTCGAGGGATCTTGTAAAGGTTTATCATGAGGCTGAGAGGTTCCTGTGCTAGGAGGACGCTGAAGCCGATGAGTAAGAGGTTAATTCTCTAGATGGCGGAGGATCGCTTAAAGCAGGATCTAGCAAGGATAAAGGAAAATGGAAGAAAGATGATGGCCTTAAAGGATCAAAGCGGCAAAGAATGGAACCGAAATTCTCTTCTTTCACAGATTTAAATGAGACCCCGTAGCAAATTTATCTAAATACTAAGGGATAGATCCCCTGTCGGAAACTGGTAAGAAGAGAACCTACAGAGCATGAAAAGGGGTCTGGAAAATACCGCCTATTCCACAAGCTCGATGGGCATAACACAAATGATTGCAGGCGCCTGGGGGATCTGATCGAGGAACAGGTCAGAGATAACCGATTACAGCAATATGTGAGAAGCCAAGCTGCAGTGGTGGAGCAAGATTAGCCATCAACCACAGTGAATGGAAATGGCCCTGGATCAAGGTGAAGGATAGTTATCTCTTGATCGAGATGGTAAGGAATCAGGTTCGGTTCTCACACTCTATTTCCCTATTTCAATAAACCATGCAATAATACATTCTAGCCACTTACTCATGTATGGGATTCTGAACTATCCCTAGGCATGCTCTGACTAGATGCTAGACTGTAATGCCCAGCGAGGCAGTTATCTTGATGTTAGATTTTATGTTGTTTTTGATATTTAAATTTGATTATTGAAATCCACATTGAATGTGATGACTAATATTAATCACTTTAAAGTCCCGTCCAGGGAGGTGGGACCGGAGTGCAAGGTACAAGTCCCGTCGCCGGAGTGTGATTAGATGGACTTGTAAGATATTAATCGTTTTAAGTCCCATTTCAAAAGACGGGACCAGAGTGCAAGAAGTAAGCCACCTTGCCGGAGCATGAGCGGATGGGCTTGCTTGTCGTTGAGTCCCATCATCGAAGAGTGGATGGATTGGGCTCGGTAAGGTTTGGAGTGACCATGGATTTGACTAAACAATCCGGAGAGATTGAGGATATAGTTATCGGTCATGAACAGCCATGAATTTAATTATCAGCCCTGAATGGCCATGGATTCGATTAATGGTCTGAAGAGACCATGGATTTGATTATCGGCCTTAAACGACCATGGATTTGACTAATGGTCCGGATAGACCATGGATTAGACTACCGGCCTTTAACGGCCACAACCTCAATTAATGATCCGGAGAGATCGTGAATTTAATTATCGGCCCCGAAAGGACACAATATTGATTACCGGTCCAGAAAGATCGCACATTAAACTGAAAATAAAACAATCTGGAAAGATCGAATGCAAAAAAGAAAATAGATTTGATTTTGATGAAATGATTTGAACACCTTGTAATTAGAATAGAATTGACAAATCCCGGATGAAAATGGGACGATTTTGATATGTGATGTAATAACTTCAAATGAAATTGGAATTGTGATGATATGAAGACACCACTTAGCCAGAGTCTGGAGTCTTAGGCTATAACGGGTCTGGAACAACCCGTGATTGGCAAGAGAATCCAAAGGAACATGATTATTTGCAAAGGCTTGATCGGTTGATAACCAGGAATTCAACTATTAACATCTCATCGACATCAACGTTTACTCTTGAGCAAAGAACATCTTCCATTCGCAAGGCATGCATTGGAGGGTGTGCTTGGGGGGAGGTGTTATCTCGCCTTTTGACCAGACAGTATACGGACAAACTTGATGAGTCAAACTTCGAAGTTATCAAGGCAAGACGCCTAGAGAGATGATCGCGAAGCCCAAGAATCAAGCACGACCAAGATCATCAAGCAAATACGAGTCTATCCCCAAAAATCCAGAGTGCTAGATCCAACAAGTGTTGGATCGATATCGATCCAATACCTTGGATCAATATTGACCTATGTTTCTTCGCTCAGTGAAGGCCGTCTTCTGCATACCTATTCTATTTGATACTAGAAGCCTATACCAAGTGTCGTTTTGTCGATTCAAAATTCTATATCAATCTCCATGAACTCCTAAATCACCAACTCTGTTCTTCCACGACTCCGTCATTTGGACTCCGAAACAAGCTAACATTGGTGCAAACAACTATGGAATCATGAAGCTAACTAAAAGACGAGGCAAAGCAAGAGTTCAAGATGACCAGATTGACAATCTTATGTAATTGTACTGAACCAAGCCCTTGGAGTCGTACCTACTCAAGCCTTTGGAGTCTTATCGACCCGTATGAGTTGATGAGGTGGCATCCATACTTGTGGAGAAACAGTCTAAGGCATGGAAAACTATGTGAGATCTTTTGGGCGAGATTTTAGGCTTCCTACCTCTATAAATAGAGCGGTATGGCTCATTTTTCAGAATCTTTTGGCTCTTGCACTCCTTTCTCTAATTTCTTGTAATCTCTGTCGAAGTTTTACCAACCCATAAGAAATTCTGCACTCAGGTCAGAGTATAAGCAATAAAATCATTATGGACGTAGGCTGAGATTAGCGAACCACTATAAATTGTTGTGTGTGTTTTTTCTACTTTTTTTTTCATTTATTTTCTTCACTTTTTATTCTCTACTCAATCTATTGGGTGTTTGTGACATTTTTGGTTCAAATAATAATAGATATTTCGAATTTTAAACATTTAGTAAATGAGGAATAGTATTATATAGGTTGTGATTTTTTTTTAGAATTTTCCAAGTCAAATTAATATTTTTTATTAATTATATACTTTTCGATCTAATTTTAAATGATTTTTAAAAAATATAAAAAATGGTTTAAAAATTCTGATTTTTGACAGAGAGCATAAGTGATAACAAACTAATATTAGAAAATTTAAGATAGAATTTTTGAAAAATAATTTATTTTATATGAATTTATTAATTCATGCGAAGATTAAACATATTAAAATATATTAAATAATTTCCAAAATTAATTTTCGATTACTAAAAATCGTAATTAATATAAATATACATTTGGAAATTATTAATCAATTATTTATGCAATATAGTTACATGGTAATATATGTCCTATAAATAAATTAGTTAATATATTAATCTATGTATATATTAATTAATAAAATATAAATAATTAAAATATAATGATATCGGCTTTATGTATCAGATCCTTGAAAAAAATTGATTTTTTATTTGATAAACATATACACATAACTAATCAATATATGTGACAATAAAAATACCTATAGAAATCTCACCTAATGAACAACTCAATAATAACAGTATATATGTTTTCGAATAATATAGAGCTATTCAGAGAATATGCATCATATATAAAACTGAATACTTACCTAAACTAATGCCCTGAAGTACACCTTGTAATGATGAGTTCCCTTTCTCTTGAAAACTTCCCGATTCATTAGATTGCTAGTCTTTGAATCGCATAACATTTGCTATCGAATAACTATTGATTTGAAATTATTTGATTTGAGATTTGGTAGGGTGTAGAGAGGTATGGTTCGACCATGATATGGATAGAGGAGGGAGCCAAAAAGACTATAGAAAATTTGTGTTATGTTTCCTTTATAGTGGTTGAATCAGAGAGAAAAGTGGATCACATCACTTACCTTTTCTCACCAGATCTTAGCCATCCATCACATGCCCTAATACACTATTTTGGCCACCCCCTATATCACATAGTAGCTACTGAATTTTTCCTATAACATTATAGGCTAATAGCCCATTTAAGCTCAATTAAGTATAGTTAATTAAATACAATTTAATATCTTTATCGATATCTCATATTGATCGATATATCCATAACTATTACAAATACATACAACAATATTTATCCCTCAAGTCATATTCAAATTTTATAACTAATATTTCATAAATATTAACTAATTTAATTAATTAATAACAATTATAAACTAATTAAATAATTTGGTCTAAAGAGAATTCATTATTTCGGTTGTGTGACTTGTGGGTATAAATTCGGTCAGCGATTAACATCAAACTGTTCGAATGTAAATGTTCACACGTCACTTTGCAGGTAGTGTGACATTTTGACCAAATTCATCGTTTATTTAGTTTCGGTAAATTGAATTTCACTTTATTACGCGTTACCTGGTTATGACATTTATTTACACCAACTCTCTTCGTCAAAACTATATATTACTCTGGGCTTACAGAATTTAGTAATAGTCAAAATTTCAATTTCATCCATATTTAATTTTATAGTCCAAATGCATAGTCCTTGATTCAACAATAGCAATTATTATTAACCGAAATGCTTTTGCTATAGACATTGACTTTGAGTTGACTTGATTTGACCGTGATACTAACTCCATATAACTGAGGTGACAAATCTTCTCTTAAATAGTGCTTCGCTTCCAATACTTCCACTCGACCAACTATAGTCACTCGATGGAACGCCATGCCATGATTCGACTATAATCAAAGCAGAGCTTTCATATTGAAGATCCACAAAATTCTCAAGTCGAGAAAATTGTGTAAACCAGTCACATCGATATTTTTTCTTTGACCTTGGTTATGTTAACCAAAAAAATTATTGGGTGAATCATTCCATAATCATCTAATAACTGTCAGTACGTAACCTCTAGGTGCCCCCAACTACTATGAGTAATATACTACCCAACATATGGAGAGCATTACATACTCTAGTATTAACGGATACATCGATATCCAGTCTCGATGCATCTTGACTAGGAATATTTAAAACGGTATACTCATGGTTACAACATTTTGTAACTACTATTACAAAACACCATTTATGGATTTTCTATTAAATATACTTTTAGTTAATTAATTAATCAATATAACCACATAATATCAGGTATATAATAAAAAGAAAATACATTCTATTTTGAACAAGGTTGGTTATTAAGTTAGATATATGTAACAAATTATATAATTTCCCCTAAGGCATACCTCTAACTCTATCAATCTCCCACTTGAACTTGGGGTCAATTATGGAATCTTATTCTAACTTTTTCAATCGGCTTTCTTAAAACCAATTGAGACAGTCCCTTAGTGAACGGGTATGCTATTATGTTTTAATCATCTACTCTATTGATTAACTCTCTCCGACGCTGATAAACTACCTTTATCATATGGAACAATTTGGAGTATGTCTCTTCGACTTCTAGTGAGCTATCAGTTCTATTACGAACTATATCGTGACATTGTTATCATACAACAATGTTATGAGATTCTCAATATTTGGAACCACCCTCCGCTCAGTTATAAATTCTTGCATTTATATTTATATCCATTGCTTTTATTGTGGCACTATTCAAGTCAATGAATCAGCCACAATCTCTTTTATTTGGAACATTTCCAATTTAATGATTCTTAATATATTATTGACATGTTATACTCAATATCACTTATGAAATTTGAGTCCAAATACTCCTTCATAAGCAGTTCATTGTTTATGTAAACCTCCAGTATTTCATAAATACACGAGAACACCTTAAATAACCATTTAGTGAAATCTATTTGGATTTAATATTTGCTTAATTATCAAATACATAAACAAAACACGATATCATAAACAACATAACACGTACGATAATTCCTATTACCAATGTATAAGGAATCCACCCTACATGTTCCCTATCAAACATTTTAATAAGGTGTCCTTGCATATCATTTTGGGTCATTCCCGGTATCTTTCATACTTACAATAAAAGACATTATTTACAAATCCAACATTGAGTATTAAAACAATTAAAACTAATTTCAACACATGTACATCGTTAGAAATCAACCTTGCATTGTTTACTTATGGTTTAGAAATATCTATGTACTTTTTAATGTTCTTTCTTATGAACATACGCTTCCTCTACATTTTGATTGATAATCAAACAATTTGATATTTCTATCAAAATATTTGTTCAATTCTGATGCTTATAAAATAATACTTTCTACCATTTCTTGGATTATATCCAAAAACTCATAACTTCTATATCGCTCCCACTGACTTCAAGACTCATTGGTTGTTATGTGCAAATAGTCCTGTAATGACTCGTATTTTTAACTATTTTAAATTATTAAATTTAATGTGATTATTGATTAAAATGGGTTAGAAATACAATTTAATGATTTATTATTATAGTTATTGAATATGAATTTTAATAAAATTTTGAAATAACTCATTTCGAAGACTTTGGCGATAACAAGTATAGAAATGAAATTCTACGTATTTAATGTGTTGTAATCAATAACTAGAATTGAATAATAAATATTGAATTACTGTAAAATGAAAGTAGTTGTTTATTATTTTAATTTTTTTTCAAAAGTAAATTTTATAAGCTAAATAACTTATATTTGAAATAATGTAATTTATTGGATAATTAAATTGTTTAAGATTTAATATTGCAATTATTTAAATAATCGAATTCTAAATTTAATGTTAATGAATATGATTTCAAAAGTTGATATAAATTTTATTTAAACGAGAATGAAGATTTTTAAATTTTAAATTTGAATTGAAAGTAATTAAATCAATTTCTTGAAATTACTTGTTTTAATTAACGAGTAAAAATAGCCATTTTGGTCACTGTCTCAGATTTAGACGAAACTAGTTTCACTGGATCCATAATAGTGAATTATTGTAGGATTTCAAATTTCGTAGCGATCGGACTTATCGTTTGGCCGTGCGAGCTTAAAACATGTAGAAATTAATTTTAGAATATAATTAAAACAAATTGATTTTGAAAAGCTATCTTCTACATACGATTGAATTGGCTCCCAAAACTAGTTCCATTGCATTCAGAATAGGGGTAAAACATTAGGAACGCTAGGTGGCACGCTTCGTTTGGAGTTCGGGATTTCATGGGTCGATTGGGCAAGATATTTTCATATTAAATCATATATATATTTATTCACCTCCCTTCAACATTTCATACAACCCGCCTCCAATTTGTCTCCCCGTACCATACATCCTCTCCCTCACTTCAATCGTTCAAATCAATCGAGCTTATAAAAAAAGGAACAGAGATTGAAAAAAATCGCTACCGGAATAAAGGATAGGAAGTCGCGACCTTTGCATGGGGTAGAGGTCGAGCGGCGCGACTGGAGAACGTCGCGGTCGAGAGCTGGAGCGGCTAGAGTTTCTGGCAAGTTGATTTTCGTGTGCGCAATGGGAGCAAGCAGTGGTGCTCAGTTGGAGGCGCTGGCGATGGATGGCAGTGGAGGCGGAGCGCGCAGCGATTGATGAAGGCGCGGCTTGTTTGGCGATAGTCGTCTGGTGGGAGGTGGGCATCGCATGTATGTGGGTTCTCGCGTGTTTCTAGTCTGTGGGTGTTGAACGAGAGGAAGGTAACATATTTATTTTATTTTATTTAGTTTATTGATTAAGTTAAATTATAATCGTATATTAATAAAAAAATTCGTAACTTTTGCATATGAGGTCCGTTTCGGACGAAATGAGTAGCGTTGGGATCGTATCGACGAAGGCTACATCTTGGAGTTGGTTTGAAATTTATTTGAAGCTGGGAAAATTTTCAGTTTCAAATAAAAGTTGAGTGTTCTATAACGCTCACGAAGTACTAGAATATTTTTATGTTAGTTAAATTTAAAATTATGAAGCAATTTAAATTTATTAATTAACCTGAATTAATTGATAGAAATTTGAATTGATAGTTAAACTGAATTGGAATTAAATTACTAGTAAACTCTCGATTATTGATATCCAGTTAACTATTGTGATAATTTGACTGTTTGAATGATTGATTGTGATGGATGCCAATTGGTTGATATTTAGATGATTGGATGTTTATTTATTTTTACATATATCATGCTATCATCATGTATATTATTTACAGTATATAAAACTGTAATTTGAATTATTTCGAATAAATTAAGAAATATGTCGAAATGATATACCTATGACATTTATTTTCGATTGAAATGATATATATCCATCCCTGAATTAAATTAAAATAACTGAATCACTTGGCCATAGGATAGAAAATTATATACGGACATCGGATTGGTTAAACTAAATGATTTTAGAATTTTTATTTGAAATTATTTAAATGATTTTGATTTAAAGAAATAAAAATCGAATTTATGGAAATCGAATTATTTTCGAAATTGAGCTCAAAATGTTGGAATCAGAATTTGTCAAACGAAATTGTTTAAAAATGAAATGTGAGATTTTGATGCTAATTTGAAATATGATTTGAATTTCGAAAATGGATTTGTTTTTGAAAGATTTAAACTTTTATTCGAACTTTGAATTATTGCTAGGTAAAGGTAATATAATTGGATATATAAAATTTGGACTCGAGAATGGAATTTATTTTAAGATTTGAATCTAAATTCGAAGATTGAAGTTTAATTTGAATTCGATGATTTAAATCGATATTCTGAAATCGAACTTGAATTTATATAAATAGAAATGGTTTAAAATTGTGAATTGAATTGAAATTAATTCAAATTGGAATTGAAATTAATTGGAATTGAAATCGAAATTAAACTAATTTGAAATCGAAATTGAAATCGATTTGAATTGGAATTGGAATCGAAGTTAATTCGAATTGAAATCGGAATTGAATCGATTTAAATTGAAATTGATTTAAATTGGAATTGGAATCGAAGTTAATTCGAATTGGAATCAGAATTGAATCGATTTAAATTGAAATGGAAATTGAAAATGAATTGAGTAAGAATTGGAATCGAAGTTAATTCGAATTGACATCGAAATGGAATCATTTTGAACTGGATTGAAGTTGAAAGATTTGGAATTGGAACGGTTTGACTTTGAAACTATTATCAAATAAATTATTTTAATATAAACTGTTTAAAATCCATCTTCTAAATATTTTAATTGTTTTGATTTTTCAAGTTATTTTATTATATAAACCATTTTCGATACTCAAACTATTTTATATTAAACTATTTTAACTTTAAACTATAAAACAAAATTTCAAACTATTTTCAAAAATTCAAACTGGTCAGAGTGGGAACAGTTTATATTTATATCATGGATTTAAATACGAACTGGGTTAAAATGGAGTTATAACCTAAATTGTAATTCGAATTGAATTTTGAAGTAATTGAATTTTGAAGTGAAATTGACACATCGAACTAAATTGATATATTTTGAAGTAAATATGATTATTTCGAAATGAAATTGATTTTGAAGCGAATATGATATTTTGATATCAAGTATGACTCGTTTAGAAATGTAAAAGTACCAACCAGTGTGTAAAACAACGTTTGGTTGTTAAAGAGACCGGGGCCTCTTATTAGCATACTCTTTGTCAATATTGGAACCACTTTAACAACTGTTTATGCGGAGGAGACTCCAGAACAAAGTGGTTGGATTTGGCGTCGTTTGCTGGATTTGAAGAAAGAGAATGATGATGGATAGACCCCGGCACTTGTGCCAATTTGAAATGACTAAAACAGGATGGCTTGACAGGGCCAAGCGGGCTAATTACCTCTAGCGCACATCTGTTCTTCGATTTTCTTAGACTTGGTCCATATTATTACTTTTGTTGTTGGTTTCGATTGGCACACCTTGATTGTGGGATAGCTTCCCTTGACTCGATATGGGATGGATGGACGCAATGGGTGGTCGTGGCTACGATACGTTACCATCAGCCCTGCAACCCGAACTGGTAGTATCCTACCTTGGGCATTGCCTCACGTGCCTTGTCATACTTTTATCCCTATACGAGACCCCTAGGATTTTGGTTTAGTGTTGTCGTATCACGGCGCATCACTGGCTACCGACGTGCTACTGGTTGTGCTAAATGCAAAATGTACGTCAATGCTTAAAAACACGTTAAGGGGGATTAATGTAAAGCCTTAACGCTAAGAAAAATATTTATTTTACCTATTAGACATTATTTATATAGTGTGTTCTACTATATACGGATCCTTAAGGGATGGAAAATCTCATAACATCTCTTAAGTTATTGCACCCACGTTATGCACTGGATAGGAAATGTGAAACCCCGTAAACATCTCTGACGCTATTACACTCATGTTATGTGATATCGATTTGACTCACAAAAGGATATTTTAGTCCTGACTCGAGTGTTTTGTTTTTCATTATGCTCTGGTCAGTCTTGAGTTTTTTTAGCGCATTGAAGCTTATTCTCTGGAGGACGAAGACAAAGATTTGGTATATTACTATTACTAATATTATTCCAGCATCATGTTGTTCTGCTACATATTATTCTGTTGTATATATATATAACTCTGATAAATGTTGTAAGATTATAATCAAATGTATAGTAAACAGCTTCATGAACTGTTTATTTGATGATTATATTTAGTCATTCCGCTGCGAGATTTTGTGTTTGTTTTCTTCTTCTTTTCTTATTTTTCTTAATCAACCCCATTGATTTTCTATATTCCGGACTGTTTAAGTTGGACATGTATGGATTATTGTAAATTTAAATCTTCCTAAAGGTGGGTTGTCACAAGTTCACTCTAAATCATTATTTAGAATTTTCTATTTCAACACATATATACCAAAACACTAAGTCTTATCAAGCCATAATATTATGAGTAAATCCGAAATAACTTGATCATGTTGAATGATGAATCTATTACGCTAATCTCAACATTTGAAATGTATGAGATTATTCTTATCAACGTTGCTCATTTATTCCAACTGTTTTAGTCTTACTCATAAAGACACAACCACAGCTAATGGATCACATTCCTTCAGTTACAACTATCCAAATATATTTTGATAATGTAGTTGGTATTCATTTTTGGATCTTCGCATCAAACCATGTTATAGAGTCAACACTCTTAATGGTTTAATTAAACAACCAAGGATTATATATGTTCGATATTGATAAGAAACTCATAGTTTCTCCTCAACGCGTAAGAATACATATTAGACACTCTAATGCGATGTGTTCGTTTAGGTTAAGTAATTTCATTTTTTCTCATCTGATCAATTTTATCTATGGATCATATCTAATTCCATTTTACTACCAATAATTCCTCAAAGAAATTCCTTTACAATGAAGTTGGTATTTCTTGAAACAACAATTGTTTCTTAGTGCAATAGAATAGGTATTCATTATTATTATTTTTTATTTATAAAACCCTATGTTCAAAACATAAATATGTTATCCAATGATAGTCTTTCCCAAAATCCTTTTGGGGAGATTCATATAAGATCCCTCACGAATAATTATTACGTGCAATCTTTCAACTCGTACAACCTGCCAACTCCTTGGCCTAGGATATGTTGGGGTTTCTTATAAACCCTTATCTTATATGATTTTGTAAATTGTTATTTAGATGAAATAATATTAATCTTGTGTACTACTCTTAAGTACATGACCTTGTAGAAAGAAACTAACTCAACTTCACTCACAATTAATCGTACATTGTCCAACAAAGTTCGATTATTCCTTATCGATACATTATTATGTATCAAATGTAGGAGTGACTTTTGAGATTGAATCTTTATTCATTTTAGGTACGTTCGGAACTCTTTCCAATATACTCAATCATTCGATCAAATTGAATCATTTCTATTGCATGTTATATTATTTGCTTTCGTTTTATACTCTATGAATCTATCTTAGACATACTACATATTTATCAAATACACATGTCCATGTCAGTGATAATTCATTGGTGAATATGACGAAGTAGGTGGAACCATTTTGGTATTAATAGACTTACGATTACATACATATATATGAGTCAATCCAAAAATTCATTAACTTTTTTGATGCTCCCACTAAATGGACGCATAGCCCTGTTTGAGATGTAATTAACCAGTATCATATGATTCATAATCATATAATAAAATTATTTCTCAAAACTATGGCTTAATATATAATTCCAAAATAACTGTAATGGTATTGGATACTTCTATATTTTCCAATGCATCACGTTTGTTATGAAAACAAAATGCCATATTATAGTTTTATTTCACAACTAATGTTCATAATATTCATACTGAAATCTAACCATGTCTATTTTCAACCAACACCAAAATAGTCATTATTTCATAAATAATGTTCAGTATGTTTTACGAAAACAATTTTCGTAATTTGATGCAATCAATGAGTGTTATGTGGCGTGCTCCCACTATTTCCGCTATTACTATAATAGTGTACTAAATTCGAAGGTCCATCATTCACTTAATATAGATTATTTATTTCATATGCTACAACTAGTTTACAGTGAAGAATTATTTGATCAAATATCTTGAACTCAAAGAAATAAATCTCATAGAAAACAATTTTCTATATGAATACAATTCGGAATAGAAATCGTATTTCTTATTTCAGTGTAAAGTATCAATTACTATTATTATTACAATTCTCATTTTTGATGTTTCTTTATGAAGCAGAAGTGAATATTCACTCTCTTTATCCCAACTGTAACTTAAATTACATCTACTCTTATACATTCATTTTTCTTTCAAATGATCAAACCATTCAAAAGATAACCCTTACCACAACATCGTAATGAACTTTTTACAAAGATGCATTTGAGCATCCTTAACATTTAAGGACATCAAATATGATGCACCTTATGTAAACTGATCAAACTGACATTTCAATGATCGAATTCTAAGATATTTCTTGTAGTTTTGGTTTACTATTACATTTAACACAATACAATCCTATTGTAATCAATCAAATGGAATACTCGATCTAATTATTCTCTTTGTTGGCTTGTTTCGAATGAACTAACTTCATCGAAGTATCATACATTACGAATTGTGACTATTTCCCATATAACACTTATATGCGATAGTATGTGGATCAAATATCCATAGTCTTGTATTGCTTTATAGTTCGAAACTCATAGAATGCAATACATGGTCTTGACCAAATAAACGTATAAGCGACCAAATTATGAATGTATTTAGTAGTTGTAGAATCAGGTGCTTGCATGGGTATTAAAACGTTAACATGTAAGAAGCATTTATTTGTAAATATATGTTATATTCTATTTGTCAATCTTTGATTAAAATCATTTGTATATATTAATTGATAAACGTTTTATCAATCGTATTAAATGAACAACATCATTGTAGATTACTATAACATATAGCTTATGTTCTTTCAATATTAGAAAGGTTAAATGTTATCATTTCTTTTTTCTAATAAGGCTCCCACTAGTATTTTATATCTCATTAAACCCTAAGCAAAACATAGAAGTCTTTCAGCTTCATAGTGGGTGTAAGGACTCATCTGTCTTGGAATTCAGTCATAACTCTACGGACAATGGATAACTCCTTAGCGGTTGTATCACATACAACTCACCCTTTGGTACCTTGTCCTAATTCTGCTTCGACCTTAAGTCTACGCAATAAATCAAAACAAAAATATTCGCTCGTACCTACCATATCACGATGGTCTAAGTATAGTATGTGTACCTTGAGTCTGTTCAACAAATACATATAGTTATCTTACCCCATCTATTCAATATATTAGTAATACTACACATAACATGTTCAGCTTGAGTCTGCTCAACAACTAAGGAGTATACAAGTAATTTATTAATATATATATAGTAGATGGAACATTGTATTGAAGATTCATAATCTTCATACTCAATATATTATATTGAGTGATATTGACTCATGGAATAATGTATTTCTTATGAAATACCCTCGTGATTCAAGTGTCGGACACATCAGAAACCACGGTATACGTACATATACATATGTATTTATTCCTTAAGTCTATTTAGGGTTTCTTTAATGTCTACCTTTAGTTTATACATTCATATAATATAAGTTTTATTATTATATAACTTTTATATTTTACATTACTTATATAATAATCTTATGTACAATATTATATTAATTAAATCTTATTTAACTAATTAACATTTTAATTAATTTCATATTAATTTGATATAACATTTATATTAAATATTTATTACATACTATAACCTTTATAGTATTTTTTTAGCAAAGCTAAGCCGGCACTTAAAGTGTGCCATCCACTTATATTACCCAAACAATTGATAACAGGTGTACGGAACATGCTCGTATACAACTAAGATATAATGCAATAAAATATAGGAGTTAGACAGACTTATCTAAACTGCTAATGCCAGGACTATAAGTCCTCCCTTTCTGAGCTGACATTGCCAACAGAGGCAGGGCCAAGAACATCAGAAAATACCACGGCAAGCGAAGGAACATAAGACCTCGAAAGCGAAGAATACAGATAATTCCTGTCCCAAGTTGCATCCAGAAAAATAAATAGCAAATTATGGTAACCTTCAGAACCGGAAGATGGAAAAGTAAGCCCATCCCCCACAACCTGGTAATAAAGGGCCCTACTCTCACCTCCTTCACCAACATACATATAGTATTGATGTAAATTTGGATTATACCTCATTTCTATTTCTGCATGAATCCATGCCTGCTCAACATCGTCCCAGTAGACACCAACTACATCAGAGGAAGAGTCATCATCAATCACAGTTTCAATAGGAGTAGCTTTCACTTCAGGAATTTCAGGTGGAACTAAGATTGGCGGAGAATGCAAAGAAGAGCGAATAGGAGCTTTAGGCACCTAATGTAAAACTGATTTAGTAAGGGGAACCCTGGCAGGAGGAGAAGACAAGGGTATGACCGAGCACAAATCCGATGAATGACCAAACGATTGACATGATACATAAATTTTAGGTTTCCATTTATACTGAACATCTACGTCCACTTCAATACCTTCCTCTAGTCTTACTTTAAGCTTCAAAGGAAAATCTCAAGACGGAGTAATCTCAATCAGCGCTCTGGAATACGTTAAACTCCTAAGGGCTTCAGTATTAGAATCAAAACATTTTAGATCACCAATAAGACTAGCTAGCCAGTTTATACCTATCAGTGGTTGAAGGACAGATGGGATGTGAGTGAAGGTTGCCCAGGCAGGGATAGATAAGATGTGCTCTCTCACTTTGTCAACCCCAAGACTCCAGGGAGTGACAATAAATGGTTTTCCATCAATAACTAATGGGCTTGACTCTATGGATCTCAATTTATCTTGCATATTACCAAATTTGAAATAAAACATTGAATTGAAGTGTTGTACCTGAAGACCACCTCTCAAATTCAAAATTCGTTTACAAGTATCCCGAACAACCTTGTACGAAGCAGTAGACTCCAGAAAGAATCCAACCAAATACTCAGACCAAATTTTAACTCCCTCTTGAACCACTTCAAATGGAGGGATGAAAACACCGTCTATCAAATCCGACTTGAAAGGTCTAGGAGAATATGGTCTAGCATTCTTGGGTAGGGATTTGAACAAGGAAGTCCATTGTTTCGGGGAGGGCACAGCAGAACAGGGAAGATTATCACCCTGCTGCCTAATGTTATCACACTCCTTCACTATGTTATTAGTTGCGTCTGGAAAGGACTTAACAGAATGTGCGTCCAAAACTCTAACATCAGAAGAGAGTTTAGCATTTTTCCCTAAAGGATGAACTAGACCAGTAGAAATGCTAAACGTGCCATCTAACACAGATGAAGACCCATCAGTATTTATATTTGCATTCAAGTATACATCAGCAGATTTTAAATTAATAACACTGTCGACTGCTGGATC
Organism: Allium fistulosum; assembly: GCA_030737815.1. NCBI lineage: Eukaryota > Viridiplantae > Streptophyta > Magnoliopsida > Asparagales > Amaryllidaceae > Allium > Allium fistulosum. The sequence goes on from CM060904.1 coordinate 1,222,719,761, forward strand.
AATAACACTATCGACACTGGCGACGTAGGGTTTATAAGCACAAAAAACTTCATTGTCGTCAGTTCCAAACAAGTTAGGATTTGCGATTGGTGAATCCACACACCATCTCAAAAAATAGATACCAACATGGAATTAAGGGGATGCATACCTATTGCAACAGAGCCGCTGACCTGGGATGATGAGATCGGAGAAAAGATATCATTCAATAGAGCAGCCAGAGGATTAGTAACCGGATCATGACAAGGAGCTACAGGATCGACCACTGAATCAGACATGTTAGCTAGCGGAGGATGGAAGTGCAATGCAGCGGATATGGTGTCGACGTTGCCATCGCCGCTGTCGAAAACACCAGATAAAGCAGGCTCAGATCTGGAAAAATGACGACCAGATCTTGTCTTCGATGGAGAGGAATTTCGATCATACGAAGCAGATAATCGTGGTTTGTCTTTCCTGTTCTTGGTCATGAGGGAGAATAGAGGAGGAGGAGGCAAAGGATTAGAAGGCGATGAAAACGAAAGGGGGGAAAGAACGATCTTGGCAGCATACCATTATCGGCTTTATAAATAGCTTTATGATTGAAATAGTTGAGAAATAAATTTTACGATAACCTTTATAGTATTACACATATATCTTATATATATGTATATTCATTTAATTAATTAACCTTTATTTATTTATTTAATTAACCTTTAATTAATCTATTTAATTAAACAATTTTAATTATGTTATATTAACTTCAAAATTCAATTCATATAAATACATGTATACTTATGTTATTTTAAAAATCTTAAAACAACATAACATATATTATAATATATAATATATAATACGTGTACATTTATTAATTAATTAACTTATTTATTTTATTTATTTTATTATTCTAATTAATAAATTTTAAAATTTTAGAAATTAATATATATGTATTTTCAAACATTTTGAAAATTATTATATTATTATAACTTTTATAATATATTTATATCTTATTTTAAACTTAACTATTAAAGTTAAAACCTTTTATTTTTAATTTTTAAACAATGTTGAAAATTAGCCCAATGCCCAATTCAAATTAGGGCATTTCTAGCATGGATAACCTTTGGTCTTACCTCATCATTTCGGACCAGGCTAGTAGCCAAGTAGGACATAGTACTTGATTACCCAAACCCAACCTTAGACACTATTTTTCTAGATACCCTACTATATGGATAGGATTTAAATAGTTAACCATAACATGATTAATTAGACCACATAGGTTATTGGGCTCTGATACCATTGTTGGAACTGGGCCAACCTGCACTGGAAGTTATGGGTGAATTTCAAATTTTTTACCCATAGATATTTATCGGACCTATAAAGTATAATTTATTTAGAATATTTCTGAATTTAATTTAAATAAAATCATATATTTCGTTTAAATTTATAGATTTTTGATAGAAATTTATTTAATTTATTTTCAACTAATATATTAATATAAATATGTATCATATACATAAGTATATGTGTCTGCATTTGTAACATGATATTCCATAAAGGGTATAATATGCTCGTATATAGATGCTGTGATTCACATCACAATGGATACATTAGCTCATTCTATATATGTTGTATGTTGTCCAAATATGTGTGTATGTTTATAGTTATTATATATATATCCCAGTGAAAATTATATATATATATATGTACATAAAATATTACATTATTAAATATTAAATGAACATATATATATATAATATGTATATATACATATATATGATATGATTTTACTTAAAGTTTTTTAAATTATTTACGTATATGTATGTTTTCTCAAAAATTTACGTATATGTATGTATTAAAGTAACATAACTATACATAGAAGCTAATATGAAGAGGCAACAACTGCACCAAAAATGGATTGTTGAAGGTGACAAGAATACTAAGTTCTATCATGATTCATTAAAGGTCAAGCATGCTAGAGATGACATTTACAGCATCTATGATGAACATGGAACACTTTTTTCAACTGCTGCTACTGTTGACCAGGCTTTTATAGATTACTTTTCCAATTTGCTTGGCAATTCAAATGGATTTATACCTGATTTAGATCAAATCTCATCTCTTGCCTTGCCATGCATTTCAACTCAGGATGCTGAATCTCTTATTAAGCCTGTTACTGATGAGGAAATAAAGGCAACTCTGTTCTCTATGAATCAGCAATCATCTGGTGGCCCAGATGGACTTAATGTGACCTTCTTTATATCTACGTGGAATGTGCTAGGCCATGAGTTCTGTCAAGCAGTTCACAACTTCTTCTTTAAATGCAAGTTACTTGGGGAAGTTAACTGCACTAATATTGCTCTAATTCCTAAAGTCAGACCTCCTACTAGTGTTTCCTCCTTCAGGCCTATTTCATGTTGTAATGTTATTTACAAATGTATTACTAAAATCCTTGCAACTCGACTGGTCAGTGTTTTGTTTTCTGTTGTTTCTAGCAATCAAGCTGCCTTTCTTCCATCCAGAAACATTCTTGATAATGTGATGCTTGCTCAAGAACTTCTAAAAGGTTATAGTAGAGAAAATGTGCCCCTTCTGCTACTCTAAAAATTGATATATCCAAGGCCTATGACTCAATACACTGGGCTTCTATTGTTAGGATAATGGCAGAGATGGGATTTCCCAAAATTTTTGTTTCTTGGATATATGTGTGCATTTCCACACCCTCCTTCTCTGTTGTAATAAATGGTAGACCAGTTGGTTTCTTCAAAAGTAGCAAAGGAATTCGACAAGGCGATCCTATATCATCTTATTTATTTCTTATGGTAATGGATGTTTTTACTGTTATCCTAAAGACTAGATACACTCAGAAGATTATTAAGTATCATCCTAAGTGCACACAACATCAAATAACTTCTATTATGTTTGCTGATGATGTTATGTTGTTTACTAAACCTGAGGTTTCCTCCTTGAGTGGTTTATTAGAAGCAATGCAGGCTTTCTATTGTATGACTGGTCTCTCCATTAACCAAGCAAAATCTTCCATGTTAGTTGCTGGTGTCAGTGATGTTCAAGCTGCTGCCTTACATCATCATATGGGTTTCTCTTGTATGGACACTGATATGAGGTATCTTGGTCTACCCTTAATCTCTAAAAGAATTACAAATGCTGATTGTTTACCTCTCTACAATAAAATAACTTCTGTTATGTATGCTTGGGCTAATAAGCATTTGTCTCAAAGTGGTAGGCTTGTGCTTATCAAATCAGTTGTTTTTTCCTCTTTGGTCTATTGGGCCCGTACTTTAATCCTACTAGCAAAGCTGTTGAATCTTGTAAGGTCTGCCATGAATAGATTTTTTTGGACAGGAAGTATACACAACAGGAAGTTGCTGCCTTGTTCATTCTCTAAATTTGAAACTTCCATGAAACTGGGAGGGCTTGGAGTTATTAATGCAAGGAAGTGGAATATAGCTGCGATTAGTAAACATTTTGATCAACTCATCAATAAGTCAGGTAGTTTATGGGTTAATTGGACATGACATTACAATATAGGGAATAAATATTTTTGGTGCATGGATATTCCACAAAATTACAGCTAGAATTGGAGGAATATGTTGAAGTTAAGAGAAGTTTATCTGCCTATGATTCAATATCAAGTTAATGCTAACACTGTTGTTAGTTTCTGGCATGATCCATGGTTTAGTAAAGGTCAAATCCTATCCAAAATGTGTGATTACTCTCAGATTTTACAAACTGGAATACACTATGATGCAAAGGCCAATGAATTTTTACATGAAGGAAAAATGCATATGCCATACAACAGTAACCAGTTGATCAGACAGCTGTGGAGTGACATACATCAAAACTTCTACTCTGCTAATCAAATTGACACTGTTTCTTGGGACAAGAAGCCACACTCAGTTAAAGGTGTTTACAATCTAGTTTCAGCTAATGCTCCACTTCCTGCTAGTAGGTGGTTCTCTGTTATCTGGACCAGTGACTCTGTTCCTTCCGATAACTTGATGTTGTGGAAAGTTATAACACAAGCATTACTCACTAGAAGTGTTTTGAACTAGTATGGATTGGCATGTTCTCCTCTTTGTCTATTTTGTGAGTTGCATGAGGAAACTTCTGAGCATCTTTTTTTGACTGTCCTGCCCTTAAATTCATGTTGATCAGAATTGGTGGCATTTCTGGGTTTAATCTATCTTCTACTGATTCTAACATTGTCTAGAGTATTATCTATAAAGCCACTAGATGGAGAAATGATGGAGCTAGAGTGCTAGTTGTTTGCTTGAAAATATACTTGACTATTATATGGAGAGAAAGGAATGCCATAGTCTTTGAAAATCAAAGAAAGATGTTAGAAGTGCTTTGGAAAGAAGTTAAGTATGCCATTTTCTGGCAATTGAAGAATTGCAACAGCCATTTCCCTAAAGAGTTGATTCTTGGTTGGGCTTGATTGGTTGTTGTTTTATCAATTGATTCTTTTTTCATGTTTTGTCTTCTGTTCCTTTTCATTTTGTTCTTTTTTATTGTGTTGCAATAAAACTGGTAGGGGCCAGTTAACCCCGTTGGCTTTGCCGAAAAAATAAATAAATATAATAATTAAAATGTAAATATGAGTTAGAATAGTTTATGAATTATAAAATTAAAATAATAATTATTATTATTATTTTTATAAAAAATTCCAGATCATATATACAGAAAACCCGAATATAAATATAATTCTATTATACTAATATATATATTACAAATTAATTAGTTAATTATCAATAAGTAAATAATAGAAAATATTTATATAATAAATATATCAAATTTAAAACTTTTAAAAATCAAGAATTGTTTTGTATAGGTTGCAAAATTATTTTAGAAATTTCCAAGTCAAAATAATATTTTTTATTAATTAAATCCTTTTCAACCAAACTTTAATTGTTTTTTTAAATAAAAAAAATTAGTTTAAAAATTCTAGTTTTTTGAACGAGAGTATATGTGATAAAAATTTAATTTTGGAAAATTTAAAATTGAACTTTTGAAAGAGAATTTATTTTATATGAATTTATTAATTGTGCGAGGATTAAATAATATAAAATATATTAAATAATTTCCAAAAATTTATTTTCATTTACTAAAAATCATAATTAATATAAATATACATTTGAAAATCATTATATTAATTACTTATGCAATATAGTTATATGGTTTAATACATGTCATATAAATAAATTATTTAATATATTAATCTATGTATATATTAATTAATAAGTTATAAATGACTAAAATATGATGATATTGGCTGTGTGTATTAGATCCTTGAAAAAAATTATTTTTTTCTTTGATAAATATATACATATAACCAATCAATACATGTGAACAATAATACCTATAGGAATCTCACCTAACTAACAATTCAATAATAATAGTTTTTGTGTGTGTGTATATATATATATATATTTGAATAATATAGAGTTATACAAAGAATATGCACATATATAAAACTAAAACTTATCTAAATTAATGCCCTTAAGTACACTTTATAATGATGAGTTTCCTTCCTCATGGAAACTTCCTGAGTCGTCAAATTGTTGGTCTTTGAATCGCAGACCCTTTGGTATCGAATAACTATTCAATTCAACTGATTTGATTTGAGATTTGGTAGGGTGTAGAGTGGTATGGTTTGGCCATGATATGGATAAAGGAGGCAGCCAAAAAGTCTCTAGAAAGTTAGGGTTATGATTCCATTTATAGTGGTTGAATCAGAGAGAAAAGTGGACGACATCACTTATCTTTTCTCACCAGATCTTAGCCATCCATCACATACGCTAACACTCTATTTTGGCCACCCCTTATATCACATAGTTGCTGCCAAATTTTGCCTCTAACATTATGGGCTAACAACCCATTTAACCCCAAATAAATTTATAACTATTATAAATATATACAACGATATTTATTCCTCAAGTCATATTCAAATTATATGATTAATATTTCATAAATATTAATTAATTTATAGCAATTATAAACTAATTAAATTGTATTTTCTAAAGAGAATTCATCATTTCGGTTATATAACTCATGGGTGTAAATTCGATCAGCGATTAACATCAAAATATTCGAATGTTAACATTCACATCACTTAGCAGGTGGTGTGACATTTTGGCTAAATTTATTGCTTACATAGTTTGGTAAAATCGAATTTCTCTTTATTAAGTGTTATTTGGTTGTGACATTTATTTACACCAATTCTTTTTATCAAAATCATATCACTTTGGGCTTATGGAATTTGGTAACGGTCAAAATTCTAATATCATCCATATTCAACTCTATATTCCAAACATAAAGTCCTTGGTTTAATAATAACAACTATATTATTAACTGAAATGCTCTAGCTAGAGACTTTGACTTTGAGTTGACATGAGTTTCACGTGATACTAACCCCATATAACCGAGGTGACGAATCCTCTCTTGAATAGTACTTCACTTCCAATACTTCGACTCAACCCAGCTATAGTCCCTCGATGGAACGCCATGCCATGTTCGACTATAATCAAAATGGGGCTTTCATATTGAAGATCCACAGTATTCTCAAGTCGAGAGAGTGTAAATCAGTCATATCGATATTTTCTGTTTGACCTTAGTTATATTAACCAAAAGAAAGCTATCGAGTGAGTCGTTCCGTAGTTATCCAATACCTATCAGTACGTAATTTCTAGGAACCGCCAATAGCCATGAGTAATACACTGCCCAACATTTAGAGATCGTTACGTACTCTAGTCTCAACAGATACATCGATATCCAATATCGATGCTTCTTGACTAGGAACATTTAAAATGGTATATTTATTTTATTGTGATAAATTACTCACGGTTATAACACTTTGTAACTACTATCACAAAACATACCATTTATGGATTTTCTATTAAATATACTTTTAATTAAATTAATTAATTAATATAACCCATTATATCAAGTATATAATAGAAAGAAAATACCTTTGATTTCGAACAGGATTGGTTATTAAGCTAGATATATGTAACCAATTACATAATTGCCTTTAGGGCATGCCCCTAACTTTATCAATGTGGTGGTTACAAATATCACCTCCTTTTCTCATCTTATATATACAATCAAACTCAAATCCCCAGGTCCCATTGATAACTAGATGGAGCATATAGTTAAGATTTTCAAACCAAGTTAAGATGGAGGAGGAATTATACTTCAAGCGAACAAGTTAGCAATACATGCTAACAACCACCTAGATCTAGAGATACAACTACTTAATTTAAATTTGAATCACACACGCGCATTATAATGACCAGCAAATTTGACACAATAACTATAAATTAATTATAAATAACCATTTAAATTTAACTGATGATAAAATATAACTTTGCGTAGGATGTCATTTTGGATATTTTGATATTTCCATTGAGTTCAGAAATATCAAAAATCTATATTTCGATGTATAGCATGATATGCTTTCATTGGCGTTCGAAAATGGGTGTTTTGGGCCTTTATGATTGCATTAGACCTGCTTATAAATATAAAGCTTTGTGGAAACCCTAAACAACCGCCACTTTCTCTTCTACATTTTTCTAATATCCGCTCAGAGATTATCTCTATTAATTACAAAATTAAACGATTTACAAATCAATCTTAAACTAGGCCTTATGATATGTCATTTCATACAGCATGATAACACGAACATAGTGGTAGAGTGCTAATTTTGGTTGCATTTGGTGGAAATATTCTCTATAAATTATGGAATCGATTAAAAATCCAAAATTGTGGATTCTAGGGTTTTGTAATCAATAATGAAACGACGATTAATCGACGATCGAATGGTACCGTTGCATAGTGAATGATGAAAAGAATGCATCCATGGTGGATAATCATCTTAGATTAGTCTAAATTGTCTTGACAAATAATAATAAAATAAATGGGCAGTGGTGGCATGATCAGATCAGTGATGGTAGGAGGTAAATGGTAGTGTCGGAAATGGAGGTGGTGACATGGGTGACGCTGTGGTGGGCTCTGATCGATTAGTGATGACCCAAGCAAAATAATTAATGGTTAAAATTGAGCATGGGCGTGTTAATTAGTGGCTTTGATATAGGGAAGGAGGAGGTAATATTTCAATTAGGTCCCTAAAATTTTATTAATCGCAAAATAAACCCTAGATCTTCTAATCGCCATATCTTTTGATGTGATCTCTATTTCGCGCGCGGTTTATCCCATTGTGTTCGTAGCAAAACTCTAGACAATTTGATATGTGGTTTGCTGGCTTTTAGAATTGTTCGAAAAAGGGCATTGATAAGATTAAATATCATAATTATTTATATTAAAAATATTAAATATATATTCATCGATAAAAATATGCATTTGCTGATATATGCCATGCACTTTTGATGATTATATAGTTGTTGTGCTGTTTTATATAGTGTGTATTTTCAATTTGAATTTGTTATTTGCTATATTATTAGGTGATGATGCTTTATAGTAATTAATAGTTGATTTAAAATTAAAATAATTAATTAGTAGAAAATGTATAAAATTGTGTAATTTTGGAAGATAAGATTATTTATAGATTTTGAGTGATATTTGTAAATAACTTTATTCAACAATTTATATTGGAATTTTTGTGAAAAAATTAATAAGGATATTATTTATGAATTTCTGAGAAAATTGTAAATAATAATGAAAATTTTATTTTAAAGGGAATTTGGGAAATTTATTATTATATATAAAGTAAAGTGAGATTTAACAAGCAATAATATTATTATCCGGCATTCCAGCCCAACTATATTGAACTGGCCACACGAGTTAGATTCGATTGTCATCAAAGCCGATGATCCCAGAATGATGATTGTAGGACCCAGAAGTCCAGTACAGATGGTTTTATCAAGTTAGAATTGAATGGAATTGGTAGATAAGCAATGTAGAATCCTTAAAATGAGGAATATAGCTTAGCAACTTGGAAGGGATTAGCACGGGTTGGCTCCTATAGAGGGTTCGGTATACTTCATTGGAAAAAGGAGGGATCGGCATAGTTGGCTAGTATGGATCGGCATACTTTAGTTAGCAAAGAAGGGGTCAGCATAGTTTATTGAGTTGGGTTGGCATACTTCAATTTACAAAAAAGGACTCAGCAATGGGATAGGAGGTATGGATCAGCAGGCTTTGTTGAAAAGGGATCGACAGCCAACCAATTTCAAGTGCTTTCATACATTCAACGATCAATATCTCGAGATTTGTAAGTCCAAAGCATATGGAATTTGAAAGTAAAGCATGTGGACCCTATGGAACCTACCCTAGGGGTCGCACATCAAATGGACAAAGATGGAGGGATCGACATAAACCCTATGAGAGGGATCGGCAGAAGACAATGCACAAGCAATATTGAATCAAAGATCATGCAATAACTTGAGCTCCTTTGGTCCAAATTACATAAGATTGGAAGGGTTAACATGTTAAAGCATACAGAAGCCACCATAGGGATCACTGCCCAAAAATCAAACAATAAAGGGATTGGTACCGATCCCTCTTCATGGGGATTTGGGACTAGTGACCCTCTGATGGGCCCATGTGGGTTAAAAGGTCTTATAGCCAAAGTTTCAGATAGATTAATGGTCGTCTTCACCTATAAATACTGGCCTAATGGGTCATTGTGAGGATTTTTTTACGCTTGTTACTTTAGTCTTTATTGTAATCAAGTTTTCTCTACTCCTTGGTGTTGTAATCAGATTTATAAGTGATCAATAAAGATAATCTTCAAAGTGGACGTAGGCATACAACGCCGAACCACTATAAATCTCTGTGTTTTTTATTTGCTGTTAGCTTAATCTATTCCACAGTTTTAATTTTACTCTCTTCACTTACTTCTCTACATAAATCTATTCTTGTGTGTTTGTGGCCTATTTGGTTGCAAACATTTTGGTGCTTTCACTGAGAACTTTGATTCTCACCTTACTAGGGTCCCCTTTGTTGCCACTGGATTGGATAAATCCCCCGAAGGAGATTTGTAGTTATTTTCATAAGGTTGCTTATACTATTTAGATTTGGAGGAATCTAAAGTAAGGAGATTGATAATGGTGAGACATACTAGATCTACATCACAGAACATGGATGGAAATGAGACCGTTAGCATTCAGCAAGGAGATTGAAGCAATCAACCAACAAATGTGAATGTTGATCCAGTTGAAGTTCAGAATCCTGCTGATTCTATTACCAGAACTGAATTTCATAATTTGATGAGAGAGTTGATGAAATCTATTGACAACTAAATCAGCAAATTCAAACTAATATCAACTCGATGAACCAAATTACTCAGCAGCAGCGGGGGAAAGCTAGAAGAGAATCCACTCCTTACTCGGCATCGGAAAGTTCTTGCTCATCGGATGAATATCACAAGCATAGATGTCGCAGGATCGAAGAAAATCGCACTGAAACTTCAGAGCGTCGCCTGGCAGGCCATCGCGGTCTGCTAGGATCGATCAGTGTCGATCCCTCCTTAGGGATTAGTATCGATCCGTCCTCCAGAAGGGGATTCTCTCCCATACACTTGGGGAATCATACTGGAACTATTTTTGAAGGTTTGGATGATGGAATTCGATTGAATGCTGACCAGTTACCTCCCTGGAATGATGATGAAGTGTATGTACAAGATGCGCATCGGGAAGATAGTGAACCAAGAAGGCGTGAAACGGCCCGTAGACATCGACCAGACCATTCACGTGAGGTGGAGTGCGACCACCGCTTAGAACCACCCATCCAAACGCCGGACTTATCGGCAATGGTCAGACAGTTAATGAGGGAAATCCAAGGCTTAAACAACGATGATTAGGGAATCTCAAGAAGTCATACCCCATTCACTGATAGTGTATTACACTTATGGTACCCAAGGAAGTTCAACATGTCGTCGATGGGATATGAATGGATGATGGATTCCGCACGAGCTGATGATGCGATCAAGTGTAGATGCTATCCAATAAATCTTTCTGGAATAGTGACGATGTGGTTCATAAGACTACCCCCGTGATCAATTTCTAGGTTCGATGATTTGGCAATCAAGTTTATGGAGCAATTCCGGATGCACGCTACTCATCCTAAAGATGTGATGTCCGTTTCTAGCGTGATTCAGGCTCTAGGAGAATCATTGAAAGATTATTTGGAGAGATTTCATATAGCTTTTACAGAGGTTAGTAATCCAAATGACCATGCGATACGCATGGCCGTGACAAGAGGGATTGATCCAGAGTCTGAGTTTGGCGATTGGTTATCCGACAAGCCACTCGCAATGTTGGAATGCTTTTACACAAAGGCGGCACAAATTTTAAGGAAGGAAGAAGCCAGGTCCTCTAGAAAAAAGAATATTGCGGGACCAAGTAGAGAAGGAGTACATAGTAACATTGCAATCAAGCAGTCGGATGATAGTTCTGGGAAAGTCCAAGTTAACGTTCAAAATAAGCCAAATCAGCAAAAGTGAGGCAGAGCTAGAAACCGAGGACGAAAGAGAGATTCTGGAAGGTTGAAGTCTAAGATTCCAATGTATGATAATTACACGCCATTGAATACGTCCCTAGAGAATATCTTTCTGTCTACTTGCGATACCATGATGTACAGAAAGCTGCCTCCAAAAGAGTCAATAGAGAAGTAGATGCGGACCAAGAAATATTATCGGTTACACGAGTGTTATGGGCATAATTGTTTGCGCCAAAAATGGTCACAAACCCCAAATATTGTGAAAGCACCAGTGTATGAATACAAATCAGCAATATTCAAACACAAATCTCAGATCTATGCTAGCAACAAACAGCAATCCAGAAATAATGAATAGTGACACACAATTTATAGTGGTTCGGCTATCTCCGGCCTACGTCCACTTCAAGATTTTTATCTTTTATTGATGTTCTTTGCTGGTTACAAATGATTACAGCAGATACAATGAATGAATTCGAGTGTCACAACAATGGAAAGAAGTTGAATTGAATCCGGCAGAGTCTGGACGTTGAATGGCCCAAGCTCCTCTTTCTGTAGGCTTCAGGGGGCTATTTATAGGCGTAGGAAGCTGATATCGCGCTCAAACTTCGGGAGACTCCTTTTGGCACGTGAGGGGGGCCACGCGACCGACCCCACCAAGTTTCGACTCGATCTACGATCGATACGAAGTAATTTCGTATCCATCAACAAATGATCCAATCGAGCTGAAACTTGGCAGGATTGTTCTTTACCTTGTATGCAAGCTACTGTGAAAATTTCGTTGTATTTGGATCTTTGGTTTAGGAGATATGATCGATACAATCTCGTGTTCTTTATAGGCTGCATATTTCGAATCCATTGGTTCGGATCCATCCTGTTCGACTCGATCAAGGCACGTGCGCATCGATGACGTGGCGCTATTTCCAAGGCTTGATCCATATTCCTCGCCGTTTAGAACGCTTCTTTTCTGGAGACGTGGACGTTCTTCGCTCGCATCCGTATTTCATGCTTGTTCATATCCATAACTTCATAACGGTATGCTCGTACTCATCAATTTGTGTTCCTCTTTGCATCAATTCCAAGAGTACACTTCGCATCGATCCCTTACGAACTGATTGATACAAAATGACCATGGGGGTTATCGATACGAGGTGGTTGTGATGAATGGGGGATGGGTACGAAGCTCATCCCTGGGATGGATACGAGCGAGACCTTACCTAATGGATACGAACAAAGCTTTTACCTGGTGGATACGACGAAGATCTGTGGAGCTGGGGTCGAACTGAGCTCCTGTGGTCGATACGAGATCATAGACTCGAACTGAAACCTGATCGATACGAACTTCACCAAGCCGAACCTCTGCCGATCGATTTGAACCTATCGATTCGAAGTCCTCAACTACGCTCTGCTTTTGATCGATACGAACGGTATCGATTCGAAACATCACCTGTCGATCGATGCGAAATGCATCGATACGAACCATCCCCTACGTACCTTAATCCATTCATATCTTGAGTATACGACCTCTGATCGATTTGAAACTTGAAACGTAGCCTTTTCTAGTCCTCATCATCATCTCCAATTGATTTCATTCTAATCGGAGCAAGGCCAAATTTGGATGACATGCATTGTAGCCTTGTTTCCAATTGAACTCCAATCTTGATATCCATCCTTCCTTGCCAATTTTGTTGATATTCCAGCTTTGACCAAAAGGTGGGATAACATTTGCATCCCAAAACATTCCTTATGATAATAAGGCGTGTTTTGAATAACTCCGAATCCGATATCCAAAGACCATAGCCAATTCCATGCCCATCCAAACTCGATAACCAAGTTTTAATCCATCCTTAGTCAATAGCCAATAACCGAATCCAGGACCTCTCCGGATCGATATCCAAATCCATAACCTCTCCAGGTTCTTGCCAAGCGCAATCCATACCTGACGACCGTGGTCCAGTATCCCTGGACGTTGAGCTAACCTCTCCGGGTTCTTGCCAAGCGCAATCCACACCTGGCGACCGTGGTCCAGTGTCCCTGGACGTTAGTAATGCCATGGCTTAAGTCCTAAGCCGAATCCTGGTCGCTCCGGACCCTTGTTGAGCATAGTCCATACTCAGCGACCTGAAAATAACAATTGATAATGCAAGGCCAAAGTCCTAGGCCGAATCCTGGTCTCTCCGGACCCTTATCGAGCATAGTCCATACTCGATGACCTGAATGAGTCACTTTACCGCGTTCGGGTAAAACGACTCACCCCTTGCCAGGCATAATCCATACCCAACGACCGTTTATCAAAACCCAAACAAAAATCCAGTCAAAATCCAAGTCAAACCAAAAAGATCATAAATCCAAACCAGCATCCAAAACAGAAACCAGTCATCCAAACGAAAATCCAAAACAGAAAACAAACAAAACCAGGAGTTCAAACCAAACTCCAAAACCAAACCAGAAAACCAAGTGTCCAATCAAAAAACAGAAATCAGATTTCGCAAACCATGGCTTCACGGTTTATCATCATTCAGAGCATGCCTAGGGGCTATCTCCGTCCCCATACATGTGTAAATGACTTGGTTGCTCGCCAATGGTTTGTTACTTATTTCATATTACCCCGGTCAATTGATGACCAATCGACCGTCATTCCTGGGCCTCACACCCTCATGGCTTGAGGTAGGTGGTGGTTGCTCCTGCTCCACCACTGCATTCCGAGCCCCAACATACTGCCTCAATTGTCCATTCCTCACATGCTCCTCAACTATATCCTTTAAGTGTCTGCAGCTATTGGTATCATGCCCGTCCAAATCATGGAAGAGACAATGCCTTCCTGATGCCCTCTCTCGCTCGGATGGTTCTCTCCTAGCCGGCCTCCGGTAAGGAAGGCGATTCCGGGTTTCCATGTATATCCGCTCTAATGTCTCGTTTAATCCCGTGTATGTGGAAAACTTTGGATCCTTCCATCGCTTCCTGACTTTTCCTGAATCGTCATTCAGCTTCCTTTTTTCTTTATCTTTATCCGAGTTTCCGTTGGATGGTCCTCTACCCTCGGTCACATTCACCTCCTTTAACTTTAAATCCATACATGCATCTTCTTGCCGAAGGAACCTTTCAGCTTCATGAAAGAATTCCCCGAGATCCAGTGGCGGGTCTCGTACTAAAGATACCTTAAAATCCGAATCCTCTCTGACTCCCGATACCGCAGCCATCAAAACCATCGATGGATCCGGCCGATCCACCGAAGCAACCGCCGCATTGAATCGAGTTAAAAATGCTCTAAGTGACTCATCCGTCCTTTGCTTTACCGATGTTAGCGTCATTACGTTCTTTGGTCTTTTGATATGAACCCGAAACTGTCCTAAAAACCTATCCACCAATTCCCTCCAAGTCCTGATAGACCCTTCTTCCAGCTGCCTAAACCACATTGCAGCTAGATCTGTCAAATACAACGGGAAACATCTGGCCATCACTTCCTTTGATGCCCCCAGCACTTCCATGTGTCTAGTGTATCTCATCAAGTGATCAGTCGGGTCAGCCTTGCTATTATATACTTCCACGCTAGGTAACTTGAACTTAGGTGGATTCTGAGCTATCCTGATTTCCTGAGTGAACGGACTCCTATTCACTCCTTCCAAATCTCTATTGGTCAAGCCTCCACGCATAGTCTTCCTAATGATTTCCGCTAATCCCGCGTTGTCTGTCAGGGGTTGCCCCCCATGCTCCCGAGGGAACTCCGGCACATATTCTTCATATGGCTCATTAGCGGCAATGTTGGCCCTAGCCTGTTGAACTCCTTCCAAAGGTCCTCCTGTGTTGGATCCTACGGGCCTGCCCCCAAGCCCTTGTTGATTGCCTTCCGGTTCTGTATTCTATCCTCTGCTGGGTTCCATAACCATAGCTCCTTGTTCCACATTAACAGCCGTTGTAGCCGGTTCTAAGTTCTGCATCCCTGCAGCTCTCATCTGTTCGAAGAAGGTTTGCATCATCTCCTGTTGGCTTTTCATTATTCTTTCGTGTATTGAATTCGTCATAGCCTCCATCTCGTCCCTTGTGATGTAGACAGAAGCTTGTCCTTCTCCAGCTCCGGAGGACGCCTCTTGACTTCCTCCTTATTGGCTTCTCTTAGCTCTTTGCCTTCTACTTGTTTGTCGAGTCATTGTCTTTCCACTACAACAAAATAGTCTTTTTACAACGGGCAATGCCCGTTGTAATATGGTTTTCGCAACGGGCTTGTGCCCGTTGTAATAGGCATCGTTGTAATAGATCCACCACATTTTACAACGGGTAAAGCACGTTGTAAAAACATGTATTGACCGTTGTAAAATACCTATTTAACGTGTGTTGACCGTTGTAAAAATCTTATATAACAACGTGCAGTGACCGTTGTAATAAGCTCATATAACAACGCACATTGCCCGTTGCAAAATAAATGCAAATTTTAAATAAATTTGACAGCAGCATCCATGCAATACATCCATACTAATACTAAATATTGTCGTAAAATAATTAAAATCACATACAGAAAGCCTAAAAGCTAGAGTCATAGAATTCTAACACTCAAAAAAGTTAGATAAGTTTACATGTCAAATACATAAAACATTAACACATAACAGTCCGCTACAAATATCATTTTCTAAGTACAATCATACTATACCATAGAGATGAAGTCTTTATGCCACGCGACGGTTGATCCAATGGCCTCTTTGATAGTCTGCATCTCTGAATTTGGAAACTTTGATATTTATCTTCCTATTTGCTTACGTTTGTGATTCTGTGAACATAAATAAATAGTTGCTTTGTAATTTTGACTAGTTGGATTCAAAGAATTTCAACTGAAAACATGCAAGTGTATAAATATGTGTTGATTTCTAAATCTTTCTTCGTTTCAAGTTGAATACATGCAAGTATGACAAAATGTACGACCGGGGCCAAAAATGTGGACTGAAAAAGAAGGTACTTGCGTGTTATATTGAGAATGTACAATGTATTGATTTAACTGTAGCGTATATAAGAGTGGTTGAGTTCTTCAGTAGCACAGTGTGTGATTTACATATGTGTTCAAATTTGGAAATAATTGTCTCATTCAAGAAATCTAGAAATGATCCTAGGAAAATTATACAAAATTTTGAAATGGTAGTGAACGAATAAATGCAGGACTGCAACTAGTGTTGGGAATCTTTTCTTACTTTGTGTGGCGTGTGTAATGAATCTATTGATGAATGATATATATTACAGACTGCATACATATACGAATTGATGAAATTTATGTCATATTGATATGCACAAGAAAAAAAAAGAAAAGAATAATGGTTGAAAAAAGCCACTACGTTAGAATAAAATAGCTTAAAATGAGAAGAAGAAAAACTCAGATTCTTGAGTCTTAATCGATCAAAATACCAAACGGAAAAATGCAGGATATATAGCTAAATAATAATCTAGAAAAAAACATTAAGCTATTCAGAAATTTTATCAACTAAATTTTGGGGTAAAACATTTTATTTAACAAAACTTCTTTCTTTCTAAACTAGTGACATGTAATGCAGATGTGAACTTTAAGCTTATATTTATCGATTGAGTATCAGAAGTTAGTTTGATAAAATAGAAACGTATATGTACATACGTTTCCTACATTCATTTGCGCTTGTTTAATTTTGAATTTGGCAACATAATTATACCCATTCAATCACCAACACGTAGTTTGGACTTAATGGAGGGAAATCAAATTTCTCTCAAAAATGCTTATTGTAATAGCAAGGATTACAACACAATTAGTCTGGATCTTTGTTAATGTATAAATATGTATATACTAACATATATTACTATGGACAAAACTCATGAACACATAAGTACTGCTAATGTGAATGACTCAACCTTACTTGATCGTGTTCCTTCCCATGCTTCTGGCGATATTACTTTGTTGAGTCAAACTATTACAAAGAGTTTTTGATAAGCAAGTGAATGTTGCTATAGATGGAGCATGCATGGAACGTGTACCTCATAAGCAAGTGAATGTTTACACACTTGATTTGCAATCAACCTGAAATTTTTGTAGCATATATCCAATCCACAAAAGCTGCTTCGCCTGATTCCCCTATACTACCTTCAACCCAATATGAAAATCTACATGTTAACAAATATTTAAGCCAAAAGGGCATAAAGTATTATATTCAGTTATTGAAATATGCAACTGAAATAAATTATCCATTGCTTGAGCCATTAATTTCAATAGATTGTTGATTATGAACAAGTCCTCACCCATCGGTCCACCCTCTTCTAGTGAAGATCCCACACTCTCTCACATTACTACCGATACACAATCCCAAACAACATAGGCACAGGATACACAATCCCAAACAATCCCAAACAAATTATCTTCTAGTGAAGAGGCCATTCTATGTAAAACACACAACATAGGCACAGGATACACAGTCCCAAACAAATTAAAATAGAAGCAAAGCACATAATTGTACAAAACTGGACATCACAAAGTATGACATAGCAAGTTCTTAAACTAGTAGTGTAGTCAGGCAAATAGGAGAAGCAAGCATAGTGCGTACACACAGTTGCATGCGTACGGTCAGGCACATTCTCTCACACAAAGTAATCCCACATAAATGCATACATACTCACCCTTCCATACATTTAGGCTAGACACACACGCAAGAACCAAGACTTAGTATTATATATATTTTTCTTCTCCTCTTCATCAAATACACGTACAGGGAGATATAGGTGCCAGGCCAGGAAAGAAAGGTGAATTCTTATGTAAGAAGTAGTAGTAGTACGACTATTTACATATAATTCAAATGCAATCTATACTTACACATATATATTAAAAGTTAATAAACTAAAGAAATACACACACGCTCTCGGATAGTATGTCTGACAACAGGTTACTTATTCTTCCCAAACCATATTTCACTTTCACACACTGAGTATTTTAAACTTTAGAATCTTAGACTTAGAAAACATCTCATCTCACTGTCTCAAACTTATCTAAACACAATTACATATATATTATATACTTTCTTTGCTTATTCATAAATCATTGTGTAACTTTTCATTTATATATTATATATCATATACTTATAGGCATTCAATCTATTAAATCTATACGTATATTTGTTTAATTTATTTTCTTTAATTTAAACTTAGATTCCAGTTTGAATGTATATATATAATTCGCTACTCTCTTTCCTAGATAAGTATTTCTCAATCATTAAAACTGCGATTGTATACATATAGTAATTAAAGATAATAGTAATTAAAGATAAGTTAGTTTAATAAATCTTTGTGATGTTCTTTTATATATCATAGAAATGCACTTACTTATTAGTCATACTTGTTTTAATTGTGCACGCTATAGAATACATATGTTATCCATTTAATACCATTTTTTTTCCATGCACAACATCGCAAATAATTTAATAATGTTAGCAGTCACTTTACATATATTTGTGGGAGTATCTGAGCTAGAATACATATGTTATCCATTTAATACCATTTTTTACAATCCAGTTTCTCAACTTTCTCAATTACCATCTTAGCCCTTTCAGTAGGATCTTTAGCATCTAATGTTGCAACAGTGTTATGTTTAGGTGCTAGAGCATTGAGAAGATATATGTATGCTTCTCCATCCTAAGAGCAAAAAAACATGTGCAATAACAGACACGAATGAAACTTAGTTTACAAGTAAGCACCAAGCTTTCTTTCTTATATAATGAAGCATGCAATGACAGACAGTGCTTAACTTACCTTAACATCAGATGGGAAATTAGTTCCAATTTCCTTGTAGCCTACTTTTTGAAGATGAAAATTGAACCACTTCAATAACATCTTTTCAAGCTATAAGCTAATAAGCTCATCCATATCCTACATACATTAAAAAAACATCGATTTACAATGATGTATCTATACCTTTTTTTTAAACCGCAACCAGAAATTGAAATCCAGGGAAGTAACTAGAAATAGTAGCAGGGTCGAAATAGATTGGGTAGTGGAAAAATGAAAACGCAAGCCAATAAATTACTATAAATATACAATGAAATTTTACACTGCCGAAGATGAGAAATACCTTAAATTCTAATATAACTCAGAACAAGAAGGCGAAAATCGCATTGAAGGAGGATTCAACTATACGTAACGATAGCAATTGGAGCTGAATTGAATCGCACTGGAATTGGTCGTTGGAGGTGAGTCGAGCAGCCTCGTCGAGCAGGAAAGAGGACGAACGCGGCAAATTGAAGCGGCAACTCAATTCTCAAAAAACCCTAGTTTTGGCAGTTTTGGCAAAGAGGACGAACGCCATTTTCCGAAGAAATAAAAGAAAAAGGGACAGTGATTTATTATTTGATGTTGGCCCAGCTAAAATTTTATTACAACGGGCATGCATTACAACGGGCATGTGACCGTTGTAAAGTTGGCATCTATTACAACGGGCCGGAATGGACCGTTGTAATAGCCTTTTATTACAACGGGCAACCAATGCCCGTTGTAAAAAGGGTTTGTATATGACATCTTTTACAACGGGCGCAAATGGACCGTTGTAATAGCCTTCTATTACAACGGGCAACCAATGCCCGTTGTAAAAAGGATGTTGTAATAGGGTATTTTTGTTGTAGTGTTCAAATCTTCAAGCTTTAAAATCTGAACTTCAAATCTTGCGTAGCGGGTGCTAGTCCTTCTCAGTGAAAGCACCAAAGTGTTTGCGCCAAAAATGGTCACAAACCCCAAATATTGTGAAAGCACCAGTGTATGAATACAAATCATCAATATTCAAACACAAATCTCAGATCTAAGCTAGCAACAAACAACAATCCAGAAATAATGAACAGTGACACACAATTTATAGTGGTTCGGCTATCTCCGGCCCAAATGATTACAGCAGATACAATGAATGAATTCGAGTGTAACAGCAATGGAAAGAAGTTGAATTGAATCCGGTAGAGTCTGGACGTTGAATGGCCCAAGCTCCTCTTTCTGTAGGCTTCAGGGGGCTATTTATAGGCGTAGGAAGCTGATATCGCGCTCAAACTTTGGGAGATTCCTTCTGGCACGTGAGGGGGGCCACGCGACCGACCCCACCAAGTTTCGACTCGATCTACGATCGATACGAAGTAATTTTGTATCCATCAAGAAATGATCCAATCGAGCTGAAACTTGGCAGGATTGTTCATTACCTTGTATGCAAGCTACTGTGAAAATTTCATTGTATTTGGATCTGTGGTTTAGGAGATATGAGCGATACAATCTCGTGTTCTTCGTAGGCTGCATATTTCGAATCCATTGGTTCGGATCCATCCTGTTCGACTCGATCAAGGCACATGCGCATCGATGACGTGGCGCTATTTCCAAGGCTCGATCCATATTCCTCGCCGTTTAGAACGCTTCTTTTCTGGAGACGTGGACGTTCTTCGCTCGCATCCGTATTTCGTGCTTGTTCATATCCATAACTTCGTAACTGTATGCTCACACTCATCAATTCGTATTCCTCTTTGCATCAATTCCAAGAGTACACTTCGCATCGATCCCTTACGAACTGATCGATACGAAATGACCATGGGGGTTATCTATACGAGGTGGTTGTGATGAATGGGGGATGGGTACGAAGCCCATCCCTGGGATGGATACGAGCAAGACCTTACCTAATGGATACGAACAAAGCTTTTACCTGGTGGATACGACGAAGATCTGTGGAGCTGGGGTCGAACTGAGCTCCTGTGGTCGATACGAGATCATCGACTCGAACTGAAACCTGATCGATACGAACTTCACCAAGCCAAACCTCTACCGATCGATTCGAACCTATCGATTCAAAGTCCTCAACTACGCTCTGCTTTTGATCGATACGAACGGTATCGATTCGAAACATCACCTGCCGATCGATGCGAAATGCATCGATACGAACCATCCCCTACGTACCTTAATCCATCCATATCTTGAGCATACGACCTTTGATCGATTTGAAACTTGAAAACGTAGCCTTTTCTATTCCTCATCATCATCTCCAATCGATTTCGTTTTGATCGGAGCAAGGCTAAATTTTGACGACATCCATTGCAGCCTTGTTTCCAATTGAACTCCAATCCTGATATCCATCCTTCCTTGCCAATTTTGTTGATATTCCAGCTTTGACCAAAAGGTGGGATAACAATAATAAAAATGAATGCAGGCATCTCCAAGATGTTATAGAAAAACTGATTCGAGAAAAGAAGTTACAACAGTTTGTGAAAGCCCCGTAAGATGGCGGGCAGGGGTTTCTGACCCCAACCGAGGACAAGCATCGCAAAGGGCTAAGGAGTCTACACGGACTGGTGGAAGGCTGGTGATAAATACGATAGTCGAGCGATCGCACCCGGTAGATAAGAGTTGGCAAGAGATGGAGCAAGCGCTATGCTAGCGCGATTAGGCATGTGGACGTTGAATGTTGTTCGAATACAGAAGACGGAGCTCCGATAAAGCAGCACCGTACTATGGCAGATGATATTGTATTTAAGAACAGAGATGCAGATAAGGCAGATAGCGTTATTGGACTTAAACTCGCTAGAGAACTTGGAATAAAATCTCTCGAAATCTTTCACGATTCGCAGTTGGTGGTGTATCAAGTTAGGGGAGATTATCAGGCTAAGGGACAATAGCTTGCCCTGTACCTTACCTAAGTTCAAAAGTTGTTGACATAGTTTGAGTATTATGACATTTCACACATTCCACAAGATCGAAACGGAGAGGCTGATTCATTGGCAAAGTTTGCCAGTACCGGCGATGCATAGTAGATAGGCTTGGTTCCGATCGAAGTACTAAATACCCCAAGTATAAACATGAAGGAAATCGACCAAACACTGGAAGCAGAGCCTGAAAGGGAATCGTGGATGACTCTGATCAAAGAATATTTACTGCACGAAGTCCTATCAGATAAAAGAAATGAAAAGCAACAAGTCCTTCGCTGAGCTTCACGGTATATTATGCAAGAAGGAATTATGTACAGGAAAGGTTTATCGGTCCCTCTACTCTGGTGTGTCGCTCATGTTGAGATAAAATGTGTCTAAAAGAAGTTCATGAAGGATAATGCGGTAATCACACCGGGGAGCAAACTCTGGCAAAGAAAATACTTTGTTATGGGTATTATTGGCCAACCGTAAATTGAGATGCTATTGATTATGTAAGACGTGATAAATGCCAAATATATGCAAAAGTTCCAAGGGCTCCACCAACAGAAGGCGCGTAGATGGTCAGTCCATGGTCGTTCGCCATGTAGGGTATAGACATGATTGGCTCCTTGCCGATCTCTAAAGGTGGCGCTAAGTATGATATCGTTGCAGTTGATTACTTCACCAAATGGGACGAAGCAGAACCTTTAGCCACGATCACAACCAAAAAAGCAATCAACTTTATTATCTGAAACATCATATGTCGCTTCGGTCTTCTGCGAACTATTATAACGGATAATGGGACTCAATTTGATAGTGTTGAATTTAAAGACTTTTGTCGAAGATATCGTATTGAAAAGGGATTTTTAGCGGTCGCTTACCCTCAGGCAAATGGAAAGGTCAAAGCTGTAAATAAAATCATAAAGTCCATTCTGAAGAAGCGTTTGGAGAAGTCTAGAGACAGGTAGGTGGATGAACTCCCTCAGCACTGTGGGCTAACAGGACCACCCACAAGTCCGCGATTGGCCCTACTCCATTCGCCCTCGCCTACGGTCCGAAGCCGTTATTCTTGTTGAGCTCAAAGTTCCTTCTCATCGAGTGACTTACTATGATCCCAAAACGAATAAAGATCTCCTCTTGGAATCTCTTGACTTTGTAGATGAGAAGCGCGAAGAAGCCGATCTGAGGGCAGCTGCACATAGACATCGAGTCGCCCGGTATTACAAAACTAAAGTTCGACCTAGAACCTTCAAAATTGGTGATCTCGTCCTGAAATGGCTTATTCCTACCCCGTCATGCATGAATCCAATCTGGGAAGGACCATATGTCATTGAATAGAGGCTTGTAGGAGGAACTTTCAAGCTAGCGACTATCGATGACATCACACTTCCAAGGGCGTGGAATAACGAACATCTTCGATGGTATTTCACTTAGTTTATTTCCTTTACATTTCAATTGTATTTACTTTCAGAATTTGCTTTAGCATTTGATTTTCCAAATGTGTAATAAGATAGTTTATGTTATCCCTTTCCATTTAATGAATAAAGTTTCAGGCTTCCTTCATATTTATGTTTGTTATTGTATTATATACTAATTACATAGCGAAACTGATTGATGTCGAAATGTATGAATAGGCTTCCAGAGTTTGAAATCAATCAATCATGCTAACTCCCAATGGGATTAAACAAGATGAGCTCAATCTACTTGTTCATCTAACAACTCTCATTCACAATCCAAAGGACGAGATACACAAAAAGGAATGAATGTGGCTGACAATCTAATGATCGAATAACTCCTGCCCAGCCATGGAACTAAGATAAAATCAAAGCGACCGTGACATGACTGATCGCTCGCTAAATCAAACCCCAATTCCTGGGGGGAAAATCAATCAATCAAAGAGAGTATGCTCCGACTGCTCTCCAAAATAACTCTAAGTCCCTAGAGTGCGGATTTGAGTATAAATGTAAATTAGGTGTGAACCGACCACCTGCAAGATAACTCTAGTCCCCAGAGTGTGGACCAGAGTATAAACATAAATCGGGGGTTAACTGACCACTTGTGAAATAATTTTAAATCCCCGGAGTGCGGATTGGAGTATAAACTTAAATCGGGTGTGAATCATCCACCTGAAAAACAACTCTGAATCCCAAGAGTGCGGACTAGAGTATAAACATAAATTGGGTGTGATCCGACCACCCATCAATTAAATCTTATCCCCATAATGTGGATACAAACATGAATGAATAGATGAGTGGAGTTCGACCATTCACTATTCCATGAACTCTGGCTTGAAACCGATGGGAGGAGTATAAACTGGCTAAGGATGGAATCCGACCATCCGACATCTAACCCCACTAACCTAAGACCGGGGGCAAGAGTATAGTTCCTCAAAAACCGCTGAATTCGACAGCATAACACTAAGGCCCAATCCTAGTGTTTGATATGACTCAAGGACGCGACCACTTTGAGGCCTTGGGATAGAGCTGGTGATTGTTACAGGAATTTATGAACAATGAATTACAAGTACATTGAATGGAACGTAATAGTTCAACTGCTTAAATAAAAATTCACATGAAAGCTCAACCGTTGACACCAAAATGGACATCAACACCCAATAGAATCTCGTAGAGATTAAATGATGAATGAAATAAAAACATAGCAGAAAAAGTAAATGAACACATAGATTTTTATAGTGGTTCAGCAATGTTGGCCTACGTCGACTTTATATTTTTATTAATCTTGCACTGGATTATGGTTACAAGAATGTTAGGATCAGCAAGGATCCATTAATACAAGAGTGAAGAATAAAAATGGCAGAGCCTAGGCAGCAGAAAGAAGGATCCTCTTTATTCAGAACGGCCGCTATATTGGCTGAAATTTTGTAAGAAGAGTCTAGATCTATAGGGGCCCACCATAAGACTAGGGGCTCTAACTCGATATTTTGGAATGATCGGCCGAAGTTCAGCCGATCGTTATTTTGGCCTCTGATTAATGTGCGAACGATAGTGTAGGCACTTCTTGATGTAAGATACTTGCTCTCCAAATTTCGTGAAATTCCGACGTACTGGTTGTGAGATATCACAATTTCCATGAAACAATGGATCGTTCTGGCTGATTTTGTATGATCGTTATGGAACGATCAATATGTATTTCCAAGATTTGGGTGTTTTATCATGTGATCATTTTTGTGGGCTCCACTCTTTAATATATTGATGCTCTGAAAGTTTCAAGTGCATTGGCTTTGTAGATTTTGAGATATTGATCGATATTGGTCAATTTATGCTATTTTGTGGATCGTTTTAGATCGATCCATATAAATTCTTCATTTGTCCATAACTCGAGCGTACCAACTCCAATAGACTTGAAATCCAAAATGTAGCCTCATGGGGCCTTCCTTGTCACTTCATATTGATTGCACCTTAATCGGGACCCGGTCTGAATATGCTCGACCATCGTCCATAGTCTTGTATACCATTATTTCTCAAGGTTGGTAACCACTCGTTTTTAGTCAAATCTATGGTATCACGACCTTGCCAAAAGGCGGGATAACATTTTCCCCCCTAAAGTACATCTTATTCAAACATGACATGCTTTGAATTACCGCAAGCTTCCATTGTCAAAAAGGATTCCATTAAGTTTATTGAATGGTTGATATCCTTCCGTTGAGTCGTCTTTACTCGTAGTTGCATTTCTTTCTGTTCGTTATGACTATTAGTTGATTTCCAATAGTATAAATTCAGGACTGTATTCTATCAGTTGCCATCCATGCCTGGTTCTACGAAGCTAGTGAGATTTGGCTATTTGATCCAGTCTTTTCTCTAAGAACTCCAGGTGGAAATTTAATTTCTGTTGGTTTCAAGAAATCTATTTTTAGAATATACACGTGCACGTTCAGGTAGGTTCTTATCATTGGCTCCCGGATGTGTTTGTATGCTCATGAGTCGTCACCAATTCCTTATAGTTTAATTGCGGTTGGATTGTAATTCCTTGTTTATATATATATATATATATATATATATATATTAATGAAATAGGGGTCGTAATAAGTCACTCGATGATATGGAAATTCAAGTTCTATAGGGATGACGGCCTTAGAGCCATAAGCAAGGGCGGATGGAGTATGGCCAGTTGCAGACTTATGGGTGGTTCTGTAAGCCCATAATGCTATTGAGATTTCATCCACCCACTTGCTTTAGCCTTTTCCAAATGTTTCTTCTGAATGGACTTTATGATATTGTTAACAGCTTCGACTTATCTGTTTGCTTGAGGGTGAGCTACTGTTGCAAATCTATTTTCAGTATGATGCTGACGGCAGAAGTCTTTGAATTTAGTGCTGTTGAATTGGGTTCCATAATCAGTTACAATGGTTCATGGAAGGCCAAAATGATAGATGATGCTCCAAACAACGAAGTTGATTACTTTCTCCGTCGTGATCATGGCTAAAGGTTCAGCTTCAGCTCATTTGGTGAAGTAATCTACTACAACGATGGCGTACTTCGCTTCGTCTTTAGGGATCGGTAAGGAACCGATAATATCGATACCCATTTGTGTAACTTCCATCGGCGGCACTCTCGGAATTTTTTGCACCCATCTAACACTCATCGAATTGTCTAGCATGATCAGCTGCATCTCTTTTGACAGTTGACTAGTAATACCCGTAGCTGAGTATTTTCTTTGTCAAGGTTTGCCCCCTGGTGTGATTATCGCATTCTCCTTCATGGATTTCTCCCAAGACTCATTTGATTTCATGATGGGCAATACACCAAAGCTGGGGAATGGAGAAGCCTTTTCTATACATGACTCCTTTTTGGATGATTAGCGTAAAGCTTTATGGAATATCTGTCGTTTTTCATTCCTCCATCCAGGAAGGATCCCTCGTTGCAGATAACCTTTAACATGAGCCATCTACGACTCACTTTCCGGCTCCGTCTCCAGAACCTAATTAATCTCCATCTGGTCGATGCTTGGAGCATTTAGTACTTTAATCAGGACAAAGTCTACTTGCTGCGCATTCCCGAAACTAGCCAGCTTGGCCAGTGAGTCGCCTTTCTCATTTTGTATCCCTGGGGATGTATGTAATGGTGTAATACTCGAAGTCGGCCAGTAGCTTTTGGACCCAGCCGAGATAAGGAGTAAGTTGCTGCCCCTTAGTTTGATAATCTTCCCTGACTTGGCATACTCTTAACCAGAAATCAAAAAAGGTTTGTAAAGTTTTCACTTCCATTTCTCTGTTAAATTTGAGCCCGATGAACAAGGCTTCATACTCAACTTCGTTATTTATTGCAGGGAAGTCGAGTTTCAACGTGTAGTAGATCGATTGTTCCCCTAGTAGACACTATCATGACTCTGGCACCAGAACACTAATCGTTGGATGCTCCATCCGTGTACATTTTCCTTTGGTTGGTTGATTCTGATCCACTGCTCTCCGGAGAGTCATCTGGTGCAGTGAATTCAGCTATGAAGTCCGCTAATGTCTGTCCCTGGATAGCTCTCGGAGGGAGATAAGTGATATTGAATTGGGTTAGCTCGATATTCCATTTTAGTAACCTTCCAAACATCTAGGGTTGTTGTACGACCTGTCGTAATGACTGGTCGGTGTGGACGTTGATGGGGTGAGCCTAGAAGTAGTGGCGAATCTTCCATGATGTAGTCAATAGACAGTACGCGAGCTTTTCCAGCTTTGGGTACTTTTTGTCAACGCCTGTCAATCGCTTGCTAACATAATATATAGTCCTCTAGATCCGATTCTCTTCACGTAATAGTGTGGCACTATGGCGTGTACCGATACCTCTAAATAGACTAAGTCTTCACGATCCAGTGGCTTGGATAGAATGGGAGGTCTCTCTAAGTGATCTACTAGAGCTTGAAATGCATCTATGCAATCCTGCATCCATTCAAAGTTCCTTTTCCCTCTCCTGATCAGGTCGAAGAAAGGAATACACTTGTCGGTGACCCTGGAGATAAAGCGGCTTAGGGCAGCAACCTTCTCATTTAAGATTTGTATCTGCTTAATCGTCTTCTATACCTAGATGTTTCGAATTGCTTGAATCTTCTCGGGATCGGCTTCGATTCCGCAAGAGTTGGCAATGAAACCCTAAAATTTCCTTGATGCAACGCCGAAAGAGCATTTCAAGGAATTTAGTTTCATTCCATATTTTTAGAGAAACTGAACATCTTCACTAATTCATCGATGTGGTCGTTTGATCTTCGTAACTTCATGAGCATATCATCCATATATACTTCCATCGATCGCCTGATTTGAACTTTGAACATCCAATTGACTAGTCTCTGGTAAGTAGCTTCACCATTATTTAGTTCAAATGGCATCACAACATAACGATATAACCCTAGATCAGTAATGAAGTTGGTGTGCTCCGAGTCGAGGACGTGCATTGGGATCTGCTTGCATTCGAAGTACACATCCATAAATGAAAGCAGTTAATATCCGGCGGTAGAGTCTACCTGCTGGTCAATCCTTGAAAGTGGAAAGCTGTCTTTCGGGTATGCCTTGTTTAGGTCAAAGTAGTCAACGTATTTCGCCAGTTTCCATCAGCTTTTTTTTACATGTACTGGACTGGATACCCATTTTGGGTAGAGGGCGTCATGGATAAATCCATTTTTTTGAGTTTATTTACCTCCTCTTTAAGTGCAGCAAATCTTTCTGGATCCATGCTGCATTGCTTTTTTTCACCAAGACATGCCTTGGGTCGATATTCAATGCATGGCTCATGATAATTCGTGAGATACACACATGTCATAATGGGTCCAAGCGAACACATCAAGACTCGTTTGGAGAAAGCCATCTAATTCCTTTATCATCATAGCATTGAGCGTTGATCCGATCTTCAATACCCGTAATGGGTCGCATTGGCTGACCGTAATATTCATCGTTAGCTCTCGGGTGCAGCCTTGGATTTCTTGAGTTCAAATGTAACTGTTTTGCGCAATAATCAACATGAAATCCGGTTAGGATGGCTAATGATGATGGTTACTCAGATCGAATCTTAGAGTCTTGTCATGAGTTATTGAGTCTGATAGTGAAAGGCTCTAGATGCTTTGAGCGATTATCTACAACTGGCCGAAGATCAGGCTTAGAAGCACATTGAATCAAGTGTCGAGTAGGGTTAAGCCTCGTGTTGCGCGCAACTGCATAGCTGGCTCTTGCTTTGAGTTTGGATCTGCTTGTATATTCGAGTAATGCGCTTTCCACTCAATGTACTCATGATCTGTTACTCGTCGTTTGGGTCGAAGTGATGGTCAGTTGCGCTTGGGCATTGATTCGACGATTCTATCTCTAGGAATCTTTCGATCGTAGCTTCGAGCCATAGTAAACACCAGGTATGAGTCACAATATTGAGCTATCGTAGTAAGTCTTTGGATGATCACACTTCTACTCCTGGTATCGGGTTGATAATTGTACTACATGGACGGTCGAGTCTCGTCCTAGTCGTATTTATACTCCTATTCAAGCTCTAAAGACTTAGAGTTGATCGATGAACGGTCGGTTCACATTCATCTTGTTTCTCACTTATGCCCTCAAGTCTGGTGTATACGTCGATAAGTCGGAAGGTAAGTTATGTTCACTTTAACTTATACTCTTTCCCTTTGAATCATAGGATCAAGCTAGTTGATGGAAAGCTGAGTCGTGCGTATTCTAGTTTTCCTTCCCGAGGGAAGACTTTGATGCCCCATCTGATTTCAAGCATGAGTTAAGTACTAGGCAGTAAATCACGTCTATTTTTTGTGCAGATGTCACCATACTTTACGTAGGACTAAAGAATAGATGGTTAAGTCACATCTAAGTAGTGATTGATGCTCTCCTTGTCGGATAAAGGGCAAGGATCAATGTGCGAATGATCGAGTCATGTCCATTTTGTATTTCTCTTCTAGTCGGATCATGGTAAGAGTCAATGAATGAACGGTCGCGTCACATTCATTCAGAGCTAGACGGTCGCGTCCATTGATTCATATTCTACCACCGGATCCAGGGATAGAGTTAGCTCAGTTGCAGTCGGGTCATGCTCATCCGGTTTCATACTCCTCCCGACGGATCGATGGAGGGTGCTAGAGAATTAATGATCAAGTCATGCTCATTCGTGGTTTATTCTCCTATCCATATTCTGGTGACCGTAGTTATTCGTTGGATATTCGGGTCAATCTATTTGTGCTTTGTGCTGATCAATATTGACCCTCAATCTAATGGTACGATATAGTTGGTCACCCGTAACTTCGGATGTCGTTCCGATTGGTTTTGTATTAAGGCCTCCTTGCAGTCGTTGCCTTAAGTTGTAAAGATCACCCAGCCGGAGCTATAGTAAGATGTCGTACTTAGCTTGTAGTAGTTTGTACTCTCATCCACATTCTTGGGTTAGCAGAATTAGTTCATGTCGAATTCCATCCATAGCTGTCGAGTTTAGGTTGGAGTTTATGGAATATTGAGTGGTCGAACTGCACTCATCTATTTGTTTATACTCATATCCGCACTCTAGGGATAAGATTTTTTGGCGGGTGGTCGAACCACACTAAATTTGTGTATATACTCCAATCTCACTGGGGGACCAGAGTTATTTGCTGGACGATCGAACCGCTCCATGTCTTGGTTTGGATTTTGGGCTTGCCGATGTCCGGGCAAGGCTTGGATAGTTCACCGTGCCTCAGGCGCAAACAAGGTCGTGGATGGACGTCTCACATCCTCTTGGATTGGATGGTCGAACCAAGTCCAATTTAGGCTTGGGTCCTTAAACTGCCCCTGCATCCAGGGCATGAGTCGTTGCATGGACGGTCATACCACGTCCACTTCCATTTGGATCCAGGTTCCACCGAGCCTTGGGAATAAGATGAGTGTTCTGAATAACTTCAATCTCGTGCAGGGAGGAGATGGTCAGATCGCATCCCCTTTGAGTCGTGTGTTGGCCCTTAAGTAAAGGGCAAGAGTTGAGGAGCGGGCGGTCCAACTGCATCCACTTTTCGTGTTTATACTCCAGTCCACGTTCTGGGGACCAGAGTTTTATGATGGGTAGTTAGTCATACCCGTTTTATGTTTATACTCTGGTACACGCTTTGGGAGCTGGAGTTGATCAATGGACGGTCGAACTGCATCCATCTTTTTGTGTTTATACTCTGATCCACACTCTAGGGACTAGAGTTTTATGATGGGTGGTCAGTCACACCCGTTTGATGTTTATACTCCAGTCCGCGCTCTGGGAACTAGAGTTAATCAATGGACAGTCGAACCACGTCCAACTTTTTGTGTTTATACCCCGATCCACACTCTAGGGACCAGAGTTTTATGATGCTTGGTCAGTCACATCCATTTGATGTTTATACTCCGGTCTGTGCTCTAGGAACCAGAGTTAATCGATGGACGGTCGACCATGTCCATCTTTTTGTGTTTATACTCTGATCTGCACTCTAGGGACTAGAGTTTTATGATGGGTGGTTAGTCACACCCGTTTGATGTTTATACTTCGGTCCGCACTTTGGGAACTGTAGCTGATTGATGGACGGTCGAACCGTATCCATTGCTTTGTGTTTATACTCTGATCCGCACTCTGGGGACCAGAGTTTTATGATGGGTGGTCAGTCACACCCATTTGATTTTTATACTCCGGTCCGCGCTCCGGGAACCAGAGTTGGTCAATGGACGGTCGACCTGCATCCATCCTTTTGTCTTTATACTCCGATCTGCACCCTAGGGACCAGAGTTTTATGATAGGTGGTTAGTCATACCCGTTTGATGTTTATACTCCGGTTCGTGCTTTGTGAACCAGAGTTGATTGATGGACGATCGAACCATGTCCATCATTTTGCTTCGTACTCCTCCCGGAAAGTCGAGGGAGAGAGCTTTTAGGTGGAAGGTCAAGTCACATCCATCTCAAGCTGTAGTCGTGTCCGCGTGTTGATGATAGTGGTTGATGAATAGGCAGCCAGTCATGCCTACTTTAAGTCGATCTTTCAAACCGCCTCCTGTGTTTATGGCAGGAGTTGTTGTATGGATGGTCAAATCGCATCCACTTTAGTTAGACCTTGGTCATGCTAAGCTTTGGGAGAGGTATAAGTATTTTGGCAAACTTCAAGTATGAGCTGGGGAGTGGATGTTTGGGTTGCATCCACTTCAAGTCTTTCTTTGGTCTCCAAATCGGGCATGGAAGTTGATGAGTGTATGATCAGTCGTATCCACTTTTTGCTGGGTCCTGACCTTGTCGGGCTCTGAGTAAGGCACAAATGTTCTATCAGAATCAAAGCACAGAGTAGGAAGTGGATGGTCAAGTCATACCCACTTTTCATTTTGAGTCCTTGGCTTTAAGTCAGTGGCATATGGTAGCTGATGAGCGGTTAAATCATGCTTATCTTGATGAAAACTCCAAAGGTTCGATCATGGTCTGCAGAGATTGGTTGACGCCCAACTCTAAGTACTTGGTCACCTGCATCGTTTGGAAGTAGTTTAGTTCAAGTTGGTCGTAGTTCACAACACAGTTGAAATTGAAATAGAAATAATTCAAAGAAGATTGGAATAAATCCCATTGATAAGTGAAGCAACGTTGTATGCTCGCAATTCCACTTTGTCCAAGCCCTTCTCAGCTGGAAGTCCTTTATGGGTGGTCCAATTAATAATCAAAGTTCTTCATTGATAGGGGTCGGATGTTCCCTGCCCGCTATTCCATAGGGCTTATGCATATTGTTGAAACTTTCCTTTACGGATCAGCTTTCCGATCACATCTCGGAGGTGTTTGCAATCACTAGTGTTAGGACTGTATGTATCTTGGAATATACAACATTTCTCGGATTTCCTCTGGGCTTTGGTGGACTCTCTCGAGGCTGGTTTTCAGTACTGCTTCGAGTCATGGGTCTCCAAGTAGATGTTACTGATTGAATCGTTCAAAGGAGTATATGCGTCAAAATTTGATATTCTGGTTCGTCTCCTAGAATTTTAGTCCTTAGCAAATGGGCCTATATGTTTCTTTCTCCTAGTCTGCTCTACCTCCTCCTTGTTTAGGTTCTGATTTTCTTTGTAACAGAAATGATCCAAGATCGTAGGAGGCTCTCTAGCTAACTAGCTACCAAAATCTGTCTTGAGGTCGATTCCCCTCCTCAATGCCATCAATATGATATTCTCGATGGGATTGCTCGCTTTAGTGACGACGACGACATTGAATCTCAACAGGAAGTCTTTGAGCCGCTCACCTAGCATCTGGAATAAATTGGATAATGACATTACATCCTTGGCATGAGTCGCATGCATTATCAACTGCTCGACAAACTTCTGATCCGGTTGATTGAATGAGGAGATGGATTTGGGCGATAACCACATAAACCGCATGATCACTACACCTTCGAGGAATATAGGAAAGCATTTGCATTCGATGGCACATATCGCTCTGGCGGAACTTATATGCCACTCGAATTTCTAGAGATGTAGTCCAGGGTCGATTTTTGCTGAGTAAACCGATTTGATTGGTACATTGAATCTCCTCGGATATTATGCACACTAAACGGCTTCAATAAATAGGCTTTGGCTGGTGGAGATGCTTCAGTCATTGTTAATCCGGTTCATTTTCAAGTTACAGCTACTTGTTATGCTTGTAAATGATGTAT
Source organism: Allium fistulosum (assembly GCA_030737815.1). Taxonomy (NCBI): domain Eukaryota; kingdom Viridiplantae; phylum Streptophyta; class Magnoliopsida; order Asparagales; family Amaryllidaceae; genus Allium; species Allium fistulosum. Next base: position 1,222,753,438 of record CM060904.1, read on the forward strand.
GCATTGTTGTCCAACATTTGAATAGTTGGGAATGCTGGTCGAATGGCGAATCGGTTAGGATGGGGTCGTTGATCGGTGATGATCCCTAAACTTTCACCTAAGTGGGTGCGATCCATATAAGGCAGTAAGGAGGGCCTCTTGAGGTTTAATACCAAGTTTCAAGTCATTTGGAGTCCGTATACCCGAGATATGAGCAAAGCAAAATGGATCGGTATTGATGGATTGGTGGTAAGTTACTTAAAGTTGGACCCGAGAAAATCTGCTATTTGCTTGGAGTCAACAACTTGTTTGCCTGGAATCACTGAATTCGAAGTGCTGGGTCAGTGAAGGAAGGTGCTTGAAGTCATCTTGGTGTTTGGTTGGAGAAAATCTTGGTTTTTCCCGAGTTTGGCTTGTTAGTCCTTGAGATGATGGTTTTGATGACAACAACCTTAGAATAAGATTATAAAATATAAATAATAACATTATAGTTTAGATATATATGTATATGCAGGATTTAACCATGCATGTACCAAGAATGAAGACCGTACAGTATAGAGATTCAAGTTATCAAGATTGAAGACTCATGAGTATCAAGATTATCAAGAGTTCAAGATTTCAAGATAAGTATTGAGTCTAGAATTATGTTAAAACTTCATAATAGCACTGAAATCTTCACTCCAGTTTTCTTTTGGGATGGAACCCATTTCTACCTTTTTAGTGGCTTACAAACCCACGATAAGTAGCTTACAAACCTACGACAAGTGGCTTACAAACCCACAAACATCCTGGTTTTGTACAAGTTCTCGAGTCCTGATATGATGAGATATTCTACAAGAAGAAGCTTGCAATACTACTTCAAAATGTTTTTCAAAACTACTTCATAATGATTTTCAAAATTGCTTTTCCAAATGTTTTAGCCTTAAAAATTATCTTTTCAAATGGTTTTCAAAAAGATGTTTTAGCCTTAAAATTTTCTTTGTTTTTTGTTTTTAATAAACTCGTGTTTTTAAACTTCGTTTGTTTTAAACTATCTTTATACTTAGATTTAAATATAAAATTATAGTAAAATTATATATATATTATTCTCTATATTTATTTATGTATTTTATCTATAGTCAAGTATATTTATAAAGTTTAAAATAGTTTTAATATAAGATAAAGGTTATTTTCAAAGAAAAACAAAACATCAAAATTTCCTTTGGGATGTCGACATGCCCTAGTACCCCATGTCGACATAGTGTCAGTTAGGACTAAAAATTTGAATTTCAAAAGAAGTGTCTATTCGCCATAACTTTTCACGAATGGACATGACTGTTGTTCTTCTATAAATAGGGGTTAGTTTCAAAGAATTTTATATCAAATTTTTTGGTTTTTCACATCTCTTCTTCTTCTACATTTTCTTATTCAAAATCCTATCATTACTCTACTGAAATCAACATTGAATCTAACTAGATTATCTCTAGTTTGATTCTCTATCACTATCTCAACAAGATCCAAGTGCTATTCAGAGTTAAAGGCTTCTTTGTAATCTATCTAGTGAGAAAAGGTGTGATTGTAGCCTTGGAAATCAATTAAGCGAGAAAAGGTGTGATTGTAGTCTTGGAAATCAATTGGGTGAACTTGTTGCCCCGGAAATCAGGTATCTCTACCCAGAGGATTGTGATTCTAGAGGGTGTACCTCGTAGCCTTGAAACCGAGGGTTGTAATTGTTGAATTGCTTTTGAAAGGAAATCTGTACTTAGTTGTGCGGGACTGGATGTAGGGTAACTCCGAACCAGTATAAAATCCGGTGTGTTCTTTCCTTTACTGCATTTACTTTATTTCTGCATCTGTGTTTGATTCTGTGATTATATCTGTGTCTGAATATTTCATACATTTGTGTACAAATCAACAATAACTCAAAAAGATTTAGTAATTTCATATAAACACTATTCACCCCCCTCTCTAGTGTTATTCCTAGCCATAAGATCCGTAATCCACATTCCTCACATGGCTTTGGGCCAAAGTTTCTTGGGTTTGCTTAGAGTCACATCACATATGTTCTCCAATCTTTGGGAGTATCGCTCGAGTAGCGGTTGCTTGTACATTCCATAGTTGCAATTCAGACACTGTCGCTTGATCCTCTATGCTCCGGTCAGTTAAGGACATAAGGGAAGTGGATAGAATGCACCGTCTTTAAGTCGAGTTTCAAAAATGATTTTTTTAATAAAAACAATCGGTTGCAACAATAGTTGGTTGAAAATGGTCGGTTGGAATGCTAGAGTAGTGGAACGATCGGTTGTACTAACGATCAGTTAGAATATCAAGGCAGTTCGAACGATCGGTGAAAATGTTAACTGGAACGATCGGTGGAGACGATCTTGGAACGATCAGTGTAAGCAATGTTATTGAAATAACGATCAGTGAAAATAACGATCGATCTAAATGTTTGGTGGGAACAATCGGTGTAAATGACCGGAGGGAGCGATCTATTAGAACGATCGGTGAAAATAATGATCGGTGAAAAGGTTAATTGGAACGATCGTATAGAAACGATCGGTGTAAATCCATATAGTAATGGAACGATCGTACAAGAATGATTGTATAGAAACGATCGGTGTAGATCCACATAGCAGTGGAACGATCATACAAGAATAACCATATGATGCTGGAGGGAGGAACGATCGGTTGAGGAACGAACGATCGGTAAGGAAGAATGATCAGTGTAAACTATAGGCTGAAGCGATCTTATAGGAATGAACGAACAAAAACGATCGTATATAAATGATCGATATGGAACGATCGTATAGAAAAAACGATTGACCAAATTCACGTTGGTGGAACGACCAATGAGAAACGATAGTATGGAACGATCGTACATGATGATGCAGCTTATGAATTTGTAGGGAACGATTGTTCATTGAGTATGTATGGAGCATGACCGTTGACCGATCGTTCACATATGTTTCAAACTTTAAAATATTTGCACATTGATCAAACACATGACTAATCGATCACTAATATCATGAATTCCTTCTTCTGTAGGGGAAGTAGACTTGGCTTCTCTGGTCATGGCTAATAGTTTCCTTATAGATCTCTTTCAAATCTGAGTAGAATAGGAAACTTGTCGATCAAAAGCTAGATCTTTCTTGCGAACATGAAAATCCACAAGTAGAAGATGAGATCTAATCAAGCTGAGAATTCATTTCTCAAAGAAAGCACTAAAATGTTGACGCTAAAAATGGGCATGAACACCCAATAGAATCTCATAGAGATTAAACGATGAATGAAATTAAAAACATAGCAGAAAAAGTAAATGAACACATAGATTTTTATAGCAGTTTGGCGATCTTGGCCTACGTCCACTTCATATTTTTATTGATCTTGCACTGGATTATGATTACAAGAATGTTTGGATCAGCTAGGATCCATTAATACAAGAGCTAAGAATAAATATGGTAGAGCCTAGGTAGTAGATAAAAGCATCCTCTTTATAGAGAATGGCTGCTGCATTTATAGGAGAAGATGTGCATGGATTGGGCTGTAATTTTGCATGAAGAGTCTCTAGATCTATAAGGGCCCACAATAACGATCGGTGGCCTTATCCCGTATGTTGGAATGATCGGCCAAAGTTTAGCCGATCATTATTTTGGCCTCTTATTGATGTGCGATCGACAATGTAGGCTCTTCATGATGTAAGATACTTGCTCTCCAAATTCATGCAATTCCGTCATACCGTTTGTGAGATATCGCATTTTCCGTGAAACTATGGATTGTTTTGGCTGATTTTGTACGATCATTATGGAATGATCGGTATTGCTCTCCAAGATTTGGGAGTTTTGTCAAGCGATTATTTTTATGGGCTTTACTCTTCAATATATTGATGCTCTAAAAGTTTCAAGTGCATTGGCTTTGTAGATTTTGAGATGTTGATCGATCTTCGTCGATTTATGTTGTTTTATGGATCCTTTTAGATCAATCCATATAAATTCTTCATTTATCCATAACTCGAGCATACGAACTCCGATTGACTTGAAATCTGAAATGCAGTCTCACCGAGCCATTCTTGTCACTTCGTATTGATTGCACCTTGATCGGGACCTGGTCTGAATATGCTCGACCATCGTCCATAGTCTTGTATATCATTGTTTCTCAAGGCTGGTAAGCACTCGTTTTTAGTCAAATCTACGGCATTACGGCCTTGCCAAAAGGCGGGATAACATCAATAGAGAATAAAACTTTTATTCACATAATGGGTTTAAAGATCATAGTACAAGTTATTTCAAAAAATGGGACTCATGCCCGTACAACCACAGCTATTGAAAGAAACAATTGTGCAAACTATATACACACTGAGTCGAAGTGACGACTATTTCTTTGACTTTCTCTCTTTTTTGGATTTTTCGGGAGTGGTGCCACTTTGCTTCTTTTTTGGATCTCTTACCGCCTTTAGCAAGAGAGCTTGTAGACGTAGGAGAAAGTTCATCGGGAATCAACCCGCCAAGTGGAATAACTTATAATGGCACAAGATGAGGATCGTCAATGTCTACCTCAACGGGCTCAGTTTTAGCTTTTCTTTTCAGCAACTCCTCCGTTTCAATCCACTCTTTCATGCTAATATTATCGGTGTGTTCGGAGGCACCAGTAATCAATACATCGTTGGACTCATCTGCTTGGAGCGGGTCTTCGACCTTTTCGTCATAAAGAGCTCCGATGACTTGAGCATCAGGCCCTGGTATATTAGTAGATGTTGGAACTTTAGCCATTTTCTCCTATTGCCTTACGGCAGCATCACTCTCGGGTTTTTGACCAGGTCCCGGAAGACCTGCAAAATTTGTAAAATAGGGAGATAAGCTTAAAACCATTAAGCGTGAAGAACAAAAAATTTCATAAACTGAGGAGTAAAGTGCAATACCCGCATCCAGTTGGCTCTCCGTGGTTGCTGGAGTACCTCCTTCTAAAATAGGGGATAACACCTTAGATTGGTAACCGGGCTTGTTTGGATCATAGCCCAAATCCTGCTCCGTATCGAGGGAGACTGATGCTCCAACTGTTTGGGAAGAAGTGGGACCCTTAGGGTCGGCCCTTGAAGATCCAACAATATGTTCCCCTTCTTCGATAGGTGCAGAAACGTTGAAGTATCGGAACTTTGCGGCAGCCAAATTCAAAGGTTCGTTTCCACGAAGAATTTCCTACACTAGTTTTCTTCATTGAGCTTAGATCCATCCATTTCTCTCTTCTTCATCTCCACGACATGCTCCTAAGCTTTAGCAAGTGATTTTGGTAACCCTTGCCAAGAAAACTTAAGTCACGGTGGATAAGGACTTTGGCATTATACTCAACGATCAATGGATCGATCAAGTCCTTAATTTCATTCCTACCGGACTCTTTAGCGGCTTCCACTTGGGATTCAATTTGTTCAATCATTTCTTTATGGCCATCTTCTCGCGCTTCCTCCTTAAGAGCTTCAATTTTAGCAAATTGCTCACCGAGTTTAATTTTTAGGCTCCTGGCCTCGATAGCTTCCTCGCAGTACTTCAACGATTCTTCTTGGGCTTCAATTTTCTCTTCCCTTCCTTTTTTAAGAAGCACTTCGAGTTCCTCAACGCGGCAGACCAAAATGTATTTTTTCTTTTGCAAGGATTCGTTTTCTAAAGCAAGTGCCCCGCAGCGATTGAGGGCAGCGTCGGTTCCTTTTTATGAGAAGTTTGTAAACTGCTCACCGCTTCTGTAACACCCCTAATTTTTTTAATAGCATTATTCAGGAGATTTAATTAGATCAATTAAATAGAATAATGTAAATGTTAGAGTTATAAGGGGATTGAGATTTGAAAATAAACCTAGAGGCCGAGCTTAATTAAATAAATGGGCTTCAAAAGGTTATACATGTTAATTAATTAACACAAGGGTATTAGGGTAATTTTTCCATCACCCTTATATTCTCGTGCCTTAACCATTCACGTTCATTTTGACAAAATAAAAATAAACGTAAGAAAAGAGTGGAGCCGGCCATTACTAGGAATAAAAAGAAGAAGAAAATTCAAGTAAATCTTATGATTCATGCTAGGGGAAATTAATCTCAATCCAATCTCTTTATCATAATCAAGGTAAATAATAATCCATATAATCTCTATTTTTGTTTTTATGATCATTTGATTTTCGGGTTTAATATTAAATCCATTATGATGATTTTTGAGAATATGCTAGGATATTATGATATGATATATTCAAACAAGTTTGTTTGAAAATGGTTTATACAGGGTTTTAAGGGTAAAATCATTTTAATTGAATTTAAATGCCATGAAGAATTTATATGTTATGTAAAACATGATTTTAGAGTTGGGTTTTAATTTTCATAATTTTCCAAGTTATGGAGAATTTATTATGAATTTTCAAAGGAAAATATGGTTAATTGGGTTTGAAAATTTATTTAAAAATTATATTGAGAATTTGGGTTTAAAATTTGGATATGTTAGATAACATATTAAAAGTTAATTTCTGTGATTTTTGGGGATTTTTCCTAAGTGATCTACTATGAAATAATCAGTTTTATTTGGAAAATAATTTGAAAATTTTATGGTAACCAATTAAATATTTACAAATGGGCAAGTTAGTTATAAAGTCATTGCTTTTATTGGCATTAATAAGCTTTTACCCAGAAAAGTGGGTTCCGCCTCTTTTAGAAGCACCTTTCGACTCATAGCTTCCGCCTTTAATCAAGTCGAAACCCCACGAAGCCGAAACCAATACACAAGGTATCAACATTGGTACGTAGTGGATTGGAGAAAGGCGGAAGGCATGGTGTCGAAACATAGCTTCCGATGGGAATGAAACTTTTGTTTTGTTTTCTAAAGAAATGCGCTTGCCTGTTTTACTAAATGCTTTCGAAGGAGTCGAAATATAAGCTTTCAAAGGGGTCTTTTGAATAGCTTTCGAAAGAGGGTTGCCGCCTTATTTTTTAAAGTATAGCTATCGAATACTTTACTTAGTTTCCAAACTAATGATTTCAAAAAGGGTAGTTTCGACCTAGCCCAAGCCCTTCTGTCGATCTTATGCCTTTTGAAGGAAATGAAGATATCAATGCTTTCAAAAGGTATCCTTTGTTTTGTAAATATGAGCCACTTCCTAAAATCTTTCGAAAAGGTTCAAGGGTTCCGAATGTTTTAACTTGTATGCATATCATCATAATATTTTGAATGCTATGTTTTAACCATTGTGGATGGAGAGCACAGTATATGGTTTTATAAAAGTTTTGAAAGACACTAGTGAGGGGAAAACTCGTTCCGCTAAGTGGCGTGGTCTCACTAGATATCTAAATGATTTGAGATGGTAGGTTATTATTCATACCAAGCTTTATGTCTGACTCGAAGTTTATGTTTTTCCCTTAAACTCTCAGGTGCTCAATTGATTTTGAGTAGTTTGAGAGTTGAGGTTTTCAAGTACCTCTTTAGACGAATAAGCTTCTGGAGACGTGCATGAGGCATGATAGCTATTTAGAGTTCTTTTTTTATTTTGATTCCACTGTGTTGTTGTTGTAGAGGCAAAGTTGTTTAATTGCCTGTATATATACTCTGATCATCCAAGTGGGCATCTTCATATGTCGCTCTTAGCGTATGTTGTAATAATTATATTTTCTCTGAATGTGATTCTTGTATTGGGGTGAAAAGTCATGATGTCGTGATCGAATATAACCAAATTTAATTAGTCGGAGTAATAAATAATAAATGTAGTGGAAAATATAAAGTATAACACATGGTTGATTTTATACCAATTTGTACTTCCCGTCCTACATCCTATCCTAGAAATTCTTTTAGAATTTCACTAACTCAACTTTCACTTGACCCAATGGAACAAGTTTACAACGACCTTGCCTTAGCTGTTGGACATGACTTCACACAAGACGGTTTGGTTACTCCATAACAAGACTTTGACTTTAGTAAAAGTGTATTCATGGACTTTTGTATCCTGCTAAAAAGATATCTTTTTTCATTATAAACTCTTATAACCCACTTAGTAAATCTTCGAATTGAATGAACAAGAATTATAAAAGTGTTTTGAATATTGTAGATATGGAAATGAATGAGCAGAGAATGTTTGCTTTGAAAATTTGAACATAAATTAATTTATGGAGCAAAATTAGAGAACAGAGAGTAATTGATTGTTATTCTGTTCTAGGATAGAGTTATCCCTTGTACAAATGTTACGACATGCATATGAGTGGTTGCTTTTATTAAAAACAGAAGAGGAGTGACTTCAGAGCCAAGAGACGTAATAAAAAATGAATAGGATTTTCAAAGACAATACAGCCAAGCAACCCCAGGTCGACCTTTATGTTTACATAGATCAACCTATATACTTACATAGGTTGGCCTGTGTAAAATCGTAGGTTAACACGTAATGTAGCCATATATTTATTATTTTATTTGTAAATTTTTTCCTTTCTATTTTCATTGGATTTATTTTGACACTCAAAGAAACCCCAAAAAATATTTTATGATGTCCCGACTGATGGTTCAATATTTGAGGTGACTTTGAGTTCAGTTTTGGAGTTTAACAAGTCTAGATTAACAAGACTTGATAAATAAAATATTTGACTTTTGTACCAGTTTATCCATCTATGAGTGTTTCTTCAACGATATTGTGTTACTATACATTTGTTAACTCCTTTAGATGTCTTTGAATGCTTGTTCTCCATTGTAAATGTCTCCGTTTGTATTTATTCTGATATTTTTGATATATTCGCCTGTATTGAACATTTATCGATCGCCATTGTAACAACCCGCATATTTTACAATTGTATATTTAAATGTTTTATTTAAATATAGCATCGTTAATCGGATTAAGGTCCGAAATGTTACTTTTTGTAAACAGTCGAATTGGGACTCGAGACCACTTCCATTGAGTCCAAAATGGCGTTTACAACTTTTTTGAGTATAAACATCGATATGTTTGGAGTTGAGTAAAATTTTGATATTTTCATTTAGGGCTTTGGGTTTGGGTTTCAGCCCACCAACCTAACAAATAATCCAACTCCACTCCTCTTCATCCATTCACTCATTCTATTTCCTAACACTCAAGCTTTTAAGAAAAATGGGGGAAAGAAAGGGGAATGGAAATTCCTAAACCCTAGTTTTGTTTAGGAAACTCAAATTCAAGTCCAAAATCAAGGTGAAGCTTAGGTAAGCATCCTCTTCATCTTCTCCAACTCTATCTCTCTCCAATTTCAGAAATTCCTAAACCCTAACTTAGGAAATATTTGCTTATTAGCTTAGATTGGAGCTTCTTGAGTTGAAGTTGAAGAGGAATTGGCCTTTCCTTTGTTTTAAAGCTTCTCATTCGTGTCTTTGAGTTTAAAAGGTAAGTTTTTGAACTCACATCTATGTCTATATCTTTGATAGTTGTTAGGTAGTAATTCCTAACATCTATTCCTTGTCCATTTGCCTTTGAATTGAATTGGTTTGATGAATATTCCAATTTTTGGTGTTTTGAAGTCAAATCTTTTAAAAATCCTATCTTTGATGTTTGAACATGTTCTTGGGGTGTATCAAAGAGCCTATAAGGCTGGGTTGTCGCTTGGCATAAATGACTAGTCTTTGTTGCTCGTCCGATCACTTCCGTTGGATTTTTGTCCCTTTTTGGGCTAGACTGGAAATACTTCTATTGCCAGTTCAGTCGACTGAACTGTAAGGTCAGTCGACTGAATCTAGGAACATAAAACTTTCTATCCCTGTATCAGTCGACTGACCATACAGTTCAGTCGACTGAACCAGGAAATAGAAAGCTTCTGTCCCTGTATTAGTCGACTGACGTATATGGTCAGTCGACTGAACCTAGAAACCGAGAGTTTCTAGGCATGTATCAGTCGACTGACCATACAGTTCAGTTGAATGAATCTGGGAAATCTGCATTTTTGCCTATTTGAGGTAGTTTTGTGTGGGTTTTCGATTTTTGATCGATTCTTTTCGATCCGATTAGTTGTTATCACTTATTATCGACTTTGATGACTTCTTTCTTTGGATTTTTAGGAATATCCGTTTGATGGATTTGATATCGATTTCTATGGTTTTGATTCACGTCTTCGAATGTGAACCTTTGGTGACTGATTGTTTGTACAATCATTTTTGTGATTTGTCACTTTAAAATACAAAGGTTTCTATACTAGTAGTAAATACTCAATTTCTTTCATCCAATCGATTTCAACACTATTTTTAAATACAAAGCTCGTTTTTAAAATCGTTTTCCAATCTATTAGTATATACAAACCTTTACCATTCGTATGAGAAATCTAATTAAACGGCTTAGCAAAACAAGTGGTATGAAACGCTTGCGTTTACTTTGTCGGTTAATTCTTAGACTTGTTCGATTGAAATCTTGTGACAATTTTCGAGTGGAAATCTACAATTTTTTCGTAAATATTTAAGTTCAACCAGTGGTTATGGGACATGAAGCTAAACTCATTTATTTACTAGCTTAGTGTAATCGACACTTCTTGATGATCGATGATGATCATTTTGTGGTTTAGACTAGAGATATGCGATGTCTCTTTGTCCACGTGAGGGGACTGTACCCCGTTCTATTGAGCTTCGTCTCATTTTTATAGGCTAGCGACCTATGGGTTTTATGGAGTTTGGTTCATCGGGCGTACCGTTATTGTACTACGTCGTTGTTCCGAATTACTTGAGTATCAAGAATGCGATTCTTTTTGGATGTTTGAGATGATTTGGGATATTGTATGATTTTTGTTGTTATTTGATGTATACTTGTCGCAGTATTGCATTATTGTTAACATACGTTTTTTTGTCATATCTCTTATCCTATCTCATTTTATCTGATATTTATAGCTAGACTGATTCGTTTATTTTTTTTTCTTAAATAATACTTGGGTCAGACCGAGGTATTTCAGGTGCTCCTGCTTGACTGCTTATAAGGGTCCGTCACCTGACTTTTGGCTAACTACTTTAGCATAGTAGTTTTTGTTAGTATACGTTTGAGATAGAGACTCCTTGTTGTATACTTATTCTTTTGTCTAGCACTTGTACCTTTTCTTTTGTGATGTAGTGGATCTACTTTGACCATTATTTTGATGTACACTTTTATGTGATATATTCATATCTGATTCCGCCTTTGTGATATGAATGTCTGTGACTGATTTGTGTTATGCTTATTTCTATATTTGTTTCCGAAGTCCTCATAGCCACTGTGTGGTAGCTTTGAGTTTGTATATGATATGTCGGATTTCCTCTTGAAATGAAATGTAAGTTATATTATCTGACATATCGGTACTCGCACAAAGCAATTACACAGATGGTCGCTCCTCAACAGCTTTATTCTTCATGCTAGTCGACGGCATTACCACGTAGTGTCCTTGGCTAGTGTGAGTATAGAGGTGGGGCATCACAGCTTGGTATCAAATCCAAACTTCGGAACAATGTGGAATAATCTAGCAAGGATCATTGTCCTAAGTCTTTCTTAGGAGTCGTGCCATAGGATTTAATTTGAGTCTTCGTACCGTTTTATCCTATTTCTTTTTATTATACCTTGTTTTATCAATCAAGTTTGTTTGATATTCATTCTGTGAAAAACCTTTTTCCTCTTCTTTCTTTCTTAAAGAAGAGAAATGGTTAGGCCAGGCCATCCTAGCGCCGGTCAATCCAGTGCTACTCCTCAGGATGGAGTATTTATGTCTGCTCAACAACTTTTAGATCTTGTGAACAATGCCCAAGCTGCCGGCCCCGTTCAAGTGCCTACTCACCCTAAATCTGGGTTTGCACGCTTGTGCAGAGATTATACCGCTTTGGGTGGAAGGCCATTCAAGAGTTTCGAAAACGTTATAGAAATCCAAGCTTGGCTTAGATCATGCGATCGCATCTTTTCTCGCATGAACCTTGTGGATCTACATCGAGTCCAAGTTGCTTCTAGCATGCTCCAAGAAAGAGCATTAGATTGGTATGTGCTTTTGGTTTCTGAGATTATCGAAGCGGATCTTACTTGGGAGTAATTCCAGGAAAGATTCGAATTGAAGTTTGTGCCGAAGGCTGAAAACGTAACTTTAGCTCGGCGCTTTATTGACCTTGTTCAAGGTGAATCTTCTGTGACCGACTACGTCGCATCTTTTGAATCTCTCTCTAAATATGGGGTCGAATATATTAATACCCCATTGAAGAAAAATCAGAGATTTGTCTATGAGTTGAATAAGAACCTCAAAAAGCCTTTACTTCTGAAACTAGAAGTTTCTTTCGATCAGCTTATAGATATCGCTCTTCGACTTGAAGAGGCCGATAAAGAAAGTGATGTTGAAGTTGTGGATAGCAAACAGAACTTCAACAATAACCTATTAAGTTCAAAAGTCCCAATCCCAACAAGAAAGGGAAGTAAGAAACTTCGGTAGCAAAGACTCTACCACTAGTCGTGGACGATGCTACAATTGTGGTTCTACGGACCACTATGAAAATGAGTGCCCAGAACCATTTTTTGTCGTTATTGCAAAAGTTCGGGTCATCTCTTATCTTCATGCCCCAAACTTCCAAACAAGAAAGAGGGAAAGCTAAAGGTTGTGCAAGCCTCTACTAACACTTCTCTTGGCCAAGGTATTTCTTATTCTATCCTTGATGGCACTATTTTACTTCGTGATTATCCTATTCGAATTCTTTTGATACGGGTGCATCTCCTTCTTTTATATCAAAAGAATTTGTTGATATTTTTCTTTAAATATTATGAGCTTGATGACTTCACTGAGAATTGCGAATCCGGTTGGTGGATTCGCAACACTCAGTTTACTTTGTAAAAATGTCGGGATTATTTTATGTAATTGTGCTTTCCGATCCGATTTGCATGTTATGTGCTACTTAGGCTTCGGAATTGATTTTTAGGAGGGGATTGGCTTAATCATTATGAAGCCCATATCCTATGTCCTGAGCGGACTATATATCTTCGACATCCTCAATCTGTTTAGCAGATTTCTATTGTTCTTAATGATTTTGATTCCAATTCGGTGGCATCATTTTATTTTATTTTTAAAAACCCACTTGATGAGGAAAGCGTTATTTCTCTCATTCAAGTAGCTTGTGAATTTTCTGGTATATTTGAGCTTGTCTTAGGATTATCACCTAAGCAATCTTTTGAGTGGTGCTAAGGTCTTTTCAGCTCGACCTTGCCACCGGTTTTCATCAGCTACGAGTTGCGGAAGGTAGCATTCCACTTACCGTATTCCGCACTCGTTAGGATTCTTGTGAGTGCTTCGTTATGTCATTCGGTTTGACGAACCTTCTACCTTATCTCATCCATCTTATGAATCGAGTATTCTACGAATATCTCGATGAGACCATCCTTGTATTTATTGATTATGGATGAAAATAACAATTTAAAATTTGCAAATCTTTTTAATAAGATATTTATAAGAATAATTGGATTTTGTTCTTAAAACGAGCAAAGAATATTTGTAAATTTTATAAGTGACATGTTTATCATATATAAGATGATTTTGTGTTGTTTTGCCCATTGAGTGCTTTCAGAATTCTGGTCGATGCGCTTGATCAACGTTATCGATAGGAATCTCCTAAACGCTATAATGAGACAGTCAAACACAGTAAATTCTTGTAATAAGTAAATTTTTCTAAAAAGATGATTACATAAAGTTAATGGTAATTTTGAATGTCTTAGCTTTTCGGGAAAGAGGATAAGAACTCTTTTCCGATGCTTTTATTCTTGCGATTCCCGAAGGGAACCAAGACTTCATTGTTTGCACCGATGTTAGTCGTATTGGTTTGGGTGCCATTCTCTTGCAAAGGGAATATGTTACCACATAGGCTTCTTGACAATTAAAGCCTGCCGAGACTAGATATGCCACTCATGATCTAGAGCTCGCGGCTATTGTTTTCGCTCTTAGAATTTGGTGTCATTATCTTTTGGGAGAGAAATTTGTTCTCTACACCAATCATAAATCTTTGAAATATTTATTTTCTCAAAAGGAACTTAATTTTCGTTATCAACGTTGGCTCGAGTTCCTTGCATCTTATGATCTTGATATTCTTTATACTCCCGGAAGGGGAAATCGTGTTGTCGATGCCCTTAGTCGTATGCAACAAGCGGTTGTTTCCATGATGATATCCGAATGGAATGATCTCAAGACTTTATCCACTTTTGAGATTTGAGATCGTGAATCCAATTTATGTTCATCTTTTGTTTTATGTATCCTTGAGGCTCATCCTTCTTCTTTTTATTGGACCGTACATCTTTTGGCTAAACTCTATGTCAAAGAAAATTGTTAAATTGCATGGAGTTCATACTTCTATTGTTAGCGACCGTGATCCAGTATTTACTAGTGGATTTTGGAAAGGTCTTCAAAAAGCTTTGGGAACAAAGCTTAATTTTAGCACCGCTTATCCTCCTCAGTCCGATGGACAAACCGAGCGTGTGAATCGAACTCTTGAAGGTCTCCTTCGTGCATGTGTTCTTGATTTTGGTGGAAGTTGGGAAGATCATATTTCTCTTCTTGGGTTTTCTTCCAATAATAGCTTCCAATCTAGTATTGGTATGGCACCTTTCGAGGCACTCTACGAAAGGCCGTGCCGATCTCCTTCCTGTTGGCTTGAAGCCGGTGAGAAGCTGGTTTTAGATCCAGATTTTATTTGTGTTTCACCTATGATGGGTGTTGTGCGTTTCAGGCGATCGGGAAAGTTAGCACCTCGATATGTTAGTCCATTTCCCATCACCGAACGTATTGGTTCCGTGGCTTATCGCCTTTTTATTACCGGCTCAGTTTTTTTGCTATTTATGATGTATTCCACGTCTCTCAACTACGGAAATTCCTTAGGGATTCTGATTCTATTCTTGAGTCCGATGTTATGGAAGAAATTGAGGTTTCATCAAATTTGACTTATGAGCAGCATTTTATTCGTGTCATTGCTTCGGATGTTAAACGCCTTCGAAATAAAGATGTTCCGCTTGTGAAAGTTCAATGGCCTCAAATCCTAAGGATTACTCTTGGGAATCCAGAGAATTCATCGAACGAACACATCCAGACTTACTCTCTCGTGCTCTTTTATGGTGAACTTCTCATTTCAAATTTTC
The DNA here is from genome assembly GCA_030737815.1 of Allium fistulosum. Taxonomy (NCBI): domain Eukaryota; kingdom Viridiplantae; phylum Streptophyta; class Magnoliopsida; order Asparagales; family Amaryllidaceae; genus Allium; species Allium fistulosum. Next base: position 1,222,768,468 of record CM060904.1, read on the forward strand.
TTTTATGTTGATATGCTTTTATGGTTGTTACTCTTTAATTTCCTCTTAATTATTGAGAGGACGCAATTTCTTTAAGGAGGAGAGTCTGTAACAACCCGCATATTTTACAATTGTATATTTAAATGTTTTATTTAAATATAGCATCGTTAATTGGATTAAGATCCGAAATGTTACTTTTTATAAATAGTCGAATTGGGACTCAAGACCACTTCCATTGAGTCCAAAATGGCGTTTACAACTTTTTTGAGTGTAAACATCGATATGTTTGGATTTGAGTAAACTTTGATATTTTCATTTAGGGCTTTGGGTTTCAGCCCACCAACCTAACAAATAACCCAACTCCACCCCTCTTCATCCATTCACTCATTCTATTTCCTAACACTCAAGCTTTTAATAAAAATGGGGGAAAGAAAGGGGAATGGAAATTCCTAAACCCTAGTTTTGTTTAGGAAACTCAAATTCAAGTCCAAAATCAAGGTGAAGCTTAGGTAAGCATCCTCTTCATCTTCTCCATCTCTATCTCTCTCCAATTTCAGAAATTCCTAAACCCTAACTTAGTAAATATTTGCTTATTAGCTTAGATTGGAGCTTCTTGAGTTGAAGTTGAAGAGGAATTGGCCTTTCCTTTGTTTTAAAGCTTCTCATTCGTGTCTTTGAGTTTAAAAGGTGAGTTTTTGAACTCACATCTATGTCTATATCATTGATAGTTGTTAGGTAGTAATTCCTAACATCTATTCCTTGTCCATTTGCCTTTGAATTGAATTGGTTTGATGAATATTCTAATTTTTGGTGTTTTGAAGTCAAATCTTTTAAAAATCCTATCTTTGATGTTTGAACATGTTGTTGGGGTGTATCGAAGAGCCTATAAGGTTGGGTTGTCGCTTGGCATAAATCCCTAGTCTCCGTTGCTCGTCCGATCACTTCCGTTGGATTTTTGCCCCTTCTTGGGCTAGACTGGAAATACTTCTATTGCCAGTTCAGTCGACTGAATTGTAAGGTAAGTCGACTGAATCTGGGAACAGAAAACTTTCTGTCCCTGTATCAGTCGACTGACCATACAGTTCAGTCATCTGAACCAGGAAACAGAAAGCTTCTGTCCCTGTATCAGTCGACTGACGTATATGGTCAGTCGACTGACCCTAGAAACCGAGAGTTTCTAGGCATGTGTCAGTCGATTGACCATATAGTTCAGTTGACTGAATCTGGGAAATCTGCATTTTTGCCTATTTGAGGTAGTTTTGTGTGGGTTTCTGATTTTTAATCGATTCTTTTCGATCCGGTTAGTTGTATCACTTACTATCGACTTTGATGACTTCTTTCTTTGGATTTTTGGGAATATCTGTTTGATGGATTTGATATCGATTTCTATGGTTTTGATTCACGTCTTCGAATGTGAATCTTTGGTGATTGATTGTTTTTACAATCATTTTTGTGATTTGTCACTTTAAAATACAAAGGTTTCTATACTAGTAGTAAATACTCAATCTCTTTCATCCAAACGATTTCAACACTACTTTTAAATACAAATCTCATTTTTAAAACCGTTTTCTAATCTATTAGTATATACAAACCTTTACCTCATTCGTATGAGAAATCTAATTAAACGGCTTAGCAAAACAAGTGGTATGAAACGCTTGCGTTTACTTTGTCGGTTAATTCTTAGACTTGTTCGATTGAAATCTTGTGACAATTTTCGAGTGGAAATCTACAATTTGTTCGTAAATATTTAAGTTAAGCCAATGGTTATGGGACATGAAGCTAAACTCATTTATTTACTAGCTTAGTGTAATCGACACTTCTTAATGATTGATGATGATCATTTTGTGGTTTAGACTAGCGATATGCGATGTCTCTTTGTCCGCGTGAGGGGACTGTACCCCGTTCTGTTGAGCTTCGTCTCATTTTTATAGGCTAGCGACCTATGGGTTTTATGGAGTTCGGTTCATCGGGCGTACCGTTATTGTACTACGTCGTTGTTCTGAATTACTTGAGTATCAGGTTCATCGGGCGTACCGTTATTGTACTACGTTGTTGCACCGACTCTATGGTTAACAACCATGGGTTAGCGACCCGTTTGTGACACACATGTTGGTGAGTTTTCATGCTCCTGTTTGTGATAGGCCTCCTCCCTTTGCGATTTCTGGATTTCTAGTTTACGATTTCTAGAATTTGTGTTTCACCAATTTTGATGATAGGCATTGATGAGCTCTATCAATTATTTGTATTTTTGGTGAATAATTTAAAGAATGCGATTCTTTTTGGATGTTTGAGATGATTTGGGATATTGTATGATTTTTGTTGTTATTTGATGTATACTTGTTGCAGTATGGCATTATTGTTATCATACGTTTTTTTGTCATATCTCTTATCCTATCTCATTTTATCTGATATTTATAGCTAGATTGATTCGTTTATTATTTTCTTCTTAAATAATACTCGGGTCAGACCGAAGTATTTCAGGTGCTCCTGTTTGACTTCTTATCAGGGTCCGTCCCCTGACTTTTGGCTAACTACTTTAGCATAGTAGTTTTTGTTAGTATACATTTGAGATAGAGACTCCTTGTTGTATACTTATTCTTTTGTCTAGCACTTGTACCTATTCTTTTGTGATGTAGCGGATCTAGTTTGACCACTATTTTGATGTACACTTTTATGTGATATATTCATATCTGATTCCGCCTTTGTGATATGAATGTCTGTGACTGATTTGTGTTATGCTTATTTCTATATTTGTTTCTGAAGTCCTCATAGCCACTGTGTGGTAGCTTTGAGTTTGTATATGATATGTCAAATTTCCTCTTGAAATGAAATGTAAGTTATATTTTCTGACATATCAGTACTCGCACAAAGCAATTACACAGATGGTCGCTCCTCAATAGCCTTATTCTTCGTGCTAGTCGACGGCATTACCTCATAGTGTCCTTAGCTAGTGTGAGTATAGAGGTGGGGCGTCACAGCCATCATAACTCGTCTTCTTTATTAGTGCTACTATACATGAAATAACTTAATAAAATTATTGGTAGCATTTTCATGTGGTTGTTATCATCAAAACATTAGAATCATGTTCCTAACATTCTCTCCCTTTTTGATGATGACAATCATACTACTTATATAATATAAATTAGATAAAACTCCCCATGTATCTATGTGTTACACGTATTTATATACGTGGGTTTTCCACATTCCCCCAATAATCATCAGCAAAAAGAGAAATTTTTTAGAAAATATGCATAGTTACTTAATAATTTTCTCGTCCTTTGTAATATTATTTTGGCAGTTAAGATGATTAAACATTTTAGTTTATAGCATTTAAAGCATAAATTCTCGTTCTTGTCTTAATTTAATATAAGTAGCTTCAAAAATATTTTAGTCGTTTAAAGCTTCAATTATACCAATGAATATTTTGCTCTCATTATTTTAATTTATCTAAAAATTACTTTTATAAAACCTTCAATCTTTTAATGTAGAGATAAAACGGATTTTTAAACATAAAATTTACATTGTGGGATGTATGTATAGAAAATCATTTAAGTATACCTTTGTCGACGTTCCCAATTCTTATGATATTTCAATTTTGATCCAGAACGTCTTTTGTCCCATAACCCTTCATATTATCGAGTACCTACAAAGAATAACGATTTATAGTGGTACCCACTAACTACATTGTGTTCCATAGGGTTAGTCAAAGAGTATAAACCATACCTAAATAGGTGTGGTTGATCCCCTATAAAATACAGTCAGTATAATTTGACTTTCATACGCTAAGGGTATCTTATATAATTTTATATTTAAGCACGCCCTATTTTTATGTATATTTACTTTTTTTAGTAAAATAATATCCAAGAGAGTGCGGTTGTACCTTTAAGTAAATAGTTTCCATTATTTACTACTTTGTTGAATAATTATTTGTATATGATCTTTTATCATTATTACATATATGTCTAAAAAACCTATATTTTGATATAATTCGACATGATTTTAGTACTCAAAAATACCTTTTATTATTTCCATACGAAGTACTATTGTAATTACAAGTGGTTCTAGAACTATTTTGAATTTTAATACGGGAAGTAGACTTATTGGAATATAAAAACACATGTCTAGTACTAATTTCATTTTTAATCTTATCATAGCCTTTATCATATTTATCATCAAGAGATCAAAAATGAGATAAAATCAGATTTAAATCACTTTGACCTTTTTAATGAGGTTCGCAGCATTTTCATTTATTTTAACAAAATTTTCTTTATGGCTAAGAATTTCATTTTCAAATACATCGCATTTATTTTTTTAAATATCGATTTCTTTAATTAATTCTAAATTCTCATTTTTAGGGTGTGGTTTTCTTGTTTAAGAAACAAAAGTTGAAAATTTGAATTATATAAATATATTTTTAAATTATTTTTTAAATCATTTTTCTTAAATTCGCTTATTTGATTTTAAAGTGATTTTATGGAAGAATGTAATTCAGAATTTTCTTATGATAATCTGTCTTTCTCTTGACTAATACTTTTAATCTCCTAGTTGAGCCTGTAGAGTTGAGAATTTAAACTTTCACAGAATTTTGTGATTTTAACAATTCTTCTTCTAAAATCACCTTTTCTCTTTCAACTTGACTACTTCTAATTTTTTAATATTTAACTGCCCTACTAAACCAAAATTTATTTTCTTAATGTTTTTGCACTTTGTTATGCATATAACCGTAACCTTAAATAAATCATCGAAATCAGGTTACAGTACCTCATTATCGGTCGCAGTTGCTTTTGTAGTAACAGTGTAGCATGAGTGTTGTTCTCTGTTGTCTGGTATGCATCGATTAGATCTTCGTCATTTATTGGCCATTGTTCTTAAACGTTACGATTTGTAGAACACTAAGCTCTGACAACACAGTAAAGTCGCGATGTCGGGATTGAATATGACCAAATGTATTCGATTAGAGTAATGAATAGTAAATGGAACGAAAATTATAAAGTAGATCACAAGGTAGATTTTATACTAGTTCGGACTCAGATTTATGTCCAGTTCAAGAATTCTTTGTAGAATGTTTGTATCTTGCTATACAAGACTTCGATTTCAATAAAGGTGTATCTATAGACTTACTGTATCTTGTTATACAAACGTCTTCTTTTCGGTATAAACTCCAATAACCCTCATAGTACGTCTATGAATTTAGTAAACAAAAGTTATAGAAGTGTTCTGAATATTGTAGATATGAAAATGAATAATTAGAGAATATTTACTTTGAAAATTTTAAACAACAATGAATGTATAGAGCAAAATCAGAGACAAAGAGTAGAATTATTGTTTTGATTTGAGAGAGAGAAATCCCTTGTATAGAAATTGTGGGGATGAACATGAGTGGTTGCTTTTATTAAAACTTAATAAGAGCGACTTTAGAATGAAGAGGAAGAAGATCAAAATGAAGAGATACAACCAAAATAGAATAGGGTTTGAAATAACACTACGACCAGGAAATTATAGGTCTGTTGTGCAAAAATTGCACATATTCGGAAAAAAACAATAAACAAGATTCAGATTTGCCAATTTGAACATCACTCAATCTAACAACGGTTATTCCGTTACTCCAAATAAATAGTAAATAACTATAAATAAGAAAGAGACGCACAATATTCATACCGGTTCCACTATCATCAATGTAGTGTACGTCCAGTCCAAAGGAGAGAGATTTTATTACACATGAGAGAGTTACAAGAGATTACAAGATAAGAGTGTACATACCAAAGCCCTAAATTAGGGTTAACAAGAAGAGACACTCTATTTGGAGATCGCCGGCTGAATGACAGGGTGGGTTTACAATAAAGTGTATCCTCAATATATAGCCAGCGCAAATACATAAGAGCCATCGATTAAATTACCAAGATGTGGTATAAAGATAATGGAGGTAAGTTACAATGGTAACAAATCACGCAAACATAGCAAGTAATTCACTCATTCCAAAGATGGAAGAAAATAATCCCAAAGCAATGCGATTACAAAGAAAGAAATAATATGCATATCTTTTTGCACATATATTATTCCATAACGTGCACATGCATATATTTCATTGCCATCTCATTCAAATGCAATCCAATATTTATGCATTTCCATAATGAACATACGTGATTACTTTCTTTTTTGCATATTTGTTTCCTTCTGTTTGTGATTTTATATCACCAAAATTTAACACTCCACCTAGATGCAAAATCACATATCTCCAACACTCCACCTCGAGTCAAATTCTCTTTTCAACATAAAACTCTTAAAAATGAACTCCACCTTCAACAAAAATCTCCTAACGAGATACAGACCAAAAATGAATATTTACCCAATAGGTTCCGGCAAGGCCACCCCCCATCACACATTGCTAACGAGCTCAGACTATGTCCCCGCCCGCCAACAAAATGTTGCAAATATCCAATGTTAACTCCTTTTTTAGAGCGACCTAAAACAGTAACGACCTATCACTACTTAGCGACCTAAGAGTACCAACGACCTAAAGACTCACGACCTAGCACTCAGCGACCTAACGACCTAAAGGTTATTACGACTTAGCGACCTAAAGGAAGGAACTACCTAGCGACTTAACCTCTCCAATGACCTAAGAACCTAATGGTCTTAGCGACCTAACTACCTAATGGTCTTAGCAACCTAACGACCTAACGGTCTTAGCGACCTAACGACTTAACGGTCTTAGCGACCTAACGACTTAACGGTCTTAGCGACCTAACGACCTAAAGATAGAGCGACTTAACGACCTAGAGGATGGAGCGACCTAACTGATAACATGGAACAATAGTAACCCGCAGCAGAGAGGCAATACGACCTACGACCTATCTTAGGTCGCCCACGACCTAAAACTTACCACCCAGTTCGTATAAGCCGAGATAACTCCCTATGCCGCTTTTCCCTAAGTCGCTCACCATTCCCACTAGGTCGCCAACAACCTTAACTCGCTCACAACCTATGCCTTGCCAATGTGTTCAAATGATTCAGAGCAAACTATTAAGTCGTAACCTATGCTTCTTAGGTCGCCCGCGACCTACGACCTACTCTTAGGTCGTTCACGACCTAAGACTTGGAGATTGAATCTTGCCCAGAACCTCCCCTATAAATACAGCCCTAACTCCAACTTGCAAAGGACTTTTGGCTGATCTTCTGAAGTGTTGTTACTCTGCTGAATCCAGACCTGATCCAACACATTAAGCCTTCCAAACATTCAAGACACTACAACAAGCTTCGAGAAAGATCTTGCACATCCAATATGGATTCAAAGAGCCTTATCACATCGAAGTTTGAGTTACTAGTTTGAAGTGTTTAGGAATCGAAGTGTATTGTATCTTGAAGTGCATTGTATCAATTTGTAACCAAAATCAGCAATAAAGGAATTCAAAGTGGACGTAGGCTTGATCTTAAGCCGAACCACTATAAAATCGTTGTCTTTTACTGTTTTCTGCCACTTTTCTGCTTGTTTCTTATTCCCGTATCATGTGTGGTGCTTTCACATAATTCACACACACACCGGGGTGTTAGCGTTCAATTTTTAGCGTTAACATTTTGGTGCTTTCACTGAGAATTGAACTCAAGAAAATCCCACCATTGCTTCGCAAAGATTTGTTGAAAGAATCTCTCTAAAAACTAAAAGTCTATCTGAAATCATGGCTCCTTGTAGATCTACAAGATCCGGAAATGCTAATGACAGGGCTGATTCTTCTCCAGCGCCAAATCAGGCAACTCCTACTGTTGGGGTTACAAGGGCTGAATTAGACGATGTAGTGTCAGGATTGTATCAGCAAATTGAAACTCAAAACGCTTTGATGATGGACAGATTAAACGCCCTGCTTGAGGCAAATCGACAACCAGAAAACAATGAAACAACCTTTGCCAGAGATGCCCATAATTCCCAAGAGAAAGATATTCCCCAAAGAGCCACTGGCACCGCCGAAGAGCCACCTTTCCAAGCTGAAGGTTCAAGGCCGCAGCCAACTTTTCGCGAATATTTGCCTAGGCAAACTTCCGAAAAAATAGCTGACGTCTGCCCGGCGATGCCTCTGAACAATGAGGAATATCTGTCAGGGATGGTTCGCTGAATCATGAAAGAGATCATGCAGAGGGAAGAAAATGAGAACGACTGGGGATTTTCTCCAAGCAAGACTCCGTTTACCGAAAGGATCCTGAAAGCGGAATTTCCAAGGAAATTTGTACCTCCTACTATCCCGGCCTATAGGGGGACAAGTGACCCAAACCAGTTTCTATACAAGTACGATTGGCATATGACCGGTGCAAGGGCATCGGATGAGATTAAATGCCGATACTTTCCAGTGTACTTGGAAGGAGTGACTCTACTTTGGTTCACAAAGCTACTAGTCCGATATGTAGATCAATTTTCTGACTTAACGCGGAAGTTCAAAGACCAGTTCAGGTTGTATGCTTCAAAGGCTAAGGATATAATGTCACTGTCCAGCCTTAAACAACCTCCAGGAGAATCTATCAGATCTTTCTTGAACCGTTTCAACATAGCCTTGACTGAAGTTGACAACGTAGAGCCGCGGATGATTTTGACTTACTTGATGCGGGCTATCAACAAATCGAGCGAGTTCGGAAAGTGGCTAAAAATGAAGGAGCCAAACTCACTCGAGAAATTCTATAAAAAGGCCGATGAATTCATGCGCTTAGAAAGCCTTTCTACGCCAGCAAAAGTAGTGGTTGCCGAAATCCAGAATAACAGTGTTGCTTCTAATAGAAGAGAATCTGGAGGATAAAAGAGGGAAAATGATGACGAGAAAAAGCAGGGAAATGCGAAGAAAACTCGCTACTTCGAATCTTCGAATTTCACTCCCTTGACTGATACTCCAGAGAATATTTTCTTTGCAACTAAGGATACTGTTGAATATCCTAAACCACATAAGTTGAGACTTGGGAAAAATGCCACGCAGAGTGGAAGATTCTGTAAGTTCCACAATCAGCCTGGCCATGACACTAATGAGTGCCGCCACTTGAAGGATCTGATTGAAGAGCTGTTGAAAGAGAATAAACTTCAACAATATGTCAAGAAAAACAGGAATGACCCATCCTCATCCACTCGGGGGCAACAACTTCCCGCCCATCAATACGGCTCAGTCAACAAAATTGCAGAGCAGGAATCAGAGAGGCTTGTCATTAATGTTGTCACAGGGGGTCCTCACACAACATCTGACCACACTCCATTCTGATTGGCATGTGGATAAAAAACAATGATTCCAGCAGAAATGGAAATTCAATCCCGAGATTCTGGAACAACAATCACTTGCATCCAATTTTTACTTAACAGCATTGCTTAAATTTGTAAAATGATAATGGATGCATAACTCTTCTATTGTAAACCACTGAGAAATCAGTGTGAATTAATAATAAAGAACTTTAAAATCTTGTGTCTTTTACTGCTTTAAAATGCCTGTCTCATTTCGATAAGCAAGCATCTTTGAAATATTGCTAAAATGTCGATTTAATATTGCAGGCTATCAAAGCAAAGCTTACCTATTCAACACATCACAAGGCCCAGCGATTCCTATAAATCACTCAACAAACAAATGTCAAGTCACAAAAGTTCCAAAATTCAACTCTTACAAAAGAAGTGCTACGCAAACAGTTGATGATTCCACCAAAGTGGGCACCTTCCTGACGAGAAGGTTCTAGACCCTTACTAACTAATCGCGATCGTTTATGCAAATGAACATCCGATAAAGTAGCTTGCGTCTGCCCCGTGGATTCACTCAACAACAAAGTACACTTCTCTGGCAAAAAGCAAGCAACTTACAAAAGAATGGGACATGTACTTAAAACGGTAACAAGGAATCGCTAAGGAACAGATGGTGGAAGGACACAAGCAAACAAAGCCCTCTTCGGAGGCACATTTCACCGGAGTTGAAGTGCAAAATCTCTCTTCGAAGGCCCACTTCACCAGAGCTGAAATGCCAAACAAAGACCTCTTCGGAGGCACATTTCACCGGAGTTGAAGTGCAAAAATCTCTCTTCGGAGGCCCACTTCACCCAAGCTGAAATGCCAAAAAGACCTCTTCGGAGGCACATTTCACCGGAGTTGAAGTGCAAAAATCTCTCTTCGGAGGCCCACTTCACCAGAGCTGAAATTCCAAAAAGACCTCTTCGGATGCACATTTCACCGGAGTTGAAGTGCAAAAATCTCTCTTCGGAGGCCCACTTCACCAGAGCTGAAATGCTAAAAAGACCTCTTCGGAGGCACATTTCACTGGAGTTGAAGTGCAAAAATCTCTCTTCGGAGGCCCACTTCACCAGAGCTGAAATGCCAAAAAGACCTCTTCGGAGGCACATTTCACCGGAGTTGAAGTGCAAAAATCTCTCTTCGGAGGCCCACTTCACCAGAGATGAAATACCAAAAAGCCCTCCTCAGAGGCACACTTCACCAAGCTTGAAGTGCCAAACCAAATCCCTCTAACGAGGCACAAGCCCTCTTCGGAGGCACAACTCTTCGGAGGAGCCCTCTCCCGAGGCACAACAGAAAAGCCTTTCCCAAAGGCATATCAAACAAGTCCTCTCCCGAGGCACAAATTAAGAAGCCCTCTTCGGAGGCACAGAGCCTTCTTCAGAAGTACTAAACAAGAAAAGCCCTTTAACAAGGCACATCCAAAAGCTCCGTTGGTGGAACCACTAAAGGGGCATCTTCTCAAAAAGAAGATTCTAGGCCGCAGCTGAATACTTATGATTATTTGTACTAACAAATATCCGGTAAAACAGCCGACGTCTGTCCCGTGGATCCATTCAACGATAGAACATAACTTTCTGACAAACAGATCAAAATATTCTTCAGAAGCTCACTTCACTGCGTAGGGGAATCCACTTCTCAACAAATAAAAGTGATCATCCCCGAAAGTAGAAGTGTTCTTTAGAAAGAAAGAGAAAGAAAAATTTCTCCGATACAAAGCGTATTCTATTAAAAGCAGAATAATATTTCCTCAAAACGGAAGAATTATTCTCTAAAATAAGAGTACAAGTCTTTTTAGAATATTGCAGTAAACCGTGGTATGGGGGCATATAGCTACATTAATAAAAACAACGCCCAAACATCATACCACGAGCTCACTGCAGTATCATATAAAGTCAATAAAGAAACTTGTGTAAAAACAAGGAATAAATGCGTTCACACATATACTGACAAGAAATTGTACAAGTAAAACGAACCACCATTTTATTCCATACTACGTTTTTGTACATATGCAGGTTTCAACAAGCGGAGGCCGGTATCCGCACAAACTCCGGTCAATACATGCAAAAAGCAAAAAGCAAAGCAAGAAGCCTAAAGTCCAGCTTATCATTCCTTCTTCCCGCCACCCTTAGAGCCCTTTCCCGGCTTGATAACTAGTTTTGGAAGCCGTTGTGGACGGGTCGGGGGGGAGGAGAAAGAGGAGTAGCCGGATCTTCTTCTACTTTGTCTTCACCAGCAGAAGCACCTTTCTTCTTCGTAATTGCGCGCTTCCCCTTCTTCTTTGAAGAAGACTCGCTGCCTGGACTAATCAGCTCAGATAGCTTCGTGTCATCATCATAAGGCTCTGGAGTCTTCTCGCCTTCTTCAAGTTCCCCAACCTTCTGCTCTTGCGAAGCAAGTGGATCGTCCAAGCCTTGAAGGGCTCCTATTTGTTCTTCCTGCAATCCCGGCTGAGAAGCAGGAGTGACTTGAAGGGATGGAGGAGGAACAACTGGAAGGGGAGAAGTGTGCGCAACATTCAGTGTTTCTGCTACAAAAGAAAAGAAGTTAAAATCAGTATTCTCCGAAAAAAAGAGAAGATATTGGTTCATCGAGACTTGAGTAATAAGCGAGAAATTCATCGAGTTCAATTGAATCAAATGAACAGTCCACTTGATCCAGATCTGAATCAAGGTTACCTGAAGAAGTCGGCTTAATCACGACAATTTCAAAGTCTTCGGCTTCAGCATCATTCTGGGTCTTCTCCTCAACTTGAACAGTGGGAGGCTTGGTTGTCGCGATTTTGACTTCGGCTTTTGCAGGAGGTGAAGAATAGGAACTAGAGCCAATGTTATCAGGGTCGATCGAAGCCGGAGGATGAGTGGGGTCAGTTAAAGTCGCTTTCTCTAAACACTCTCCTCCTGCTGCTTCAGCTCGCTCCCTAGCAAGCTGCTCTTTTCCCCTGGCAAGGGCGGTACGTGCTTCATCATCCAGATAGCTCGCCTCGAGATCCGCTTCCGCGTAGCCAGCGCCTCTGAACATATCAATTATCGCCTCCCACACTTCGACCAAAGTAATTTCATATTTCGGACCCAGAAATGAGAGGCTCCCGCGCCCTAAAACGCTATGGATATAAAAGTCAAATAAAGTTGAGCTGATTTTTGCCTTCGTCGCCTCGTGCGACTGCTCAGCCGCTTCTTTTTCAGCAATGGCTGCAACTTGGTCGTCAACTGCCTCATCCCGCTCTTTTTCAACTTTAAGAAGTCGAGCTTTTAATGCTGCAATCTCCAGATCTTGCGAACCAACTCTTTCCCGCAGCTGAGCGGTATCTTTGCGATATTTTTCAATAACATGCTGCTCTGCCTCAAGTTTCATCTCAGCATCTCTTTGAGCAGCATGAGCATCTCTCACTTGTTTTTGAAAGACTTCTTCTTTTTGAGAGTGCAAAGCGGAAGAAGCAGCAAGATCATCTTCAAGTTTCTTGACTTTAGCCTCGAGTCTCTCATTATCATCAGCAATACTCTGCATTTCTGCATCGTGTTGCTTAAGAATTTTATCCCACTCGGACTTGTCATTCTCCATAGTTAGCATGGCTTCAAGGTTCATGCGATTAACTCTTTGAAGTTCATCGACAAGTTTCTGCCAGCCAGACATCCTATCAATATCAAGTTTGACAGCGTCAACGTTCCTCAGCATAGCCGCCTTATCAATCGGTACCAAGTCTAAGTCGAAGCATACTCCCCTTAAGCACCAATTTGGGAATCGGCTTTGAAGTGTAGAAGGAGCATCTTTGACTTGATACTGAGGCCTGTTGATAATTGTCTGAATGTCAGATTTCTTAAGAGCAGGAGAACCGGAGGAGCTGTCAAGAGGGTTAGGAGCATAGGCCTTTTCAGAAATTGCAGATGCTGATTGATCGCTAAGTTTGACCCGTTTGCTCGGATCGTCAGCAATGCGACTCTTCCCTTTATCATCATGGGATTTCCTTTTATGAGAGTCGTCATCCCTTCTTCTTTGCCACTCCTCATAAGTTCGTCTTTCATGAGCTTTTCTGGCAGCTCTTTCTTCATCTGTTTCTCTTGGGGCAGTGAGATAGCGCCTTTAATCATAAGTTTCGCGGCTTCCATGGCGCTGGAAATTGTCGTAATACGAGCCACTTCGCCCCATCGGAGAATCTGAAAATGAAAAAGAGACAAGTCTTAAAAATCTTCAAAGAAAAGAAGCCGAGTGCATTTAATCGTAAAAAATCCTAAGTGTGTGTGATGTGCAAGCTACACGCGTCAAACTACAAACCACTCTTTGGTTGAGGGGTGATAGCAGATTGTGAGGTGGGAGTCAACTTTTGAGCTGACGAAATTTGCTGCAAGGCAGATGTCACTTCAGCTGCTGGAGATGTGACTTTCTTTTTATCATCCTTGAAAAGCTCGTGTGAAGTCACCATCAGGTCACTTAGTTCACCAAAAATGTCTTCGCCATCGTGTCGGGCGGAACTTTCTTTTTCACCATCATGCCGTGCGGAGCTCTCTTTTTTAGCTTCTTCATCGGTTGCTTTCTTAGGGCATTGAGGAAGTTCCTCCTCTTCGATAACCGGAGAGAGTGTGAACTTGCCAGATGAACCCACAACCTCAGCAGAAGTGGAACACTTCACCAGCGCAGCCTCTACAGTAGGTTCCTTCGGAGCAATCCCTTCTGTAGAAACTGGGGCATCCGATATCTCTGCTTGAGAATCAGAAACTTCATGAATCTGGGTAAACCGAGAAGAGTGTAGAAGTCCGAACTGATGTAAAAACTCTTCTTTCAACAAAAATTGAACGCTCCTCTCCTCAACCGACACGACCATGAGCCTCTCGAAAGTTGGTTTGTGACCCGGATCCCTAGAAGTAGGAGGAAGCGCTGAAAAGTAAAGGGAAAAGTTAACACTTGATAACTCGGGCTTCGAAAAGTTCAGAAAACATAAGGAACAAAGATAAATGATCTTACTTCCTACTCTCCAAATAGCGTAGAATCCCGGAGGACAGCGAACGAAGAAAAACTGACTCAGAAACCCGTGAACACTCTCAAAAAGACCAATGATCAGTTTACGGTTCCTAGCACTTCTCACGAGCGTAATGGAGGGATGGTCTTTATTTTTGGCAAATGTGCACAAGTAACAAACTTCATCAAAACTCGGAAGACGATCCAACGTCCTCCTAAATAGCACACATAACCCCATCAGAATGGCATAACCATTGGGGTGTAACTGGAAGGGGGAGATAGCCAGTCGGAGAAGAAGTTGCTGAAGAAAGTCGTTGAAAGGAGGGATAGCTCCACTCATGCACATTTGACGATTCACTGCGACGAAACCAGAAGGTGGTATATCAGCAGTATCGCTTTTCTCAGGAAGTATGGCATCTGCTTCAGCAATGCCGAACTGAGTGCACAGTTGGCGGAAAACTTTATATGTTAGTGTGGTTGAGATTCTTTCTGGAGGATTGTTCAACGGGTGAGCAATTGGGAAAACTTCTTCAGCTTGTCCGACTATCTCTTCTTGTTGAGAAGTCATTCTACATAAGGAACTGGATGTTCAAATATGAAGGTTGTTAGAATAAAAGTTAAAGCAGGCTATAAGAAAGTGTAACAAAGTCCAAGCAGTTCAATCAAGTTCCACCCAAATTTTACAAGTCTTAGGTCGTCCAGCGACCTAGCGTAGGTCGAAGATTCCTTAAGTCGTACTGTGCAAGTCAAAAGGTTCAAGACAGTGCAAATTTCTTCTGAGTCCTAGCTCGGCCGCGACCTAAAGCCTATGTCGCAAGAAAGTTAGGTCATGCAATTCATGTCCAAGCTGCTAGGTCATAGGTCGTTCGGATCTCGGCACGACCTAAAAATTAGGTCGTTAATTTGTTAAGACGGTCTGATTGGAATTCATATGCAAATTTAACCAAGTCATAGGTCGCTGGAATCCTAGCGCGACCTAAAAGTTAAGTCGTAAATTCGAAAGATCCTTAGGTCGCGAGAGTTCTTAGGTCGGCCAGACTTTTTAGGTCGCGAGTTATCTTAAGTCGCCCGAATTCACTAAGTCGCTGACTTCCTCTCCACGCAATGACTCACCAGACCCGATAACCCGTTATCACCAATACAACAAAACCCATCATCCTCTTCTTCTTCGCAAAATTCATGATCTCTTCATACCATCAAATCATTCGAGAACCGATTCAAAATATCTCCAATCTATCATAGATCCACCTCGCCGCTGTGCGTTCGAGAATCATAACAAACAACAGTCACTAATAACGATCAAAAGTCGATCACAACACAACTCAAAATGAAGCACAGCATACAAAATTGGTCTGGGGTTCGGAGATTAGAATTTGGGGTTCGATGGTGATCGTGGAATGGATAAAGATCGAGCATACTTACGTAATATGATAGCGAGGATGAATTGTTGAATGATTAACTCAAAATCGCCTTTGAAATCACAAAGTTCTATTAATGGCGAAGCGGGAAATCGAAGCAGGAGAGTGAGGAAGAATCAGCGACCTAACAAATTTATATGGGGCGAAAAGGGGAAGGCAAATAGGCGCGCGAGTTAGCATATGTCTTAGGTCGCTCACGACCTAGCAGAGTTAGAATCGAAGCACACGACCTATGACATAGGCCTGTACTTCGAGGGGCAAATGTTAACTCCTTTTTTAGAGCGACCTAAAACAGTAACGACTATCACTACTTAGCGACCTAAGAGTACCAACGACCTAAAGACTCACGACCTAGCACTCAGCGACCTAACGACCTAAAGGTTATTACGACTTAGCGACCTAAAGGAAGGAACTACCTAGCGACTTAACCTCTCCAACGACCTAAGAACCTAATGGTCTTAGCGACCTAACTACCTAATGGTCTTAGCGACCTAACGACCTAAAGGTCTTAGCGACCTAACGACTTAACGGTCTTAGCGACCTAACGACCTAAAGATAGAGCGACTTAAAGACCTAGAGGAAGGAGCGACTTAACTGACAACATGGAACAATAGTAACCCGCAACAGAGAGGCAATACGACCTACGACCTATCTTAGGTCGCCCACGACCTAAAACTTACCACCCGGTTCGTATAAGCTGAGATAACTCCCTATGCCGCTTTTCCCTAAGTCGCTCACCATTCCCACTAGGTCGCCAACGACCTACAACCTTAACTCGCTCACAACCTATGCATTGCCAATGTGTTCAAATGATTCAGAGCAAACTATTAAGTCGTAACCTATGCTTCTTAGGTCGCCCGCGACCTACGACCTACTCTTAGGTCGTTCACGACCTAAGACTTGGAGATTGAATCTTGCCCAGAACCTCCCCTATAAATACAGCCCTAACTCCAACTAGCAAAGGACTTTTGGCTGATCTTCTGAAGTGTCGTTACTCTGCTGAATCCAGACCTGATCCAACACATTAAGCCTTCCAAACATTCAAGACACTACAACAAGCTTCGAGAAAGATCTTGCACATCCAACATGGATTCAAAGAGCCTTATCACATCGAAGTTTGAGTTACTAGTCTGAAGTGTTTAGGAATCGAAGTGTATTGTATCTTGAAGTGCACTGTATCAATTTGTAACCAAAATCAGCAATAAAGGAATTCAAAGTGGACGTACGCTTGATCTTAAGCCGAACCACTATAAAATCGTTGTCTTTTACTGTTTTCTGCTACTTTTCTGCTTGTTTCTTATTCCCGTATCACGGGTGGTGCTTTCACATAATTCACACACACACCGGGGTGTTAGCGTTCAATTTTTAGCGTTAACATCCAAAATCAAAATATGGTAGATATCAAAATAATCTCAAAGCCACCAAGGTCAAAAAATTCTCTCAATCACCAATCCAAATACAGAGCCAAAAAACAAAAGCCAATGGACATAACAAGGCTAATCCAAATCTCTGTATGCAAGACAAATCTCTCTCCTTTCACATACCTTATCTGCCAAACAACAAATTTCCCATGGAAATCAACATAAGACTCTCACATCAACATTGAGCCATGAAGCAGATACAGGTTCCCAAATCCAGTTGTCCCTTCAACATACTAAACTCCTTATCATCAAATTTCCAAGGCTGGAATGCTCTTCTCTCTCAATATAATCTCCTCCATCTTTAACTTCCATATTGCACAAATTCTCATTTTCCATCCAAATGTGTAATAGCATAATCACCATTGGATCTACCGCTCTTTCTAGAAGCCATTGATGCACAAATTTAAACAAATCGCCTTGCTCTGATACCAATCTGTTGTGCAAAAATTGCACAAATGCAGAAAAAAAAAAACAAGATCTAGATTTGCTAATTTGAGCATCACTCAATTTAACATCGATTATTCATTTACTCCAAATAAATAGTAAATAACTATAAAGAAGGAAGAGACGCACAATATTCATACCGGTTCCACTATCATCAATGTAGTGTACGTCCAGTCCAAAGGAGAGAGATTTTATTACACATGAGAGAGTTACAAAAGATTACAAGATAAGAGTTTACATACTAAAGCCCTAAATTATGGTTAACAAGAAGAGACATTTTATTTGGAGATCGCTGGCTGAATGCTAGGATGAGTTTACAATAAAGTCTACCCTCAATATTCTGCCAGTGCAAATACATAAGAGTCATCGATTAAATTACCAAGATGTGGTAAAAAGATAATGGAGGCAAGTTACAATGGTAACAAATCGCGCGAACATAGCAAGTAATTCACTCATTCCAAAGATGGAAGAAAATAATCCGATTATGAAGAAAGAAATAATATGCATATCTTTTTGCATATATATTATTCCATAACGTGCGCATGCATATATTTTCTTGCCATCTCATTAAAATGCAATCCAATAATTTATGCATTTTCATAATGAACACACGTGATTAATTTCCTTTTTGCATATTTGTTTCCTTCTGTTTGTGATTTTGTATCATCAAAATTTAACAAGGTCGACCCCTATATTTGCACTAGTCGACCTATATTCTAACACAGGTCGACTAGGGAAAAATCCTAAGCCATCATGTAATATGGCCACGTATTTTCTATTGTGTTTTTAAACTTTGTTTTACTTTGTATTTTAGTTCGACTTGTTTTGACACTTGGAAAAATACCAAAAAGTCATGAAAAATATTTTATGATGTCTTGAATTGTGTATCAAAATTTGAAGCGATTCGAAGATCATTCGTTGAGTTTTAGCAAATCTACACTAATAGCATAAGGACTCGATAATAAAATATTCGACTTTTGTATTTGTTTGTCCATCTTCGAGTATTTTTTCAACGTTGTTTTGTTTCAGTAAATTTATTAACTTTTTAGATGTTTTTGAATGCTTTTTCTCCGTTGTAAATGTTTCTGTTTTCATTTATTTTAACGTTTTTAATATATTCACCTCTATAGAACTTTTACAGATCGCCATCATAACCCAGCTTCTTCATTAGTGCTATTGTCCCTGAAATAACTCAATAACTTTTACCGATCATCATCAAAACACTAGAATTATGTTCCTAACATCATCTACCATTTTGGTGATGATAATCATATGACTTGTATAATATAAAATCAAATAAAACCCACACAGAGCTGTTGCTCTCTTTGTACATATTTACTCCCTCTATCGGTGTGCTCGATTTTTCATATTTTTCTCGCTTTTTGTCATCAACAAAAAAAGCCAAAAATCTAGTAAATATGCACAGACACTTAACAAATTTTTTCCACTTTATAATAGAATTTTCTCCGTGAAGACAAGTAAACATTTTAGTTAAGATCATTTAAAACACAAATTCCCAGTTCTTGTCTTAATATATACTATAAGTAACCTCGAAAATATTTTAATCATTTAAAGCTTCAATTATACTAAAGAATATTTTGCTCACATTGTTCAATTTATTATAAAATCATTTTTATAAAATCTTCAATCTCTTTACGTAGAAACAAAACTGATTTATCAGAGTTACAGAAGTGTTTTGAAAATTATAGATAAAGAAATAAATGATCAGCGAACGGTTGCTGTGATTTTTTTTAAAAACAGTGAATGGATGGAGAAAAAAGTAGTGAACAAAGAGTAGAGAATTATCGTTCTGATATGTAAGAGATAGATGCGGCGGAGATGCAGTTGAGTGGTTGCTTCTGTTTAAAATTGAAGACGAGTAACTCCTACAAAGATACATATTAAGTATTCGCAGAAAATAACACAAAATTGCTTGTCTTTGATTGCGACCCGCATATTCATAAAAGGAAAAATACTCCTAATTCCATGCCGAACAAGCCAATTGGAATGCAGGTATGTGTCCTACTTTCCATTGCCATTTGCCTTAGTTTGCGCACATGCTTACCTTCTTCATTCGTTTGTCTTTTCCAATTCGTGCCAACTGATATGACAGACACACAAATACGGTTATTCTGTACGTCAAGCAGGAGCTATAATATAATTTGGTTGTCTATGGACGGAGGATAAAATAAAGTTAGCATCACATACAAAACCGAGTCGGAAATTCATAATTTAATTTGCATTGCACTTTTATGTTCGGCCTTTCTAGCACATGGTAACGATACAAAGTACAATCATTGTTAGCAAAAATGATGCATAATTTTCTGTTATTCACAAATGCTGAATAAAAAGATAATTATGGATCAACGTGAATTTAATTTGTTATGATTTTTTCTCAATTTCGACATAAGAATCTAGATTTGTTGATTGGAATCAATTATCCATCCAAAAACAATGATTAACATGATCATCCATCAAACTAATGCTAGTAAATAAAGATAGATGCAATTAAAGGATATAGCAATTTGATGTTGGTGGAAATACTAAAGGCTGCAATACAAATAAAGCAGGGATTTAGTTAAAACAAAACGGAAATGCGAAAACCTACCGTAGCAATAAGATCTAATTTCGCAAATAGATTTATATTTAGTCTCGCATCATTGAAGTTAAAAACAAGAAAAAAAGAACTCCTATATAACAAAAATCAAGAATACATTGATTCGCGCAGTTCAAACTGGAGGACCATATGTTGAACAGTTCAACTTTCAACTTTAACATATGCTCTAGCAATGCTAATTTGAGATTAAAAATAAAATTGTTCACATTTATTTATTTAGATTAAAAGTTCAAAACAGAATGCTTAAAAGCCTTGATGCAACAAGTTTAAAAAAGCAGGCCTTTAGACGGATCTGCTTTTTAAGAGTGTTAATTTGTAAAATGTAGCAGTTGAGGAGTATTACGTGCTTTAGCTTCGCTTTAAGGAGATTTAACTGCGTAGATAGTGTCACAATATTTAACATGGCTCAAAATTGTTAACTCTACTTTGGTGCGTTTTCAATTTTGAGATAAAAATCCCAATATGTTGACTTGTAATATCCAGTACCACTGTTCCAGTGGTTATGCGTTCTGACACTGGTCCATGTGGTCATAGGTTTGTATCCTGCGTGGCGCATAATTTGAACCACTGACGTTGATTTGTAATATGTTGTATATTATCTAAAACTTGCAGTACAACTTTGCACTATCCCTTAAGTACCCAATTTAAAAAAATCTCAATAATTTGAACTTCCAAATTAATAGATCCTCAATCCTATGATGTGATTCATTAATTCTCTTAAAGAAAAGGTTACCATTATTACAAACAAAAAAGATGGACGCAGAGACAACCTTTGGGGAAAATTTAGGTTGAAGAACAATTTTTTTTCCTTTTGGACTAAAGAACAATGCTAATTATAAGTAGCTTCATGTATAATATAAACTATATATAATACTAGTTATAACTAGGCCTATCAAGTCCGCGGGCGCGGCACAATGGAAATGAGGTTTGACTTCTGGTAAAAAGACACAGGTTCGATTTCTACCATGCGCTTTCCTATCCTATATAAATTTACCGGAGGTATGGGGGTTGGATCAGCGGACGGCTTTACTATACCCTCTTCAGGAGTTTACCGGCCCGTCGGGTTCTCTTGGATTTTCCAAAAAAAAACTAAGCCTATCAAGGGTACGAGTTTCAGCTCGAACTCGCCCTATTAATACGGGTACGGGTTTTGCCTTTAACTATTCAGGCCCAACCCGGTTACTTTTATGGTCGGGTATGGTTTCATCAAAACCAGACCCGGTTTGGGCCCGACTCGATAATTTGTTTTCCATCGTAGCAAAACATGACTGTATATATTATTTGTTTACCATTTTGTTTATTTGTATAGATTTTTTAACACACTTTTGTTGTGAACTTCGCTACATCACCATCCAATTTGTATGTTAACATTGTTTGTGTATAAATTTTACAAAAATTGCAAGTTTAAAGTATGGTTTTAACATAAATATTACGAGTTTAATATACGAGTATTGCCCAACGGGCTTAAAAAGCTCGACGGTCCGGGCTTTGGGTATTTGTTTTGAAATACCCTACCGGTTCGGGCCGGGCTCGGGTTATGATTTTTATAATCGGGCTCGAATCCGGGTTTTAAGATACCCGGACCGAACCCGACTCACTGACATGCCTACTTATAACTAGCATTTTGTATAGCATAAAAATTGAATATAATGCTAGTTATGACAAGCACTCTTCAGCCTAAAAATACAATTTGATGTGTTTCGGTTTAATTTTTTTTTCAAATGTTTGTCTTCTCCCTAGTTCCCCTATTATAAAAAATATAAATATTTTCATGGGAAAAACTCGCTCTAACTGAATCACTTACTAGTGCAACTAGGGTGAGATTTCGATGCTAATTATGCAATAAACTATTTTTAACAAGCTGTCTTTGCCTTCGCATCCCACTACATATCCATTTAACCTGAATATAATATGTTTAGCATATTTTTTATACTAAATCTCGACACGATACCTTCATATCTAGCTCTTTTATCATAACTCGTGATGATTAGCTATCCAGTTTGCACTCATAATGCCATTAATACGATACAGAGGAACCAAGTTTGAGCACTATCACTTAAATTTAACTTCTGTATCACCTTAATTCCCAAGCATAAGGAAATCAAATCAATATTCAACTTGACAGAGTTAGGGGTATGCCATACGGGTAATTATGTAATTTGTTACATATATCTAACTCGATAACCAATCTTATTCGAAATAATATGCGTTTTCTTTCTATTATATAGTTGACATAATGAGTTAGATTAATTATTTAATTTAATTAAAAGTATATTTAATAAAAAATTCATAAAGGTATGTTTTGTGATAGTAGTTATAGGTGTTGTAACCATGAGTAATTTATCACAATAAATTTAAACATACTATTTTAAATATATTCCTAGTCAAGATGCATCGAGACTGAATATCGATACATCCGTTAAGACTAGAGTACGTAACGCTCTTCAAATGTTGGGAAGTGTATTTCCGATTACTACTGGGGGCACCAAGGGTTACGTACTGATAATTATTGGATAACTACGGAATGACTCACTCGATAGATTTCTATTGGTTAATATAACTAAGATTAAATAAAAAATATCGATGTGATAAAACTATACGATTCTCTTGACTTGAGAATACTAGTGACCTTCAATATGAAAGCTCCACTTTGATTATAGCTAAATCGTGATACACGTCCATTGAATGACTATAATTGGATCGAGTGGAAGCATCAGAAGTGAAACGCTATTCAAGAGAGTATTTTTCTTCCCAGTTATATGAGTTTTGACAAAACCAAAGTCTTTGGTTAGGGCAATTCAGTTAATAATAATTGTTATTATTGAACCAAGGACTTTGTATTTTTGGACTATAGAGTTGAATATGGATGATATTGGAATTTTGACCATTACCAAATTCCAAAAGTCCAAAGTGATATAATTTTGACGAAGAGAATTGGAGTAAATAATTGTCACTACCAAGTAACGTGTGACGCCCCACCTCTATACTCACGCTAGCCAAGGACACTTCGGAGTAATGCCGTCAACTAGCGCAAAGAATAAGGCTGTTGAGGAGCGACCATCTGTGTAATTGCTTTGTGTGAGTACCGATATGCCAGATAAAAATATAACTTTTCATCTCAAGAGGAAATCCGACATACCGATACAAACTCAAAGCTACTACACAGTGGCTATGTATATATACTTCGGAAACAAATATAGAAATAAACATAACACAAATCAGTCACAGACAATTCATATCACAAAGGCGGAAATAGATATGAATATAACACATGAAAGTGTACATCAGAGCAGTGGTCAAACAAGATCCACAATATTAAAAAGAATAGATACAAGTGCTAGACAAAAGAATATGTATACATCAAGGAGTCTATATCTCAAATGTATACAACCAAAAACTACTAAACTAAAGTAGTTAGCCAAAAGTCAGATGATAGACCCAGATAAGAAGTCATGAGGAAGCACCTGTAAAATCTCGGTCTGACCCGAGTATTATTTAAGAAGAAAATAATAAACGGATCAGTCTAGCTATAAATATCAGATAAACTGATATAGAATAAGAGATATGACAAAAATGTATGATAACCATAAAGCCATATTGTGATAAGTATCTAATCGAAAATCAATCCAGAGATTAAACAATATCACAAGAATCTTCTCAAAGATTCAAAAGAATGTCATATTCTTAATTTAATTCACCAAGCCACAAATAACGACATACATTTCCATGCCAATTTGTAAAAGTTGGTGAAGCGTAAATTCTAGAAATCAACCATTAGAAATCCAGAAATCAAATAATTCGAAGCAACGACGTCGTACAGCGAAACGTCCGGTGCTCCAGAATCATAATAAATCAGAACAACGACGTCGTACAGCGTAACGTCCGATGAACCAAAACACAATAAACTGAAACAACGACGTCGTACAGAGAAACGCCCGATGAACCAAAACACTATAAACCGGATCAACGACGTCGCACAACGTAACGTCCGATGAACCAAAACACTATAAACCGGATCAACGACATCGTACAACGTAACGTCCGATGAACCAAAACACATAAACCGGAACAACGACGTCGTACAACGTAACGTCCGACGAACCAAAACACTATAAACCGGATCAACGACGTCGTACAACGTAACGTCCGATGAACCAAAACACAATAAACTGGAACAACGACGTCGTACAGCGAAACGTCCGATGAACCAGAAGCACAAATAATTCGGAACATCGACGTCGTACAGCGAAACGTCCGATGAACCAAAACAAAGAGACATCGCGCATTGCTAGTCTAAACCATAAAATGATCATCATCGATCATCAAGAAGTGTCAATTACAGTAAGCTAGTAAATAAATGAGTTTAGCTTCATGTCCCATAACCACTGGCTTAACTTAAATATTTACGAACAAATTGTAGATTTCCACTCGAAAATTGTCACAAGAGTTTCAATCGAACAAGTCCAAAAATTAACCGACGAAGTAAATGCAAGCGTTTCATACCACTTGTTTTGCTAAGCCGTTTAATTATATTTTCTCATACGAATGAGGTAAAGGTTTGTATATACTAATAGATTGGAAAACGGTTTTGAAAACAAGCTTTATGTTTTAAAAATAGAGTTGAAATCATCTTTGTAAAAGAGTTTGAATATTTACTACCAGTATAGAAAACCTTTATATTTTAAAGTGACAAGTGACAAAAATGATTGTAGAAACAATCAATCATAAGAATTCACATTTCGATAACGTGAATCCAACCATGGAAATCGATATTCAAATCGATCAAATAGAAATACCAAAAATCCAGAAAAGAAATCATAAAAGTTGATATTAATTGACAATAACTATATGGAAAATCAAAAATCGATAAATTTGGAAATCCACATAAAAATAGGCTAATATCCAGAAATCAACAGCCAAAGACGTCTGTGGGAAATCCACAGACGTCTATCACCTGTTTCGGAAAATATTTTTCCTGAAGCCATAGACGTCTGTCACCTGTTTCGGGAAATTGTAACCCTGAAGTCACAGACGTCCGTGGATAATCCACAGACGTCTGTTGCCTGTAGCGGGACAGAATTAGCAAAGCCCAAAAATGGGCAAACCTACACAACTTCTCGGATTCAGAGCGATTGAATGAGCAACGGCGACAAAGAATTTATGCCAAGCGACAACCCAGCCCTAAAGCTTTCCGATTCACCACCAAAACATGTTCACAATTCAAAGCTAGGATTTTCAAAGTTTTGACTTCAAAACACCAAATATTGGAATGTTCACCAAATCAATCCAAATCAAAATCAAATGATCATGAACAAGTGTTAGGAATTCATATCTAACATCAAAGATAGTTATAGACAAAGATGTGAGATAAAAATCTCACCTTTAAACCCAAAACAAATGAAGAAAAAGCTATAGAGCAATGGCAAGAACAATCACTCTTCAATTCCAAACCAACAAGCTAAATCTAAGCTTAAAAGAGAAATATTTCCTAAGTTAGGTTTAGGAATGTCTGAAATTGATAAGAGAATGAGTTGGAGAAGAAGAAGAGAAGGCTTACCAAAGCTTCTTCTTTGAATTTGGAGCTAGAACATAGATTTGCAAAGATGATTACGGCTTGGAGTATTAATTTCCCATTCCATTCTCCATTTTTGATAAAGCTTAAGTGTTAGGAAATGAAAGTGAAGTAATGAAGAGGAGAGGGAGTGGAGCTTGAGTTAATGGTTTAGGCAAATGGGCTGAACCTAACCCAAAGTCCAAAGTGAAATGATCAAATTTTTAGCTAGCACCAAACATATCAAAGTTTATACTCAAAAAAGTCGCAAACACCATTTTGGACTCAATGGAAGTGGTCTCGAGTCCCAATTCGACTATTTGCAAAAAGTAGCTTTTTCGGACATCAATCCGATTAACGATTCTATATTTAAATAAAATATTTAAATATAAAATCGATAAATATGCGGGTTGTTACAGACTCCCCTCCTTAAAGAAATTACGTCCTCGCAATCTTAAGAAATAACTAAAAAGTAACAACCATAAAAGCATATCATCACAAAAGAAAGTTTGAAATAAGAAGTTCACCATAAAGAGCACGAAAGAGTAAGTCCGAACGTGTTTGCTCGATGAATTCTCTGGATTCCCAAGAGAAATCCTTATGATTCGAGAACCATTGAACTCTCACAAGAAGAACATCTTTATTTCGAAGGCGCTCAACCTCCGAAGCAATGATGCGAATAGGATGTTGCTCATAAGTCAAATCTGGTAAAACTTCAATTCTCCCAATAACACCAGACTCAAGAATAAAAGTGGAATCCCTAAGGCATTTCCGTATATAAGAGACGTGGAAAACGTCATGAATAATAGAAAATTTGAGCCGATGCAACGGCGTAGTACAATAACGGTACGCCAAATAAACCAAAGCTCAAATAATTCGGAACACCGACGTAGTACAAAAATGGTACGTCCAATGAACCAAACACCATAAAAGAACATCGGATGCGAGTCCATAAATAAAATGAGACGAAGCTCAATAAAACGAAGTACATCGAAACGTCCGACAAACTTGGTAAAAAGATCATTCCATTCGGGCATCATCAAAGAAACAACTACTTGTTGCTTACGACAAGGTCATTGGCAACACGATTTCCCCTTTCGAGAGTATAAAGAATATCAAGATCATAAGATGCAAGGAACTCAAGCCAATATTAAGTTCCTTATGAGAAAATAATTATTCCAAAGATTTATGATCGGGGTTGAGGACAAATTTCTCCCCAAAAAAAAATGATGCCAAACACTAATAGCGAAAACAATAGCCGCGAGCACTAGATCATGAGTGGCATATCTAGTCTCGATCGACTTAAATTATTTAGAAGCACAAGTGATAGCACATTCTCTTTTGCAAGAGAACGGCATCCAAATCAATACGATTAGCATTGGTACAAAAGATAAAGTCTTGGTTCCCTTCGGGAATCACAAGAATAAGAGTATCGAAAAGAAAGAATTTCTGTTAAATAATCTTCTTTCCCGAAAAGCTAAAACTTTCAAAATTACATTTATCTTTATGTAATAATCTTTCTAGAAAAAATTACATTTTTACAAGTCAATATATTATGTCTGACTGTCTCATCAAAGCGTTTAGGAGATTCTTATCGATAACGTTGATCAAGCGCATCGACCAGAATTCTTAAAGCACTTAATGGACAATACAATCACAAAATCATCTTCTATATGATAAACATGTTTCTTAAAAAGTTTTAAGAATATTCCTTGCTCGTTTCAAGAACAAAATCTAATTATACTTATAAATAAATCTTATGAAAAAAATTTGCAAAAATTTTTAAATTGCTATTTTCATCCAAAATCAATAAATATATGAATAGTCTCATCGAGATATTCGTAGAATACTCGATTCATAAAATGGATGAAATAAGCTGGACAAACTGAATGACATGATTAGTCATTCATAAGAATCATAACGAGTTTGGAATGCGGTATGCTAACTTCCGCAACTTGTAGCAAATAAAATCGGTGGCAAGGTCGAACTAAAACGACCTTAACACCACTCAAAAGACTGCTTAGGTGATAATCCTAAGACAAACTCAAAAATACCGGAAAATTCTCAAACCACATGAATGAGAGAAATAACACTTTCCTCATCATGTGAGCTTAAAGAATAAA
The DNA here is from genome assembly GCA_030737815.1 of Allium fistulosum. Taxonomy (NCBI): domain Eukaryota; kingdom Viridiplantae; phylum Streptophyta; class Magnoliopsida; order Asparagales; family Amaryllidaceae; genus Allium; species Allium fistulosum. The sequence continues at coordinate 1,222,796,212 of CM060904.1, forward strand.
ATGATGCCATCAAATTGGAATCAAAATCACGAAGAAAAAACAGAAATCTGCTTAACAGATTGAAAATGTCGAAGATGAATAGGCCACACGAAACAAAGGATATGGCTTCATAATAATTAAGCCAATCCTTACAAAAGTCAATTCCGAAGCATAAGTAAAAATCAGCTCGGAAAGAAAAATCACATAAAATAATTTCGACCTCAATAAAAAACAAATTGAGTGTTGCGGATCCACCAATCCGGATTCGCAATCCTCAAAGAAGTCATCAAGCCCAGAAATGTTTAAAGAAAAAGAATCACAAGTTCTTTTGATATAAAAATAATGAGATGAAACCCATATCAAAAAGAACTCGAATAAGATAATCACAAAAGAAATATCGTCAAGGATAGAAGGAGAATTACCTTGACCAAGAGAAGTGTCACTAGGGGCTTAAACAACATTTAGCTCTCCCTCTCTCCTACTTTGGAGTATGGGATATGTAGATATAAGATGGCCCGAAATTTTGCAATAACGACAAAAAAATGGTTTCGGGCACTCAGTTGCATAGTGGTCGGTAGAACCACAATTGTAGCATTGTCCACGACTAGAGGTAGGAGTCTTTGCTACCGGAGTTTGTTGCTTCCCTTTCTTGTTGGGAGTGGGGCCTTTGAATTTGATAGGCCTCTTCATGTTATTATTGAAGTTCTGTTTGACATGCACAACTTCAACATCACCTTCTCTATCGGCCTCTTCAAGATGAAGAGCGATATCAATAAGCTGATCGAAAGAAACTTCCAATTTCAAAAGTAATGGCTTTTTGAGATTCTTGTTCAAGCCATAAACAAATCTCTGATTTTTCTTCAATGGGGTATTAATGTATTCAACCCTGTATTTAGAAAGAGATTCGAAAGATGCGACGTAGTCCGTCACAGAAGATTCACCTTGAACAAGGTCGATAAAAGGCCGGGCCAAAGTTACTTTTTCAGCCTCCGGCACAAATTTCAACTCGAATCTTTCCTGGAATTGCTCCCAAGTGAGATCCGCTTTAACGATTTCAGAAATAAGAAGCTCATACCAATCCAATGCTCTTTCTTGGAGCATGCTAGAAGCCACTTGGACTCGGTGGAGATCAACAAGATTCATGCGAGAAAAGATGCGGTCGCATGATCTAAGCCAATCTTGGATTTCAATGACACTCTCGGATCCCCGGAATGTCCTTCCACCCAAATCGGTATAATCTCTACACAAGTGTGCAAAACCGGATCTAGGATGAGTAGGCTCTGGAATGGGTCCGATAGCTTGAGCATTCTTAACAAGATCTAGAAGCTGCTGGGCAGACATAAATACTCCCTCCTGAGGAGTAGCACTGGATTAACCGATGTTGGTACGGCCAGATCTAACCATTTCTCTTCTTTAAGAAAGAAAGAAGAAGAAAAAGTTATTCTCAGAATGAATATCAAACAATCATGATTGATAAAACAAGGAATCATAAAAGAAAATAGGATAGAACGGTACGAAGACTCGAATTAAATCCTAAGGCACGACTCCTAAGAAAGACTTAGGACAATGATCCTTGTTAGATTATTCTACATTGTTCCGAAGTTTGGCTCTGATACCAAGCTGTGACGCCCCACCTCTATACTCACGCTAGCCAAGGACACTATAGAGTAATGCCGTCAACTAGCGCGAAGAATAAGGCTGTTGAGGAGCGACCATCTGTGTAATTGCTTTGTGCGAGTACCGATATGCCAGATAAAAATATAACTTTTCATCTCAAGAGGAAATCCGACATACCGATACAAACTCAAAGCTACTACACGGTGGCTATGTATTTATACTTCGAAAACAAATATAGAAATAAACATAACACAAATCAGTCACAGACAATTCATATCACAAAGGCGAAAATAGATATGAATATAACACATGAAAGTGTACATCAGAGCAGTGGTCAAACAAGATCCACAATATCAAAAAGAATAGATACAAGTGCTAGACAAAAGAATATGTATACATCAAGGAGTCTATATCTCAAATGTATACAACCAAAAACTACTAAACTAAAGTAGTTAGCCAAAAGTCAGATGATAGACCCAAATAAGAAGTCATGAGGAAGCACCTGTAAAATCTCGGTCTGACCCGAGTATTATTTAAGAAGAAAATAATAAACGGATCAGTCTAGCTATAAATATCAGATAAACTGATATAGAATAAGAGATATGACAAAAATGTATGATAACCATAAAGCCATACTGTGATAAGTATCTAATCAAAAATCAATCCAGAGATTAAACAATATCACAAGAATCTTTTCAAAGATTAAAAAGAATGTCATATTCTTAATTTAATTCACCAAGCCACAAATAACGACATACATTTCCATGCCAATTTGTAAAAGTTGGTGAAGCGTAAATTCTAGAAATCAACCATTAGAAATCCAGAAATCAAATAATTTGAAGCAACGACGTCGTACAACGAAACGTCTGGTGCTCCAGAATCATAATAAATCGGAACAACGACGTCGTACAGTGTAACGTCCGATGAACCAAAACACGATAAACCGGAACAACGACGTCGTACAGCGAAAAGCCCGATGAACCAAAACACTATAAACCGGATCAACGACGTCGTATAACGTAACGTCCAATGAACCAAAACACTATAAACCGGATCAACGACGTCGTACAACGTAACGTCCGATGAACCAAAACACAATAAACCGGAACAACGACGTCGTACAACGTAATGTCCGATAAACCAAAACACAATAAACCGGAACAACGACGTCGTACAGCGAAACACCCGATGAACCAGAAGCACAAATAATTCGGAACATCGACGTCGTACAACGAAACGTCCGATGAACCAAAACAAAGAGACATCGCGCATTGCTAGTCTAAACCATAAAATGATCATCATCGATCATCAAGAAGTGTCAATTACAGTAAGCTAGTAAATAATTGAGTTTAGCTTCATGTCCCATAACCACTGGCTTAAAAAATATTTACGAACAAATTGTAGATTTCCACTCGAAAAGAGTTTCAATCGAACTAGTCCAAAAATTAACCGACGAAGTAAATGTAAGCGTTTCATACCACTTATTTTGCTAAGTCGTTTAATTATATTTTCTCATACGAATGAGGTAAAGGTTTGTATATACAAATAGATTGGAAAACGGTTTTGAAAACAAGCTTTATGTTTTAAAAATAGAGTTGAAATCATCTTTGTAAAAGAGTTTGAATATTTACTACTAGTATAGAAAACCTTTATATTTTAAAGTGACAAATCACAGAAATGATTGTAGAAACAATCAATCACAAGAATTCACATTTCGATAACATGAATCCAACCATGGAAATCGATATTCAAATCGATCAAATAGAAACACCAAAGATCAAGAAAAGAAATCATCAAAGTTGATATTAATTGACAATAACTAAATGGAAAATCAAAAATCGATAAATTTGGAAATCTACATAAAAATAGGGTAATATCCAGAAATCAACAGCCACAGACGTTTGTGGGAAATCCACAGACATCTGTCACCTGTTTCGGGAAATATTTTTCCTGAAGCCACAGACGTCTGTGGGAAATCCACAGACGTCTGTCACCTATTTCGGGAATTGTAACCCTGAAGTCACAGACGTCCGTGGATAATCCACAGACGTCTGTCGCCTGTAGCGGGACAGAATTAGCAAAGCCCAAAAATGGGCAAACCTATACAACTTCTCGGATTCGGAGCGATTGAATGAGCAACGGCGACAAAGGATTTATGCCAAGCGACAACCCAGCCCTAAAGCTTTCCGATTCACCACCAAAACATGTTCACAATTCAAAGCTAGGATTTTCAAAGTTTTGACTTCAAAACACCAAATATTGGAATGTTCACCAAATCAATCCAAATCAAAATCAAATGATCATGAACAAGTGTTATGAATTCATACCTAACATCAAAGATAGTTATAGACAAAGATGTGAGATAAAAATCTCACCTTTAAACCCAAAACAAATGAAGAAGAAGCTATAGAGCAATGACAAGAACAATCACTCTTCAATTCCAAACCAACAAGCTTGAATCTAAGCTTAAAAAAGAAATATTTCCTAAGTTAGATTTAGGAATTTCTGAAATTGATAAGAGAATGAGTTGGAGAAGAAGAAGAGAAGGCTTACCAAAGCTTCTTCTTTGAATTTGGAGGTAGAACATAGATTTGCAAAGATGATTAGGGCTTGGAGTATTAATTTCCCATTCCACTCTCCATTTTTGATGAAGCTTAAGTGTTAGGAAATGAAAGTGAAGTAATGAAGAGGAGAGGGAGTGGAGCTTGAGTTAATGGTTTAGGCAAATGGGCTGAACCAAACCCAAAGTCCAAAGTGAAATGATCCAATTTTTAGCTAGCTCCAAACATATCAAAGTTTATACTCAAAAAATTCGCAAACACCATTTTGGACTCAATGGAAGTGGTCTCGAATCCCAATTCGACTGTTTGCAAAAAGTAGCTTTTTCGGACATCAATCTGATTAACGATTTTATATTTAAATAAAATATTTAAATATAAAATCGATAAATATGCGGGTTGTTACAGACTCCCCTCCTTAAAGAAATTGCGTCCTCCCAATCTTAAGAAATAACTAAAAAGTAACAACCATAAAAGCATATCATCACAAAAGAAAGTTTGAAATAAGAAGTTCACCATAAAGAGCATGAAAGAGTAAGTCCGAACGTGTTTGCTCGATGAATTCTTTGGATTCCCAAGAGAAATCCTTATGATTTGAGAACCATTGAACTCTCACAAGAAGAACATCTTTATTTCGAAGGCGCTCAACCTCCGAAGCAATGATGCGAATAGGATGTTGCTCATAAGTCAAATCTGGTGAAACTTCAATTCTCCCAATAACACTAGACTCAAGAATAAAAGTGGAATCCCTAAGGCATTTCCGTAAATAAGAGACGTGGAAAACGTCATGAATAACAGAAAAATTGAGTCGGTGCAACGGCGTAGTACAATAACGGTACGCCAGATGAACCAAAGCTCAAATAATTCGGAACACCGACGTAGTACAAAAACGGTACGTCCAATGAACCAAACACCATAAAAGAACATCGGATGCGAGTCCATAAATAAAATGAGACGAAGCTCAATAAAACGAAGTACATCGAAACGTCCGACGAACTTGGTAAAAAGATCATTCCATTCGGGCATCATCAAAGAAACAACTACTTGTTGCTTACGACAAGGTCATTGGCAACACGATTTCCCCTTTCGGGAGTATAAAGAATATCAAGATCATAAGATGCAAGGAACTCAAGCCAATATTAAGTTCCTTATGAGAAAATAATTATTCCAAAGATTTATGAACTGGGTAGAGGACAAATTTCTCCCAAAAAAAATGATGCTAAACACTAATAGCGAAAACAATAGCCGCGAGCACTAGATCATGAGTGGCATATCTAGTCTCGATCGGCTTAAATTATTTAGAAGCACAAGTGATAGCACATTCTCTTTTGCAAGAGAACGACATCCAAATCAATACGATTAGCATTGGTACAAAAGATAAAGTCTTGGTTCCCTTCGGGAATCACAAGAATAAGAGTATCGAAAAGAAAGAATTTCTTTTAAATAATCTTCTTTCCCGAAAAGCTAAAACTTACAAAATTACATTTATCTTTATGTAATAATCTTTCTAGAAAAATTTACATTTTTACAAGTCAATATATTGTGTCTGACTGTCTCATCAAAGCGTTTAGGAGATTCTTATCGATAACGTTGATCAAGCGCATCGACCAGAATTCCTAAAGCACTTAATGGACAATACAATCACAAAATCATCTTCTATATGATAAACATGTTTCTTAAAAAGTTTTAAGAATATTCCTTGCTCGTTTCAAGAACAAAATCTAATTATACTTATAAATAAATCTTATGAAAAAGATTTGCAAAAAATTTTAAATTGCTATTTTCATCCAAAATCAATAAATACATGAATGGTCTCATCGAGATATTCATAGAATACTCGATTCATAAAATGGATGAAATAAGCTGGACAAACTGAATGACGTGATTAGTCATTCATAATAATCATAACGAGTTTGGAATGCGGTAAGTGGAATGCTAACTTCCGCAACTCGTAGCAAATAATATCGGTGGCAAGGTCGAACTGAAACGACCTTAACACCACTCAAAAGACTGCTTAGGTGATAATCCTAAGACAAACTCAAAAATACCGGAAAATTCTCAAACCACATGAATGAGAGAAATAACACTTTCCTCATCATGTGAGCTTAAAGAATAAAATGATGCCATCAAATTGGAATCAAAATCACGAAGGAAAAACAGAAATCTGCTTAACAGATTGAAAATGTCGAAGATGAATAGGCCACACGGGACAAAGGATATGGCTTCATAATAATTAAGCCAATCCTTACAAAAGTCAATTCCGAAGCATAAGTAAAAATCGGCTCGGAAAAAAATTCACATAAAATAATTTCGACCTCAATAAAAAACAAATTGAGTGTTGCGGATCCACCAATCCGGATTCGCAATCCTCAAAGAAGTCATCAAGCCCAGAAATGTTTAAAGAAAAAGAATCACAAGTTCTTTTGATATAAAAATAATGAGATGAAACCCATATCAAAAAGAACTCGAATAAGATAATCACAAAAGAAATATCGTCAAGGATAGAAGGAGAATTACCTTGACCAAGAGAAGAGTCACTAGGGGCTTGAACAACATTTAGCTCTCCCTGTAACGCCCCACCTCTATACCCATGCTAGCCAAGAACACTATGGTGTAACGCTGTCGACTAGCAAGGAGAATAAGGCTGTTGAGGAGCGACCATCTGTATAATTGCTTTGTGCGAGTACCGATATGCCAGATAAAAATTTAACTTTTCATCTCAAGAGGAAGTCCGACATACCGATACAAACTCAAAGCTACTACCCAGTGGCTATATATATATACTTCGGAAACAATTATAGAAATAAACATAACATAAATCAGTCACAGATGATTCATATCACAAAGCCGGAAATAGATATGAATATACAACACTTAAAAGTGTTTATCAGAGTAGTGGTCTAACAAGATCCACAATAACACAAGGATAGATACAAGTGCTAAGCAAAAGAATGCATCAATGAATCTCATACATATATACAATGACAGATGTCAGTTACAATACATGTGATAGGTTTCATATGATACAACTACAACCGACGACTCGGGAAGTTATATACACAATTACATTATCGCGATTAATATACATGAATACATAATATCCTATACTAGGACAACGACTACTCCAAAAGTATGAAAAGACTTCATAGCTCTAGCAGCCGCCCAAGGCGAGATATCTACGACCTGTAAATAACTCGGTCTAACCCGAGTATTATTTAAAAGAAAATAATAAACGGGTCAGTCTAACTGAAAATATCAGATGACATGATATAGAATAAACGATATGGCATAAATGTATAAAACCATAAAATCATACTATGATAAGTATGCAATTGAAAAATCAACAATGGATAAATCAATATCACAAGAATCTTCTCAAAGATCCAAATAGGGCATCATACCCAAAACTTGTATTCATAACAAGTCAAAAACACACGAATTCACCAATGCTTAAAAGCTAGAAAATCATAACGATGAAAGTCATGAAAATAGGTGAAGCACAAAATTCCATAAATCATCTCAAGAAATCCAGAAATCACATAAAAAGGGGGAGGCCTATCATAAGAACGGGAGTATGAAAACTCACCAACGCGCGTAACACATGAACGAGAAGCTATCTCATGGAAGCTATCCATTAAATTTTGACACACGAACGGCCCGAAGACCATGGGGCGCTACCCCAATATGTGATGGTGAAACATCACACAAACGGGGTTTAGTCTCCCTCGTAGACAAAGAGACATTGCTCAATCGCTAGTCTAAATCACAAAAATGATCGTCATGATCATATAGAAGTGTCAATTACACTAAGCCAGTAAATATATGAGTTTAGCTTCATGTCCCATAACCACTAGCTTAACTTAAATATTTACGAACAAACTGTAGATCTTCACTAGAAAATTGTCACAAGTGGTTCAATCGAACAAGTCCAAGAATTAACCGACGAAGTAAACGCAAGCGTTTCATACCACTTGTTTTGCTAAGCCGTTTAATTAGATTTCTCATCCGAGTGAGGTAAAGGCTTGTATATACTAGTAGATTGGAAAACGGTTTGAGAAAACGAGTTTTGTAATAAAATAGTGTTGAAATCATTTGGAAGAAAGAGTTTTGATATTTACTACTAGTATTAAAACCTTTATATTTTTAAAGTGACAAATCACAAAAATGATTGTAGAAACAATCAATCACAGGAATTCACATACGAAGACGTGAATAGAATCGAATGAAATCGATTAAAATTTGGAAACCAAATAAAAATATCAATTCCAGAATATGAATTGAAACACATAAAACAATTCAAGAAATTGAAACATCAATTCAAAACTGTCATCTCTGTGTGGCTGCAGTACACGCACTTGTGCACAGCCTCGCCACAATAGCATATAAAGAAATAGCAACAAGGCACAAAGGCCAATGCTCAAGAATTCACAGTGCCAACAAATGCAATAAGCAAGTGACAGTAGTGGAAAGCTTCAACCAAGTGAGTTGAAGAGGTTGGCTGCCTCAAGAAACAACAACCAAACCAGTTCGGACAAGGCAGAGAAATGCCAAAGTGGTCAAGAAAAGATGACAACAAACTGCAGCCGAAAAACCAGAAACATCAATCAAACGAATGCAGCAAGGGGGTAAGGCTGCCCAGGGTAAATGATATGCAAACCAATTGCCACCAAGTAAATGTAATAACACTGCAAATTCGAGAAGGTAGGAAACTACCACGAAATGCAAGAAGGTCAAGTCTCTGACTCAACACATCTGCAGCACCAAGGCACAAGGCAGAGGTACAAGTACAAAAATAGAAGGAGGGTGAGGGCACCAGGGGTATGGCACCACAGCACACCAACACATGAATGCGATGGTGACCAAACGCAATGAAGACAAGGCATCAATGCAAGGTATCAGTTCTTAAGAAGTGCAACACAGTGACACAAGTGATTCAAGACAAAGTGCAAAAAATCAATGCACTGCATGTACAACAGGTAGATGAAGATGCAATGAAGCCAAAGAAAGCCATCATTAACAAAGTCGAAGTCAACTAGGCCGAACAACATGTAACAGCAGTTACAAGTGACTCAGGCAAATGCACAGAAGCATCAACAATTACAGATGCAACATAATGCAACAGGGGACAGGGTCAAGGCAGCCAGCATTGATGATATAAAAATATAAGCTGAATGACTTATGTGGTAAAAGAAATATGCACAATGCTCAGTGAAACTCAAGTGTCCAATAATACATCTCGAAATCAAACTTCACTTAAATAGAAAATGCACATGAACGTTGTGGCAACAGATCAAGGCAATAGTAACAACTCAAATGCAAGCTATGTCATATATGATACAGTGAAAAATTGCACAAACAAGCACAAATGTGCTACAGAGAATATGCTACATGAAAGACATGAAGGCAGTAAAGTGCTGACTGGAAACGAACTACAAAGACATCAACGAGTATGACATAAGGCAGTGCAACAAAGACCACCAATGTTCAATGTAAATGCAAGCTAGTAGATCATACTACACATCAGGTCAGAGACTAATGAATTACCAGTTCAAATCAAGAATGTAACCTAGTGTACCACAACCCAGGCTAGTATCCTACAACAACTTAAGCACAGTTCACCGAAGTTCTAGGGAGGTGGAAACAAGTTCGACCAAGAAACTGTTATTAACAGCAGTCATAAAAATAGTGTGACAAAAGTAAATGAAGACACAATCATGTATCAACCAAAGTCAGAGACCGTAGTCAAGCATCAACAGGGATAGGTCAGTGAACAAAACCAAGTGAAAGTCGAAGTCAAACAGACATTCACGAAATCAAAGAAACTGGCAAAGTTAAAGGAAATCAACAACAATAAAAATCAAGTCGAAGCAGAGGCAACGAAAACAGAATAAGCAAACAAGATCGAACAATTTACAGTTAGATGTGAGTAATAAAAAAATCACTCACCTTTGCCACGAATGGAGCAGCCGAAGTCCCCTCGAGCTCGATCAAAAATCAAAGCAGTCGAAAGCCCTAATTGTTGAAGGTCGGCGAACTAACGAAGCAGCCATTTTTGATGCGCCCTAGCTTTTGCAGAGGAATGAAGATCGAAAGTCCCCGACTTTTCAGAGCGAACGAAGAACGATCGAAGAAGCCCTAATTCTCGATCGAAGAAGAAGAAGAACGAAAACGAGATGCCACCATTTTCGTTCGATTGTTTTCGTTTTAGGGTTACTAAACGAATGAAAATGGATAAAGGGGGATCGGGTTTGTCTTGGTTAGTTATCACGGCAACCAAAAAGACTTAACCATTTTTCAAAAGAAAATTCAAACTGGTTTAAAAATTCCAAACAACAATTAGCTAGGAAAAGAAATCGTCTAAAGACGATAGTTAATCGGTACGAAATACCGGGTTGTTACACTCCCTCTCTCCTACTTTGGAGTATGGGATATGTAGATATAAGATGGCCCGAAATTTTGCAATAACGACAAAAAAATGGTTTCGGGCACTCATTTGCATAGTGGTCGGTAGAACCACAATTGTAGCATTGTCCACGACTAGAGGTAGGAGTCTTTGCTACCGGAGTTTGTTGCTTCCCTTTCTTGTTGGGAGTGGGGCCTTTGAATTTGATAGGCCTCTTCATGTTATTATTGAAGTTCTGTTTGACATGCACAACTTCAACATCACCTTCTCTATCGGCCTCTTCAAGATGAAGAGCGATATCAATAAGCTGATCGAAAGAAACTTCCAATTTCAGAAGTAATGGCTTTTTGAGATTCTTGTTCAAGCCATAAACAAATCTCTGATTTTTCTTCAATGGGGTATTAATGTATTCAACCCCGTATTTAGAAAGAGATTCGAAAGATGCGACGTAGTCCGTCACAGAAGATTCACCTTGAACAAGGTCGATAAAACGCCGGGCCAAAGTTACCTTTTCAGCCTCCGGCACAAATTTCAATTCGAATCTTTCCTGGAATTGCTCCCAAGTGAGATCCGCTTTAACGATTTCAGAAATAAGAAGCTCATACCAATCCAATGCTCTTTCTTGGAGCATGCTAGAAGCCAATTGGACTCGGTGGAGATCAACAAGATTCATGCGAGAAAAGATGCGGTCGCATGATCTAAGCCAAGCTTGGATTTCAATGACACTCTCGGATCCCCGGAATGGCCTTCCATCCAAATCGGTATAATCTCTACACAAGCGTGCAAAACCGGATCTAGGATGAGTAGGCTCTGGAATGGGTCCGATAGCTTGAGCATTCTTAACAAGATCTAGAAGCTGCTGGGCAGACATAAATACTCCCTCCTGAGGAGTAGCACTGGATTGACCGACGTTGGTACGGCCAGATCTAACCATTTCTCTTCTTTAAGAAAGAAAGAAGAAAAAAAAGTTATTCTCAGAATGAATATCAAACAATCATGATTGATAAAACAAAGAATCATAAAAGAAAATAGGATAGAACGGTACGAAGACTCGAATTAAATCCTAAGGCACGACTCCTAATGTAACGACCCAGAATTTTTGATAATAAAAATTTGAATATTTAATTAATTTTAAATATTAATAAATGGAATTTAGAAGTCGAATGATTTATTTTCCGAATATTGGGTTTTATTTGAGAATTAAGTCGATAAATTTAATAGTTAAATTCGAGAAATAATTGAAATCTGGATTTAATATGATTGAAATTGATTTGGAAAATTTTATTTAATCATACTGGAGTTATAGAAAGGTTATAGAACTTTTAAAATTGAATTTAGAGTTAGTATGTGAAAATTGAATATTTTGATATTTAATTATCGACTGAAAAATAGCCAATTTTCGAACAGTCTCATAATTGAACGAAACTAATTCCATTGGATCCGTAATAGATTGTTATTATCGGATTTCAATTTTCGTATCCATCGGAGTTGTCGTTTGACCGTGGCAGCTCGAAACGCATCGATATCGTTTAATTTTAAATCGTCGAGTTAAAATAGTCATTTTTCAAAAAGTCTCGGATTTCGACGAAACCAGTTTCATCGGATCCGTAATGTGATATTATTGTAAGATTTCAAATTTCGTAATTTTTGGATTTACCATTTGTCCGGTACAAATTAAAACGCCTCGAAATCGATTTAATTCAGTTTAATTTAAATTGATCGTTTATTGTCGTATCTCACACATACGATCGAATTAGCTTCCGAAACCTGTTCCATTGCATTCGGAACGTGGGGTAAACCTTACGAACGTCAGCCGGCACGCTCGAATCGGAGTTCGAAAAAATTCGATGAATAGTAAATCGTTAAATTTTCTATAAAAGCCCCTCTTCTCTTCATTTTGCAAAAGAAAAACGAGCCTAGGGTTTCGTTCAGCTGGCCGCCACTTCTACAATCAATGGCCGAAAAACTCGATCCTTCTCCCTTCATTTTTTTAAAATCCATGCATCGAATTGAAAAACTTCTAACTGGAAGATTGTAGAGCACAGCACGATACCTCTATCTAACGGTTGTGATGGCGTTTGGAGTGATGGATTCGTCGTAATCGACTGAGGAACGGTGCACGTTCGAACGCGTTTTTGCACGCGTGGGGACCACCGGGATGGCGCGCGCTTTGGGCGGTGGTGGTTTGTGACAAGGGCGTTCGAATGGAGGGGAGATGATGGGGTTTCGTCGAGTGTAGGGGGGGCCGATGTCGAGGGTTTCTAACGTGCTATGGGTCTCGTTCGAACTCACCTGGAACGAAGAGGAAGAAGCAACTTCCTGCGGCCGAGATTCAGGGGGCCAAAATCAACGACTAGATCTGCTTTAGGTTAAAAGTTTAAAATAAAATTGTAAATATATTTATATTAAAAATTTGTACGATGTTTAAAAATATATAACTCTTTCGTACAAGGTTGAAAAATTACGAGATTTTTTGCGTTGGAATCGTATGGACGAACACTACGCAATACAATTGGATTGGAGCCGTTTGGAGCTAGTTTGAATTTCGGGTAAAATTAAACGCGCGTTTAATTTTATTCGAAATAAACGCTGGAATGGAATTTAAAATCAAGGTGAGATTTTTCTCACTCAAATTGAATGTGGAATTTTTACAGTTATTGATTGATGATTGACTGTTTGGATGTGATATTAGATATAGTAGGATATATATATATATATAGCAATATATACATATTGGCATATGTATATATTGGATTGATGATTTCCCGCCTCGTATAGCAGATGAGACCCTATTGCGCCGTTAGTAAGCGGATATTTTTATAAAACCCATATACCGCGATAATTCCATACTGGAGCGGAATTGGTATTGTGCTAACATCTTTGGATGCAGGGAAACAGGTTGGAGGGATCCAACTGGATTCCTCAACTGTATTTACTTATTTACAGATATTGATATATATTCTGTTATCATATTGATATATGATATTGACTGTTGTGATGGACTGATTGGTGTTGTTGCATCATCGGATTCAGTTTTTGAAATGTAAAAATATCGACTTTTACTTTAAAAGGGTTTTTAAAGTGATTTTTGAAAATATACGGTTTATGAAATTTTTGAATCGATTTATAAACGTAAAATTTTAAAGTTATAAAAGTTATAATTTTTAGTGAAATATAATCGAAGTGTCGTTTTTGAAATAAAAGTCGATTTATTTATAAAATGGTTTAAGTTGGGATTTTTGAATAACTATAAACGATTTGTATAGAAAGATTTATAAAATTGATATTTTATAAATCAAAATATTGGACTTATAAAACGAATTTTATAAGTGTTAAAAAGAAGTATAAATGGATTTCATAAGTGAATGAAATTAATAGATTTATATTGTGAAGAAAAAAATGAATGAAGTTGTAGAATAAAGGATTTATAAGTAATTTACTTATAAATTGGATTTTTGCCTTTAAATGGAATATTGATCGAAGTTAATAAAAAAGAAAATTTATAAGTCGAAGTGTTATTAAAATAGGAATAGGATTTATAAACGTGTTTATAAATTCAAAATCAGCTGAATTTGAGAAATTAAATATAGAAGATTTTTTAAGAAGATATATTCGCAATTTTGGATAGCGAATTGTCTTTGAAATAAATGTGTAGAAATGATTGAAATTTGGTTAAGTGAAGTATATTCACGATTTTGGACAGTGAATATATTATTGAATAAAATGGATTCATTTTTGAAGAAGTGATATTAAAAATGAAGTTAAACATTTTAAAGATGTTTTAAAATGTATTGTGAATTGAAAGCATAGATTTCAACATTTATTGTTGAAATAGACGTTTTCGAGAAATAAGGAAATGATGGACTATAACACTGTTGTTATAGTAAATGATTTCCGAAAGGAAATGTTTTTATGTAGTATTGGGATTTATATATCCATCTAAAAATCCGAATCCCTATACTAGTGATTTTGAGTCGTCGTAACGATGTTTTACGTAACATTCGTTTTGACTCAAATAAATGTTGTTATAATAAATGATTTCCTTAAAGAATGAATATATACTTAATTTGATTTAAGTATATCGGATATTTTCCAAGTGTTGAAAATAAAAGATTTGTGAAACACTTATTATTAAATAAGTATGGAATGTTTTCCAAAATGAAATGAAACGTTTTGAGATTTTATCTTCTTAAAGATAAATTGAAAATGAATATTGGAATCGATTTGAAAATCGTATATCAGTAGATATTTTGAAAATATAAATTCACTATGGAATTTATAAAAAGAAAGGGAAGTTGTTTAAAAATAAACGTTGATTTATTTTTGAAGTGTGGAAATTTTATATCTAGTAAAGATATTTTTGAAGATGAAATAATTTGGAAAATTATTTGGAATCTGATGATGTTGCGCATCTTTATTGATAGTTAAATAACCGACTATCAATAATTACCTTGAACGATATTTGTTGTGAATTGGATGAATTTGAATGCCATACTTATTTTTAAATAAACGCTCACTATTCGGGTTAGCCGGGAAAGGACCATGGGGTCGTATAACCCATTCCGAATATGTGATACGTCGTTATGAATTGCATTTGAAGACCGGTGTTGAAGACCGGATATTTTTGAAAACGGAAGGATTACCGTCGAGTTACTCTACATCGGCTGATCTCCGATTTAGAGGTTTTATCACCCTTAGTGACGGGAAGTCCAGACGTGATTAGAAATTTATCCGGATGTGCAAGGGCTTCGTGAGAAGTGCCTTCGGTTTTGTTCGATCTCGGAACAGACTTGTATGGATTGTATGTCTGACGTTACAATTTGAGATATAAAGCTGATTTCTTTCAAATACATTTCTGTTGGTGGCGGAGAATTTATTCTCTTAGCTTAACACCCTTCTCTGAGACGTACGAGCTCAGAGGTTATGTAGTTGAAATTTATCAGCAATATATCCCAATTTGGTAACGTGGCATACTGAGTGTTGCTGTGAAATGATCAGTGTTTGATCATTTGTGATATGATCATTTGTTTGATCTTATATCTTTGCGATCATAGGTTGATCATTTTTGTTTGACCCAAAGCAGGGCTTTGTAGAAAGCGTAGCTTTGTGGACGAGACTTCATCGAGCCTCACACCCCGGAAATGGTCGAAACAGGAAGGATGCGGCAAGGTTCTAGGGAGTAGCGCCCCTTAGTGTATGTCATTCCTTCTGGATAAAGGTGGTATCATGGTATGGAGCCCAAATACTTAACCTCTGTGGTTGCTGCAAAAATTTATTTCTTTGTGGTTGTTGCGAATCGGGGATCCTCGGGAAGATCGGTGACGATCGGGGGATGGCATACGCGTGTCAGTAGTTACCTATTTTTGCAGAGGTAACCCGGCCTTGTGTTGGCAGAGATCCGGTTAGGTTCTCGGGTCGTCTATTCCAGGGACGTACCCATCGTGGATAGGAAGTTCCTTAGCCTGACCATTTGTTGGAAATCCAAAGAAACAATACGAGCCTTTACGATTTCAATTGTATAACCTGTCTCCTCAGGAGGCAGCTATAGCAGGCATAATATAATGGTACCTATGCTGGCTAAGATTTATATTATACTTTCGAAATGTTTTCCACTATGCACTAATAATAATATCAAAAAGGTTTTGATTTTTGCGTAGTAAGCATCTTTGACTAACATAAGAAGAAATCTCCTCCAAGTCTGCGTTTGCATTGTGTGTGTGGTGGGAGGTCTTATGGTAGTTTCATTTTCCAAAAGCATTGCGAATTTGACTTTAAATCTTCTTGTTGTTTTAAAGATAAAACTGTTTTACGATCTCACACCAGTCACCATGACTGACTCGGAGTTTATTGTTTCCCTTCTAAACTCTGGGTGCCCACCAATTTTCACACGGGCAGCCTAGAGTTATATTATCAGGATATTCTGGATATTCTGGAGCTTGGAGATAAGCTGGACGACGAGACGTAGTATTTCTATCTGATAGTATTTATTCCGCTGTGTATTCTGTATGAGGACAAGTTTATATAACTGTCCATTGTTGTATATTGACTCTGATGATTGATGTATGTATAAAATGATATAGTTCTTTGTTTTAAAGATTATTCATTTATCTATTATATATTGTTCCGCTGCGATATGTGAGATTCTGATATTGTTTTCTGTTTCTGTTCTGATGTGTTGTTCTTCTTTTCTTTTTCTACTCTCTTCCTTCTGCTTTCTTCTTCTTCTACTTTTTCTTCTTTTTAAACCCTCACTATTGGAGTTTCCGGCACTCGATTGCTCGGCAGTCGATAAAGTGAGTATCGATGTCGAATTTTCGAAAGTCGAAAATTCCCGTACGTGACAGCGTGGTATTAGAGCATATGGTTAAGCGACAACCCTGCTCTGTTGGGTGTTACTCATTAGAGATAGAGTCAGTAGTACTCTAGAATGAGTTGAGTGTAATAATAGATACGAGTGCGTATTTGTTAGTTAATATGAAATTGTTTTATATTGTGATGATTGGTTTGTTGAGTGGTATATGGATTCTGGTCGGTATTGTCCGTACAACTCTATCGATAGGGATCTCTAAACACTTATATAGAACAATTCGGCACAGTATTGTTTTAAATAGGGTAAATGAGATAATTTTGCCCAAAACTATTTTTATATAGAAAAGGAATGATTTTCTGTAAATTATTACAGTATATGGTTGCATGGATGTTAGGAAGTAATAATAGTGAATTATCATCACTAAAATTGAATAAGAAATTGAAATCATAACTCCAAAGTTAAGAAATAAAATCCATATACAAATGAAATTTAAAGAATATAAATTATAAATGAAATTTGTAATTTGAAATAGAATTCCAGAGAAGAATTTGAAAATTTTGGAGATTTGGAAAGTTTAAATCATTTTTTGGTTTGAAAATGATATTCAAAGGATTTTGAAAAATGTTTTGACGGAATGAAAAGCTCTAAACTCTTTTCGGTCGCTGGAAAATAATTCCGATGATGATCGTGACATCACCGGTGTTCATTTTCGGGTTTCCAAAAGAGAAATTGCTGCCAAATTTGTTTCAAATGGTAGTTGTTTGAAAATTTGGGTTTTGTTTTAGAAATTCAAAGGATGATTTAAATTGTTTTCAAATGGCTTTGAAATGTTGGTAAGACTCTGGAATACTATATAAAAATATTTATGAAATATTATGAAATTGATAACTTATAAAATATTGAGATCTGATTGGAATGAAATTGTGAATATGAATTTATAATTGAAAATAGAATTCTAATGGAATGAAATTAGTAAGGTGAATGTATCAATGATCTTATAAATCGAAATGTAAGTAAGTAAAACTGGAATTGAAACTGAATGTTGAAAACAAATTTGAATAAAGTGAATTACAATTTGTGATAAATCAGTAAATGAAACTAATTTAAAATGATGCACTTGTGAATGAAAGATAATTGATAAAATTCAATATTCGGAATTGAAGATAAATTGAATTCCAATAGGATTAAAATTGAGAATTGAATTCAAATGAAATTTGAAATGTAAAATTGAATGAAAATGAACATGTAACTTCAATGGTAAGCTAAAAAATGGGATAAGAAGTATATATTGAGAATTTTGTAATTGAATGTACGAAATGGTTTGAATATATGTAACTAGATATAATGGCTAGTAGGATATACAGGTATAAAGGAATTGGATTTGATTTTCAAAGATGAATTTGAATTTGCTCGAAAAAGGTATGTATTTAAATTTGAATATGAGATTTGATGACTTATTTCTCTAGCCGCTTGGCTTTTTCTTTTTCTTTTTGGAATCTGAGAGTCCGTAGGGACGTTTTGTAGTCGTGCCGTATTAGCCGCGCAAAGGAGACGCTGGCGAAATTTTTCGGAAATTTAGGGCGTTAGAAAATTTTTGAGAAAATTTTGAAAATTTAAATTTGAAATTTGAATTTAAATTTGAACTTTGAAGTAAACAAAGTTGTTTTGAAACTTAAAATTTAAGTTGGAAAGTTAGTTGAGATGATAACGAATCTTTAGTAGGAAGATCCGTTTGAAAATTGATAAAACTATTGGATTGTGAAAAATAGTAGACGAGTTAAGGACCTTTTTTCCTAACTTGTAATTTCGGGGACGAAATTCTTTTAAGGGGAGAAGTTTGTAACGACCCAGAATTTTTGATAGTAAAAATTTGAATATTTAATTAATTTTAAATATTAATAAATGGAATTTAGAAGTCGAATGATTTATTTTTCGAATATTGGGTTTTATTTGAGAATTAAGTCGATAAATTTAATAGTTAAATTCCAGAAATAATTGAAATCTGGATTTAATATGATTGAAATTGATTTGGAAAATTTTATTTAATTATACTGGAGTTATAGAAAGGTTATAGAACTTTTAAAATTGAATTTAGAGTTAGTATGTGAAAATTGAATATTTTGATATTTAATTATCGACTGAAAAATAGCCAATTTTCGAACAGTCTCAGAATTGAACGAAACCAATTCCATTGGATCCGTAATAGTTAGTTATTATCGGATTTCAATTTTCGTATCCATCGGAGTTGTCGTTTGACCGTGGCAGCTCGAAACGCATCGATATCGTTTAATTTTAAATCGTCGAGTTAAAATAGTCATTTTTCAAAAAGTCTCGGATTTCGACGAAACCAGTTTCATCGGATCCGTAATGTGATATTATTGTAAGATTTCAAATTTCGTAATTTTTGGATTTACCATTTGTCCGGTACAAATTAAAACGCCTCGAAATCGATTTAATTCAGTTTAATTTAAATTGATCGTTTATTGTCGTATCTCACACATACGATCGAATTAGCTTCCGAAACCCGTTCCATTGCGTTCGGAACGTGGGGTAAACCTTACGAACGTCAGCCGGCACGCTCGAATCGGAGTTCGAAAAAATTCGATGAATAGTAAATCGTTAAATTTTCTATAAAAGCCCCTCTTCTCTTCATTTTGCAAAAGAAAAACGAGCCTAGGGTTTCGTTCAGCTGGCCGCCACTTCTACAATCAATGGCCGAAAAACTCGATCCTTCTCCCTTCATTTTTTTAAAATCCATGCATCGAATTGAAAAACTTCTAACTGGAAGATTGTAGAGCACAGCACGATACCTCTATCTAACGGTTGTGATGGCGTTTGGAGTGATGGATTCGTCGTAATCGACTGAGGAACGGTGCGCGTTCGAACGCGTTTTTGCATGCGTGGGGACCACCGGGATGGCGCGCGCTTTGGGCGGTGGTGGTTTGTGACAAGGGCGTTCGAATGGAGGGGAGATGATGGGGTTTCGTCGAGTGTAGGGGGGGCCGATGTCGAGGGTTTCTAACGTGCTATGGGTCTCGTTCGAACTCACCTGGAACAAAGAGGAAGAAGCAACTTCCTACGGCCGAGATTCAGGGGGCCAAAATCAACGACTAGATCTGCTTTAGGTTAAAAGTTTAAAATAAAATTGTAAATATATTTATATTAAAAATTTGTACGATGTTTAAAAATGTATAACTCTTTCGTACAAGGTTGAAAAATTACGAGATTTTTTGCGTTGGAATCGTATGGACGAACACTACGCAATACAATTGGATTGGAGCCGTTTGGAGCTAGTTTGAATTTCAGGTAAAATTAAACGCGCGTTTAATTTTATTCGAAATAAACGCTGGAATGGAATTTAAAATCAAGGTGAGATTTTTCTCACTCAAATTGAATGTGGAATTTTTACAGTTATTGATTGATGATTGACTGTTTGGATGTGATATTAGATATAGTAGGATATATCTATATATATAGCAATATATACATATTGGCATATGTATATATTGGATTGATGATTTCCCGCCTCGTATAGCGGATGAGACCCTATTGCGCCGTTAGTAAGCGGATATTTTTATAAAACCCATATACCGCGATAATTCCATACTAGAGCGGAATTGGTATTGTGCTAACATCTTTGGATGCAGGGAAACAGGTTGGAGGGATCCAACTGGATTCCTCAACTGTATTTACTTATTTACAGATATTGATATATATTCTGTTATCATATTGATATATGATATTGACTGTTGTGATGGACTGATTGGTGTTATTGCATCATCGGATTCAGTTTTTGAAATGTAAAAATATCGACTTTTACTTTAAAAGGGTTTTTAAAGTGATTTTTGAAAATATATGGTTTATGGAATTTTTGAATCGATTTATAAACGTAAAATTTTAAAGTTATAAAAGTTATAATTTTTAGTGAAATATAATCGAAGTGTCGTTTTTGAAATAAAAGTCGATTTATTTATAAAATGGTTTAAGTTGGGATTTTTGAATAACTATAAACGATTTGTATAGAAAGATTTATAAAATTGATATTTTATAAATCAAAATATTGGACTTATAAAATGAATTTTATAAGTGTTAAAAAGAAGTATAAATGGATTTCATAAGTGAATGAAATTAATAGATTTATATTGTGAAGAAAAAAATGAATGAAGTTGTAGAATAAAGGATTTATAAGTAATTTACTTATAAACTGGATTTTTGCCTTTAAATGGAATATTGATCGAAGTTAATAAAAAAGAAAATTTATAAGTCGAAGTGTTATTAAAATAGGAATAGGATTTATAAACGTGTTTATAAATTCAAAATCAGCTGAATTTGAGAAATTAAATATAGAAGATTTTTTAAGAAGATATATTCGCAATTTTGGATAGCGAATTGTCTTTGAAATAAATGTGTAGAAATGATTGAAATTTGGTTAAGTGAAGTATATTCACGATTTTGGACAGTGAATATATTATTGAATAAAATGGATTCATTTTTGAAGAAGTGATATTAAAAATGAAGTTAAACATTTTAAAGATGTTTTAAAATGTATTGTGAATTGAAAGCATAGATTTCAACATTTATTGTTGAAATAGACGTTTTCGAGAAATAAGGAAATGATGGACTATAACACTGTTGTTATAGTAAATGATTTCCGAAAGGAAATGTTTTTATGTAGTATTGGGATTTATATATCCATCTAAAAATCCAAATCCCTATACTAGTGATTTTGAGTCGTCGTAACGATGTTTTACGTAACATTCGTTTTGACTCAAATAAATGTTGTTATAATAAATGATTTCCTTAAAGAATGAATATATACTTAATTTGATTTAAGTATATCGGATATTTTCCAAGTGTTGAAAATAAAAGATTTGTGAAACACTTATTATTAAATAAGTATGGAATGTTTTCCAAAATGAAATGAAACGTTTTGAGATTTTATCTTCTTAAAGATAAATTGAAAATGAATATTGGAATCGATTTGAAAATCGTATATCAGTAGATATTTTGAAAATATAAATTCACTATGGAATTTATAAAAAGAAAGGGAAGTTGTTTAAAAATAAACGTTGATTTATTTTTGAAGTGTGGAAATTTTATATCTAGTAAAGATATTTTTGAAGATGAAATAATTTGGAAAATTATTTGGAATCTGATGATGTTGCGCATCTTTATTGATAGTTAAATAACCGACTATCAATAATTACCTTGAACGATATTTGTTGTGAATTGGATGAATTTGAATGCCACACTTATTTTTAAATAAACGCTCACTATTCGGGTTAGCCGGGAAAGGACCATGGGGTCGTATAACCCATTCCGAATATGTGATACGTCGTTATGAATTGCATTTGAAGACCGGTGTTGAAGACCGGATATTTTTGAAAACGGAAGGATTACCGTCGAGTTACTCTACATCGGCTGATCTCCGATTTAGAGGTTTTATCACCCTTAGTGACGGGAAGTCCAGACGTGATTAGAAATTTATCCGGATGTGCAAGGGCTTCGTGAGAAGTGCCTTCGGTTTTGTTCGATCCCGGAACAGACTTGTATGGATTGTATGTCTGACGTTACAATTTGAGATATAAAGCTGATTTCTTTCAAATACATTTCTGTTGGTGGCGGAGAATTTATTCTCTTAGCTTAACACTCTTCTCTGAGACGTATGAGCTCAGAGGTTATGTAGTTGAAATTTATCAGCAATATATCCCAATTTGGTAATGTGGCATATTGAGTGTTGCTGTGAAATGATCAGTGTTTGATCATTTGTGATATGATCATTTGTTTGATCTTATATCTTTGTGATCATAGGTTGATCATTTTTGTTTGACCCAAAGCAGGGCTTTGTAGAAAGCGTAGCTTTGTAGAAAGCGTAGCTTTGTGGACGAGACTTCATCGAGCCTCACACCTCGGAAATGGTCAAAACAGGAAGGATGCGGCAAGGTTCTAGGGAGTAGCGCCCCTTAGTGTATGTCATTCCTTCTGGATAAAGGGGT
Source organism: Allium fistulosum (assembly GCA_030737815.1). Lineage (NCBI taxonomy): Eukaryota > Viridiplantae > Streptophyta > Magnoliopsida > Asparagales > Amaryllidaceae > Allium > Allium fistulosum. The sequence goes on from CM060904.1 coordinate 1,222,819,075, forward strand.
ATCATGGTATGGAGCCCAGATACTTAACCTCTGTGGTTGCTGCAAAAATTTATTTCTTTGTGGTTGTTGCGAATCAGGGATCCTCGGGAAGATCGGTGACGATCGGGGGATGGCATACGCGTGTCAGTAGTTACCTATTTTTGCAGAGGTAACCCGGCCTTGTGTTGGCAGAGATCTGGTTAGGTTCTCGGGTCGTCTATTCCAGGGACGTACCCATCGTGGATAGGAAGTTCCTTAGCCTGACCATTTGTTGGAAATCCAAAGAAACAATACGAGCCTTTACGATTTCAATTGTATAACCTGTCTCCTCAGGAGGCAGCTATAGCAGGCATAATATAATGGTACCTATGCTGGCTAAGATTTATATTATACTTTCGAAATGTTTTCCACTATGCACTAATAATAATATCAAAAAGGTTTTGATTTTTGCGTAGTAAGCATCTTTGACTAACATAAGAAGAAATCTCCTCCAAGTCTGCGTTTGCATTGTGTGTGTGGTGGGAGGTCTTATGGTAGTTTCATTTTCCAAAAGCATTGCGAATTTGACTTTAAATCTTCTTGTTGTTTTAAAGATAAAACTGTTTTACGATCTCACACCAGTCACCATGACTGACTCGGAGTTTATTGTTTCCCTTCTAAACTCTGGGTGCCCACCAATTTACACACGGGCAGCCTAGAGTTATATTATCAGGATATTCTGGATATTCTGGAGCTTGGAGATAAGCTGGACGACGAGACGTAGTATTTGTATCTGATAGTATTTATTCCGCTGTGTATTCTGTATGAGGACAAGTTTATATAACTGTCCATTGTTGTATATTGACTTTGATGATTGATGTATGTATAAAATGATATAGTTCTTTGTTTTAAAGATTATTCATTTATCTATTATATACTGTTCCGCTGCGATATGTGAGATTCTGATATTGTTTTCTGTTTCTGTTCTGATGTGTTGTTCTTCTTTTCTTTTTCTACTCTCTTCCTTCTGCTTTCTTCTTCTTCTACTTTTTCTTCTTTTTAAACCCTCACTATTGGAGTTTCCGGCACTCGATTGCTCGGCAGTCGATAAAGTGAGTATCGATGTCGAATTTTCGAAAGTCGAAAATTCCCGTACGTGACACCTAAGAAAGACTTAGGACAATGATCCTTGTTAGATTATTCTACATTGTTCCGAAATTTGGCTTTGATACCAAGCTGTGACGCCCCACCTCTATACTCACGCTAGCCAAGGACACTACGGAGTAATGCCGTCAACTAGCGCGAAGAATAAGGCTGTTGAGGAGTGACCATCTGTGTAATTGCTTTATGCGAGTACCGATATGCCAGATAAAAATATAACTTTTCATCTCAAGAGGAAATCCGACATACCGATACAAACTCAAAGCTACTACACGGTGGCAATGTATATATACTTCGGAAACAAATATAGAAATAAACATAACACAAATCAATCACAGACAATTCATATCACAAAGGCGGAAATAGATATGAATATAACACATGAAAGTGTACATCAGAGCAGTGGTCAAACAAGATCCACAATATCAAAAAGAATAGATACAAGTGCTAGACAAAAGAATATGTATACATCAAGGAGTTTATATCTCAAATGTATACAACCAAAAACTACTAAACCGAAGTAGTTAGCCAAAAGTCAGATGATAGACCCAGATAAGAAGTCATGAGGAAGCACTTGTAAAATCTCGGTCTGACCCGAGTATTATTTAAGAAGAAAATAATAAACGGATCAGTCTAGCTATAAATATCAGATAAAGTGATATAGAATAAGAGATATGACAAAAAATGTATGATAACCATAAAGCCATACTGTGATAAGTATCTAATCGAAAATTAATCCAGAGATTAAACAATATCACAAGAATCTTCTAAAAGATTAAAAAGAATGTCATATTCTTAATTTAATTCACCAAGCCACAAATAACGACATACATTTCCATGCCAATTTGTAAAAGTTGGTGAAGTGTAAATTCCAGAAATCAACCATTAGAAATCCAGAAATCAAATAATTCAAAGCAACGACGTCGTACAACGAAACGTCCGGTGCTCCAGAATCACAATAAATCGGAACAACGACGTCGTACAGAGTAACGTCCGACCAAAACACAATAAACCGGAACAACGACGTCGTACAGCGAAACGCCCGATGAACCAAAAAACTATAAACCGGATCAACGACGTCGTACAACGTAACGTCCGATGAACCAAAACACTATAAACTGGATCAACGACGTCGTACAACGTAACGTCCGATGAACCAAAACACAATAAACCGGAACAACGACGTCGTACAACGTAACATCCGATGAACCAAAACACAATAAACCGGAACAACGACGTCGTACAGTGAAACGTCCGATGAACCAGAAGCACAAATAATTCGGAACATCGACGTCGTACAGCGAAACGTCCGATGAACCAAAACAAAGAGACATCGCGCATTGCTAGTCTAAACCATAAAATGATCATCATCGATCATCAAGAAGTGTCAATTACAGTAAGCTAGTAAATAAATGAGTTTAGCTTCATGTCCTATAACCACTGGCTTAACTTAAATATTTACGAACAAATTGTAGATTTCCACTCGAAAATTGTCACAAGAGTTTCAATCGAACAAGTCCATAAATTAACCGACGAAGTAAATGCAAGCGTTTCATACCACTTGTTTTGCTAAGCCGTTTAATTATATTTTTTCATACGAATGAGGTAAAGGTTTGTATATACTAATATATTGGAAAACGGTTTTGAAAACAAGCTTTATGTTTTAAAAATAGAGTTGAAATCATCTTTGTAAAAGAGTTTGAATATTTACTACTAGTATAGAAAACCTTTATATTTTAAAGTGACAAATCACAGAAATGATTGTAGAAACAATCAATCACAAGAATTCACATTTCGATAACGTGAATCCAACCATGGAAATCGATATTCAAATCGATCAAATAGAAACACCAAAAATCCAGAAAAGAAATCATCAAAGTTGATATTGATTGACAATAACTATATGGAAAATCAAAAATCGATAAATTTGGAAATCCACATAAAAATAAGCTAATATCCAGAAATCAACAGCCATAGACGTCTGTGGGAAATCCACAGACGTCTGTCACCTGTTTCGAGAAATATTTTTCCTAAAGCCACAGACGTCTGTGGGAAATCCACAGACGTCTATCACCTATTTCGAGAAATTGTAACCCTGAAGTCACAGACGTCTGTGGATAATCCACAGACGTCTGTCGCCTGTAGCGGGACAGAATTAGCAAAGCCCAAAAAATGGGCAAACCTACACAACTTCTCGGATGCGGAGCGATTGAATGAGCAACGGCGACAAAGGATTTATGCCAAGCGACAACCTAGCCCTAAAGCTTTCCGATTCACCACCAAAACATGTTCACAATTTAAAGCTAGGATTTTCAAAGTTTTGACTTCAAAACACCAAATATTGGAATGTTCACCAAATCAATCCAAATCAAAATCAAATGATCATGAACAAGTGTTAGGAATTCATACCTAACATCAAAGATAGTTATAGACAAAGATGTGAGATAAAAATCTCACCTTTAAACCCAAAACAAATGTAGAAGAAGCTATAGAGCAATGGCAAGAACAATCACTCTTCAATTCCAAACCAACAAGCTTGAATCTAAGCTTAAAAGAGAAATATTTCCTAAGTTAGGTTTAGGAATTTCTGAAATTGATAAGAGAATGAGTTGGAGAAAAAGAAGAGAAGGCTTACCAAAGCTTATTCTTTGAATTTGGAGCTAGAACATAGATTTGGAAAGATGATTAGGGCTTGGAGTTTTAATTTCCCATTCCACTCTCCATTTTTGATGAAGCTTAAGTGTTAGGAAATGAAAGTGAAGTAATGAAGAGGAGAGGGAGTGGAGCTTGAGTTAATGGTTTAGGAAAATTGGCTGAATCAAACCCAAAGTCTAAAGTGAAATGGTCAAATTTTTAGCTAGCTCCAAACATATCAAAGTTTATACTCAAAAAAGTCGCAAACACCATTTTGGACTCAATGGAAGTGGTCTCGAGTCCTAATTTGACTGTTTGCAAAAAGTAGCTTTTTCGGACATCAATCCGATTAACGATTCTATATTTAAATAAAATATTTAAATATAAAATCGATAAATATACGGGTTGTTACATAACGCTTAATAAAGAAAAATTGGACTTTACCGAAACCGAGTAAGCGATAAATTTGACCAAAATACCACATCGTCTGCTAAGTGACATGTGAACGTTAATATTCGAATTGTTCGATATTAATCGCTTACCAAATTTACACCTAAGAGTCACACAATCGAAATGTTTACCACCTGATTTAATCAATTCATGTTTGTTATAAATTAATTAATGTTTACAAAATTATTATAAAAATTTATTTGACATATACTGAATAATATTAAATATTATGTTTATAATAGTTATAAATATACTGATCGATATACGATATCGATACGCGTTTAAATAGGATTTAAATGTAACAAATATTGTTTGGACTTGGAATAGTTTTGAGGCCCATAAGGGGCTAGGCTTAGCCGTACCTGAATGGCCATTTGATGGCTTAATGAGAGGGTTTTTGAACAAAAGAAAGAAAAGAAAGGGTAAGAGAAACAAGTGGATCTAGGTCCTAATTTCACTCCCCTATCTCTGTCTTATATATTCATCTCAACCCTCCCTTTAAAGAGATCTATTTTGAACTATCATTGGCAGCAAGCAAGGGTCGGCTATTGTGATATCTCGGAATTTCAAGGAATTTAAAATGTGATAATCTCCTAATTAATTAATTAAAATTGGTAAAAGTTGTTATTTTCAATCAATTTAATAATGAGTTGTTTTTAAATATAGTTATAAATAGATTTTAAAATAGACATATTATTTCAATTTTAATAAGTGTTGTTTAAATGTATATATATGTGTATTTAAATTGATTTTAAATAGGATAATTATTGACAATTAATAATGTGATTGTTTAAAATGGATATCTATATTTATTTGAATTGATTTTAAATTTGGATTTTAAATTGACTTTGAATTTGGATTTAAGAATTTAATTTAAAGGAATATATATATCTTAAAATAAAATAATAATATAGTTTGGATTTAAAATATATGAATAAAAGTTTTTATTTAAAAATAAGATTTGTTTTATATTATTCTCTTTAAAGAAATTTATTTATAGTAATTTGAAAGAGTATTTATTTAATAGGAATAAATACAAAAGCTTTTAAATTAGCATTTAAAAATGAGTTTAAAATATTTTATATGATTTTTATTTAAATCATAATTGGTTTATATTCTATTTTCTTTAAAGATTGTATTTATGTAAAATTTAGAAAGCATTTATAAATTTATAAAAGTACTTATTTATTAGGAAATTTAATAATAGAAAGCTTTTAAAATCTTTTAAAAATAAATAAAAATGATATAATTACAAGTGTTAGGATAATAAAGCTTGTAAGTACATGTGTAAGATAATTAGCATTTAATTTGACAAGTGTTAACATTTGAAAACAAGTGTCATTTTCTTTTTCTTTTTCTTTAAATTTTAAGAAATCATAATTTAACATTATATAAACAAACATCTCCTCTCTTCCATTTCTTTTTCTTATCTTCTCATTTTCTAAGCAAAAACTCAAGCCTGAAATTCATTTCTCAAACCAGAGAATCCACAAGAATCAAAGCACTGAAAACATTCTCAAACTCAAAATCAAAACAACTCAAGTTCATAATCAAACCTGTAAACCATTTTTCAAAAGCCTGTAGCCTCATTTTCTCAAACCAGTAGAAAATTAAAACAACCTCTCTTCCAAAATTTTAAACCTGAATTTAATTAGCAAGATTTCTACCTCAAAAACAAATCAAACAAGAGATCTACAACTAAAATCAAAGCTTCAGCATTTCCAGATTCAATGATTTCAACATTTTCAAGTTGCTGTTGTAGTTTTTCTAAAATGCAATCTGTTTTCAACTTCTCTGCATTTTCTAAGGTGAGTAAACCTAACTTTAAAAACAGTTTAAAATCCGTTACTATGTTTTGATATGTCTGATAAATGTTGTAGTAACATGATATGCAATGTTTACTTGAATGTTGGATGTGAATGCATGTTTACATAAGAGTTTGTTGTGAAATATCTGTGCATATGAATGTTCATGCTTTTCTGTTATTTTCCTATGAGTAAACATTTTATTTAAAAAGCTTAAGTAAATAAATCTTTTGCATGTGAATTTTTGAGATGAATTATGCCTCGCATGTATATTTATATTAGTGTAATCTCTGTATATATATATATATATATGTGTGTGTTTGAATGTGCATGTCTGTAACCCTGTGCATATCCCTGTTTTATAACTAACAGGCTAAAATCTTGATCTAAGATCAGGTTCTCTTCAAACATTCTCCTTTAGGTTGTGAAATTTAAACAAAATATGTTTGATTTTACATAAACTAAGTATTAAAAATATATTTAAGCATGATAAGTTGAAAACTAGCTGGAAATTTAGAAAGACAGTGGAAATTGTAACTTATCAAATCCTCGACTTGAATAATTCATGGTTTCAAGTTTATAATCTGTTTTGTTATCTAAAATCATGAATTTTAAAAAGATGAATCAAAAATTTTAGATTGGAATCGAGAGTGTATTTCGAGGTTGACCAGAAAATGGTTTTTGAGCGATTTCTGGTGATATTTGGACTCGAGGTGGTCAGGAACTTTGCTGGAGGAAGAGTGAAGCTTGGTGGTCTCGGCAAAAATGTCAGGTGGTTTATTTACCCACGGTGGCGGTGGCGTTGGGTCGGAGAAGGGTTTTAACCCTAAGTTTGATCGAGGTCTGTAATTGGGTTGCTGCGTCATTTCTAAAGCATCGAGTCGCATGGATTTTGGTAGGTGGTTGCGTGGATGATACGCGGAGATGTGGCCGGAACCGTAGTGGGTTCTGGTGAACGGCGTCATGGTTTCGAGGTGTTTTCTGGTGATGTTGATTTCCCGTTTCCATCTGCACTGCTCGATTCTGTTTTGAAGCTCATGCTTACATTTTGGTGATTGAGATGGGTTGCTACGATGAGGTTGGATATGCAGGAAGGTTCATCAATGGTCGGAGGAGGGTGGATGTGGCGTGCACGTACACGCATGTACGTTTGTACACTGGGTGGTGTTGCGCTTCGAGGAAGAAGAGGGAACTCGGGTTAGACCCGAGTAAATCTTCGGGTTGACCCGAAGCAAGTCCCGAGGCAGAGTTTTAGAAAGATTTAAAACAAAGTTTTTGAAATTTTTGAAAATAAATTTTAGTTTAAACTTCTTATATAAATTTACTTTATATAATAATTGTTTTCTTTGACAGTTAGATAGGAAGTTACTTATAAAGATAAAAATCTTTTCTTATGATAATTAAGTCATTAAATAAGATAATGGTTTACCTTAAAGAATAATTAAGGTTTTAATGATTTGAGATTAATTAAGTTAATTAAGAAATTTAAGTATAATTAATTAATTTAATTAATTAAGGATAAATGATTAATTAAGTAATTAATTAAGAATAATTAATTAATTTAATTAACTAATGATTAAGGATAATTTATAATTAAGGGTTATAATTAATTAATTTAAGGTTAATTAATTGTAATTAAGGATAATTAATTAAGTGATTAGAGATTGATTAATTAATGATTAGAGATTAATTAATTTAGTAATTAAAGATTAATTAATTTGTAATTAGAGGCAAACTAATTGGTAATTAAGAAGTACTTAATTTGTAATTAAGTTTTCTTAATTAATAATTAGGTTTTATTAATTATTAAATAAAGGGGTGATTAATTTGTAATTAAAGATTAATTAAGGATTAATCAAATGGTAATTATGGATTAATTAACTGGTAATTAAGGATTAATTAATTTGTTATTAAGTTTTATTAATTGATAATTAAGGTTTATTAATTAATAATTAAAAGAATAATTAATCTGTAATTAAAGATTTATTAATTGGTTTAAAGAGTAATTAAAAGATGAATAACTCAGCTATGATTTATGAGATGAATGTGATTAAGTTAAGTTAATTAATTTGTTAATTAATTAAAGATAGTCACTTGGTAATTGATTAAGTACTTAATGAGATTTGATAAGTGTAATTACTTAGTGTAAGTAATCGATAAATGAATTACTGGATGTAATTGATATAAGAGAAATTACTTAATGGGAAGTAATTGAAGTATAATTACTTTGTAAAAGTAATTAAGGATTAATTATTTGGTGTAATTAATATAATTAATTAAGAAGTTAATTAATTAAGGTAAGTAATTACAGGATGATAATTACTGTATATGATTAATTAAGGTGGATTAATAGAAGTGATTAATTAAAGTTTAATTAATTAATATAATTAATTAATGATTAATGTAATTAATTATAGTTAATTAATTAATGAAGTAATTAAAGGTTAATTACTGTTAATGGTTAAGAATAATTAATTTGTGAAATTAATTAAAGAATAATTACTTTATGTAATTAATGAATAATTAATCAAGGATGATTAATATTTAATGAGTAATTAATTAATTAAAGGTTTGTAATTAATTAATGATTGATTAAGCAAGGTTAGATAATTAATTATAACGTAGGGTTAATAATTGTTGCTTATGGATGATTGTTGTGTAGAATACCTGAATTGGATAATATCTATTGGATGATATGCTATGATATTCTGTGATATGATATTGGATATATCTGTGATAAATGTGTGATATTTATCTGTGTTAAATGCTGTGTGAATTCAAGTATTGAATTGAATTAAATTGTTTAAACCTTAAACAACTTGGACCTAAAAGATGGCGATTTGGATTTCGATGAGACCGGGATCGGGTTTCCAGATTTGGATATCTGAAAACCACATCGATCCAAATTAACGATAGGTCGTGAATCTCAAGTGAAGATGAAGATTCAGAGTGCAAGGGTTATTGTCGTTAACTCTGAGGGTGATTCCAAAATGAGTGTAACGAGATAATGCCTTCGGTTTCGTTCGAACCCGGAACGAACTTGTATGGATTGAATGCTTTCAGAACATCGTCAGGTGGACGATGAGCATTCTAAGTGATGTGTTCTGATTAAAGGTAATCATAGCCTCAAGCCTCATCAACCGGGAATGGCTAAAACAGGGGAGGTGCACGCAAGGTTAGGTGGGTAGCACCCAAGTAGGATAAGATTTTCCCCTGTCTAGAGTCCCTTTTTATTTCGGCTATGTGGGCGGTTGTTTGGCCACAACCGCGGGGTTGTCTTATTCGGACTATCCAGTAAGGGATAGCTCCGGCTTTGTGTTGCAGGGGATTGGGAGTGATCCTTGGTACGTTGATCTAGGCCACGTACTGTGACGGGCGGTACCCTAGTAGCCCTGCCATTGTATGGAATCTAATCTCCAATAAGCGCCGTACGATTTAGTTGTGCCCAACTATGTTGGAACGTGAGATGTAAGCATTCCAGCTATTTCTGTATTTTACTTGAAAACCCTAGACCCTATTATAATATAACTGGATTTCCTATCAAATGTTTTGGTTAGCGTAAGGTAAAAACTTACCCATGTTTATGTGTGGGAAGTCTTACGTGATACCTTTGTTTTCAAATGATTTCAAAGTTAAGCAACTTTAACCGTTTACTCACACCAGACCCATGTCTGACCCAAGTATTTATTTTCTGTTTTATAAACTCTTGGGTACTCAAATTTTTATGAGTAGCCAAGGGATTCAGGTTAGCTTTGACGAATTCTGAAGGAGCAATGGAGCAGGAGGCTTCAGCGTTTGTAGATATATAAGTGGTTCCGCTATGTTGATCTCTGAGTCATTTGTTTGAGTTGTATTTGAAGTTGTAATAACAAGACAGGTGTTTATAACTGTCTAGTATGTGATGTATAAGCTGTGTATCTCTGATGTATATGATACTATGTAATATTTATGTGATTAATATAATTTATTCGTTCCGCTGTTTAGATTTTGATGTCGTTCTTTCTTTCTTCTCTATCTTTTCTCTTTTCTATCCCTTTCTTTCTTCAAAAATGATGCGTCTTTCTGTAGAGAGAAAGGCGGGTCGTCACAGCTACACTACTTAATAGCCTCAAAAATCCAAGTACAAAATTATATCAAATTAATTTGATTTGTTCGACGGTGGTAAGGCAATTAAGAAAGTGGCGATTTTGGTATTGGAATACGATTCAAGGTGTCTATTTCAATGTTTCAAAGTGCGTGAAAGGTACACATTTAGTCTCTTTATATACCTATTTATTTAATTGATCATTCCATCATATGTTAGGTGATTAGATTTTTATCACAAATCAGTATGCATATCAATACATTGTCACATATTGATGGTTATAAATATATATGCATAAAATAAAATAAAATTTATTTTGTTATTATATTTGCAGCATGCTCACGGTTTTATGGTTAAAAAAATTAATTTTTGGATTAACATAATATTATTAAATGTTTTATTGATTAATTCACATACAAAATACAAAATAATATAATATTACATATATATCTTCTATTTATAAAAAATTTATACATAAAAGCGTTGGAACCAAAATAAAAAAAATATATTTATTATATATATAGTTATTTATTTAATTGACTTAAAATTAGTTGAAGAAATAAAATACATTTAAGTATATTTATAAATAATATAAAATTTTGAAAACATTTTATATATTATAAAATTTATTTTGATTTTGAAAAATATTTTAAATAATTTTTATTTATTGAATCCGTACGGTTATTAATTTGTTTATAAGTATTTATTTAAAAATCATTGAACTGAAAAGAAAATTAAAAATATGTTCATAATTAAAATACTATTTTAGATAATATAAAATGTACATTACAATTGCGAAAATTATTTTTATATAAATTTATATACTAAATCCATACGATTATTAGTTTATTTATATACAAGAAGGGGTCAGACATAAGTCTAGTAAGCGAGTCATATTCTACTCTGCATATACTAAACAATAATACTATAACATGATATAAGTATGTCGATTGGCCACCATGCATCATGTCATCACGTCATGCCTTACCATCATATACATCTAACCATATCGCATCATATCTATTTAGACTCACTTCCCGGGACTCGCCTCATGCGCTACAGGGTCGTCTATTGCCCATCGCCACGTCAATCGCATATAAGACTCACACTCTGGACTAGCCTCATGCCCTACAAGTTCGCATGTTGTCCTTGCACTAACTAATTGGATTCATGCCCCGGACTAGCCTCATACCTTATAGGTTCTCTTAACATCCACCTCCTCTACTTAGCATGCCAAAGCACTATAGAGGAGTAATGTAATACCTAAGATCACCTATATGTTTCACAGGTCTGCATTCGCATCTATATCTGCATCCATATATATGTGGATATAAAAAAATGCTAACATTATTCTTCTTGCTTGCATCCTTTTCCGTATTCAAGCATACTAAAGTGCATGTAACTATAAGTAGATATTCTCATTTTCCAGTAAATTTGGAGGCAAGATCATCGACTTCAAATGTTGTTAATATTTAGAATTTAAATGCACAAGATACGTTGATAGTATTATCCATAGCCAACATATATTACTGTTATATTAATATAAAACGACATTATATCCGACATTTGATTTGTTTACATGTTCACATGAGAATTCTAATTTCTTATGCATACTTTCGCTTTTTAGAAAATTTATTCACCTTGATAAACATTTATAAAACTGATCATTTTTAGGAGAGATTCACATCATTTTTGGACCAATGTTTGTCCACAAACCCCCTCATCTACTTCTTCGCACTGAGGTCAAAGTTTAAAAGGGAAGGTATGTGATTCTGTCTGCAAAATTAAATTACTATTATTTGAATTACTGTTAAGTACTATTATATTAGATAGCTTGCTTCTATCAAAATCTATTATTAAAATTAAATCTTAAAATGAAAATTATCATGAAGCTTGATTCATAAAATTTCACTTCTTTTGTTGCATCAAGTGCTCCTTTGTTATAATTTGAGAGACATAAGCAAAGAAAATGTAAAGACATGTGTGTGTATGCAAGTAAGTATATATTTATATGATATTGTTCATTTTTCTTTATTTGTATCTTTTTGGATGGGTATGTAAAGATGTTCTTGGAGCTATCGGCCATTGACGGACTTTTTGATTACAGCCTAAAGCAATTGAGGGTATATAGAGATTTCATTGGAAGTGCTGGAAGGTATGGCTGAAATTCATCCTGACAAAGTGTATTCAAATTCATGAAATATGTTTTAGTTCTCAAGCACTATACATTAATCCATTATGTGTTATATTTGACCTTCGAGCTCCTTTGTATCCAAGATATTTCCTCCTTGCATTTTTGGGAAATCGTACCAAGGTAACTAAACCTAAGTCTCCTTCCACATTTATTTAGCTATAAACAAAAGAAATGATTAATAGGTGATATAACAGTTAATCAGTTCTATGCTACGACCCGTCAGTTGGCATATGCTTATCTTTCTTTTATTTTTACTTTCTTTAACAACAAAAATGTTCTTCTGAATAAAGTATACAAGACATGAGGGACTATGTACTGTGGGTGCATGCATGTACTGCCACTCTTTATTTCAATACTAATACGATTCATACGAGTGATCAAAAATTTCAATACAAATTGGATTAGTCAAGGATATTTCTGTATGTCTCTTAGACCACGTTTACAGCCATACAACCGTAAGATTATGACTGCCCTTCTTCTCCACTTCTTTGTTTCAAGCGCAAAACTATAACTCTTCTCAATAGCAATTAAATCATAAGATTAGTTTGATTTTAGATCTCATTCTTTCGTTTCACTCTTTACGTCAATTAAGATGCACTAATAAAGATTGGATGTAAATTAAGATGTCTATGTTGGGCCTTTGGTTAATAATATAGGGCTGAAGTTTGTGTTTAAACGTGACAATGATTTTGAACTGTTAATGTTTTATTGATCTATTGTAAACGAAATAGTGAGGTTGAAAAATTAAAAGAAAGGGTAAGTTAAGTAAAATAGTTATATTACCACTAAAAATTGTTTTTTACCTCGCGCACTGTAAGAGTATGCTAGGCTGACAGTATTGTTTCTATTTTTTTCCATTTCTACATGGATTTATTGTATTTTGAAACAAAGGCAAGTTAACATACTTTGTCACACACATCCATCAGACATGACACTCGTGGCATTTTAACAAATATTTGGTGTCAAACATCAATGCATTTTGACCATGTTATAAATAGTCAATATGTATGGCAGTTGTATTATGAAATATATTAACAAGATGACTAAGTTTATATACTAATTGATGTATTTTGTAGGCATAGGCACTTTCCAAAACCAATGTACAAGGCAATTAACTTAAGGCTAATAAAGACTGAAGCTGAAAACAAGGGAAAAGGTAGACGAAGGGCTCATAGTGCTCCTGGAAGTAGAATACAGCCACCATTTAGAAAGAGAAAAATCCTCAATGAAGAAGAATAACCTTTCCATGTTTAATTGCCATTTTATTACTACTTCTATGAGTTTAAGTTATGTTTTTTTTATTACAATTCAAAATAAATGTAACTGTGGTGTTTAATTCATCATATCATCATCTATTTAACGAAAAAGTTTTTTATTGTTAACAATGATATTAATAGTTAAGAACATTTTTGAAGATTATCGTATGGCCATTAAAGCTAAATATGAATGGTACAAGTCATTGACCTGATTTATTATATGAGTGAGCCAATTGGTTTATTATATGAATAGTTCATATGTGCCTTCACATAAGCATGTGACATTATTGACTTCACATAATATTATCTACCGAATTATTTCTATAACACTGTACTACGTACAAAAATATATATATATTTGTCTTCATCATCAGTACTCTACCGCATTCCCTCCCGCGTTCTCTATTGTTGCTCCTATAAAGTTTGCTAAATACTAGGCTAATGGGTTTACTTACCACAAAAAATGAATAATCACGTACAATACTCATTTTTAAATCATATCTACAACATACCCACTGCTTAATTATCTAGCTTCGTGCCCACGTTTTCCACATCAGCTCACATCTATAAATTCTTTCACATCTACAAATTTCATTCAAGACTTTATATCATTTCTCAATCTAAAATGACAAAGGTACTTTACACTTCCCTCCTACTTGCACATTTAATCTATTTTGTCCAAGTGTAGTATTACCAAAATAGAATTGTAGTTAACATAAAAAATCCCTTATAAAACGTTTTTAACCCGCCATCAACATATTACCAATGTTGGTCTCAAGTGCGGAACAAAGAGGAGAGAAAATGATTACTACAACTGTACTTAGTTCTTACAGATTACTTTCAAACTACTGTTGTTGACAACAACCAAGAAAAAGCATGGAGAATAATAATTACATCAATTTAAGTCGTAAAATTTTATACCAATATTAGGGTAAATGATAATTCGAAAACTATACCCTAGCGTCAAGTAGTTTTATACTTCAACAAGTATTAGCGTTCGTGCGGAAGGAAGTATCATAGGAGGTACGATCTTTATAGCTGAAAAGGTAAATTTCTTTTATATTAATAGGCTAATTTATTACTATTTAAAACAGAGACGATGTAAGTTTTTTAAGTTTCAAACTATTGAAAATGCTATTTTAATATTTATTACATATCTCTGCATGTTGATGTAATGATTGATTGCTCTCTTTACCCGATTAATTATTTCCTAAAATAACTTAGCTCATTCATGTTTTGATAAATTGTTGATTTGTGCATGTACGCACATACAAAATGCAACATTTCCTACACATTAACTCATTTCATAAGATTAAAAAAAATCTTACAAACAGTATTTTATAACACCAATTTCTGATCTAGGAGGCATGAGATGCGTTAATAATTCGTTACACCATATGTATATTACATTTCTTCCTACCCATCCAATGTCAGTCTGATCTAACGCTTCTTCCCATTTTCGATACAAATTTTCTACGTCCACGTCCATCTGCTGTAGATTCATTCTGCATGTCAATATCCAAAATATTCAACAATACATGTACGTCACGGTCATTTTGTCGCATTCAATAACTCTCATAGACATTGCTTCTTAACACCAGCTCCTTCTGCGCACGTGCATCGCACGTGCCACTCTACTCGTATATATATATATATATATTTGTATCCATATTAATATCTATATCTCTATCTATATCCTGTGACATCTACATACGCCACAAACTCATTCAAATTTCACGTTCACATCATATCACATTTCCGCATTGTAAAAATATATATATGTTTATTTCAAATAGCAATCAATCATCACAACCATTTATTCAATTCGTATCGCCGTCGTTTGCCTCATCACTAGCCTCCATTTGCCTTCTAGAGAAAAAGAGAAGGAAGACTCGAATCGCTCGTTTATTATTTATATAGGCCCTTAGAGTCCAGGTGCTATTTGGCGAATTTATAGTCCACCGAGGTACCATTGGCATGACCAGTGCACCGGTGTGCATGATTTCTAACAGATTTCCCGTTTTTATTTTTTGTCGTTTTGTCGTCGTTTTTCGCCTCTATCCACCTTAGCACTGTCTCTGGTTGCTTAAGAACGTCCCTAATGCCTAGCTCAGAGTTCCTAAGTTGGGTTTGACTATTTGTTTCGCCAAATTTGACATAAAATCATCAAGTTGCCATATTTTTATAAAACCTAGTTTCTAAGTGCTGTTATTAGCTAAATCCCTCCCAAATCCCACTTTAATATCAAATTAACTATTAATAGATGTTAGACTACACTAATATAGCCAACATGTCATTGATATAGGATTATAATGGCATTATACGGAGATAAGAATCACTCATCGAAAAGCCTATTTTTGCCCAGATTTTCGTTGTGCGGCCTGCCGCATCTCCTTACTTTGGATTTATGCCTCCAAATCACTGCCGATACATAGCCTTGTCCGATAGCTCTACAATGTCGCTGGTCTTGTTGAATTTGGTGAAGTTTAGAGTGAGATATTTGAATTTGATCTTAGGTAGGTTGAGAGGAAGAAGGAGGAAGAAGAAAGTAGTCGGGTAGTTTCTGAACTAAAAAATATTAGTGCTTTTTAGTTTCTTAAACGGTTGAAGGGAAAAACAATCCCCCTATTTTCAAATTTAAACTCAAAGTCTAACTCTTTAGCGCTCGTTCGACTACACAATGTTTTCGACCACAATTTCTCCATATGGACTCCAAACGAGGACAACCAAAATACTGCATGAATAAGAAAAACGAGACGGTCACAACGGCGTTGGTTTCGTTGTCAAATTCCGAGGTTGGAAGAATGACCATTTTGTCTGCCCTTATATTTAATTAATTCATTAATTCCAATTATTTTCACATTATTCTATTATTAATATTTAATTAAAATATTTATGAAATTACTGGGTATTACATCAACCATATCGTATAAATCATAACTTCAATCGTCAAACTGTTTTCAATTGTATGATTTAGGTGAAACTATCTTGAATTTGATATATATGGAAATTTGTTTTTGTCCCTTATATTAAGAATTGATATGTGAAAAACCCTTACCAAAAACATATTTTAAATTACATCCGTAATTTAATTTCGGTAAGTAAAATCGTTTTTATCGAAAATTAAATCCGAATAATAACAGCATGTTTTTATGCTTACACCAATTTTTTTGAAAAACTTCAAAAAATTTCATAATTCTCTGCAAATATTTGTAACGTGCAAACTTCGAATATTTCTAAATTTCTCAACAAGCAAATATGTGCAAAGTTTTCCACAAATATACTGCAATTTAAAAATATGAGTTATTTTTATAACATGTTTTTGAAAGGGGGTGGCTGTGTATTTTGAAACTTAATGATATTGTTTTACAAATTTTTCCTGATATATTGTATCGCTTAAATCTAAACGATTGGGGTGTAGAATTCAATTACATTCTTACTAGCATTGTTTTCAATCAACAAGATGGGTGCGGAATACTTTCGGGGTTTTGGACCAAAGGTCCCTATTCTTAAAGTTCATGCACAAAAAGTCTCTACCCATAAATCCATGTAAATTAGGTCCCTATTTTACCAAACCGTCCCCTTCCAGAAAATCGGCCCAGCATGAAAATCAGGAGCAAAAGTGACATAAATTAGCCAAAAATTAAATAGGAACCTAAGTTTCATAACTTCTTTAGAATGGATTATTCTTCCATCATCTTTTAAGTCTAGGGAGTTGACAGTCATTCCTTGACAATTAACACTACAGGTTTTTTGTACAAATATGTGATTCATCAATGAAAAAAAGAGAGAAAACAAATAAATTAATAATAAGTGCTCTATACTTAATTGGTGGACAGCGGAGTCTAGTATACTTATACAGTTATACTCTATACTCTATAGTTATAATCGTTAAATAAAAGATCATTAGTGGATATAGTTATAATCGTTAATGGATCCACAATCTTTCTAAATTAGGCGCATAGGATACTGAAATTTTCCTAATAAAGGACCTCTAACCAATTACAAATTTACAAGACACCACAACAACTTTTTTAACAAATTGGCTTTGATACTCTGTTGCGACATTAGTGCCCTGCATTGCATTTTTCCATTGTATGAAGAGATCGGCTGTTTTAACAATGGTATTGAACAATGTTCCCACATCTTCGTTTCACATGGTTATTTATTGGTTAATTCTTGGAAAAATTGAGTTATATTAAGTGATACCTTGAGCCATTAAAATTTTCTTGGGAAGAAGAAAAAATAAATGCCGTTTCTTCAAACAAGTTAATGCGAAACAAATGAAAGAATACAAAGAAAAATAAAAGGTTGGGTCTATCTTTGAGATGTAAATCACGTGATCAAAGTTTGTTGTACTGCCGTGTCTATCCAATCACAACATTTGAAATTTTACAAATAAGTCTAAATGATTTTTGTTTAGATTTATTTACAAAACTCAGGTTTACATGTCTTGTATAGGTTTATTGGGTACACCGAGACATCAAATTTGGGTTCACATGATTTGCATCCCGACCTTTGTCACGTTTTCATCAATACATACATGGTTATAATGCTAATAAATTCATAGCCTGCATATCTTTGTTTTCTGCACAGAAGAATTTCATCAAAACTTCATGCCTGGTAAGAGTCGTAATCCTTTCATTTTATTTATTTATTACTGCTTTCATTGCTGTATTTGGTTCCTGTAATGTTTTTCTACACAGTTACCGATGAGCTTCAGTTCTCATCTTTTACATCACATAAACATCGTTCATTGAAAATACCGCCGGCAGTTCAGCTTTTAAGACAAACCCATCGATATGCTCTAGTCCAAATGTAAGAAGTTGTGATTTGTGAAGAAGCTCAAATGCTCATAAATTGCAATTTCTTCTGCCAAATAGGAGTGTATCTTGATTGATAACAGTAACACCACTGAATTATTCAAGTCAACAATGATAGTGCCCATCATTCTACATGTTCTTTTTACAAGCACTAACAATAAATTCCAATCTGCAGCTTGTATACCCAAATGGCTGGCAGTAACATTACTACTATTGCTATTCTACAAGCCCATTTTGGCTAGAGATGCGATAAAACATAGAAGAGAGGTGATCACGTCAAAGAATGGAGCAGTTGCTAGCGATGATGGTCGATGTTCTGTAATTGGAAAAGATGTGCTTAAAGAAGGTGGGAACGCAATTGATGCTGCGGTTGCAGCTTCACTTTGTTTAGGAGTAGTTAGTGCAGCTTCTAGTGGTATTGGTGGAGGTGCTTTTATGTTGATTAGGATGGCTAATGGTGAGGCCCATGCCATTGATATGAGAGAGACTGCACCATTGCTTGCATCCCAGGTGATTCTTTGCATTTTTTCCCAATTTTTTTAGAGCATCCAAGAGGCTTTGGAAAGTATAATTGAACAAGTAATAATAAAATTAAGAAGAAAAGACATAAGATCCATACCATGTTGAACATTTTTGAATTCCATGTAAGTACGATCTAGGTAAAAACCTCTCTAAAATGATGATCTAGAGGTTTTAAATTTGAATCCCCTCACATCGGTTGCCGTTTTAATTTATAAACTGACATTTACTCTCACCGATTGTTTTCTACAGCAATCTGTATGTTCTCCATAGTTATTGCATCAGGTAGCAGAGCGTGTTTTTGTATTAATTAACTGTTTGATCCAACCCCAACGACAGCAGTAGATCTATTTGTTACAGTGGAAATTAGGATATGTATCTTATTTTCAAACTTAATACTCGAACAATCATTCTAAAAAACCAGTTTCACGAAACACGTCTATTAATATTTTCAGCAAAGATGTACGCATGGACTGCAAATATCTACCGCCGTACATATTTTTTAATAAATTATTTCTAGGCTAGTTTGTGATTATTTGCGGTGTAAACTGAAAATTTTTCTTTCACAAAATTATGCAGCTAGAATGCAAATATCTGCAGTATAAACTACAAATATGTATAGTGTAGGCTGTACATTTACACTGCAAATATTGATAGAAATTTTTCCCACAAGCCATCTGAAAAAGAGTAGAAGTAAAATTTAAAATTTATAATTGGTGTTTGAAAAAAACGTCCATTTGCTACAATTGTCCTAAATGTGGAATTTTTATGACCTACGTTCTCCATGTTTACGGAGAAAAGAAGCAACAATTGTTGGACTGGTTATTTTTCATGCTTCTATACGTTAAAAAAATGCATATGATATTGTTGAAAAGTAATATTGAACGAGAACTCATTCAAACTGTGAAGGCAAAATCAAACTTGACCTCATACTGAATACTTTATACTTTTTGTTAATTGGATTTGTGGTTGTGGGTACCCTCCAGCTCTGTGATTTGGATTGCTGATTTGGAAACTTGATTTTGGATTTTGTGTTATTGACCGTTGAAGATTTGGAATGCTAAACTTAAAATGGTCCAAGCTTACAAACCATAATAACTTTTCTTTCACGGTTTGAGCTGTTACACCTCAAATTGACTACATCTAATCTCGTGATTTCCACCACACGTTCCGAATTAAATAATATAGTTACTAACAACAGATGAAAATTAGTATTATCTAATTCGGAATGTGCGATGGAAATCAAGGAAATTAGAGGTGTAGTTAATTAAAACAAAAAAAGCAAAGGTGGCCAAAGCTTGAGTACCAAATTCTAAAACCTTGCTTTAGATATCCATAAAAGAAAATTAATCTGGATACAGCTATGAGTATTTATCCAAAGAAAGGTGTGGTTTATACGCCTACGCTTCCCTTAACTTCAAAGCCATATGTAGGTATGTACTGTTCTGCTTTTTAAGCATGCAACAAGTTGATTGTTCTTTAATCCAAGTGAAGAACATTGAATCTACAAGTTTCCTTTGGAAATAATTTATGATTAGATTGAACCATTATTGCTGACCAGGGATTTTAGTAGTTTTATTTGGACAAGCTACGTTATCAGTGTATTGTTTATCCACTTGATCTTACATTGCAGCTGTGCACTCTTATTTATGCAGCATCCTTGTGATATAAGTTACTTGAAATGATACTTTATAACTCCAATTTAATTCTAAACACGACAGTTCGAAAATAATAACGAAGGATGAGTTGTGCATTTGAATAACATCTATTAATATATGCATAAGTATGAATCTTCCAAGATCAAATCCTTTGTTTTCAAATTCTATGTCCTCCTATATACCCATTTTAATCTCATCCATTCATCACTGTAATTTTATTATTACGTGGGATTCACTGCATCACATGAAACGTGAATGATTTGTTGATTAATGACTGAAATCAAATGGACAATTTAGACAGGTAAGTAGGGGACTAAGGATTTCATCTAGAATCTTCCTGGAATATCATTCTGAATATGGATGCAATGATTATATTCCAAGTTGATGTAAATTAAGCTTTAATTCTTTTGTACATTAATGTTTAAGTTTTGACATTATATTATTATGTTATTTAAACTTTAGTCATATGCATCCCTTCCGTATCCCTTAACAAACTAAACCATTAAGACTACAGCTTTTTTGGAGTAATATTTAGACAATAGTTAATGGTCAATTAATCAATGAGGAATACTAAAATGAATAGGCTGCCAGTGTTTTTTATGTATGTAATTTTGTAGCTGATTAAAATAAATGTGCCCATGTAATGAACAGAACATGTACGATGGAAATGCTATACTGAAAGGCAGCGGCATTCTATCAGTCGCTGTACCTGGAGAAATTGCAGGGTTGCATAGAGCCTGGAAACAACATGGCAAGCTTCAATGGAAAAGACTGGTCATGCCGGCTGCAAAAATTGCAAAAGCTGGGTTTAAAATATCAAAATACCTACACATGCAAATGAACAGAACAAAAGCAGAAATCCTAAAAGATAAAGGAATGCGGGATATATACACAACAAATGGAACATTGTTAGTGCCTGGTGATATTTGCAGAAACAAAAAACTTGCACATGCATTGAGTGAAATTGCAGTTCATGGACCAAAAGTGTTTTATAATGGTTCAGTAGGAATTAAACTAGTTAAAGACATTCAGAAATTGGGAGGCATATTAACAATGAATGATTTGAGAACTTATAGAGTGAAGGTAAATAAGCCGATATCTGCAAATGTTATGGGGTACGAGATTTTGGGCATGCCGCCTCCTTCTTCTGGCGGTGCTGGAATGATCCTTGTGAGTTTACATTTTCTTATCTATGCATTGAATTTAATTTGGAATTTGAATTATAAATGTGAGTTCTGAAGATCGATCAAGGCCATAATTTGCATGTTTCATTGATGAAAACAGTTTTTCATTGCAAATTTACAACAAAGAGATAACCAGTTTTCAAATTTCAACCAGAAACCATGATAACCCTCTAATTTGTTTTGAAATGACAATTTAGAAGATTTGTTTGAAAAAATGGACATCATAGGATACGACATATCATGGTATACACATATTACCTGTCTTCTGGCTATAGCTTGAATATTCTATGATATGGCAAATGTTTCTAATTTTTGTTTCAATATTGGTCAGATATTGAATATTCTAGCTCAATATAGAATTCCTTCAGGCGTTTCTGGTTCACTTGGGCTTCATCGCTTCATTGAATCACTGAAACACATGATGGCTATCAGAATGAATCTTGGCGATCCAGACTTTGTTAATGTTTCACAAGTTTTGTCCGAAATGCTCTCTCCTAAGTTCGCAGAAGATTTAAAGAAAAAGATATATGACAACATGACATTTGATCCTAGTTATTATGGCCCAAAGTAATATTTCTCTTCTTCCTTAGAATTCTGTCTCTACACGTCTGATTCATGGATCAGTTCAATTTAGATATACTTAACAAAACGAACGAATTCATTATTTCAGGTGGAATATGGTGAATGACCATGGAACAAGCCATCTAAGCATTGTGGACAGTGAAAGAAACACTGTGTCAATGACAAGCACAGTGAATTCATACTTTGGAGCAGGCATTGCATCACAAAGCACAGGGATAGTGCTCAATAATGAAATGGATGATTTCTCTATTCCTTCAAACTCTTCTTCAAATAATAATCTGCCACCACCTGCTCCTGCTAATTTTATAGCGCCATTGAAGAGACCGCTGTCTTCAATGTCACCCACACTTATTCTCAAGGTACGTACGTTTCATGTTTCCAGGCAGTACAGTTCAAAGGCTCAAAATTTATACTTGCTTCTATTTTTCCTTCAAAGATTAACAAAATTATTCTCTCTTACATGAACTGTATTCTACCTTTTGAAGGATGGTAAACTGGTAGCTTCTCTGGGCGCAAGCGGAGGAGGAATGATAATTGCTGCAGCCACTCATATATTTCTAAAGTTATTCGCTGAAAAACTGGATCCTTTATCTTCTGTCCTTAGCCCTCGTTCTTATCACCAGGTTATATGATTTTGCTGATCAAAGTCCTCTTTTCTGATACACCTAATAAATAGACAATTTTTGTAACTATAAATGTAAACTCCAAATGCAGCTGATCCCTAATGTTGTACAATATGAAGATTGGATGACAGTCATAGGAGATCACTTTCTGGTTGCTGAAAATGACAGGACAGCTCTAGAAAAGAAGGGACATGTTTTAAAACCACTGGCTGGTGGGACAATATGTCAGTTTATCATTCAAGGCGAAGATGATGCTAAAGAGCTTAGCTCAGGAATTGCAAATGGAGATCTCATGGCTGTAAGCGATCCAAGGAAAGGCGGTATTCCCGCTGGATACTGAAAATATTGAACTATTGGGGTTTAGTCAGGAGTTGACAATACATGCTGAGCCTGCGTTTGTCTAGCAAGCAAAAACTAAAAGATTGCTAAATTCTGAATACTAATTGCTCAACTCTAAATTATGAAATCCGTATAATCACTTACTTATTTTTTTGCATTCTAAAACTGTTGATTCAAATTAAGAATTATGTTTCTTTTAATAATAACTAGACTAGAATGAAACCTGTGCTTGACACACGGGAAGATGTACGTAGTTGTTGGAAGTTTTCTTCAATAGCAAATTAATTTGATTTTAGAAGAAGAAAGAAATTTTTTATTATTAAACTTTATTACAAAAGTTTGTATTTTTCTTACTACAATTGTTTTCTCTTACAACCAAAATGAGTGAATCCACATCTATATATAAGAGTCCACATCTTAAACAAACTGTGGATATTATCGTAATCTAATGGTTCTCCATAAATACCTTCTAAATATTCTCTCATACAATTTCAAATATATTATTCTATATATTCTAAATTCTAGATATTTCATATATGGAAAAATCTAGATTAACAAAATAAGTATAGTTCCAACACCCTCCTGTAAACTTGATTTTGTAGGATCGTTTTCATCCTAGAGGGAGGTGAATAGGGTCTACTAAAAATTAATGCGGAAATAAAAATAAAAACAGAAAGTAATGTAGTAAAGATCACACACAGTTTTACCCAGCTTCAGCAAAAAACTGCCTACGTGCTGCCCCAAGGTTTCTACTAGAAATTAAGTAATCAGTCGCTTACAAAAATACGTAAACTTGCGATACCCGCTAACTCAATTAACCTAACTCTAAGCTCAAAACTCTGCTGCCACAACTCAGCCACTGAGTTACGAACTCTCAAACTACGCCCCGTAGTTTGTACCTAGTTACACAACTAGAAAATTACAAATAAAAAATAAAACTAAAACAAAACCCTATATTTAAAACTTAAGCCCAATATGTATAAAAAAGACAAGGCCCAATTTAACAATAATTAAGGTGAAGACCGTCTCCCCTTTCTTAGTGTAATTTCTTCGGCCGATCTTTTGTTGCTCTTCAAAGTTAGGGTTTCGTTTGAATTTGAGCCGCCGTTTGGAAATAGCAATTTGAATCGTTTGCTGTATGCTTTCATTCCTCAATATGATTACTGCTGCTTCTTCGATCAGTGTTCTTCGATTTGCTTATGGCTGCTTCAATGTCGAGTACGAATGGTATAAAATCGGTATGCGATTTTTTTACTTTACTTTCTCTATTGATTTGCTTGAACTCGAACTACTGTATTTTGCCGATGATAAAATTGGGTTAAATAGGGATAAAATCCATAAATTGTCGTTTCGTATATTTTGATTTGGATTCTTCGTGATTTTATTACTTGCGTTGATTTCTAATCGAACGATTGTGTGATTTCTGACTTGTTTTTTGATCGAATATATTTCTGATATATTCGAGTTTGCTTAAATGTAGTTGAATTGGTTTCGTTCTTTGCTCCTACAACTTGTTCATCGTTCGCTGACTTGTTCACCATGATTTGCTGTTCCATTTTCTGAAATACGTTTCCTTATGACCTCTGATTGAATTCTTTTGACTTTGTTCAAACTACTGAATGCTCTGTTACTATGCTTTGATTTCGCTCAACATATACATACATCACAGAAACGTAATCTAAAGCTGCATTTCTAAATTACAAACCACCAACTAGATAGATTTCAGTATGTTATATGATCCTTTATCTTGGTTTACTGCCCTTGGCCTCTAGTTCGTGTGATTGCTATGGCTATGCACTGTCCATTTCCTTGTAATAGGTGCTAGTTGCTGGGTTGAGTGTATGATTGTTGCAGCTCTAATGCATTGATGTCTTCTATGGTTGCATATGAACTTGTTATTCGAGTGCTTTGCATTCATGTTAACCCATTTGAGTCTGACATGTCTGAAGCTTTGCATATCCATGTATGTACGAGCATGTTTACTTGTTTGGTTGCAACTATATATGTATACATGTGTGTACAGACATGTATATATGTATGCTGATTTGTTCTTGCCTGTTGTTGCTTTGCATTCATGTTAACTTATTGAACTTAAGCATGTCTGGAGTTTTCATTTGAAGTCTGGTTGTGTTGATGCTCTTGTATCCCTAACCATATGCATTGCCATTGATTTTTATACCCTTGTACTTGAACATGCTTCCATTAAACTCCCGTGCACTGTTTGCTTGGTTGATAGGTTGTGTCTGTTGGTATGTGTATATGCAGGCTTTGTTTGTGTGGTTCTTGCATCTTGGTTAGTTTTGGTTTCATTGAAGTTTGGTTGGATCTCCATTTCATTGCTGTGTTGTTTTGATTTGAAGTCTGGTTTGGTTGCCTCTGAACTCCTGTGCACTGTTGTGTTTGTCTGCATTTGCTCATTGATTTTGAAAATCATGCACATACATATGCATGTATATATGTGTAATTGTGTAATGCATATGCCGTATCCATTTATATTCGATTTGTATATGTGTGGTGCACTTTGAAGTCTGGTGTGTGTTCACATGTTGTTTTCATGTTGGTTGAACCTGAGCAGTCTGATATGTTGTATGCGTGTTTCCTGCTTTTTCTTTATCCTTTGTACAGATTGTTTGCATATTGAATGCCCGAATGCCATTGCTATGTTATTTGTTTTTGCACTTGAGTTGAATCCAGTTTTGGCTTGAGTTTGACCTTATGCTCACATGTCCCTGCAATTTTAACAAGCAAGTGTATATTGGTGTGCACGACCTTGTGGCATGTACAGTGATACACTGTGCATGTCACAAGTTGTTCGTATAAGATGAATTAAAAATGATGATGAACAACCCAAATAACTGAGGCAAACAATGTTCAAAATATTTTTTATTTTCAGTTCGAGTTCACATTATTTTCCAAACTGATGCTTTTGAATTGTATGTGATAGGTACTCAGAAGACTGGATATATACTGAAGCTTGAAGATAGCAAAAGAGTGTGACAGTTAGTGAATTGATCAATATGTAATCTTGTACAAAATATGTAAAGCAGTGTTGAGTTGTATATATTCAAAATAGTTAGAGCTAAAAATATGTACTATTCGATATTGTAATACAAACAATTGTTTGAATAAAATATTTGTTTATTGTTCAATGAATATCTGTGTATTCTATTCTTAAAGTTGTATTTGAATATTTTATATTGAATAGTATTATATCCAATACATTATATATATATATATATATATATATTTATATATTTATATATGTTTATTATCATCAAACAAAAATCATAGGCTATTGTATTCTACAATCTCACCTTTTTGATGATAACAAACATATATTTAAGATTTTGACTCTATTAAATGTATTTGGTCTTGATGAATTCTATTTGCTCGCCTTATTTGAATACTCCCCCTACAACAAAGCTCCCTCTTATTTGCCAAAATCTTACCTTCTCTCCCCCTTTTGTTATCAACAAAAGAGTAACAGAGTTAGATAAGAGTGATAAAGTGAAAGACATGAATCATAACATTAGTACCTAATCGAGTATAAATATTAAATTTCAAATAAAAAATCAAACAAAAATCATAAATACTCTGTTAGGTGCATATTCCATTTGAGAGTGATAGGGGTGATGTTGGCATAGAAAACCATATAGTTGTATCCATTTGTGATATATTTATGACGGGAATTTTTTAAATACTTACTAACCATGTATAACCGTTAGGATTTTTAAATGAGATTAGTAGTATTCTCTATTTTTATTAAAAAAGAATTCCAAGCATCTTCTAACCACGCATAACCATGAGGACTTTTAAATGGGATTAGAATCAACTTGCCTATTTCATCCAATTTTGATGTGTTCCATACATGCATAACCGTGAGGACTTTTAAATGACCATGAAAGCACATAATCAGAGATTTCAAGTAGTTCACCCATGCATATCCCTGAGGACTTTTAAATGAGAGTGAGTACTTTTGGATGATTTTATTGCAACAAAATGAATAATTTCCTGTTTAAATACCACGTTTTGACATACTATATTAGATTTTGACGAGTGATAGTCATAGAAATATGATAGGAATAGAGATGGTCATGGAATTTTTACCAACCAAAGTTATTACAAATTTTGTTTAAATTTTTAAACAAAATTTCAAAATATACTCTCCCAAGACATAATGTATGATTAAGGTCGGCACTTATCACTTTTTTCAGTCACTATTTATCGTTTCGATAATCAATAGGGAGTCGGATTAGTTAACTTAGGAATTTAAGATCGAATAAAATCGCATTTCTAAAATTCCTAAACTGAGACGAAGTCGACAAAAACTATTTTCTAAAAGGGGTTTCGTAAAAATGTCTACCAATTGAGAATCAGTTGAAATGAAGTTTATGCAGATATATCTTTGGAAATGTGATCTCTAATGAAATGATGTTTAACATCTATATGCTTGGTGTGAGAATGATGTACAAGATTATTTGTGAGATCGGTTGCACTTTTGCTATCACACATAAGTAGAACTCATTTAAAATTTAGACCATGGTCTTGCAAGGTTTGTATCATCCATAAGGTTTGAGCAGAGCAACCGCTTAGAGCAATATACTCTGCCTCAGTGGTAGATAATGCAATACAATTTTGTTTTCGACTTGACCATGTAACTAACGAATGTCCCAACAGAAAACACGTTCCACTAGTAATTTTTTATCAAGTAGACTATCAGCATAGTCTGCATCTGAATACCCTTTTAACTCAAAGTTATCATTAGTTGGATACCATAGACCAAACCATGGGGTATGCAACAAATACCTTATAATCATTTTTACAGCTTTTAAATGAGATTATTTTGGATTTGATTGAAACCGTGCACATAAACAAATAGAGAACATAATGTCTGGTCTAGAAGCAGTAAGATAAAGAAGTGATCCAATCATATCTCGATATTTCTTTTAATCAACTACCTTACCTTTTTCATCCTTGTCAAGTTTAATTGTTGTGCTCATGAGAGTGTTTGTAGGTTTAGCATCTTTCAATCCAAATTTGTTGACAAGCTCTTTGATATATTTTGTTTGAGAGATGAATGTACCTTTTTCACTTTGTTTGATTTGAAATCCTAAAAAGAATTTCAACTCACCGACCAAGCTCATTTCAAACTTTTTCTGCATGATTTTTTCAAATTTCTCACACAAAAGGTTGTTAGTGGCACCATAAATAATGTCATCAACATATATTTGAACAATCAAAATGTCATCATTTTCATGCAATAGAAATAATGTGGTGTCTACATAGCCTTTTTTGAACCCATTTTCAAGGAGATAAGTTCTAAGACATTCATACCAAGCCCTAGGGGCTTGTTTTAATCCATATAGTGCTTTCTTAAGTTTATATACATGGTTAGGGTATTCTTGACTTTCAAAGCCTTCAGGTTGTTCAACGAATACATCCTCTTTCAAAATTCCATTAAGAAAAGCACTTTTAATATCCATTTGTCGTAGTTTAAATCCTTTATAACAAGCAATAGTTAACAAGATTCTAATGGATTCTAGTCTTGCTACTGGTGCAAAAGTTTCATCAAAAGCAATTCCTTCAATTTGATTATAACCTTTAGCAACTAACCTAGCTTTGTTCCTAATCACATTTCCAGATTCATCAAATTTATTTTAAAAAACCCATTTGGTTCCTATAAATGGATAATCATTAGGTCTAGGTGCTAGAATCCAAACATCATTTCGTTCAAATTGATTTAACTCTTCTTGCATAGCCATAAACCAACTCTCATCATTAAGAGCTGTATCTATGTCTTTGGGGTTAATTTCTAAAATAAATCCACTGTATAGACACAAATCACATAAATTTCTAAAAAAGGAACGAGTTTGAATACCTATGGTAGGATTACCTATTACCAATTCTATAGGATGATCTGCTTTGAATTTCAATCTCTCTGGTTCCAGATTTCTTTGGACTTCTTCCGCGGTTGCAGTTTCTTTTGGATTTTCACTTTCATCTTTTTCGTTCTCCTCTTCGACATTGCTTTTGATTGTTTCCTTGCTTTGATCATCAATGCCTTCATCAAATTTCACATTGATTGACTCCACGATTAATCTCGTCCTTTTGTTGTATACTCTGTAAGCTTTGCTTCTGGAAGAGTATCCCATGAACATGCCTTCGTCAGCTTTTGGCTTAAATTTTCCCAGTTGATCACTTGTATTGAGAATAAAACACGGACAGCCAAAAATTTTGAAATATGCAATGTTTGGTTGTTTGTTGAACCATAGTTCATATGGGGTTTTCTTAAGAATCGGCTTAATTATGACTCTATTCATTACATAACAAGTTGTATTTACTGCCTCTGCCTAAAAGAAAAAGGGCAGTTCATACTCATTTATCATAGATCTAGCCAACTCTTGTAAGGTTCGATTCTTTCTCTCGACTACTCCATTTTGCTGTGGAGTACATGGTGTAGAGAATTCATGTTTAAATCCATTTTCATCATAAAAAATTTCAAATTCATAATTTTCAAATTCTCCACCATGATCACTTCCTAGCGAAATAATAGAAACTCCCTTTTCATTTTGAACTAATTTTGTGAATTTAGTGAAGTATGAGAAAGTTTCTGATTTTTTAGCTAAGAAGTATACCCACGTGTATCTAGAGTAATCATGAACCAATACATAACAATATCTCTTACTGCCTAAACTTGCAATATCATTAGGTCCAAACAGATCCATATGAACTAGTTCAAGAACTCTAGAAGTACTTACAGTGTTCTTGGAATGAAAAGATGATTTTTAAAATTTCCCATAGTACATGTTTTACATAGAGATTCTGTTTTGAAATCATGAGATGGTAAACCTCTTACCAAATCTTTTCTTTTTAATTTGTTTAACAGATTCATGGTAGCATGTCCTAATCGTCTATGCCATAAGTTTACTACTTCATCCTTAGCTACCAAACATTTTAAAAGAGCGAGATCATCAAAAGATAGAGAGTATATATTACCTTTCCTCTTACCTGAAAATAATACTTCTTTTGATGATTGGTCAAAAATTTTGCACAAATTAGAATCAAAAACAACATTCATTCCCTTATCACATAATTGGCTGATTGAAATCAGATTACGATGCAGATTTTCAACATATAATACATCGTTTAAGGTAAATGTACCGTTACCTACTTTACCTTTACCGATAATTTTACATTTATTATTGTTTCCCATTGTGACTCTGCTACCTTTGTACTTCTTTAAGCTAAGGAACTTTGATTTGTCGCCCGTCATGTGCCTGGAATAGTCAGAATCCAGATACCACTCTTGCTGTTCCTTAGCCTGCCAACACACCTACACGAGAAAAGAGTTTAGTGGCTTTTTTTTATAGGTCCATGATTGTTAGTGACAAACAAATTTGAAAAACAAGTTTGTGTAGAACCAAGACAGTCTATGTTTGTTCCTTTTGGCACCAGATTTGTTTGATTTTAAGGGATTTTACATTCGTGCCTTTACGAATCCAAATTGGTATGGTTTTCGTGTGTTTGGGTATATACCAGAAATTGATTTGATTGTTTCCGATTTTTCCACAAATCGTGCACTTGGAGTTGACATGATTAGTTTCACTTTTACCTTTTTCAGCTTGAGTATATCCAAGTTCTTGTCTAATGGTATTAATAGTTTGTTTCCCTAATAGCAGATTTAGTGATCTTTCTCCTTCGGAGAATTTTCCTAAAGTTGTAGACAGTTGTTGGACTTGTGACTTGAGAGATTCATTTTCATTCAATAACAAAGTGCACTTTTTAATAGAATTTTCTCTCCTAGTATTTTCACTTTCTTTCAAATTCAAAATTTCATTTTCAAGCGATTTAATTCTAGTTTCTGATTTTTTTATTTCCTCTTCTAATGATGGACACTTATCACACTTAGGGTTTTTTTCTACAGTTTTGAACCATTTGATTAAGCTACTTATTTAGTTCTATCAAACTATCTTTTTGTGATTCAATTTTAGCGTACTTCTCCCTAAGTCTTTCAAAACAGTCATTTACTTCATGAAAATATATAAGTAATTGTGAGTGAGTAAGTTTTGATACCTCGCTGGGCTCATCATCATCGTTGTCACTTGTTTCTCCTAAAAGACACCGATTTGCTCTTTCACTCTCACTGCCAGTGCTTTTATCACCATTTTCATCACTTTCATCCCAAGTTGCTGCAAAACTTCTCCTTTTCGGTTTCTTTCCTTTGCTGACTTGATTTTGAGGACAATTTGGCTTGATATGACCAGGTTTATTGCACTTGTGACAAATTACCTCCTGCTTTTCTGAGTTGTCTAGAACTTTTACGATTCTGCTCTTTAGTTGTTGATTTAGGGTTGGATTTTCATATTTACGATTCCACCTTTTGAATCTCTTTATTATCAGTGCCAGTTCAGCTACTCCTTCATCATCATCATCTTCACTTTCCATCGTTCCTTTGAGAGCTATTTATTTCTTTTGTGTATCTCCTCCTTCACGTTTTTCCTTAAATTTGATTTCTAGCTCATAAGTGGTGAGGTATCCGATGAGTTCTTCAACTTTAACTTATTTCAGATCCTTTGATTCTTGAATGACAGTCACCTTTGCTTCAAAATTTCGTGGAAGTATTCTGAGAATCTTTCGGACTATTTCCAGTTCTGTGTACGGTCTTCCTAGGGATTTTGATTTGTATACAAGATTAGAAAGTCATCCATACATTTCTTTGACACTTTCATCCTTTGCCATTGTAAAGTTCTCGTACTCACTACTAAGCATAACAAGGCGAGATTCTTTGACCTGGGAGGTTCCTTCATGAGTCACTTTAAGTGTGTGCTAAATTTCCTGCACAGTTAGACAATGTGAGACTCGGTTAAATTCAATTTGATCTAATGAGCAAATAATATAATTCATAGCTTTAGCATTAGCAGTTTGCAGTTTATTTTCAAGATCTTTCCATTGATCCGTAGGTTTATCAACTTCTTGATTATCTACCATTACTGTTGGTGTGCTATATCCCGTTTCAACAATATTCCATGCATATATGGTTTTCAGAAAAATTTTCATTCTAGTTTTCCAATATGCATATTCACCATGAACATGGGTGGTCTAGCTATGGATTGACCTTCAGCAAAAGCATTATTAAAAGAAGCCATTGAAAGAAAAATAATTTTTTTATAACAAAAATGGTTTTTGTTCCGAGCTCCGATACCACTTGTAGGATCGTTTTCACCATAGAGGGGGGTGAATAGGGTCTACTAAAAATTAGTGCGGAAATAAAAATAAAAACAGAAAGTAATGTAGTAAAGATCACACACAGTTTTACCCGGCTTCGACAAAAAAATGCCTACGTGTTGCCCCCAATGTTTCTACTAGAAATTAAGTAATCAGTCGCTTACAAAAATACGTAAACTTGCGATACCCACTAATTCGATTAACCTAACTCTAAGCTCAAAACCCTTCCACAACTCAACTACTGAGTTGCGAATTCTCAAACTATGCTTTGTAGTTTGTACCTAGTTACACAACTAGAAAATTACAAATAAAAAAATAAAACTAAAACAAAACCCTATATTTAAAACTTAAGCCCAATACATACAAAAAAGACACGGCCCAATTAAAAAAAATTAAGGTGAAGACTGTCTCCCCTTTCTTAGTGTGATTTCTTTGGCCGATCTTTTGTTGCTTTTCAAAGTTAGGGTTTCGTTTGAATTGAGCAGTCGCTTGGAAATAGCAATTCGAATCGTTTGTTGTATGCTTTCGTTCCTCAATATGATTACTGTTGCTTCTTCGATCAGTGTTCTTTGATTTGCTTACGGTTGCTTCAATGTCGAGTACGAATGGTATAAAATCGGTATGCGATTTTTTGCTTTATTTTCTCTGTTGATTTGCTTCAACTCAGAACTACTGTATTTTGCCGATGATGAAATTAGGTTTAAATAGGGATAAAATCCCAAAATTTTCTTTTTGTATATTTTGATTTGGATTCTTCGTGATTTTATTACTTGCATTGATTTCTGATCGAACGATCGTGTGACTTCTGACTTGTTCATCGATCGAATATATTTCTGATATATTCGAGTTTGCTTAAATGTAGTTGAATTGGTTCCGTTCTTTGCTCCTACGACTTGTTCATCGTTCGCTGACTTGTTCACCATGATTTGCTGTTCCATTTTCTGAAATACGTTTCCTTATGACCTCTGATTGAATTCTTTTAACTTTTTTCAAACTACTAAATGCTCTATTACTATGCTTTGATTTCGCTCAACATATACATACATCACAGAAACGTAATCTAGAGCCGCATTTCTAGATTACAAACCACCAACTAGATAGATTTCAGTATGTTATATGATCCTTTATTTGGGTTTACTGCCATTGGCCTCTAGTTCGTATGATTGCTATAGCTATGCACTGTCCATTTCCTTGTAATGTCTGCTAGTTGCTGGGTTGAGTGTATGATTGTTGCAGCTCCAATGCATTGATGTCTTCTCTGGTTGCATATGAACTTGTTATTCGAGTGCTTTGCATTCATGTTAACCCATTTGTCTGAAATGTCTGAAGCTTTGCATATCCATGTATATACGAGCATGTTTACTTGTTTGATTGCCACTATATATGTATACATGAGTGTACAGACATGCATATGTGTATGTTGATCTGTTCTTGCCTGTTGTTGCTTTGCATTCATGTTAACTTATTGAACCTGAGCATGTCTGGAGTTTTCATTTAAAGTCTAGTAGTGTTGATACTCTTGTATCCCCTACCATATGCATTGCCATTGATGTTTATACCCTTGTACTTGAACGTGCTTCCATTAAACTCTTATGCACTGTTTGCTTGATTGATAGGTTGAGTCTGTTGTTGGTATGTGTATATGCAAGCTTTGCTTGTGTGGTTCTTGCTTCTCGGTTAGTTTTGGTTTCATTAAAGTCTGGTTAGATCTCCATTTCATTTCTGTGTTGTTTTGATTTGATGTCTAGTTTGGTTGCCTCTGAAGTCCTGTGCAATGTTGTGTTTGTCTGCATTTGCTCATTGATTTTGAAATCATGCACATACATATGCATGTATATATGTGTAATTGTGTAATGCATGTGTCGTATCCATTTATATTCGATTTTTAAATGTGTGTTTCACTTTGAAGTCTGGTGTGTATTCATATGTTGTTTTCATGTTGGTTGAATATGAGCAGTCAGATATGTTGTATGTGTGTTTCCTGCTTTTGCTTTATCCTTTGTACAGATTGCTTGCATATTGAATGCCTGAATGCCATTGCTGTGTTATTTGTTTTTGCACTTGAGTTGAATCCAGTCTTGGATTGGATTTGACCTTGTGCTCACATGTCCCTGCAATTTTAACAAGCAAGTGTATATTGGTGTTCACGACCTTGTGGCATGTACAGTGATACACTGTGCATGTCACAAGTTGTTCGCTTAAGATGAATTAAAAAAAATGATGACAAACAACCCAAATAACCGAGGCAAACAATATTTAAAATATGTTTTTTTCAGTTCGAGTTCATATTATTTTTCAGACTACTGCTTTTGAATTGTATGTGATAGGTACTCAAAAGATTGGACATATAATGAAGCTTGAAGACAGCAAAAGAGTGTGACAGTTAGTGAATTGATCAACATGTAATCTTGTACAAAATATGCAAAACAGTGTTGAGTTGTATATATTCAAAATAGTTAGAGCGAAAAATATGTACTGTTCGATATTGTAATAAAAACAATTGTTTGAATAATATATTTGTTTATTGTTCAATGAATATCTGTGTATTCTATTCTTATAGTTGTGTTTGAATATTTTATATTGAATAGTATTATATCCAATACATTTAATATCTATATATTTATATATGTTTATTATCATCAAACAAAAATCATAGGCTATTGTATTCTACAGATTTTGTAGTACCAAGTAATGCTTGAAATCTTTGTATTTCACATGCTTCGGTAGGATATAGATATTATCTAAACTTTCTTCATTGCGTTGACCTTCTTACCAAATTTTGAATGAACCATATAATGTATTTTTGTATTCTTTCGTAATTTCACTCTTGTAGTTTTTAACCAATCCAATTTCTATATATGTTTTCCAAATTTCACTTTTGCATGACATTTCAGAAAACATTGCTTGAAAAATAGGTTTGTTCAAAATTATATAAGTTTTGCTCACCTCTTTATTTTCATGATGATGAAATTCATCGCTTGCTACTTTGGCTTTCTCTTTGGCCATTTCTATTTCTATTTCTTTAAAATTCCCCTTTTCCATTTCTTTAGATCTTGCTCATACATTATATTTCCTCTAAGCTTTTGAATTTCATCTCCTTGATTCAGGTCTTCTTCATTGTCATCTCATTTACTTTCGTACTTTTCATCATCGGCACCATCTTCGCTTACTTTATTTTCTTCATCTTCTTCTTTTTCATCCTCTATGCGTTTTCCTTCTTCTTTCAATTTATGCTTCCCCAACTCCTTAAATTTTAGCAATTTTTTAGCATCTTTCTCCCTCTCACTCTTCGTCTTTTCCTCTTTCTCATCAATCAGATTGTCTTCTTCTATTATTGTTGTGTTATTCTTTCCATATACTTCTTTCAACAAATTCCATGAATCTTTTGTGGAACATTCTCCAAACATATGATCATACACTACTTCACCAATGTTCTCACTCATCACAATACGAGCACGATGATCATTCCATCGTAATTTCGCAAACGCTTTCTTATCAATTTGCGACATGCTCTGCAAATCATTCGGCCATCCATAACCATTTTCGACAATCTCTCATAATCCTTTGGAGATTAACTCCTCTTTCTTTTCCTTGTAAGCCAACAGTAAAGTACCATTTCTTGACTTCTTTCTTCAACGTAATTGGTATTCTCTTTAATTTTACTATTGCTTGGAACTCTACATTCAGAAGCATAATGTCCAAAATTTTCACAATTGTAGCATTTGACGCGTGAATAGTCATGCCTTGACTTTGAATTTCCTCTTTCACGACCTCTTGTTGATCTTTCTCCTCATTTGTTATTGTTTTCATTGTTGTTGTCGTTATTGGGTCTCCAACCCCGTACGTGTCTATATCCATGACTTCGTCCTCGTTCTTGACCACAACCTCGTCTTTGTTGGCTTCGATTGCTTTCTTCCTTTTTTGAATCAATTCGTGTCTTGAGTACTTACTCCACAATCTCTTCCTTCTTCCTTTACTTTTCTTCATAAGCTTGCAATGATCGAGAAGTTCCTCTATTGCCATGACCTCCAAGTTTTTTGTCTCTTCGATGATGGCGACAATATGTTCGAACTTTGGATTTAATGATCTAAGAATCTTCTCCATAATTCTTACATCATTATCACTGTTTATTTTTAGGTTATTAGTAACCGTTAAAACTCTTGAGAAGGAATCAGAGACAACTTCACCTTCTTTCATATGTAAAGTTTCAAACTCTCCTTTTAAAGTTTGAAGACGTACCTTTTTGACTTGATCGGCTTCTTTGTAAGATGTTCGAAGCTTTTCCCATGCTTTTTTGGCTGACTTTGATCTCGAAACTTTCTCAAAAGTATCGTCATCCAATGCTTGATAGATTAGACAGAGAGTCTTCTTGTCTCTCGTCCTTACGCCTCTCAAACTATTCCTTTGAGTTTGAGATAAACTATCTTTATTCTCTTGTTTGGTGTAGCCTTTCTCAACTATCTCCCATATGTCTTTGTGCTCAAAGGAGAACCATCATCCTTAAACTCCAATTGTCATAATTGATCTTGGTGAGCATTGGTACTTGTAAGGGAACGCCGGTATTTGCCATCTTTTTAGGAGGATCTTCAAGCTCTGATACAACTTTATTGGACGTTTTCTTTAATAGCAAATAGATTTGATTTTAGAAGAAGATAGATAAGAGGTTGGAGAAGAAAAAATGATTTTTTTTTCATATAAGGAGAAAAACTTTATTATTAAACTTTATTATAAAAGTTCATTTTTTCCTTACCACAATTCTTTTCTCTTACAACCAAAATGAGTGATTCTACCTCTACTTGTAATAGTTCATCACAAATAAATGGTGGAGATTATCTTAATCTAACGGTTCTCCATTAATATCTTCTTAATATTCTCTCATACAATGTCAAATATATTAGTCCATAAATATCTCCTAAATATTCTCTCATACAATTTCAAATATATTATTCTATATATTCTAAATTCTAGATATTTCCTATATGGAAAAATCTGGATTAATACAATTTCAAATATATTATTCTATATATTCTAAATTCTAGATATTTCCTATATGGAAAAATCTAGATTAACAAAATCAAATTTAGTTCCAACAGTAGTTATATGCATTTATAAATGTTGAATAGAATTGAAGGAGTCGGTGAACTCTTTTTTTTTCCTTTGCGATGTCAACATTGTTACTTGAAAAGTAAGATGTAGTTGTGCCGCCCGAAAATAATGGTAGTTTTAAATTAATATTGGACCTTTTAGCATGCGTAGGAAATTAGTTAACTTGATCCAAGTTGTAGACACACGGTTACATTAATCTATTTGGAACACTCATCAATATAAAATGTGTACAACACTAGGTTTGTTGACGAACAACAATATCTAAATTTTTGGTTAAAGCTGCTTTTTTAATGAATTAGACATCTATTTGCAAATAATACATCCGTTGACCTATGAACTATTTGGCACATCAGATCAAAAGCACAATGTAATACATCATTATCTCCTAAATTTCAACAGAAATAATGTTTGGTGTAAAAAACACATGATCATCAAAAGGGTTAATTTACAAACAATAATTCAGAAATACAATGTGCATAGATAGTCAAAAACATACATCCTGTGTAATTGATCAAACTGCACAAAGATTTGCAGCAATTAACAAAATTAACTATAGCATACTAAAACTGACAATGATTTTTCACTACCAATTGTTGGCATTCACACACGTGCAGCAAAGGTCCTTGACTTCTTGTTATGGATGTCAATGACTCGTCCTTTTCTGTTTCTTCAGTGGTTATATTCTGCAACAACATGGTAAAAAAAATTAAGTTGGTCAGAAAGTGCAGTAATATATTCCCAATTCATGACTTGCTTGTAACAAAAGAAATTTTCAATTGTCTGAAATGGGGTTATAAAAGAGAAATGGTTACTTTATTTATTTTGATATTTTGTTACAAGTGAAAACATACACAAACAAGTGTATCGGTACACTGATATATGTTGGAACTGGACTAGCCCGCAGTGGAACTTATAGGTGAATTTCAATTTTTTACCCTATTGGATCTTTTATTGGGCCTATGAAGTCTAACTGAATTAGAACATTTCTAAATTTCATTTAAATAAAATTATTTATTTTATTTAAATTCAAATATATTAAGATATGAAATTAATTTTATTTGATTTAGTTTATAGGTAAATGTATCATATACATATATGTGTGAGTGCATGTGTAACATAATAATCCGTGAAAGGTATAATATGCACATATGTAGATGTTGGGATTTTCATCGCAACAGACATATTAGCTCATTTTGTATGTCATGTATGTTGTCCAAATATGTGCATGTATATGTGTTACAATACACACACACATGTATGTATAAATATATTATATATAATATATGAACATAAACCATTTATATATAGATAAATATATATATATAGATAAATATATATATATATATAGAAAGAGAGAGAACAATTATTAAAAATTATTTATGTTTCAAAATTAACTTAGTTTTGCAAACATAATAATTTTAGTATTTTAATGTTTATATATTATGAATAAAATAATGTTTTCATCCATAAATAATTAACATAAAATAACCTATTGATAAAAATTTAAATTTTACAATTTTTGAAAATCTAGGATCATAAAATAGAGCTTAAGAAAAATCTGGAGATTTTTCAAAGTTGAATTATTATTTTTAAAAACAAATAAATTGATTTCGGCAATAATTATTTAGTATAAAATAATATATTATTAAAAATTCAAATTATAAAATTTTAGAAATTCTAGGATCATGAATGAAAGGTTACAAAAAGTTTTGAAGAATTTTTCAACTAAATTATTATTTTTAATAAATCATAAACATTTTTTTTGAAAAAATATTAATTATTAAAAATAATAAACTTTATTGAAAAATTCATAAATTTTTTCTATATGTTTCTAAAATGATATAATATTTTTTTTAAATATAAAATTGAATTTTTAATGTAATGATTATTTTATATATAATAAATGATTCAAAAATTCAATAAATGTTAATTTAAAAATATGAATATATGTATGATAATTAATTTTCAAATTTGTAAATTCATATTATATATAAATAAGTGTACAATTTTTTTTAAATCATATATATATATATATCTTATATATGCATATATGCTATTATGAGAGAGAAATAAACACTAATATATATATATATATATATATGAATTTATTAATAAATATATATACAACAATTATTAATGACAAAAATTGATTTTGTACAGTAAAAAACATTTGTCTATACATAAATCAAATAGTATAATAAACAAATTATGCGCATAACCAAACTGATTTGTGACAACCACATCTACTTACAAAATCTCACCTAACTAAACATATAGTAGCAATATCTTTAAACAGATATGAAATTGCTCATTATAGGATCATAGAATATAATTTAATTATTGTAATATGAATTAAAATTACCAATTTAATGATGCCTTTGAATCCACGTTGAAGCAATGACTTCCCTTCCTTTTCCTGTTCTTGATTCGTCAGATTGCAAGTCCGGAATCACTGACCTCTAACTATCGAATTGTATTATTTTAATTTGAAATATATTTTTGAATTTTGGAGTGGATTGAGAGCTATGTTTTAACCAGTAATGTAGAGGGTAATGGAGGCCAAAAAGGTTAGTGATTGTTTTTAGACACACACACACACACACACACACACACACACACACAGATATATATATATATGGTTGTATTAGAGAGAAACGAGGAAAACATCTTTACCCATTCTCGCTTTATCTCAACACATTATCTCCAAGTCAATTCCCTATGTTTTAGCCACCCCTAGACCTTCCAAAAACCAAAATTTTGCAGCCCTAATGATGGGCCTTAAACCCATCTAAGCCAAAGCCAAAATACTATGCAATTAAATCTAATTTAATTTCTTGTCGATAGTGTATACCGATCGATATAATTATAACTGTTATAAATATATATAACATTATTTATTTCTCAAATCATATCCAAATTTTATAATTAATATTTCTAAATATTAATTAATTTAATAACAATTATAAACTAATTAAATCGTTCGGTCTTAAGGGAACTCGTCATTTCGGCTGTGTAACTCTTGGGTGTAAATTTGGTCAGCGATTAACATCAAACTATTCTAATGTTAACTTCACACGTCACTTAGCAGGTGGTGTGACATTATGGCTAAATTTATCGCTTACTCATTTTCGGTAAAATCCAATTTTAGTTTAATAAGCGTTACCCGGTTGTGACATTTGTTCACACCAATTCTCTTCGTCAAAACTATATCACTTTGGACTTGTGGAATTTGGTAATGGTCAAAATTCCAACCACATCCACATTAAACTTTATAGTCTAAATACAAAGTCCTTGGTTCAATAATAACAATTATTATTAACCGAAATGCTCTGGCCAGAGACTTTGACTTTGAGTTGACTTGAGTAGACTGTGATACTAACCGCATATAACCGAGGAGACGAATCCTCTCTTGAATAGTGCTTCACTTCCAATACTTCCACTTGACCCAACTATAGTCACTCGATAGACGCCATGCCATGATTTGGCTATAATCGAAGCGGAGATTTCATACTGAAGATCCACAGTATTCTCAAGTCGAGAGAACTATGTAAATCAGTCACATCGATATTTTCTGTTTGACCTTAGTTATATTAACCAACAAAAAACTATCAAGTGAGTCGTTCCATAGTTATCCAATAACTATTAGTACGTAACCCCTAGGTGCACCCTGCAGTCATGAGTAATACACTGCCCAACATTTGGAGAGCGCTACGTACTCCAGTCTGAACGGATACGTCGATATCCAGTCTCGATGCATCTTGACTAGGAACATTTAAAATGGTATATTTGTTTCGTTATGATAAATTACTCACGGTTACAACACTTTGTAACTACTATCACAAAATATACCATTTATGGATTTTTCTATTAAATATACTTTTAATTAAGTTAATTAATTAATATAATCACATTATATCAAGTATATAATAGGAAGAAAATACCTTTTATTTTGAACAAGATTGGTCAACGAGTTAGATATATGTAACAAATTACATAATTGCCCCTAGGGCATACCCCTAACTCTATCAATCTCCCTCTTACACTTGGGGTCAATTATGGAATCTAATTCCAACTTCTCCAATCAGTTTTCTCAAAACCAATTAAGTCAGTCCCTTAGTGAATGGGTATGATATTATGTTTTAATTATCTACTTTGTCGATTAACTCTCTCTAACACTGATAAACTGCTTTTATCATGTGGAACGATTCAAAGTATGTCTTTCGACTTCTAGTGAGCTTTAAGTTTTATCATGACCAATTTCATGACATTGTTATCTTATAACAATATAATGGGATTCTCAACATTTAAAATCACCTTTGGCTCAATTATAAATTTGTGCATTTATATCTATATACATTGGTTTATTATAGCGTTGTTCAAGTTAATGTTCTCAACGTTTTGTTGAATCGACCACAATCACTTTTATTTTGAAACATTTTCAAATTAAAGATTTTAACTTGAATTTTATCATTGAAATGTTATACTCAATATCACTTATAGAAGTTTGTGTCCAAACGTTCCATCATAACGAGTTCGTTGTTTCTTAAAACAATTCTCTAGTATTTCATAAATACGCGAGAACACCTCAAACAACCATTTAGTGATATCAATTTGGTTTTATATTTGCTCCATGTATCAAATACATAAAAAAAACACAATATCATACATAACATAACCTGTATGATAATTCCTACTACTAATGCATAAGGAATCCAACTTACATGTCCTCTTTTTAATAGGGTGCTCTTGTATATCATTTTGGGAGAATCTCTATATCTTTTATACTCACCATAAAGACATCGTTTACAATCCAAAATTGAGTATTAAAACAACTAAAGTTGATTTTAATACAAGCATATTGTTAAAATCAACAACATGTTGTTTACTTATAGTTTAGAAATATCAATGTGCCTTTTAACGTTTTTTTCTTATGAACACATGCTTCCTCTGCACTTTGATTGAAAATCAAACTATTTGATATTTCTATTAAAATACTTATTCAATCTTGATGCTTATAAAATGATACATTCGTATCATTTCTTGGATCATATCCAAAGACTCACAAACCCAATATCGCTCCCACTGACTTCGAGGCATTTTTGGTTAATATGTGTAAATGGCTTACTCTAAATCATTATTTAGAATTTTCTGTTTCAATACATAAGTACCAAACACTAAGTCTTATCGAGCGATAATTTTGTGAGTAAATCTGAATTGACTTGAGCGTGTTGAATACCGAATCTATTATGCTAATTTCAACAATTGAAATTTGTGATATTATTCTTATCAACATTTCTTATGTAATTCCAACCACATTAGTCTTTCCAATAAAGACACAATCTTGGCCGATGGATCACATCTCTTTGGTTACGACCACCAAAATCATTTTTGATAGCGTACTTGGAATTCTTTCAGATCTGCGCATCATACCATATAGAGTCAACAATCTTAATGGTTTAATTGAACAACCGAGGGTAATGTATATTTTCGACATTAATAAGAAACTCGTAGTTTCCCTTTAATGTACGAGAATACTTATTAGACATTATAATGCTACGTGATCATTTAGGTTAGTTAATTTCACTTCATCTCATATAATCAGTTCTATCTATAGATCGGATCCAATTACATTTAACTACCAAAAATTTCTCAAAGAAATTCCTTCACAATGAAGTTGATATTTCTTGAAACAACTATTGTTTCTTAGTGCAAATAGAATAGGGATTAATAAACGCTTTATGAACCTTTTTATTTATAAGACTAATTTTAGTTTACAAAAATTATGTTCAAAACATAAATATGTCATTTGATGACAGACTATTCCAAAAAACCTTTTGGAGATTCATACAAGATCCCTCATGAACAATTATTACGTGCAATCTTTCGACTCGCACAACCTGCCAACTCCTTGGCCTAGGATACGTTGGGATTTCTTACAAATCCTTATCTTGTATGATTTTGTAAACTGTTGTTTAGATGAAATAATATCAACCTTGTGTACTAATCTTAAGCACATGACCTTATAGAAAGAAACTAACTCAACTTCACTCACAATAATCGTAAATTGTCCAACAATGTCTGATTACTCCTTATCGATGCATCATTATGTATCATATGGAGAAGTGATTTTGAGATTGAATTTATATTCATTTTTAGGTACATTTGGAACTCTTTCCAATATACTCACTTATTCAACCAAATCAAATCATTTTATTCTATTGCATGTTATTTTATTTACTTTTCTTTTATATTCTATGATTTTATCGTAAACTTACTACATGTGTATCTAATACACATGTTCATGTTGGTAATAAATCATCGATGAATATAACAAAGTATGTGGAACCCTTTTGGTTTTAATAGACTTGTGATTGCATACATCAATATCTATTAATTCAAAGAGTTCATCAACTCATATGATGCTCCCACCGAATGCGTGCATAGCCATTAATTGTTTGAGATATAATTAACCTGTATCATATGATTCATAATCATATAGTAAAATTATTTCTCAAAACTACGGTTAGTCTCTAATTCCAAAACAACTGTAAATAATTTTAGATACATATGTATTTTTGTTGCATCAATTTTACTATGAAAACAAATTCCATAATATAGTTCTATTTCATAATGAATATTCATAATACTCGTATTGAAATATAGTTATATCTATTTTTCAATCAATACAAAAAATAAGCATTATTTCACAAATAATGTTCGGTACATTTTACGAAAACAATTTTCGTAATTTGATGCAATCATTAGGTACTATATGGCATGCTCCCACTATTTCCGCCATTACTATTATAGCGTACTAAATTTAGAGGTCCACCATTCACTTAATATTGTTTACTTATTTCATATGCTGCAACTAGTTTACAGAGGAGAGTTCTTTGATCAAATATCTTGAACTCAAAGAAATAAATGTTATAGAAAACAATTTTCTATATGAAAATACATTTCGGAATAAAAATCATATTTCGTATTCCAATATTAAGTATCGGTTATTATTACAATTCTTGTTTCCAATGTTTCTCTATGAAGCAGAAGTGACTATTCATTCTCTTCATTCCAACTTTACCTTAAATTACATCTATTCTTATACATTCGTTTTTCTTTCAAATGGTCAAACTATTCAAAAGAAAACC
This sequence comes from Allium fistulosum, assembly GCA_030737815.1. Classification (NCBI taxonomy): domain Eukaryota; kingdom Viridiplantae; phylum Streptophyta; class Magnoliopsida; order Asparagales; family Amaryllidaceae; genus Allium; species Allium fistulosum. Next base: position 1,222,863,824 of record CM060904.1, read on the forward strand.
TTACTACAATATCATAACAAACCTTTTACAAAAGCGCATTCGATTATTCTTAACATTTAAGACATCAAATATGTTGCACTTTATGTAAATCGATCAAGATGACATTTCAACGATCGAGTTCTTAGATGTATCTCGTAGTTTATGGTCCTGTGTTACATTAACACAATATGATCCTTTTGAAATCATTCAAGTTGAATACATGATCTTAAAATACTGTTTATTTGCTTACTTCGAATGAACTAACTTCATCGAAATATTGTACCCCACAAACTATGACTGTTCACCATATAACATTTATATGTGAAAGTACATGGATCAAATATCCATAGTCTTGAATTGCATTTAGAGTTCAGAAACTCATAAAATGCAATACACGGTCTAAACCAAATAAACATATAAGCGACCAACTTACGAATGTATTAAGAATTGGGCACTTGCATGGGTATAGAAACATTATATAACATGAAATTAGAATTATTAGTAAGTATATATTATATTTCTATTTGTCAACTTTCAATTCAGTTTTTTATATATGTTAATTGACAAATGTTTTATCAATCATATTAAATGCACAAATTTATCATTGTAGATAATTATAACATTATATAGCATATGTTCTTACAATATTAGAAAGGTTAAATGTTACCATTTCATTTTTCTAATAAGGCTCCCACTAGTCTTTTATATTTCTCCAAACCCTAATATGAAACATAGAAGTCTTACAACTTCACTAGTGGGTGTTAGGACTCATTTTTTTGGGTATTCTGGCCTTGAGTTTGCTCAACAAATCATAGCCTCACAAACGATGGATAACTCCTTATCGGTTGTATCATATACAACTCCTAACCCATTTTTCCTTGTTCTAATCTTATTTCAACCTTGAGTTTGTTCAACAAATCGAAAGAGATTATTCACTCATACCTACCATATCGTGATGGACTAAGTATAGTATATATACCTTGAGTTTGCTCAACAAATACATACAGTTATCTTACCTCATTTGTTCAATATATTAATAATACTACGCATAACATCCCTAACTTGAGTTTGCTCAACAACTAAGGAGTATGTAAGTAATTTATTAATATATATATATATATATATATGGTAGAGGACAACATTATATTGAAGATTCATAATCTGCAATATATATTGAGTGATATCGACTTATAAAATAATATATTTCTTATGAAATACCCCAGCGATTCAAGTGTCAGACACATCAGAAATCACGGTATATGTACATTTACATATGTATTATTTCTCAAGTCTATTTGGGTTTCTTTAATGTTCCACATTTAGTTTATACTCATATCATATAAGTTTTATTGTTATATAACTTTTATATTTCATATTACTTATATGATAGTCTTACGTATAATATATCATTAATTAAATTTTATCTAATTAATTTTAATCAATTATAATTTTAAATTAGTATTCCAATATAACTTTTATATTGGACATATCTACCATAACATTTATAGTGTATACTATAACCTTTATAGTGTAACACACATATATCATATATATATGTATTTTATTTAATTAATTAACCTTTAATTAATTTATTCAATTAAACAATTGTTATTAAAATTTATTAATTTCAAAATTTATCTTGTATACATACACGTATACTTATGTTATCTTAAACATTTTAAAATAACATAACATATATCAACATATGTAATACATGCATATATGCATTAAATAATTAACATATTTAATTTATTTATTTTATTAATCTTATTAATAAATTTAAAATTTGAAATTATTATATAAATATTTTCAAACATTTTGAAAATATCATTATCCTTTCAAACATTTTGAAAACTTATGTAATTATAATTTTTATAATAAACATGTTTTATATTAAATTTAACTATTTAATTTAAAATCTTTAACATTAATTTTCAAAAAGATTTTAAAAATTAGCACAAGGCCAAAATTAAGTTGGGCCTTTTCTATTAGGGGCAACCTTTGGGCTCACTTCACCTTTCGGGCCAGGCCGGTAACCAGGTAGGACAGGGTACTTGATTACCCAATTCCAATCCTAGACATTACCTTTCTAGACACCGTACTAAGTGGGAAAGCTTAATTAGTTAGCCCTAATATGACTAATTTAGACCGCATAAGCTATTGGGCTCTAATACCATTGTCGGAACTGGACAAGCCCGCAGTGGAAGTTATGGGTGGATTTCAAAAATTTTACCCTATTGGATCTTTTATTGGGCCTATGAAGTCTAACTGAATTACAACGTTTCTAAATTTCATTTAAATAAAATCATTTATTTTATTTAAATTCAAATATATTAAGATATGAAATTAATTTTATTTGATTTAGTTTATAATTAAATGTTTCACATACATATGTGTGTGAGGGCATGTGTAACATAATAATCCGTGAAAGGTATAATATGCCCATAGATGTTGGGATTTACATCGCAATAGACATATTAGCTCATTTTGTATGTCATGTATGTTGTCCAAATATGTGCATGTATATGTGTTACAATACACACACACATATATATGTATAAATATATTATATATAATATATGAACATAAAACATATATATATATATATATATAGAAAGAGAGAGAAAAATTATTAAAAACTATTTATAATTCAAAATTAACTTAGTTTTGCAAACATAATAATTTTAGTATTTTAATTTGTATATATTATGAATAAAATAATGTTTTGATCCATAAATAATTAACATAAAATAATATATTGATAAAATTTCAAATTTTACAATTTTTGAAAATCTAGGATCATAAAATCGAGCTTATTAAAAATCTGGAGATTTTTCAAAGTTGAATTATTATTTTTAAAAGCAAATACATTGATTTCGGCAATAATTATTTACTATAAAATAATATATTATTAAAAATTCAAATTTAAAATTTCAAAAATTCTAGGATCATGAATGAAAGGTTACAAAAAATTTTGAAGAATTTTTCAATTAAATCATTATTTTTAATAAATCATAAATAGTTTTTCTGAAATAATATTAATTATTAAAAATAATAAACTTTATTTTCCTAGCTTTTTTTATATGTTTCTGAAATGATATAATATTTTTGAAAAATATAAAATTGAATTTTTAATGTAATAATTATTTTATATATAATAAACAATTCAAAAATTTGATAAATGTTAATTTAAAAAGGGGCATTTCACCAGAAGGACAAACTTTGCAGTCCAATTAGTTTCTAGGACACACATTCAAAGAAATTACTTTCAAGGCCAAAGTCGGAAGAATAATTACTTTCAAGGACAAAGTCAGCAATCCAATTACTTTCAAGGACATAATTTCATAGGTTTTTAGGCCCTAGAAACTAATTATTTTACGTTTTGTCCTTGAAAGTAATTATTTCAATTGTGTGTCCTAGAAACTAATTCCACTTGCTAAAGAGGCCCTTATGGCTAATTTCCACATTTAAAAATATGAATATATGTATGATAATTAATTTTCGAATTTGCAAATTCATATTATATATATAAATAAGTGTAATAAAATTTTTAAAATCACACACACACACACAGATATATATATCTTATATATGCATATATGCTATTATGAGAGAGAAATATACACTAATATATATATATATATATATATATATGTGAATTTATTAATAAATATATATAAAACAATTGTTAATGATAAAATTTGATTTTGTACAGTAAACAACATTTGTCTATACATAATTCAAATAGTATAATAAACAAATTATGCGCATAACCAAACTGATTTGTAACAACCACATTTACTTACAAAATCTCACCTAACTAAACATATAGTAGCAATATATTTTAACAGATATGAAATTGCTCATTATAGGAATATAGAATATAATTTAATTACTGTAATATGAATTAAAATTACCAATTTAATGATGCCTTTGAATCCACGTTGAAGCAATGACTTCCCTTCCTTTTATTGTTCTTGATTCGTCAAATTGCAAGTCCGGAATCACCGACCTCTAACTATCGAATAGTATTATTTTAATTTGAAATATATTTGAGATTTTGGAGTGGATTGAGAGCTATGTTTTAACTAACAATGTAGAATGTAATGGCGGCCAAAAAGGTTAGTAATTGTTTTTAGAGATACATACATACATACACACACACACACATATATATATAGGGTTGTATTAGAGAGAAACGAGGAAAACCTTTTTACCCATTCTCACTTTATGTCAACCCATTATCTCCAAGCCAATTCCCTATGTTTTAGCCACCCCTAGACCTTCCCAAAACCGAAATTTTGGAGCCTTAATGATGGGCCTTAAACCCATCTAAGCCCAAGTAAAAATACTATGCAATTAAATCTAATTTAATCGCTTGTCGATATTGCATATCGATCGATATATTTATAACTATTATAAATATATATAACATTATTTATTTCTCAAATCATATTCAAAATTTATAATTAATATTTCATAAATATTAATTAATTTATAACAATTATAAACTAATTAAATCGTTCGGTCTTAAGGGAATTCATCATTTCGGCTGTGTAACTCTTGGGTGTAAATTTGGTCAACGATTAACATCGAACTATTCTAATGTTAACGTTCACACATCACATAGCATGTGGTGTGACATTATGGCTAAATTATCGCTTACTCATTGTGACATTTGTTTACACCAATTCTCTTCGTCAAAACTATATCACTTTGGACTTATGGAATTTGGTAATGGTCAAAATTCCAACCTCATCCACATTAAACTTTATAGTCTAAATACAAAGTCCTTGGTTCAATAATAACAGTTATTATTAACCGAAATGCTCTGGCCAGAGACTTTGACTTTGAGTTGACTTGAGTAGACTGTGATACTAACCGCAAATAACCGAGGAGATGAATCCTCTCTTGAATAGTGCTTCACTTCCAATACTTCCACTCGACCCAACTATAGTCACTCGATAGACACCATGCCATGATTTGGCTATAATCGAAGCGGAGCTTTCTTACTAAAGATTCACAATATTCTCAAGTCGAGAGAACTATGTAAATCAGTCACATCGATATTTTCTGTTTGACCTTAGTTATATTAACCTACAGAAAACTATCATGTGAGTCATTCCATAGTTATCCAATAACTATTAGTACGTAACCCCTAGGTGCCCCCAGCAGTCATGAGTAATACACTGCCCAACATTTGGAGAGTGTTACGTACTCCAGTCTCAACGGATACATCGATATCCAGTCTCGATGCATCTTGACTAGGAACATTTAAAATGGTATATTTGTTTCGTTGTGATAAATTACTCACGGTTACTACACTTTGTAACTACTATCAGAAAATATACCATTTATTGATTTTTCTATTAAATATACTTTTAATTAAGTTGATTAATTAATATAATCACATTATATCAAGTATATAATAGGAAGAAAATACCTTTTATTTCGAACAAGATTGGTCAACGAGTTAGATATATGTAACAAATTACATAATTGCCCCTAGGGAATACCCCTAACCCTATCAATATATATATCGTTTCTTCGGCTTGGTCCATAGTTGTGTAAATTATAGTCTTGCCCTTGGCACTAGACTGACAGGTTCGGCTATATTTGCTTGTGTTAACTTCTGTATTCGATCCTTTATCTCATTCTCTAATACTTCCCCTCAAATTGAGCTACGGTTTTTCTTCAGCCGCCATCAAAAATTTTGATCTCCTGCTTCAATCTTTCAAAATTCTTCCTCGACGGCGATTTGGTAAGCACATCGGCTCTCTGGTAAGTGATTTATGCTTAGCTTTCCGTTGATAACTCGTTCATGAACAAAATATAGATCGATTTCCATATGTTTTGTGTTAGTCCCTAAGAAGTTGGTTTTGATGACAACAACCTTAGAATAAGATTATAAAATATGAATACTAACATTATTGTTTAGATATATATGTATATGCAGGATATATATGCAGGTACCCAAGAATGAAGACTGTACAATATAGAGATTCAAGAACTGATGAACTCAAGATCGAAGATATCAAGATTCAAGACTCATGAGTATCAAGATTATCAAGAGTTCAAGATTTCAATATAAGTAGTTTAGTTAGGAATTTTGTTAAAACTCCTAGAAAAGCACTGACATCTTAAAATCCATTTTATTCGTGGAATGGAATCCACTTTGAGCCCGTTAAAGGGATGGAACCCTAAGTAGGATGGAACCTACGAAAAATCTAGTGGAACATTATTTTGTATCCAATAACTTTTATTCAAATGTTTTACAAAATTATATCTTGTTTTCAAAATGATTTCAAAATCTTCCTTTTTTAAATCAAAACATCTATCCTGGTTTTAAAATACTTTTAGCTTCAAAATAATCTTTATTTTTCAATATCAAATTATCCTTGGTTTTAAACTATATTTTAATATATTCAACTTTTAATATTTATACTTAGATTTAAATATAAAATTATAGTAAAATTTTATATATACCAAAATATTATTCTCTATACTTATTTATGTATTTTAACTATAGTTAAGTATATTTATAAAGTTTAAAATAGTTTTAATACAAGATAGAAGTTATTTTCAAAGAAAAACAATTACCAAAAATAACTTAGGCTTTTCTACAACCCCAAGTACCCCTTGTCGACAAGGTGACAGTTTATTTCAAAAGTTTGAATTTCAAAGGAAGTGTCTATTCGTCATATCCTTTCACGAATGGACATGGTTGTTGTTCTACTATAAATAGGGGCTGTTTTAAACGAATTTATATTCATATTTTCTCTGATTTCACTCCTCTTCTTCTTCCACATTTCTTTATATACATTTTTACCATTACTCTACCGAAATCACCATTGAATCTAACTAGATCATCTCTGGTTTGATTCTCTATCACTATCTCAACAAGATCCCAGTGCTATTCAGAGTTATAGATTTCTTTGTAATCAATCGAGCGAGAAAAGGTGTGATTGTAGCTTGGAAAATCAATCGGGTGAACTTGTTGCCCCTAAAATCAAGTATCTCTACCCAGAGGATTGTGAATTTGGAGCATTGTACCTCGTGGCCTTGAAATCGAGGGTGTAATTGTACAAATTGATTTTGAAAGGAAATCCGTACTTGTGTTGCGGGACTGGATGTAGGGTAACTTCGAATCAGTATAAAATTCGGTGTGTTATTTCCTTTATTGCTTTTACTTTATATCTGCATCTGTGTTTGATTCTGTGACCATATCTTTGTCTGAATATTGCATACATTTGTGTTCAAATTAATATAAACTCAAAAAGAATTAGTAATTCCTTAAAACACTATTCACCCCCCCTATAGTGTTAATTCTAGCCTTAAGATCCTTAATCCGCATTTATCACATTTGGTATCGGAGCAAGGTTTTCAAAGTTTCATAATATGAATTTTGAAAAAGCTTTTAAAATGGCTATGTTTGAAAAACTTGTTAATACTAGTTTAGAAATATTCAGATCATCACTGTCTCATGAGTCTGCATATAATCGATATTCAAATTCAAGTAGTCTACCAAAATTGTATGATGTGCAGAAAACATGTTTTATGGGTGTTGAGGAATCAATCCACAATGGACAAATCGTGCAGATCAAAAAGAATAAATGGATACTTGATAGTGGATGCTCTAGACACATGACTGGTAATCCGGATATGCTGAATGATATAATATACAAAGACGGAGGACTGGTTAACTTTGGAGACAATTCAAAAGGATATGTGATTCGCATCGGCAATGTCGGTAACTCTGAAACTCCTATTATTACTAATGTTTTGCTAATTAATAATCTGAAACATAATCTGCTAAGTATTAGTCAACTTTGCGATAAAGGATATAAAATTAAATTTGAAAAAGATAAGTGTCACATTGAAGATAATAATTCAACCATAATATTTGAGGGAATTAGGAAAAAGAATATTTATATTCTTAGTATGAAAGTTTCAAATGATAACCTGTGTCTTTTGGCAAATACAAGTGATCCTTGGATTTGGCATAAGAGATTTGGGCATTTGAATTTCAAACTCTTATCTAGACTGTCAAAACATGATCTAGGAAGAGGTCTCCCTAAAATGAATTTAAAAGTAGATAGTTTATGTGATGCATGTCAATTAGGAAAACTTAGAAAAAGTTCCTTTGAATTATAAGATATGATTTCAACTTTAAAACCTCTTGAATTACTTCATCTTGATTTATTTGGTCCATCTCAAATTCAGTCAATAAATCACAGTAAATATGTTTTTGTAATTGTAAATGATTACTCTAGATTTACATGGACAATATTTTTGAAACATAAAAGTGATACTTTTGAAAGTTTTAAGAACTTTACAAAAAGGATTCAAAATCAACTTTCTGTAAAATTATAACCATCCGTAGTGATCACGGTGGTGAATTTGAAAATGAAAAGTTTGAGGAATTCTGCAATAAAAAGGGAATAACTCACAATTTTTCATTTCCAAGAACTCCACAACAAAACGGAATAGTAGAACGTAAAAATAGGACGATTCAAGAGTGTGCGAGAACTATGCTTTCAGATAGTAAATTACCAAAACATTTTTGGGCAGAAGCAGTTGCTACTACCTGTTATATTTTAAATAGAATTTTAATTAGACCTTTAACTGATAAGACATCTTATGAACTTCTTCATGGAAAGAAACCTAAGGTATCTTATTTTAGAATTTTTGGAAGTAAATGTTTTATTTTAAATACAAAAGATAACTTAGATAAATTTGATCCTAAATCCGACAAAGGTATCTTTATCGGATATTCTAATAGAAGTAAAGCATACGGAGTGTTTAATTTAATAACTAACACCATCGAAGAAACAATGCATGTTTCATTCGATGAAAATCTCAAAAATTTTGAAGATACAAATGATGAAGAGGATTTAATTACTCAAAATCAGCAGTCAACTAAAACTAATAATGAAATTAATCATCCATATAACAAGATTAAACTTTTAAAAGATCATCCTATAGAAAATATACTAGGAGATATGCAATCTGTTGTTACAACTAGAAATCAACTAAGTAAAATGAGCAATGTAGCCTTTATATCAACTATTGAACCCAAAAATCCAAAAGAAGCATCAACTGATGATTCATGGATTTTGGCTATGCAAGAAGAACTAAATCAATTCACTAGAAATGATGTTTGGGAACTTGTTCCTAGACCTAAAAATAAAACTATAATTGGAACTAAATGGGTTTATAAAAGTAAAATGAATGAACAAGGTGAGGTCGTTAGAAATAAAGCCCGGTTAGTCGCTCAAAGTTATTGTCAAGAAGAAGGAATAGATTGTGATGAAACCTTTGCTCCCGTAGCAAGATTAGAAGCCATTAGAATTCTACTTGCTTTCACAAATCATAATAATTTCAAATTATTTCAAATGAATGTTAAAAGTGCCTTTTTAAATGGATTTGTAAAAGAGGAAGTATATGTTGAACAACCACCATTTTTTGAAGATGAAAAATTACCAAATCATGTTTACAAACTTAAGAAAGCTCTATATGGTCTAAAACAAGCTCCTAGAGCCTGGTATGATAGACTAAAATCTTACTTATTACAATCAAACTTTGAAATTGGTAAAGTAGATAATACTCTTTTTACTAAAAGAAATACAAATGATATTCAACTAGTACAAGTTTACGTAGATGATATCATTTTCGGATCAACTAATTTTGAAATGAATAAAGAATTTTCTGAAATAATGACAAAAGAGTTTGAGATGAGTCATATGGGTGAATTAAACTTCTTTCTAGGATTGCAAATAAAACAATTAGATAATGGTATCTTTACCAGTCATGAAAAATATGCTAAAGACCTAGTTAGTAAATTTGGTTTGACTACTGCAAGTGGAAAACCCACTCCCATGGCAACCAATGAATACCTAAGTAAAGAAGATCTCTCGAAAGATGTAGATCAAAAATTATATAGAGGAATGATTGGATCACTACTCTATATCACTGCTAGTAGACCTGATATCATGCATAGTGTTTTTCTCTGTGCAAGATATCAATCCCAACCTAAAGAGACCCACTTAAAAGCTGTAAAACATATCATAAGATATGTTAAATACACCTTTGATTATGGCTTATTTTATCCTAAAAATGATTCTTTTGAATTAATATCTTACTGTGATGCTGACTATGCTAGTTGTAAATCAGACCGAAAAAGTACAAGTGGAACTTGTCCCTTTTTGGGGCATTCTCTGGTTTCCTGGTTTAGTAAAAAGCAAAATACAGTTTCTTTATCAACAACCAAAGCATAGTATATTTCTGCTGCTTTGGCTTGTTCTCAAGTAATATATATGCAACAAACTTTAAAAGATTTTGGTTTAAATATCTCAAAATCACCAATTTATTGTGATAATACTAGTGCAATAAATTTATCCAAAAATCCTACTCATCATGCTCGAACTAAACATACTGATATCAGACATCATTTTCTCAGAGATAATATAAGTAAGGAAGTAATCACTCTCGATTATATCAATTCCGAGAATCAAATTGCTGATATCTTAACAAAACCCTTAAATGAATCTATATTTACTAAATTAAGAAGAGAATTAGGTATTTGTTCAATAACTGAAATATAGAATATAAATATATAAAGTATAATTAAAATTAAATTAAAATAAATCAAATAGCAAAAATATAAGTACCTTGTCGACAGCCCTCTTTTACCCCTGTCGACATATAACGATTTTTTTTAAATTTTCCCACCAAAATTCAAATACGTGGTTATATATATTCTTCTTATTTCGAAATTTTGTTCATTCTTTCTGTTCTTTCTCTGTTCTAACTTCTGAAAACAATAAAACAATGGCCTCCTCATCCAAATCAAACAAAAATTCAACCTTTTCGTTCCCTTCTCCTTCTACCGGACCATTTCAACGAACTACGCTTGCACGAGTGATGAAAATGGAGGTTTCCTTGAAGGATGCACTGCAACTTATGACTGAAATTCAAATGGTGCAAATCAAAATGGCCAAAGAACAAGAACGGCAAGGCAAAATCCTTAGAAACTTGCAAAAGTTTCTAATGGACAATCACGCCAATCCTATCTTGATCGATGAAGAATCTTCAGGTGTTCAAGTGCAAGAGGACAGCGAGGAAGAAGAAGAAGCCCCTATGGACGAAGAGAACGCTGAAGATGACGACAAAGTTGTTTGCGTTGGCGAAGTGTGCTTTGACAAGGACGGAAATCTAGTCGAACAACGTGGAAATTTCTGTTACCACTACCCAAACTACTCGGTTCATAGATCTCCCATTGTCAAGGATACACATTTGTTTCTTTTCCCTCTTGCTTATCGTTATTTGTATATGATCTTACTTATGTTTTCTACGCAAATGTAAAAATAACATTATATAATTAATAAATGAATTGTGTTCTCATATTTGAATTCTCACATTATCATTATTATAAATATTATCATATATGGATTTTTAGTTAGGAGAGTTAGTTATTAAGGGCTAAGTTTTAGTTTCAGAATTAAGTATTGATTATTTATGATAACACTATCATTATAATCACATGTAATATAGTATTAGATTAAGGGGGAGCTATATAGTTTGGAGTTTGTTTTTGTTGATGACAAAGGGGGAGATGTATAAAATAGGATAGTTAGGCATAGATTAAGGGGGAGTTAGGGGGAGTTATTAGGATAGAAGTGATATTTTATAAACAAAGGTTGTCATCATCAAAAAGGGGGAGATTGTTAGTCCCTGAGAAGTTGGTTTTGATGACAACAACCTTAGAATAAGATTATAAAATATAAATACTAACATTATTGTTTAGATATCTATGTATATGCAGGATATATATGCAGGTACCAAAGAATGAAGACTGTACAGTATAGAGATTCAAGAACTGATGAACTCAAGATCGAAGATATCAAGATTCAAGACTCATGAGTATCAAGATTATCAAGAGTTCAAGATTTCAATATAAGTAGTTTAGTTAGGAATTTTGTTAAAACTCCTAGAAAAGCACTGACATCTTAAAACCCATTTTATTCGTGGAATGGAATCCACTTCGAGCTCGTTAAAGGGATGGAACCCTAAGTAGGATGGAACCTACGAAAAATCTAGTGGAACATTATTTTGTATCCACTAACTTTTATTCAAATGTTTTACAAAATTATATCTTGTTTTCAAAATGATTTCAAAATCTTCCTTTTTTAAATCAAAACATCTATCCTGGTTTTAAAATACTTTTAGCTTCAAAATAATCTTTATTTTTCAATATCAAATTATCCTTGGTTTTAAACTATATTTTAATATATTCAACTTTTAATATTTATACTTAGATTTAAATATAAAATTATAGTAAAATTTTATATATACCAAAATATTATTCTCTATACTTATTTATGTATTTTAACTATAGTTAAGTATATTTATAAAGTTTAAAATAGTTTTAATACAAGATAGAAGTTATTTTCAAAGAAAAACAATTACCAAAAATAACTTAGGCTTGTCGACAACCCCAAGTACCCCTTGTCGACAAGGTGACAGTTTATTTCAAAAGTTTGAATTTCAAAAGGAAGTGTTTATTCGTCATATCCTTTCACGAATGGACATGGCTGTTGTTCTACTATAAATAGGGGATGTTTTAAACGAATTTATATTCATATTTTCTCTGATTTCACTCCTCTTCTTCTTCCACATTTCTTTATATACATTTTTACCATTACTCTGCCGAAATCACCATTGAATCTAACTAGATCATCTCTGGTTTGATTCTCTATCACTATCTCAACAAGATCCCAGTGCTATTCAGAGTTATAGATTTCTTTGTAATCAATCGAGCGAGAAAAGGTGTGATTGTAGCCTGGAAAATCAATCGGGTGAACTAGTTGCCCGTAAAATCAAGTATCTCTACCTAGAGGATTGTGAATTTGGAGTGGTGTACCTCATGGCCTTGAAATCGAGGGTGTAATTGTAAGAATTGATTTTGAAAGGAAATCCGTACTTGTGTTGCGGGACTGGATGTAGGGTAACTCCGAACCAGTATAAAATCTGGTGTGTTCTTTCCTTTATTGCTTTTACTTTATATCTGCATCTGTGTTTGATTATGTGATCATATCTGTGTCTGAATATTGCATACATTTGTGTTCAAATTAATATAAACTCAAAAAGAATTAGTAATTCCTTAAAACACTATTTACCCCCCTTTAGTGTTAATTCTAGCCTTAAGATCCGTAATCCGCATTTCTCGCATTTTGTTCGTGAATGTAAGATCGGATTTGCTGATATTGACGCGGTACTTAAATTGTCGCACCAGATTATTGATTTTTGTTTTACTGGAAACCCTAGTTTATACAGTAGTGATTCTATCCAAATGATTTCAGTTGTTGCAGTAGCAAGACTTCTGTATTCCGCCTCCGTACTCGATTGTGATATTATACACTGCTTTCTAAAGCACCAGGAAATAGGGTTTTCAGCCAAGTATATTCCGTAACCACTAGTTGAATGTCTGTCGTCTGGGTCACTGGCCCAGTCTGCATCTACCAACTCTTGTATGTTTAAATTATTTCCTGCTTATAGATGTAATCCATGACTTGCTGTGCCTTTTAAATATCTGAGTATTCTTTTTACTGCCTTCCAATGTTCATCACGTGGTTGTTGCATGAGTTGACATACTTTGTTGACACTATATGTTATTTCTGGCCTTGTTATGGTTATGTATTGAAGTGCTCCAACAATGCTTTGATATTTTTTTTCATTGCATACAACTTTACCTCTATACTTGGATATATGTAGATTACTTACCATTGGTGTGGGTAATGGATTAGCTTGATCCATTTTGCTTTTAATGAGAACCTCTGTGATGTACTTCTTTTGACTCGGTATGATTTCTGAATTGGATTTTCTCTTCACTTCTATGCCCAGGAAGTAATTCAATTCACATAAGTCTTTGATATTGAATTCTTGATTTAAATGCTGAACCACCTTGTTGACTTCTGATTCATTGTCTCCGATGATTATAAAATCATCCACATAGACTAGTATAAAAGTAACAGTATATCCACTATGCTTTTATGTATAATAAGATCTGATTTGGCTGCTGCATACCCCAGTTGTATCAAAGTTGCTTTTAGTATATCATTCCATACTCTAGGTGCTTGCTTTAATCCATAAATTACTTTGTTTAATTTGCATACCATGTTTTCATCATTGCTCTGCTTGAATCCTTGTGGTTGCTCCATGTACACTTCTTCTTTAAGAATCCCATTCAGGAAAGCATTATTTATATCTAGCTGCCTTATTCTCCAGTTCTTATGTAGTGCAATGGTGAGAACAATTCTTATAGTAGTTGGTTTCACTACAGAGGAAAATGTCTCTGTAAAGTCAAATCCATATTGTTGTGTATATCCTTAGGCCACAAGCCTTGCCTTGTATTTATTGATGGTTCCATCAGGATTTTTCTTTAACATGAATGTCCACTTGCACCCAATTATATTTTGATGTTTTGGTCTCTGCACTAGATCCCAAGTTTTATTTTTCATGAGAGCTTGATATTCTTCAATCATTGCATTTTTCCATTTGTTGCTTTTTGATGCTTGTTCATATGTGACTGGTTCTTCAGGTTTTGAAGTTGCTATATATACTTTGGGTTTGAAAATACCTCTCTTTGATCTTGTTATCATATGATGTCCAGTTTGTGCAGGTGTTAACTTATGTGATTGAGTGACTTCATGTTGATTATTATCTTCATGAAGTTCTTGCTCATGATATGATATTTGTTCATTGCCATGATTATAACTAGCTGAATTGCCTGTATGTCTTGATATTTCACTTGCTTGCTTTGATTCATTTTGCTCATCAGCTTCACAGTTTGTGGTAGCATCTGCTTTTCCTTCACATTCCTCATTATACAGTGGTATTGGAGGTATAGATACTTTAGCATTGTATATCTTTTGATTGACTTTCACATCTTTCCCTCAAAAAGGAAAAAAAATTCATTCATAGCAACATGTCTAGAAATAATTTTTTACCATTATTATTTAAACACTTATATCCCTTTTGTTGTGTTACATATCCCAGGAATGTACGTGGTGCAGATCTAAAATTGAGCTTATGAGCATTATATGGTCTTAAGCATAGGAAGCAGAGACATCCAAATGTCTTCAAGCTTGAGTAGTCCACTTTAGTGTTGAAAAGAACTTCACTGGGAGCTTTAAATTTCAACACCTTTGTTGGAAGTCTATTTATCAAGTATACTGATGTTGAGAAGGCATGTGGCCAGAATTTGAAGGGTAAAGAAGCTTGTGCTAGAAGTGTGAGGCTTATCTCAACAATATGCCTATGTTTTCTTTCTACTAGACCATTCTGCTCTGAGGTATGAGGGCAAGTAACTCTGTGTACAATTCCTTTCTTTGCAAAATAGTCTTTCAGTGGTTTGAATTCAGCTCCACCATATGTCTGCATAATTTTTAATGGTTGACTGGTTTGCTTCTCTACTATGTTAGTAAATTGCACTACTGCATTATATGTTTCAGCCTTTGACTTTAAGAAATAAATCCAAGTAAATCTAGAAAATGCATCAACAAATGAAATATAGTATTTATATCCATAATCTAAATTGATGGGGGTTGGTCCCCATAAATCAACAGCAACCATTTCAAGTGGTTTGCTATATTCAGTTATAGATTTGGGAAATGCCATTTTATAACTTTTTCCCAGTTGATAGTATGTACATATGTATGGTAAAGTGACATCTTTAAAATGAATATTATTATTCTTGAGAACTTGTCTTACAACATTAACACTTGGATGTCTAAGTTTATAGTGCCATGCATCAAAAATACTTTTGTCATTTACATTATCATAAGAGCTTGTGTAGTTACACCATTTTCTTTCAACAACATCCTTTTTATTCTTCATCAGATTGAACATGTAAAGCCCATTATGTACCTTACCTTGTAATAAAATATCCTTACTTAGCCAGTCTCTGACCACACAAATTTTTGGATAAAATTCAAAATAGACTTGATTATCAATGGCAAATTGAGAAGCACTCATTAGATTCTTTTTAATTTGTGGTACTCGAAGTAAATTATTCAAGTATAATTCTCTTTTGCCTCTGATACTTGCATTGCCAATATGAGAAATACTAATAGAGGTTCCATTACCCATGAAAATAAACTGTGTACCTTTGTACACTTTATTGCCTAGATTCAGATTTTGTAGGTTGTTAGTGATATGATTTGTTGCACCTGAATCTGGATACCATGCTTTATTCACTATATCTTCTGGTCTAGCCAGAACTTTAACATCTCCTTGGATCTTGGAGTTTTCCCCCTGATTCTTGAATTCCTAACTTGTGTGCACCATGTTAACATTTGGTTGATAGTTTCTTTGACTACTGCTTGCTTATTGGCCCGCTGAATAGTTTTGATCAAATCTGAAGTAGCATATATTGGCAGTGTGACCATATTTTTCACAAATTTGACATCTGACTCTATTGGTGTTGTTATTCCATCTGCCTCTGCCTCTGTAAGTCTGACCACTTCTTTGATTGTTTTGATCATTTCTTGCATTGTGATTTCTTTCTTGATTCTTGAATCTGAAATTTGATGAGTTGAATGCATAATGGTTGCTAAAGTTTGAAATAGATGATTTTCTTTGTTCGAGTCTCCCTTCATGTGCAAGTAATGCAGAATGCACATATGATATACTTGGAAGTGTTTCTATTGATGAGATAACCGCAACAATTGATTCGTATTCTTCATCCAGTCTATTTAGAATAACCGGTATCTGATCAGTATCAGAAACTTTGTGGCCTGCTGACCCTAACACATCACATAAGGTTTTCACCTTTGATAAGTATTCCCTCATTGACATTTCATTTTTACGTATATTTTGCAGTTGCCTTTTGTAGTTCATGATTCTTGCTGATGACTGAGCATTGAATATTTGCTCTACCGTAGTCCAGATTTCACGAGAGGTGTTATATCCTATTATCTGTGGTAGCAAGCTTGCATTGATTATTGATAGTAGCCATGCACTTAGCAGACTATCTTGTCTTTGATATATTATGTATTCTTTATTGCTGATTACCTCTTATTCTTTTGTAATGAACTTTGCAGGGATTGGAGATGTGCCAAGAATGTATTCTTCTAGGCCATATCCTCTTATGGCAGTCTTAATGTGATACTTCCAAAGCAAGAAATTGCTTTCATCAAGTTGTATGTTGATGAGTTCACTTCTTGGATTGATGATTTTCTTAGTGATTTCTTCAATTTCAAAGGCATGGGTGGTCTAAGTGGCTTGAGGTGGTGATGATGCATGAGATGTATTATCATCATCTCCTGCTATTGAATAATAATCTGATCAGATGAAGAGACCGTCTCTGATGATCTTTTGGTGTAGTCAAGAACTGAGATGATGATATCTTTCTAATCTGTCTTCTCTGGTGAGGCACTGAATATCTGTGAGTTGGACTCTTGAATTGAAAGCACTAAGATCTTGGTCAGATTGGTTGAGAAAATCTCCTCAATGATGATAATTTTCTAAGAGGAGAAAAGATTAGATAATACAGCCATTTTCTATATGATGAAGATGAGCTGTCAGAGGGGTGTTGCGATGATCAGATTGCCGTTAGGCAGTGTACAACTCTAATACCATAAAAGAGAAATGATTACTTTATTGATTTTGATATTTTGTTACAAGTGAAAACATACACAAACAACTGTATCGGTACACTGATATATATATATATCGTTTCTTCGGCCCTCTCCATAGTTGTGTAAATTACAGCCTTGCCCTTGGCACTAGACTGGTTCAACCTTGGCTCAACTGGTTCAGCTATATTTGCTTGTGTTAACTTCTGTATTCGATCTTTATCTCATTCTCTAATACGTTAGCATCCACATATATGGTCTTGGTAACACTTGCTTGTAACAAAAATAATTTCGAATGTTGCGTGCCACCAATCCCATATATACCACATTATCCATCATATTTCTTACGATTTGAGACTTATCGTTCAACCAATGCACATTCAAATGCAAGCCACACCTAACATCATTTACTTCATTTCATTATCTCCCACTCGAAGTTCATCTATATTTGTTATATCTATAACTATTTATATATAATAATTAAATTTTGGAGGTTCTTTTATATGAGCAACATTTACGCAAAACTTATATGCCAATAATGCCCAACTAACACATACTCACCTGTAGACTATAAGGCTTTCGAGACATCCCTCCCATGTAACTGACCTTGTAGGAAAAATAGTAGGAAAAAATGCAAAAATGCTTACTAAAAGGACTTGCTTTCATGCTAATTTGACAAACCAACCTAAAACAAACTCAATCAATGATGAAACTAAGGGAGAACATAGTTCACTTCTTATTTAATAAATCTATATTAAAAAGAAAAATAAGTAACATAAACTACCGCAAAAAGATTGAAAACAATCCTATAGGCCATTTAGTTCCGTATGTGTGTTGATAAATGTCATTTTGCAAGTAGTGGTGTTTTGCTTAGCTTGTTCGGAGACACTACTCTAATTGATGCTTGAAGGTCTGGAAAATTATATCTACACTCGTTATTATACGACTAATCCTAAGAACTTTGCAAGCATAACATTACGGTAGTCCTTCATGAATTTGTATCAAAATAATAACATTATCAGGTAAATTATATAATTAACCAAATCATTGTACCAAGTGGAAAACCATCCAATTTAATTATCTTTTGCGATAAGAACAATTCTCATTCCAAGTTATTTTTTATTTATACACGTATACATATCTGTACAATTTTTTTGTTTCGATTATGTCATATATTTAAGTTAAAATAATATTCCACATAAAGTTAGCATGAAAATATGAAAAAGTTAAGCAAAGATATATTGGTATACCGAAGGCTGGTATGGTAATGGTTACGGTTACAATTTTACAAATACCGCTACCATAACATTTTTATTGGTAATATAAAATGGTTTAGCATTATCGATACCAAGTATGCTGAAGGGTGGTATACCAATAAACCGGTAACCATTACACTGGTAATGGTAATTTAACGTTTTTTTTAAAAATATATCAAAAGCTCGATTTATTTTTGGATTGTAACGATGCTTCATCATACATTTTACTGTGTCAGTAAATAAAAGACATCAATATAAAATAAAAGAAATATATTTAACATCATTTGATTTGAATTACTAAACTAATTTAATCATTTACTTACTTCACAATGCTTATAATCAAACATATTACATAAATATCAATGTATTATAAGTGGACTGGTAAATTACTGTTACCACTGTTTTTGAACAAATATTACCAATATTTTACCTTAGAAACAATTGAATTTAGCATTATCATATCGGTTATACTTGTATACCGACATTTCTCAAAATCAGTAACCGATCGATTAATAATTATATGGTAATGGAAAATTTACTATTACCATAACAGTCCTAGATAATGTTTCGAAAATTGCCATAAGCATTGTTAATGTCGCCCTTGGAGTAACAATTTTTACCTTGTAACACATGGATTAGGTTTTTATTAAACCAAAGCTTTATATTTTGGTATAATATCTACAAAGATTTTTGCGCCTGAATGTTAATCTTATAAATGATGCTAAATGTAAAAAAGGCAAAATATGTGGATGAGCAAACTCGTAACAATATTATGTTCATAAACTCCTAATGTACCTCCCATGACATTGTTTCAACATGAGAAGAATAAATAACTAACTAGTAAATGCAACAAAACAACAGATATGCAATAGTAATTAAGAGAAGTAGAAGTACCACTTGCATGATCATGAATAAAGATCAAGCATGCCTTTGTCTCTTAAATCTGTAGACCTCTCCATCACATCCAAATTTTAAAATCAAAAGTTGAACATTTATGCACAATGCTCAAATTTATGTAGAGTTTGAAACTTAACATAGTAAGAGAAGTTGTTGCAAAATCATTTCTATTAATACTTCAAGATCTTCCAATACCTTTATAAGTTATAACCATCCATTTCTAATTCTTTTAACCAAGAAAAATATAAAAGAAGGCCACAAAACATATAAAAAATTAAGAAAGACACACAACGTCGTACCTTCAAACAAACAAAATAATAGTACAACAACCTATTTAATTTTAGGTAATTTACATTTCAAAAAACAGCAAAGCATCAATGTCTACTCCATCACAAATAGTCGATTTAGTAAATCAAAACAACGTTACGACATTTATCTGTGGCAATGATAACTAAGAGTGCAAAATCTTTCAAGCTACCAAGAATTCAATTTCAGGTTAGTGAAAAATCAAATTTTGAAAATAGTGGTTAATAATTTTAATTACTTGTGTGAAGGCTTCGATGTAGATTAAGGACTTAAAGTTTTGCATTTGATAAAGAATGATTATCTAGAAGAACCGCACCATAAACTACTAGAAAATGAATTAAGAGAAATTGAAACGCTAGAAAACGTTTTAAAAATGTTAATGTTGGAAGATTAACTTTTCAAACTTATTTAAATTATACTAGATTTTGAAAATGTAATTTTTTTTTGAAATTTCAAATTTCAAATGTTATTAATAAGGGTTAGAATTTATATTAGGTTTATAGATTTTAATAAGGGGGATTTTCACTCAAATGACTTCTTTGTGCAGGGTAATAAGTTTTAATGACAGTACTTCTGAAAAATCAGTTTTAAAGACAATTTTCAGAAAAAGGATAAATGAAGTTATCATTTTTAGTTATACAGAAATAATGATAAATGAATTTATCATTTTCCTATATAACTTAAAACGATAAATAAATTTATCATTTTCCTGTAAATTGCCCTTAAAACTAAGTATTCGGAAATATTATCCTTAAAACTTATTACCCTGAAATGAGAAGTCCTTCAACTTAATTTCAACTTTTAATAAGGGTAAAAATGAAAGAAGTTATCATTCAACATTCAAAACAAATAATAAGCAATTAAAAGTTATGAGTAGTTTTTTCTGAATATGCGGTTTTAATTAGAAGTTTGATTACAAAACAAACAACAAAAATGTGCTGATTTTTTAATCAGAAGTTTTATTAATAACTTCTTAATAAAAACAAACACGACTTGAGTATTTGGTAAGTAATAAGGTTGGTTGTGGTTGAATGAAACCAATTAGTGGTCGAATTGTTAGTGGAGATTGTATATGGTTATTCCATAAAACGGTTAGTTTTGTTAAGTTAGTTTCTCTGTCAAAAAAATTGGGTGTTGCAACACTTTTTCTATAGAAAAATGAGTTGTTAGTCCATGAGTTGATGGTTTTGAAGATAACAACCTTAGAATAAGATTATAAAATATAAATACTAACATTATAGTTTAGATATATATGTATATGCAGGATTTAACCATGCAGGTACCAAGAATGAAGACTGTACAGTATAGAGATTCAAGATATCAAGATTGAAGACTCATGAGTATCAAGAATATCAAGATTATCAAGAGTTCAAGATTTCAAGATAAGTATTGAGTCTAGAATTATGTTAAAACTTCACAATAGCATTGAAATCTTCACTCCATTTTTCTTTTGGGATGGAACCCATTTCTAACTTTTTAGTGGCTTACAAACCCACGACAAGTAGCTTACAAACCTTCGACAAGTGGCTTACAAACCCACGAACATCCTGGTTTTGTACAAGTTCTCGAGTCCTGATGTGATGAGATATTCTGCAGGAAGAAGCTTGCAAAACTACTTCAAAATGATTTTCAAAACTACTTCAAAATGATTTTCAAAACTGCTTTTCAAAATGTTTTAGCCTTAAAAATTATCTTTTAAAATGATTTTCAAAAAGATGTTTTAGCCCTAAATATTCTTTGTTTTTGTTTTTAATAAACTCTTATTTTAAACTTCGTTTGTTTTAAACTATCTTTTAATTATAATATATTTATACTTAGATTTAAATATAAAATTGTAGTAAAATTATATATATATTATTATCTATATTTATCTATGTATTTATCTATAGTCAAGTATATTTATAAAGTTTAAATAGTTTTTAATATAAGATAAAGGTTATTTTCAAAGAAAATCAAATCTTCAAAAAATGCTTTGGGATGTCGACATGCCCTAGTACCCCATGTCGACATAGTGACAATTAGATTCAAAAATTTGAATTTCAAAAGAAGTGTCTATTCGCCATAACCTTTCACGAATGGACATGGCTGTTGTTCTTCTATAAATAGGGGTTAGTTTCAACGAATTTTATATCAGATTTTCTGGTTTTTCACTTCTCTTCTTCTTCTTCCACATTTTCTTATTCAAAATCCTATCATCACTCTGTCGAAATCAACATTGAATCTAACTAGATCATCTCTGGTTTGATTCTCTATCACTATCTCAACAAGATCCCAGTGCTATTCAAAGTTACAGGCTTCTTTGTAATCTATCTAGCGAGAAAAGGTGTGATTGTAGCCTTGGAAATCAATCAAGCGAGAAAAGGTGTGATTGTAGCCTTGGAAATCAATCAAGCGAGAAAAGGTGTGATTGTAGCCTTGGAAATCAATTGGGTGAACTTGTTGCCCGGAAATCAAGTATCTCTACCCAGAGGATTGTGATTCTGGAGGGTGTACCTCGTAGCCTTGAAACCGAGGGTTGTAATTGTTGAATTGCTTTTTAAAGGAAATCCGTACTTAGTTGTGCGGGACTGGATGTAGGGTAACTCCGAACCAGTATAAAATCTGGTGTGTTTTTTCCTTTACTACATTTACTTTATTTCTGCATCTGATTCTGTGATTATATCTGTGTCTGAATATTACATACATTTGTGTACAAATCAACAATAACTCAAAAAGATTTAGTAATTTCTTATAAACACTATTCACCCCCCTCTAGTGTTCATTCTAGCCTTAAGATCCATATTCTGCATTCCTCACATTTGGTATCGGAGCAAGGTTTTCAAAAGTTTCATAATCTGATTTTTGAAAAAGTTTTTTTTAAATGGCTATGTTTAAGAAATTTGTTAATGCATGTTTAAAATATTCAGATCATCATTGTCTCTTGAGTCTGCATATAATCAATATTCAAATACAAGTTGTCTACTAAGATTGTTTGATGTACAGGAATCATGCTTTATGGAAGTTGAGGAATCAATCCAGAACAAACAAACTATGCAGATCAAAAAGAACAAATTGATACTCGATAATGGATGTTCTAGACACATAACTGGGAATCCAGATATGCTGAATGATATAATATACAAAGACGGAGGACTGGTTAACTTTGGAGATAATTCAAAAGGTTATGTGATCGGCATCGACAAAGTCGGTAACTCTAAAACTCCTATTATTACTAATGTTTTGCTAGTTAAGAATCTGAAACACAATCTGCTAAGTATAAGTCAACTATGCGATAAAGGATATAAAATTAAATTTGAAAAAGATAAGTGTCACATTGAAGATAATAATTCAACCATAATATTTGAGGGAATTAGGAAAAAGAATATTTATATTCTTAGTATGAAAATTTCAAATGATAACTTGTGTCTTTTGGCTAATGCAAGTGACCCTTGGATTTGGCATAAGAGATTTGGGCATTTGAATTTCAAACTCTTATCTAGACTGTCAAAACATGATCTAGAAAGAGGCCTCCCTAAAATGAATTTTAAAGTAGATAGTCTATGTGATGCATGTCAACTAGGAAAACTTAGAAAAAGCTCTTTTAAATTAAAAGATGTGATTTCTACTTCAAAACCTCTTGAATTACTTCATATTGATCTATTTAGTCCATCTCAAATTCTATCAATAAATAATAGTAAATATGTTTTTTGTAATTGTAGATGATTATTCTAGATTTACATGGACAATATTTTTAAAACATAAAAGTGATACTTTTGAATATTTTAAGAATTTTTCAAAAAGGGTTCAAAATCAACTTTCTCAAAAAATTATAACCATCCGTAGTGATCACGGTGGTGAATTTGAAAATGAAAAGTTTGAAGAATTCTGCAATAAAAAGGGAATAATTCACAATTTTTCATTTCCAAGAACTCCACAACAAAACAGAGTAGTAGAACGTAAAAATAGGACGATTCAAGAGTGTGCGAGAACTATGCTTTCTGATAGTAATTTACCAAAGTACTTTTGGGCAGAAGTAGTTGCTACCGCCTGTTATATTTTAAATAGAATTTTAATTAGACCTTTAACTGATAAGACATCTTATGAACTTATTTACTCAAAGAAACCTAAGGTATCTTATTTTAGAATTTTGGAAGTAAATGTTTTATTTTAAATACAAAAAGATAACTTAGATAAATTTGATCCTAAATCCGACAAAGGTATCTTTATCGGATACTCTAATAGAAGTAAAGCATACAGAGTATTTAATTTAAGAACTAATACCATCGAAGAAACAATGCATGTTTCATTTGATGAAAATTTCAAAAATTTTGAAGAAATAAATGATGAAGAGGATTTAATCACTCAAAACCAAGAATCAACTGAAACTAATAATGAATTAAATCATCCTAATAAAAGGATTAAACTTTTAAAAGATCACCCTATAGAAAATATACTTGGAGATATGCAATCTGTTGTTAAAACTAGAAACCAACTAAGTCAAATGAGTAATGTAGCTTTTATATCAACTATTGAACCCAAAAATCCAGAAGAAGCATCAACTGATGATTCATGGATTTTGGCTATGCAAGAAGAATTAAATCAATTTACTAGAAATGATGTTTGGGAACTTGTTCCTAGACCTGAAAATAAAACAATAATTGGAACTAAATGGGTTTATAAAAATAAAATGAACGAACAAGGAGAGGTTCTTAGAAATAAAGCCCGGTTAGTCGCTCAAGGTTATTGTCAAGAAGAAGGAATAGATTTTGATGAAACCTTTGCCCCCGTAGCAAGATTAGAAGCTATTAGGATTCTACTTGCTTTCGCAAATCACAATAATTTCAAATTATTTCAAATGGATGTTAAAAGTGCATTTTTAAATGGTTTTGTAAAAGAAGAAGTATTTGTTAAACAACCACCACTTTTTGAAAATGATAAATTTCAAAATCATGTTTACAAACTTAAGAAAGCTCTATATAGTCTAAAGCAAGCTCCTAGAGCCTGGTATGATAGACTAAGATCTTACTTGTTACAATCAAATTTTGAAATAGGTAAAGTAGATAATACTCTTTTTATTAAAAGAAATAAAAATGATATTCAACTAGTACAAGTCTACGTAGATGATATCATTTTTGGATCAACTAATTTTGAAATGAATAAAGAATTTTCTGAAATAATGAAAAAAGAGTTTGAGATGAGTCATATGGGTGAATTAAACTTCTTTTTAGGATTACAAATAAAACAATTAGATAATGGTATCTTTATTAGTCAAGAAAAATATGCTAAAGACCTAGTTAGTAAATTTGGTTTGACTACTGCGAGTGGAAAACCCACTCCCATGGCAACCAATGAGTACCTTAGTAAAGAAGATCTCTCGAAAGATGTAGATTAAAAATTAGATAGAGGAATGATTGGATCACTACTCTATATCATTGCGAGTAGACCTGATATCATGCATAGTGTCTGTCTCTGTGCAAGGTATCAATCCCAACCTAAAGAAACTCACTTAAAAGCTGTAAAATGTATTATAAGATATGTTAAACACACCTTTGATTATGGCTTATTTTATCCTAAAAATGATTCATTTGACTTAATATCTTACTGTGATGCTGATTATGCTGGTTGTAAATCAGACCGAAAAAGTACAAGTGGAACTTGTCACTTTTTAGGGCATTCTCTGATTTCCTGGTTTAGTAAAAAGCAAAACACAGTTTCTCTATCAACAACTGAAGTAGAGTATATTTCTGCTGCTTTGGCTTGTTCTCAAGTGATATATATGCAACAAACTTTAAAAGATTTTGGTTTAAATATCTCAAAATCACCAATTTATTGTGATAATACTAGTGCAATAAATTTATCCAAAAATACTACTCAACATGCTCGAACTAAACATATTGATATCAGACACCATTTTCTCAGAGATAATATAAGTAGAGAAGTAATTACTCTTGACTATATCAATTCTGAAAATCAAATTGCTGATATCTTAACAAAACCCTTAAATGGATCTACATTTACTAAATTAAGAAGAGAATTAGGTATTTGTTCATTAACTGAAATATAAAATATAAATAACAAAGTATAATTAAAAATTAAATCAAAATAAATCAAATAGTAAAAATATTGAGAACCATGTCGACATCTCCCCTATACCCATGTCGACATATAACGTATTTTAAATTTTATTTTTTTTCCCACCAAAATTCAAATAATTGGTTATATATTCTTCTTATTTTCGAAATTTTCTTCATTCTCTCTGTTCTCTTTCTGTTCTATCTTCTGAAATCAATTTATCAATGGCCTCCTCTTCCAAATCAAACATAAAATCAACCTTTTCGTTCCCTTCTCCTACCTCTGGTCTGTTCCAACATACTACGCTCGCCCGAGTGACAAAAATGGAGGATTCTCTGAAGGATGCAATTCAGTTAATGACTGAAATTCAAATAGTGCAACTCTGAATGGCAAAAGAACATGAAAGGCAAGGGAAAATCCTTAGAAATTTGCAAAAATTTCTAATGGACAATCATGCTAATCCAATCTTGATTGACGAGGACTCTTCAGGAGATCATGAACAAGAGGAAAGTGAAGAAGAAGAAGAAGAACCAATGAAAGAAGAGCATATGGAAGACAACGACAAAGTCATTTGCATTGGCAAAGTATGTTTTGACAAGGACAGAAACTTGGTTGAACAACGTGGAAATTTCTGTTTCCATTATCCAAATTGTTCGATCCATAGATCTCCAATTGTCAAGGATACTCAGTAGTTTCTTTTTTTTCGTTTTTTATCGTTATGTGTATATTTGTCACGTTTTACGAAAATGTAAATATATATATATATATATATATATATAAATATTGTGTGTTCTTATATATGATTCCTATATATATTATATATAAGTATTATATAGGTACTTGGTTAGGAATGTTAGTAGTTTAGGACTAAGTTTTAGGTTTACAAGTAA
This sequence comes from Allium fistulosum, assembly GCA_030737815.1. NCBI lineage: Eukaryota > Viridiplantae > Streptophyta > Magnoliopsida > Asparagales > Amaryllidaceae > Allium > Allium fistulosum. The sequence goes on from CM060904.1 coordinate 1,222,890,839, forward strand.
GTATTGATTATGTATGATAACACTATCATTATAATCATATAGAATATTAGACTAAGAGTTATATAGTTTGGAGTTAGTTTGTTTTTGTTGATGACAAAGGGGGAGAAATATAAAATAAAAGAGTTAGGCATAAATATAAAATAGAAGAATTAGGCATAGATTAAGGGAGAGTTATCAGTTTTAGGGGGAGTTATTAGGATAGAAGTAATATTTTATAAACAAAGGTTGTCATCATCAAAAAGGGGGAGATTGTTAGTCCATGAGTTGATGGTTTTGATGACAACAACCTTAGAATAAGATTATAAAATATAAATACTAACATTATAGTTTAGATATATATGTATATGCAGGATTTAACCATGCAGGTACCAAGAATGAAGACTGTACAATATAGAGATTCAAGATATCAAGATTGAAGACTCATGAGTATCAAGAATATCAAGATTATCAAGAGTTCAAGATTTCAAGATAAGTATTGAGTCTAGAATTATGTTAAAACTTCACAATAGCACTGAAATCGTCACTCCATTTTTCTTTTGGGATGGAACCCATTTCTACCTTTTTAGTGGCTTACAAACCCATGACAAGTAGCTTACAAACCTACGACAAGTGGCTTACAAACCCACGAACATCCTGGTTTTGTACAAGTTCTCGAGTCCTGATGTGATGAGATATTCTACAGGAAGAAGCTTGCAAAACTACTTCAAAATGATTTTCAAAACTACTTCAAAATGATTTTCAAAACTGCTTTTCAAAATGTTTTAGCCTTAAAAATTATCTTTTAAAATGATTTTCAAAAAGATGTTTTAGCCTTAAATATTCTTTGTTTTTGTTTTTAATAAACTCTTGTTTTAAACTTCGTTTGTTTTAAACTATCTATTAATTATAATATATTTATACTTAGATTTAAATATAAAATTATAGTAAAATTTTATATATATTATTCTCTATATTTATCTATGTATTTTATCTATAGTCAAGTATATTTATAAATTTTAAATAGTTTTTAATATAAAATAAAGGTTATTTTCAAAGAAAATCAATTCTTCAAAAAATGCTTTGGGATGTCGACATGCCCTAATACCCCATGTCGACATAGTGACAGTTAGATTCAAAAATTTGAATTTCAAAAGAAGTGTCTATTCGCCATAACTTTTCACGAATGGACATGGCTGTTGTTCTTCTATAAATAGGGGTTAGTTTCAACGAATTTTATATCAGATTTTCTGGTTTTCATTTCTCTTCTTCTTCCACATTTTCTTATTCAAAATCCTATCATCACTCTGCCGAAATCAACATTGAGTCTAACTAGATCATCTCTGGTTTGATTCTCTATCACTATCTCAACAAGATCCCAGTGCTATTCATAGTTACAGGCTTCTTTGTAATCTATCTAGCGAGAAAAGGTGTGATTGTAGCCTTGGAAATCAATCAAGCGAGAAAAGTGTGATTGTAGCCTTGGAAATCAATTGGGTGAACTTGTTGCCCGGAAATCAAGTACCTCTACCCAGAGGATTGTGATTCTGGAGGGTGTACCTCGTAGCCTTGAAACCGAGGGTTGTAATTGTTGAATTGCTTTTGAAAGGAAATCCGTACTTAGTTGTGCGGGACTGGATGTAGGGTAACTCCGAACCAGTATAAAATCTGGTGTGTTCTTTCCTTTACTGCATTTACTTTATTTTTGCATCTGTGTTTGATTCTGTGATTATATCTGTGTCTGAATATTACATACATTTGTGTACAAATCAATAATAACTCAAAAAGATTTAGTAATTTCTTATAAACACTATTCACCCCCCTCTAGTGTTCTTTCTAGCCTTAAGATCCATATTCCGCATTCCTCACATGAGTGACTTATATAATTTCATTCTACACCTGAAAATGTTGTTGTCAACAAACCCGACGGTAGCAAAAACCCCTCCTACGGTGAACAAAAGCCACCCAAAGCCACCTACAATCCTAAGGAAGATAATAAGATCTAGACTAGAACTTGAATAAAAAGAGGACTAGTAAAGCAGAAAACATAATCCGAAACCTCAACCGAGATAATAACAATGTCAATCATAATCTATAACGTCCCTTAGACAAGAAAACATAGCTAACATACTAAGTAGATAAATGAGTGCAAGATAATAGCATCCCAGCCATAAGCTATCTCAAAAACCAAGGACCATGACGAACCATCAAAAGGTAGTCAATCAGAACAATTCAACATCCATATTCCGTCTGCAATAGTGTCATCATATCATAATGAGTTCAATCCATAACAGTCAACTAAACCTTAATAAACTTAACAAGAAATGTGAGTCCAGCACGCATGCCCACGCGCGCATGCGCGCGCACACACATATATAATGTTTCTATACATATGTATGAAAAATAAAGATAGGGCAATTGAAAAATGAACTTAGTTTTCAATTCTGAGAAAAACGTTCGAGTGGTTATCTTCTTTAAAAGAATCAGATAGGTAGGTGCTTAACGCCATATTATGCCTTCCATATTGTTCTAAGTAATTTTACCTTCGAGATCAAAGTGACCTTTTACTTTTTCAAGAAATTTCATGAAGAAAACATTTTCGCTTAATTCATAAGTTGGATTTGCAATCCAATTGTAACTGAAAAGCGCAATAGCATATATTAGGTTATCAAAAGTAATGTTGACATTATTGAACATCCTTTGTTTTTTTTCAAACCATAAGTATCAATAAGTAGTTGCCAAAATAGCGTCAAGTAAAATTCTATACATTCAGTATATTGGAATATGAGATCGTTCCAATAGTAGTCTAGTTAAAATTAGTGTTAGTCATGTTAAAGTAAAAAATGGTAAGGGCGTTTATAAGAATAGAATTAGTTAAGGGAAAACTCTAATACAAGTGTTTTATATTTTCTAAGTTTAAATTACAAAAAACACATTTTTCTTATCTATGAGTGAATTATTTTTGTTTAAAAATTCAATTGTGTTTAATTTCTAGTTCTAGAACTAGCCACATGTGTAACTTAGTTTTAGAGGGAGCATTAATATTTTAAATAAATTTGAAAATATTTTGTTCAGTCCCAGAAAATTTTAAAAGCTTATAAATTGAGTTTGAGAAGTATATTTTATGATTTTTCCAACACCAAATTTTAGTAAAGCTATCACCATCAAAGTTATAGTATTCAAGCTTAGTATTAAGTGCTACAAATTGAATCGATGTGATACCTTCAAAGGCACAGTCAAATTAAAGTTCCATGGAAATTCATTATTAGTTCTAAAGACCTAATTAAGGCATTTTTGAAATTACAAATATCAAAAAGTTTTTTGAATTAAACTCTCAAGTGTAAAGCAGTAATCCCCTTATCATAGCAAAAGGATGTTTTATTACCAAAATGAACTATACTGTTAATGCCAAGAATAAAAATATTTAAAAAAAATAAATGGATCTCCAAAAGTGAGACATGCTGTTAGAATTAGAGAACGTATGGTGAAGGTTATAAGTTATACCATAAAATTGATTTGAAATCATTTCTTTCCGAATAAGGTTTTCATTATTCGTGTTAAATTTCTGTCACGACCGCCCCGTACCACCCGCACCAAATGACCTAAAAGAGCGCTGTAAATGTGCCAGGCTGATATGAGACGATCATTAAGGTTGAAATTTAAAGTAGAAAACCTATTGCATATCTCACAGCGTATGGATAAATTATAATATAGAAAATATACAACAGAAATATAGTGAGTCGTAACAAATGAAAGATAACATCTCTACTAGAACATCATGAGTTACGGTACAAATGTCATAATATCTCAGTACAACATTTCCTCACTACATCCCTCATAGTACATAACAACAAACATCAGAAACTAGAAATATAGAGTGATACGCCATAGCTCCTCCAAGCTCATCTTCATACAGCAATTACGATTCTAAACCTGTCATCTAGTCTACTCATTTAAGAGTACCCAAGATGATAAGCTGAAACATAAAACCTTGGGTCAGACAACAGTCTGCTGTAAGCGGTAAATGACTATCAAAAGCTATACTAGAAAATATGGTACTAGACAAGTACATAAAACCATACCTGACCTGTCCCTAAAACCAAAGAGTTAGCACATAACAATAAGATATAATATGTCACTCAAAATAAACGGCAATAAGATACTGTAACAGAACAGGATAGAAGAATCTAAGCAGCCTCCCCCATTAGCCCTATTCCCTATCCCTTCTCCAACATTCCTTTAGATGATAGCCTACCCAAAAGCAGACGTAGCAATCATAGAAACCATAAAATCTAAAACATGGCTATCATCTCCTAAAACTTGAACATATGATAACTCGTATGGCCTTGTCCTCGCTTTGCCAGAGACTAATGGAAGTCCTGTTTCTCGATTTGTGTTCCCCCGTACTTTCAGGTTCGAAACCCCGCATGGTTGTATCTTACAGTACCTCCATACCGTCTGACACTAGACCCACTCGGAGCGGTCTAGGATGCACGATTGGCGCTACCAGCACTCGGGTGCCCTCGCATATAGTAACCCTGCTTGAACACAACCAGAACACTTCGATTTATCAATGATTCCTTGGCTCTCCCAAATCTTCCGAGCTTCACAATTCCAATCAATTTCCGGGCATGAGTCCTACCACTCAACCCAGTCCATTATGCCATAGCCTCGTTCCATCCTAAGTTGTCTATCAACTCCTTCGATCCTACTACTTATCCGAGCCCTTGACCGAGGAGCCGAAACTGCATCATGCTATAACTTCCAGACCGTAGAAGCAATCGGCAAGCCATAACTTGCAGAATTATCCATAACCATCCCAGAGTCTTCCCTCCAGATCTCACAAAATTTGGAGCCCATAATTTGGATCGGATCGGTACTAATCCGAATACTTAGCCAATTTTGGCTCCCTCTCACTTCCAACCTCTAGTGCCTTTCCTCTAGATGCCATAGACCCCTTACTTTCCCTCTTAGCCTCTTGGTCCTTCCATCTATGCTTCATAGCCGTTCCAACATAGATGATCCATAAAATCTTCAATACTTAGCCTATCCTCCGATCCAACTTCATATAGCATCACTGGAACCTATGCTCTACCATCCCCCTGGATCTCACATTGATTGGGGCACAAAATTCGGATCGTATCGATCAAATCGGATCGGGTGGGTACCGATCCAAATACTGTGCTCCATTCGTCGTGAAATTTCCAAGGCGCCTTCCTTGCATGCTCTAGAGCTTATCCTCTAAGTTTTGTATGATTCTGACGAACTTTGCTCCCGATATGCTCCGATCACCAATTTAACATGCACAACACTAGCAAACGAATCAAGCATAGCAAGCAGTTCAGTCACAACAATGAATCAAACATAGCAAATCATTCATTTCACATTCAATAATAAACATTCAAGTCATCCAATTCAATCAATGATCATAAACAAGCATAGATCCAATCTAAATAATAGAATTACATAGCCATATATGCATAAATGACACTAGCCAATGATTTAATTCATATTACATGTTTTAATTTGGTTGATCTAGGGTTTCTAAATCAGAAATTACCTATGTCTAATCAATTTATAGTTTAATTTGACAATCCTAACTTATAATCATCTAATTACAACATATTATCCATCATAGACTAGTGAGAGATCATAACTACTCACCAAACCAATCAAACCTATGAAAATGAAAGGAGATCCGATCCGAACAGTGGCAAATTGGATGTAGATGTGATCAAATCGACGAGATCAAGCCCCTCGATGTAGATCTAGCCTCTAATTTGATATTAGAGACGGTTTGGGATGAAATCTATGCAAAGAATGGATAATTAAAGAGAAGGTAGGTTTTGAGGCTGATATGAAATGAGAGACAAAGCTTTCAAATAGTCTCTCTCACCTCATATTTATAGCCAAACCCGATTAGACTAATGGACTTATTAATTGGCCCATTAATCCCCTTTCTAAGTCTGGCTAGAAGTTTACATAAATTAAAACTGATATAACTTCCTAACCACTTATCCGATTTTCCTATATGACCACTCTACGGAATGAGAAACCACCATCCTGAAGCAATAAACTAGGTTAGAACATCTAATTCGGCTCCTATCAAAAATTATGGCCGAAATAAGATCTCCAAGAGCAAAATGGTCACATAGAAATTTGGAAAAAATCATGGATGTGTAAAACATCCCTAAGAATCAAATTTCAAGATATTAGAATGATATGACCTCAAATGAATTAAATAAAATTATTTTACGATCCTTTGATATGTAAAATATGTGCTGTTACATTCTCCCCTCCTTTAGAAATTTCACCCCCGAAATAACTAAACAAACATAAGCAACCAAGGTTATCCCGTATGCCTACCATTCATTAGCAACCATCTAACAATCCAACTAAGCAACCAAATCAACAACAGCAAGCAAAACCTATCCTAGCATGCAGAATTCTAATAGTATAAGATACAATAGTGCAAGTAGATATGACCTATGGGTCTTACCACTCAAAGACTTCTGGATAGGCCGTCCTCATACTCTCTTCGGTCTTCCATGTACAATCGCTATTGTTCTCACTCTATTGCATCTTAACTAGCTTAACTATCTTCCTCTTAAGTTGTTTCATGTCATTCCCAACGACTCGAAGCGGCTTACAAAGTCTTGAAACTTCTGGCACAACCTCTATCTCTTTTAGTTGATCCAGTGCTACCATAATACCCGAGTCATGCACAAACTTCCTTAGATAGGAGATATGAAAAACATTGTGCACACCCATCATCTTCGGAGGTAGATCCAACCTATAAGCTAATTTCCCAATTCTCTCAATAATTGGAAAAGGTCCAAAAAATATGGGTGCTAACTTTCCCTTCCCACCAAATCGAACAACATTCCTCGGAGGGGAAATCTTAACAAATACCATGTCTCCAACTGAGAATTCCAAATCTCTTCTTCTCTTATCTACATAGCTCTTCTGACAATCTTGAGCAGTCTTCATTCGTTGCTGAATGATCTCAACCTTCTCGGAAGTCTCTCTAATCATCTCTAGTCCAAGTACCGACTTCTCACCTACTGCCCACCAACATGAAGGCGAATTACTAGGTCGTCCACATAATGCTTCTTATGGTGCCATGCTAATATTCAACTGATAACTGTTGTTATAGGCGAACTCCACTATATGCAAGTGATTATCCCAAGACCTTCCAAAATCTATAATGCATGCTCGAAGAAGATCTTCCAATATCCAATTCACTCTCTCAGTCTATCCATGCATCTATGGGTGATAAGCTATACTCAAGTGCAGCTCATTTTCCAAAATCACTTGTAAGCTCTTCCAAAATTCACTAGTGAACAATGGGTCCTATCACTTACAATACTCTTTGGCATACCATGGAATCGAACAATCCACTTAACATGTAATTCTGCCAACTTGGATGCCGTTCTGGTAGACTTGATAGGTATGAATCTTGCACTCTTGGTCAGACAATCTACCATTACATAGATACTATCATATCCTGCTCTAGTCCTTGGCAGTCCATCTATAAAACCCATAGATACCTGCTCCCATTTCCATTCGGGAATATCTAGCGGTTGTAGAAATCCACTAGGCTTCTTCTGCTCAGCCTTCACTAACTGGTAATTCAAACACTATGAGATGAAACTTCCCACATCCTTCTTCATTCCTTCCCAGTAGTAAGTCCTCTCCATATCCCTATACATTTTGTTACCACCAGGTTGAATGGTTAATCTGGAATGATGGCATTCCCTTAGTACTTCATCTCGTAATCCATCAATATATGGAACAACCAGTCTCTTATCCTTACAAAGCCAACCATCTCGGTTAATCTCGTACTGTCTCAAATCTTCATATTCTACTCCCATTTCAATCTTCTTCATGATCTCTACTACCTTAGCGTCTTGCTTCTGACTAGTACCAATCTTTTCAATGAGAGTAGGTCTGATCGATAGACTTGCTAGCACTCAGGCTCGAGCTCACAACGTGGCCTGAAATCAAATCCAGCTATATACTCCATATGTTTCCATTCCAAAAACATAGCTCCCAGTTCAGCATGTCTTCTTCTCAATGCATATGCCACTGCATTACCTTTTCCTGGAGTATAGGAAATATCAAAGTCATAAGAAGCTAGGAACTCCAACCATCGTTGCTGCTGAAGGTTAAGATTCTTTTGAGAGAAAAGATACTTCAAGAATTTATGGTCTGTGAATAATTCAAATCTTTCTCCCAACAAATAGTGCCTCTACATCTTCAAAGCAAATACAATCGCCGCTAGCTCTAAGTCATGAGTTGGATATATCCTTTCATGCGGTTTCAATTGTCGACTAGCATAAGAGACAACTCTCCCTTTCTGCATTAACACAGCTCCAAGACCAGTACCACAAGCATCGGTGTATATTGTCATCTCTTCATTCCTACCCGGAATAACCAATACAGGTGCACTCGTCAACCTTTCCTTCAAAGTTACAAATGCATGCTCACATCTTGCATCCCAAGTAAAAGTCTGTTCTTCTTGGTCAAGTTGGTCAATGGTGCTGCAATCTTTGAGGAAGTCCTCTATGAAGCGCCTATAATATCCTGCCAATCAGAGGAAACTTCTCACATCCGTAGCATTCTTGGGTTGATTCCAATCCTAGATCGCTACCACCTTTGCAGGATCCACTATAACTCCTTGTCTTGACATGACATGTCCTGCGACGACCTGGGTTTTCTGACGGTTGTGATTGGGAGATTAACTGATCATTTTTGAAATATAAATATTAATTAGTCAAAACAAATAAATTTATGATTTAAAGTATCTGGATATATATAAATGTAAATATATGGATGAAGGTAAACATAGGTAAATGTAAGTGTAAGTTTATATATACAAGAACATGAATATGTATAGTAAGGATAATACGCATATATAATTACAAAATGCTCATAAGTAAGTATAGGAAGAGTATGTACAAAATTTATTAATATATATGTACATACATAAGAAGGGATAGGCATGTAAACAAAAGAGGGAACACAAAATTAAATGCAAGCATACAACATTTCAACTCAAGCCACAAAATAGAAAATCAGCAAATAAATCTAGTCAGAACTCTTATAATATCCAACCAAGTCACGTACACAAGAAATATCAAATCCTCTTTCAATTTATCAGAAAAAAATTATATAATAATATATATTTTGTACACAAAACACCTCAGCCTAGCTTCTTTTGCACACCTCTATTATACATATATCCATCACTACCTTGTTTCACACTTTACTGCATTCGAGAATTTGTTAAGTAAAACAAAGATAAAATCATCACTGCATTTTTATAACTTGAAAACCCAAAAGCAAACTTAAAGCTCAAAACTGAAAAAAAAACAAGCAACTCAAGTTTTAAAAGCAAAAGCATATTCAAGTTTAAAGCTCAAATCTGTTTCCAAAATCAAGTGCTCTGTTCTGACTTCTCAAATCGATGAGTAACATTCTTTTAAAAAGCTTAAATATTTGAATAATTTGGTTGCATGCTAGTTTTCTGAAATGAATATGTATTGTGTGTATATATAAGTGCAATCTGCTGTGTATATGTAAATGTATATGAGTGTATGCCTGTAACACCTCTGTTCCCAGTTTCAAACTCAGTATTTGATTTAGAATAATCTATCTCTTGATCTAGTCATTATTAGGATTTAGTATTTAAACAAAATTTGTTTGTTTTATCATAAATTAAAGTTTAAAAATTTATGCAAGTTAAAATAATTTTGTGTTGACTCTGGGAATCAAGAACAACAGAGAAAATTTAAATTGAGTCTAAATTCAAACATTGTAATTCATTGATTCATGCTTAAAAACTAATTACTTAATCAAAAACTTGATTTTAAAAAGAAGAATCAAAACATTTAGTTGGGTTTTGAGTTTGTAATTCTGGGTTGACCAGAAAATGGAATTTGAGTAGTTCCTGGCGATCTAGTTGATCTGGGGCGTCGAGATTCTTTTTGGAGGTAGAAGTGTGATCGGAGAGTCAGGGAAAATTGCTGGAATGGTGATCAATGTGTTGTGGTATCGGCGATGATTGTTTTAGGTCTGTAACCCTAGTTTGGATAGGATGGACATTTTTGATCGGCGCGACGTCTCTGGTGGATCGAGTGCCACCGGTCTTTGGGAAATGGAAGAGGGGATGTTGACGAGGTCGTGACCGAAGGTGCTATCTCTCCGGTGGTCGGAGACATGAGAGTGAGGTGGTTCTAGGTTTGGATGGTTGTTCCAGTTTTGTGCCAGGTTACTCGATTTTGATTTCGAGCTTATGATGGAATCTGGGTGGTTTGGATCGAGAGAAGAGTTGATCGATGATTTGTCGGAGGTGATTGTGAGGACTGGATCGTCGCCGATGATCAGAGGAGGTGCACGTCGTGTCAGTATATCCGTGCACAGTGTTGAATTGGAAATGAAGTATTCTCAGGGCGAAGCTTGGGAAGGAAGATGTTAAACTCGGAGTGGTTCTCGGGTTCGTGTGTGTTATCCTAGCAGTTTTTAAATATAAAACTAAGTTAAAAATGGAAGAAGATGAAGGCACTAAAGACAGGACTCGAGCATTTGTCGGGTTGATCCCAAAGTAGGAGTAGCAAGTTGTTAATCATGGTTTAAAAGTTTTTGAAAAACAAAGTTTTGAAATTTAAAAATAAATTTAGTGGTTGATTAATGTTTAAACCAAATTTGTGATTTGGTATTTTATAAAGGAAATGATTTCTAATTAAAGTTTTGATAATTAATGGAGAGTAATTTATTTATTTAATTAATTGATGATTAAGGATTAATTAATTTGTAATTTAAGGTTATAAGTTAATTAATTAGAGTTAAATCAAATTGTAATTAGAGATTATTAATTAACGATTAAAGATTAATTAATTAAGTAATTTGTGTAATCAATTTAAAGGATTGATTTATTAATGTGATTAATTAATTAAAGAAATTAATTGAAAGATGATTAATTAAGATTGATCACCTAATGAAATTAATTTATAATAATGAGAATAATTAAAGTATAATTCATTAAGTAGGATAATTAAAGGGGTAATTATTAAATGTGATTTATTTAATGATAATTACTTAATAAAATAATTAAGGATTAATTACTTAGTGTAATTAATTAAAGGATTGAATTAATTAAGGAAATTAATTAAGGATTAGTTAATTAGTGAGTGTGATTAATTAAAGGATAATTAATCAATGTAAGTGACTGTCGGATAATTAATTTGGGTAAATAATCAAGATGGTAATTAAAGGTTAATAAATGTGATGGGGATGAGAATAATAAATTTGTGCTATTAATTAAAGGGAGTTACGTAATGTAATTAAAGAATGATTAATCAAGGATGATTAATCGAGGTGAATAATTAAAGGATTCATTAATTAATTAAAGGGTTAATTAATTAATGTTAGTAATTAAGAATAATTACTGAATGTGATTAATCACGGTTGATTAATGAATGAGGCAAATTAATTAAAGGCTAATTACTGAATGTGATTAGAGAGGATAATTAGGGAATGATTAATTAATGGATTGTAATTAATTTTTGTTAAGTAAGTAAGATTAAAAGTGATTAAAGTAATTAATTTGATTTAATTAGGAATGGGGTGACTAATTAATCTTGCTTATGAATGATTGGTTGATATTTCTGATATGAAATGTTTGTGATATGATATATTTCCTTGAACAGTGATAATGAGGTTATCTGTCGATGATGAATTGCTATGTAAAAAGTGATATCTTGTATTTAAAAATTGAATTGCGTTTCACTTGAATAACGTGGGTTCAGATGGTTTTGAATTCGAAGAGACCAGAGTCGGGTAAATACCCGAAACCACTTCGATTCTTTATAAATTGATATGTGAAATCAATAAGCTAGTATGGAACGATTTAAGTAAATTAGACCAATTAATCTAAAGTTTTGGTACTTAGAAATTGATGTGTGAAATAAGTGATGTCTTTAGCAAATTGTGAATTTGAATATTGATAAGAGTTACCTGGGTTTTATATAAGCTTTATGCTTTTGTATTCCATGTTAGATGGGTTTACTCACGCTGGTTTCCAGCCTGACCCGGGTGTTACTTTGATGTAATGCTCGGGTCAGACCGAGTATTACAGATTTTCAGGTAAGGACGTTCTGGAGCTCAGGAGACGAGCTGGATGACAGGAATGTATGGAGTGTTTCCGTTGTGATATTATTTCTGTTTATCTTAGACATACGTTTTGTATATGTTCAGTGTTTGTGTATGAGTGTAACTCTGATGTAAAAATATAATTGACAGATACAGATATTCTTTGTCAACTGTTATTATTTGATATTATATTTTGATCCGCTGCGATTTGTGAGAATCAGTGCCGTGTTTCTGTTTCTTCTTCTTCTATCTCTTTCTTCTTTTCCTAACTATCTGGAATTTTCGTGATCGAAAATTTTGGGTCGTTTCATGTCCCAAGAATCTCACTTCTCCTTCCAGAAGTGATATTTAGAGAACTTAGCTCTCAACTTGTGCTTCCTCAAAATCTCAAGCACAATCCTCAAGTACGTCTTGTGCTCTTCTTTGGTTCTGAAATAAATCAGAATATCATCCACAAACACATGTACGAACTTGTTCAACTGATCTCTGAAGACTCTATTCATAACATCCACAAAGTATGCCGGAGCATTGGTCAATCCAAAAGGCATCACGAACCACTTGTAAAAACCTAATAGTGTTCGAAATGCAGTAATAGGCACACTTTCTTTAGCCACTCTCAACTGGTGAAATCCTGTTGCTAAATCCATCTAAGAAAACACCTTTGCCCATGCAGCTGATCAAATAGGTCATCAATCCGTGGAAGCAGATACTTATTTTTCTTCCTAACCTTATTTAGCTCGCGATAATCCACACATAGCCTCAGAGAACCATCCGCCTTCGTTGCAAATACAACAGGTGCACCCCATTTAGATATGCTTCTCCAAAAGGATCCTTTCCTCAACAGATCATCCACTTGCACCTCTAACTCTTTCTTCTCTCTGGGTGCCATATGCCTCAAATGCATAAGTATGGGTCTGGCTCCATCCACTAAGTCGATCCGAAACTCGATCACCCTATGCGGTGGCAATCCTATCATTCCTTGAAGACATCAAGGTACACTCTAGCGATAGGCATGGATGACAATCCTTCATGTGGAATCTCAAGCGAATATAGAAAACTGACTAATACCCCATCCTTGGGTAAGCAGCGTATCGCTACCGTTCGCCCTTTCACATTCCCGGTTGTCACCTCTAGCTTCTCGCAATCCACTACAGCCGCATACCTCTTAAGCCGGTCCATTCCCAAAGTAATTACGAACCCAACAAAATTAAGAACAAAGCAATCACAAACAAAAGAGCATCCATGACTCGATAACACTAAACCACGACAAATCATACAACGACTAGTAGATCCTCCATAGGATTGGTCACAATCAAAGGTCGATCTACTATCTCGAGTTCCAAACCTAGTTTGCATACTAGCTCATACTAGATAAAAGAATGCGAATCTCCAGTATCAAAAAAACTCTAATAGAAACATCTCGGATGGAAAGCATACCTTGCACCACGAATCCTTTCCCCTTATCCCAAAAATCCTTTCCCCTTATCCCTAGTAGTAGGAGCACAAGATGAAGTCGGGACGGCATCTAAAGCATATGCCTTCACAATCTGCTTATCCTTAGGCAGTTCTGGACAATTCCTCTTCATATGCCCAGGCTTATCATAGTTGAATCACTTTTTAGCTGCCTTGCACTCCTTAATATAGTGGCCCTTTTCCTTGCAAAAATGGCAAACAATTTCACTCTTATTCTTTTTTTGACCCCCTTTTCCTTGTTGTTGCTGCTTCCTTTTTCATCCCACTTCTTCTTACCCTCACCATCTTATTGCGGTTTTGGTTCCTCCTTCTCAGCAACAGCCACAATAGCAGTCTTATTCTTCGGGTACAAACTCTCATGTATAAGGGCTTTTCTCAACACGCTTCTCAAAAGACACCTCGATATGGTCCACTAGCTTCTCTCCCAAGTGGTCATCCAATTCAGTAATGAACTTCTCATTCTTCTTCAAATGTGTATCAATAAAAGATATCTCATATCTTGACAAAGCATCAAACTCCGCCACATACTCAGAAGCAGACATCTCTCCTTGCTTCAACTCAGCAAACTTCTTGAAGAGCACTGACTTCTAATCTACATAAATGAACTTCTCTTCAAATCCATCTTTGAACTGATCCCAAGAAAGTTGATCTTCCGGAGTAGTAATGGTAATAGCATTCCACTAATTCATTGCTCGACCCTGAAGTTGTCTTGAAGTAAGCTTCCTTTTCATAGCATCTTCCACCTCCATATCCTTGAAAATGCACTCACAAGTGTCCATCCAATCTTTCACTTCAATAGCTGATTCTGTCCCCAAGAATGGTTTTCCTCCTAGAGTATAATAATCCTTACAAAGCTTGGCGAAGTCGACTCTAGGTACTTGCATAGGAGCACCGCCATCTAAAGTCATACAAGGAGTAGTTTGGGCTCTCCTCATTAGCGAAGCGATCATTGCATCGAATATGGCTTGAAAATCAGGTGTAACAGCTCTCGATCCCGCTCCATCTTCCACTTCTGAAGCAGAGTTATTCCTAACAGCGTTTCTTGTGTTTCGATTCATCCTTATCTGTAATAAGAATGATTAGCCTCTTTCCAAGAAAAGCTGTAATGGTACCCAAGTGCATACTATACTATATAATAATATTATATAGCCTAATATCTTCATTAACAAGTATGCTCCCTCCTTTAGCGTATACTCTCGGATTGCTTCGGTTAACTTGTAACCAAAGCTCTTATACCAAATATGACGACCGCCCCATACCACCCACACCAAATGACATAAAAGAGCGCTATAAATGTGCCAGGCTGATATGGGATGATCATCAAGGTTGAAATTTAAAGTAGAAAACCCATTGCATATCTCACAGCGGATGGATAAAATATAATATATAAAATATACAACAGAAATACAGTGAGCCATAACAAATGAAAGAAAATATCTCTACTAGAACATCACGAGTTATGGTACAAATGTCATAATATCTCAGTACAACATTTCCTCACTACATCCCTAAGAGTATATAACAACAAACAGTGGAAACTAGAAATATACAGTGATACGCCATAGCTCCACCAAGCTCGTTTTCATAAAGCAACTGTGACTCCAAACCTATCATCTCCTCTACTCATTTAAAAGCACCCAAGATGATAAAAGGAAACATAAAACCTTAGGTCAGACAACAGTCTGGTGTAAGCGGTAAATGACTATCAAAAGATATACTAGAAAATATGGTACTAGACAGGTACACAAAACCATACCTGACCTATCCCTGCAACCAAAGAGTTAGCACATAATAATAAGATATAATATGTCACTGAAAATAAACGGCAATATGATGCTGTAACAGAACATGATAGAAGAATCTAAGCAGCCTCCCCCATTGGCCTTATTCCTAGTCCCTTCTCTAGCATTCCAATAGATGATAGCCTACCCAAAAGCAGATATAACAATCATGGAAACCATAAAATCCAATACCTAGCTATCATCTTCTAAAGTCTTGAATATATGATAACTCGTATGGTCTCGTCCTCGCTTTGCCAGAGACTAATGGAAATCCCGGTTCTCGATTTGTGTTCCCCCATACTTTCAGGTCCGAAACCCCGCATGGTTGTCTCTTACAGTACCTCCATATTGTCTGACACTAGACCCTCTCGGAGCAGTCCAGGATACACGACTGGCGCTACCAGCCCTCGGGTGCCCCCACATATAGTACCCCTGCTTGATCACAACCAGAACACTCTGAGTTATCAACGATTCCTCGGAACTTCCAAATCATCCGAGCTTTCACAATTCAAATCCATTTCCGGGCACGAGTCCTACCACTCAACCCAGTGCATTATACCACAACATCGTTCCATCCCGAGCTGTACCAACTCCTTCGATCCTACTCCTTATCTGAGCCTCCAACCGAAGAGCCGAAACTTCATCATACTATATAACTTCCAAACCGTAGAAGCAATCAGCGAGCCACAACTTCCAACATGATCCATAACCATCCCAGAGTCTTCCCTGTAGATCTCATCAACTTTGGAGCCCATATTTTGGATCGGTACTGATCGAATTAGATAGGATTGGTACCGGTCCAAATACCTAGCCAATTTTGGCTCCCTTTCACTTCCTGCCTCTAGTGCGTTTCCTCTAGATGCCATAGACCCATTGCTTTCCCTCTTAGCCTCTTGGTCCTTCCATCTATGCTTCATAGCCGTTCCAACATAGATGACCCATAAAATCTTCAGTACTTGGCCTATCCTCCGATCCAACTTCATAGAGCATCATGGAACCCATGCTCTACCATCCCCCTAGATCTCACATTGATTGGTGCAAAAAATTCGGATCGGTACCGATCCAAATACTTTGCTCCATTCATCGTGAAATTTCCATGGCGTCTTCCTTGCATGCTCCAGAGCCTATCCTCCAAGTTTCGTATGATTCTGACAAACTTTGCTCCCTTTATGCTCCGATCACCAATCTAAGCCCTAAGCATGCACAACACCATCAAACGAATCAAGCATAGTAAGCAATTCAATCACGACAGTGAATCAAACATAGCAAATCATTCATTTTACATTCAATCATAAACATTCAAGTCATCCAATTCAATCAATGATAATAAACAAGCATAGATCCAAATCTAAATCATAGAATTGCATAGCCATATATGCATAAATAACACTAGCCAATGATTTAATCCATGTCACATGTTTTAATTAGATTGATCTAGGGTTTCTACATCTGAATTATCTACGTTGAATCAATTTATAATTTAATTGACAATCCTAACTTATAATCACCTAATTACAACATATTATCCATCATAGACTAGTGAGAGATCATAACAACTCACCAAACCAATCAAACCTATGAAAATGAGAGAAGATCTGATCCAGATAGTAGCAAATTGGATGTAAATGTAATCCAATCGATGAGATCAAGCCCCTCGATAAAGATCTAGCCTCTTATTTGAGACTTGAGACGATTTGGGATGAAATCTATTCAAGAATGGAGAATTAGAGAGGAGGTAGGTTTTGAGGCTGATATGAAATGAGAGACAAAGGTTTCAAATGGTCTCTCTCACCTCATATTTATAGCCATACCTGATTAGACTAATGGACTTACTAATTGGCCCATTAACCTCCTTTCTAGTTCTGACCAGAAGTTTACAAAACTTAAAACTGCTATAACTTCCTAACCACTTATCCGATTTTCTAATATGACCAATCTACGGAATGGAAAACCACCATCCGGAAGCAATAAACTAGGTTAGAACATCCAATTCAGCTCCTATCAAAAGTTATGGCCGAAATAAGATCTCCAAGGGCAAAATGGTCATATAGAAATATGGGAAAAATCATGGATGTGTAAAACATCCCTAAGAATCATATTTCAAAATATTAGAATGATACGACCTAAATGAATTAAATATAATTATTTTACAATCCTTTAATATGTAAAATACAAGTCGTCACAATTTCCAAAGTCATTTTCCTAGTAATAACACATTAAAATTATGAAGATTTATGATTTCTCAAACCACCTCATTTTTAGATTTACAAATTGTTTTGTAATTAACGAGGTAGTTAGTACTATACATGAGTTATCCCCACTCAAAAGGATTTTTTTCCTAATTTTATTTATTTTATCAATTACACATTTCAAACAAAGATAAGAAGGTATCCAATAAATCAATAGAGCTGATAAAACATAGTTAATTAAGATGATTGTATCTGCTCTGAAAGTTTATTGTTCCAATGTGATAATTTTCTTTTAATTTTATCGATTATCACTTTCTAATCTTCATTCTTTAACTTAGTTGTTCTAATCAAAAAACTTAGGTAATTTATATGGAACTTCATGATTTTGCAATTAAGGGCATTAGCAATAAAATTTTCAATATTATCGACATCGTTTAGACATCGTTCAGTACTAAAACTGAGCTCCTGTCAAAATTAATTTTAAGTCCCGTAAGCATTCCAAAACTATATAAAATAAATTTAAAAGCTGTAATATAGCATGGTAAATGTGATGAAGAATAGAAAGTCTATCGCAAGTGATGTCATTACCTATGGTATATAGAACCATGTTTTCAATAGATAACTTATTAATCCTAGAGAATATATCGCTACTAGATTAAACTATTATGATTTCAATATACTTTAGGATTGATTAATCGTAAAAACCTATATTTGAATATGCGACCCATATTGATTTGATTGAAAAGAAATCATAGGAAGACAAATAAATTAGCGGAAGCCGTACCTGAATCCATATTTACCGATTGAAAAAGAGGAAGAATTGGTTTGATCTTCCAAATTGACACAAACTCCAGGTTTGAATTATTTCCATAGAAGAGATTAGAAGAATAACTAGAGATTGTTTAATTTGGGGACCTACGTATAATGTTGACATTTTCTAATTTGGCCCTCCAACAAATTATAATTGTCTTGTATCTAATATATCAATATCATAACAATTATATTTTTAAGCCTTTTAGCTTTAATTCAAAATATGATCACTTTAATTAGGCTTTACAACAAAATAGCACAACATATTTTTTTATGGAATATCATAACATATTTTATTTTACATATGTGGTCCAAATTATTAAAATATTTCAACAATCTCCCTTCACATATGTAATATCCTTATAAATGTGTAACTTTATGAGCTCTAAAATTTGCTATTTATTACATAAGGTGTTTTTGAAATAATATCGTTTATTACCTATGCTGACAAAGAATCAAAGCGGCTTTGGTTATATTTAGTGTAACAAACTCCTCAATGGTCACATATACCAACACTATCAAACGACATAGATCGATCAGGGATGTCTAGCATGGAAATTACATGAACTGTGATCTATGCATGTCTATTTTAAACCGATCCAACTTTAGTGAGACAAAAAAAAGTTCAACAGTTGAACTTTATAGAGTGCAAAGAAAACTTTATTGCTTTATTTCCGATCGAAAAGAATACATTATATATTTGTAACTGAAGTATAGAGCAATGTGTCATATGACTATGCTAAATACAAACTCCTCCCGAACAAAAATGTTCTTACATTAAAGTTATAACAATTGAGCAACATGCTCATGGAAGACCTTAGATGATAATCCTTTAAGTGGATCTACCATAATGAAGTTTGTCACAATATGCTCTATGAATTAAATTTATTTCGCACTCTCCACTTATTGGTAAAAAATAGTTGTTTACTATCATAATATTACTTTAATGGTCGTTCAATTTCTTTTTGAATATCCTCCATAACTTTGTGAAAAAATTTTGCATTTATTTTTCATCGTTGGATGCCCCATAATAGAAACTAAACATTAGTTTCATAGTAAAGTAGGCTATAAGTGTTTGTATGACAGCTTTCCTTATATAGATCCACCCAAAAATAATTTATTACTATTAGTTGAAGTGGATCTTTTGTACTTTTGACATCCGAAATATTTAAAACGTAATGCTCTATGATCTCCAACCAAACCGATCTTTTATATATGAGCATATAATCCTTTTGTTCCTTAAAGACATCTCGTAACCATTTTGGTTACTAACCAGTGATCCACTTTCTATGACAGTAAGATATCTGCCAAATAATACACACAGTATCCATATGTGTATATGCCTTAGAATTTATTAGACCCCACACCGTAAATGCATGATGAATCTTTTGTATTTCTTTAGCTTCAAGTATGTTCTTATATTACCATATAAGATAATATTTGTCTCTTTTGGCAAAAGAGAATTAATTGATTTATAGTTTGCATACCGAACCTTTTTAAGCACTTATATGCTTGGCTCTTTTGTGATAATCCAAATATCACTCCATAACTAATAATGGTGTATTTGAATCCCTAATACAAAGGAGTAATCCATAAGTGGGTTTCTTAAGTTGTTTCATCAATGTATCCATTGAGAAGCACGACTTTAATATTCTTCCAATATTGCTCCAAATTATAATCTGCAACAAGTTCTATAATAATTCTAAAGAGTCATTCAGTAAAACCAAAGAGAAAGTTTCTTTAAAAAAGAAAATATCATTTTCCTTTTGAGTATAGTCGAGCCTTACGCCTTTCCACATTATCCACTTAATCCCTTTGGTTGGGAATAGTTATTTATAACCAATTATCTTGTTACCTTATGGTAGAGGAAAAGTTCTCAAACTTTATTGTCCATTATAGATTTACACTATATTCATACCTTAAATCCACGTGTCAAATTAATATATTGTATAGGTTGATGTAAGCTAACAAAAATATCTTCATCAATCCATTATTTATCTTTATGAAAAATACTACATAGTCATCTGGAATAGTATTTCTTCCTTTTCAACTGGATTTCCTTAGTGACCTTGCACCTCGAGCTTGTTAAGTTTGTTTTTCTTGAAACATTAACCTTAACTTGAAGAAAATTTTATTTAACATGGTCTTATTATGCTTCCTAATTTACTTCTTGTCAATGAAAGGAAACAAATCGTATACATTATCCGAAGAAGTAACTATAGTTGAATCAAAGACAATGGTTCTCTTTAAAGACAATGATCCGTACTTTATTTCTTCCTCCAAACTCGATATCCCCAAAAATTGTTGCATTTCCCATCTTAATTTTTACATAGCGTGGGTTTATAAAACTTGTAGTTTGAAAGTCGTTTAGAATATCAATAAAGTATTTGCTATTTTTAGTGCCTCAATATAGAATATTTAGTAACATGGAATAAATAATTATATTAATCACCATATCTTAATTCAAGGCTTCATTATAAGAGGTATTTATCATGAATTTCAAAAAATTTAATTCCAATAATGTATGAATTTATCGTGTAACGACCAGCCTTTTTGGACGTTTTAAGCAAACACACATGCCGCACTCAAACCATTCAAAAGGGCAGATTGTTATGGGGTAAATAAGAAAAAGAGAAAGAAATAAAACCAATACAGAATCTTGCAACGGAATGACAAAATATAATAATCAAATAACAGTTCATGAAGCTGTTTTATAAATACATTTGACTATTCTTTTACAACACAAAATCAGAGTTACAGAAATAGGAAGAAATAAATAATAAATGCAGCGGAACAACATGATGCAGTGGAATAATATTATAGATAATAATAGTACAATCTTCGTCTTCATCCTCCAGAAATAAGGTCTTCAACCCTGAAATGCTCAGTCTGACCCAAGCGAATTGAGAAGACAAAACACTTGAGTCAGAACTAAAAGACCTTATGTAAGTTAAATCAACGGTAAATATGAGTGTAACGACGTCAGAGATGTTTACGGGGTTTGACATCTCCTATCTAGTGTCTAACGTGAGTGCAGTAACTTAAGAGATGTTCGGGATTCACATCTCCTAAGGATCCGTTAAACTATCTACTATGTAGTACAATACACTATTATAATATGTCTACAGTAAAGTAAAAGTATTAAAATAGCGTTAAGGCATTACCCATATCCCCCTTAACACATTTTATATATTCCCATATTCTATACAGTACCGTACGCTCCTCCGAGAGGTTTACACAGAGGGCACCCCACAGGTATGGAACAAAACAAACTCGTAGAAGGCGCTCTAGCGCATGTGAACATGACACTCGAGGTAATACCAGGATAGATATACCAATTGCAGATCCAAACTGGTGGTAACGTGTGACGCCCCACCTCTATACCCACGCTAGCCAAGAACACTACGGTGTAATGCTGTCAACTAGCACGGAGAATAAGGCTGTTTAGGAGCGACCATCCATGTAACTTCTTTGAGCGAGCACCGATATGTCAGATAGTATAGCATGAACTTCATTTAAGGAGGAAATCCGACATACCGATACAAACCCAAAGCTATCACACGGTGGCTATAAAAAATCTTCTGGAACAAATATAGAAATAAACATAACACAAATCAGTCGCAGACAATTCATATCACAAAGGCGGAAATAGATATGAATATAACACATGAAAGTGTACATCAGAGTAGTGGTCAAATAAGATCCACAATAACACAAAAGAATAGATACAAGTACAAGACAATAGAATATGTATACATCAAGGAGTCTAATCTCAAATGTATACAACAAAAACTACTAAGCACGAGTAGTTAGCCAAAAGTCAGATGATGGTTCCAGATAGGAAGTCATGAGGAAGCACCTGTAAGATCTCAGTCTGACCCGAGTATTATTTAAGAAGAAAATAATAAACGGATCAGTCTAGCTATAATTATCAGATAAAATGAGATAGAATATGAGATATGGCATAAACATATAATAACCATAATGACATACTACTATAAGTATGTAAATGAAAATCAACAAGAGATTAATCAATATCACAAGAATCTTCTCAAAGATAAAATAGGGTATCATACCCTAAACCTGTATTCATAACAAGACAATAACACATGAATTCACCAATGCACAAAAAATGATAAAACTTATCAGTGGAAATCACGAAAATTGGTGAAGCACAAAATTCCAGAAATCATCACAAGAAATCCAGAAAACACATAAAAAGGGGGGAAGGCCTATGAGCCGAATGCTCCACGAACGGTCCGAAGACCAATGAGCCGAATGCTCCACGAACGGTCCGAAGACCAATGAGCCGAATGCTCCACGAACGTTCCGAAGACCAATGAGCCGAATGCTCCACGAACGGTCCGAAGACCAATGAGCCGAATGCTCCACGAATGTGAGTAGAAACATCACACAAACAACGTCTAGTCTCCCTCGCATACAAAGAGACATCGCACAATTGCTAGTCTAAATCAAATCACAAAAATGATCATCATGATCATCAAGAAGTGTCAATTACATTAAGCTAGTAAATATATGAGTTTAGCTTCATGTCCCATAACCACTAGCTTAACTTAAATATTTACGAACAAATTGTAGATCTCCACTAGAAAACTGTCACAAAAGGGTTCAATCGAACAAGTCCAAGAGCTAACCGACGAAGTGAACGCAAGTGTTTCATAACACTCATTTTACTAAGTCGTTTAAGTCGATTTCTCATCGGAGTGAAGTAAAGGCTTGTATATACTAGTAGATTGGAAATCGGTTTGAGAAAACGAACTTTTGATATTTAAAATAGTGTTGAAATCGCTTTGATGAAAGAGTTTTGATATTTACTACTAGTATTGAAACCTTCATATCTTTAAAGTGACAAGTCACAAAACGATTGTTGAAACGAATCGAATTACATAAATTCACGTTCGAAGACGTGAGTAAAGTCCAAAGAAATCAATCCCCAAAACCATCAAAGTAGGAAGTTCTGTTGAATGTTTTTCAGATAAGATCATCTACGGAGGGGGGGTCCAGGGGGGTGGCAACCCCCCAAGGTGGGGGTGCGGGGGCAACGCCCCCGCTACGGGGTTCGACCTGCCCGGTCAGGTCGCAGGGGTCCAGGGGGCAGCGCCCCGTCCAAAACGGTACGACCTTTTGAAGACAAGTTACTAAATGATTGTAGAAACAATCAATCATCAAAATTCACATACGAAGACGTGAATCAAATCCAAAGAATTCGATAATAAAACCATCAAAATGGATATTCACATAAACCCCGAAAAAGAAGTCATCAAAGTCGATAATAATTGATAACAATAAGTCGGATCAACAAAATCGATAAACAATGGAAATTAAATCTAGAAAAGCCTAAATAGGCAGAAATGCATGCTTCCAGACGTCTGATTTAGAATCCAGACGTCTAGATTTGTTTTCTGGAAATAGCTCAGAAAACCACCCAGACGTCTGGAATAGCAAATCAGACGTCTGAGCCATTGCCAGACGTCTGGTTTTGATTCCAGATGTCTGGTTTCGTTCTCTGGAAAATTATCCAGAGAACACCCAGACGTCTGAAACCTCAAGTCAGACGTTTGAGACTCGTCCAGACGTTTGATCTTGAATTTCAGACGTCTGGAAATAGTCTCTGGCATTTTTTTAAATAAAGCGTGCATACATTTTTCTCTCCATGTCCAAACCAGACGTCTGGTCACCTGGTCTGGGCAACATTTTGCCTAGGCCAAAGTGGCCAAAACGATTCGGAAGCGATCGAATGAGCAATGGCGACTAAGGATTTACGCCAAGCGGCAACCCGGCCTTAAAGGCTCCTCGATACACTCCGAATATCAATGTCCAAATGTCCATAGAAGGATTTTCATAAAATTGGACCAAAACACCAAAATTGAAGAATTCACAAAACCAATTCAAATCACATCAAGTGAACACGAAATAGATGGTAGGAATTCATACCTAACAACAAAGATAGTTATAGGCATAGATGTGAGATAAAAATCTCACCTTTTACACGAAAACAATGAAGAGGAAGCTATAGAGCAAGGCAAGGACAATCACTCTTCAATCCCAACTCAACAAGCTTGAATCTAAGCTTAAAAGAGAAATATTTCCTAAAGTTAGGTTTAGGAATTACTGAAATTGAAAGGAGAATGAGTTGGAGAAGAAGAAGGAGATGCTTACCAATAGCTTCTCTTCGAATTTGGAGCAAGGACTTGAGTTTGCAAGAGGAACTAGGGTTTGGAATTTCTAATTCTTTTTCTCTTCCCCCATTTTTGATGAAGCTTGAGTGGTATTAGGAAAATGAAGTGAATGAAGATAAGCGAGGGTGAAGCTAGAGGCTTGTGTTAGGATATAGGGCTGAAACCCAAACCCAAACCCAAAGTGAAAAAGTAGCAAAATTCTACTAACTCCAAACATATCGAAGTTTATACTCAAAAAGGTCGCAAACGTCATTTTGAACTCAATGGGGGTGGTCTCGAGTCCTAATTCGTCTGTTTGCAAAAAGTAGCTTTTCGGACTTCAATCCGATTAACGATTCTATATTTAAATAAAATATTTAAATATTCAATCGATAAATATGCGGGTTGTTACAGAACGCATAACAGCTACTACCGCCCACCTCGGAACACACTTCCAAATCAAAATCAAGGTTGGCCACCAAATCAATCACAAAGCAATAGAATGGTATCGAAGAAATGTGTCCGATCGGAGGAATGACCTCACTTGGCCCGGCATGGCTCCTGTTTTAGTCACATCTATGCTGACTCATGGGAGTCAGGTTCACGTCATACCTTATACAAAAATCGTTCACTAAACCATCCTACTTCATTTCTGGAATCTCCACCACGTGCACAGTTGTTAAAGTGGTTTTCGGTATTGGCAGAGTGTATGACAATATCCGATCCCGGTCTCTTTAACAACCAAATGCTTATTTCACACCGGATGGTTCTTTTACATTTCAAAATAAAATTCACAATTTATATCAAAATATCATATTCTCAAAACCATATCACTTTCGAAACCATATTCACTTTGAAATCATATTTTCAAAATAGTTTAAAACCCTCGTTTCAAAACTTCATACTCAAATCAAATATGTAATTTAAGTCCCAACTTGGGTTATACCATCATTTAACCGTGTTCTCTTTTAAATCAATGAATTTGAAATATAAACACTTCAACTATACTTAGGCTGAAAATTTAGAAAATAGTTTAAATAGTTATAAATAGTTAAAATGGTTACAAATAGTTAAATACTCAAAAATAGTTTAATTACACATTAAAGATATTATTAAATTGATTTAAGATAGTTAAATAGATTTAAAATAGATTAAATACAATTAAAATAGATTAAATAGCTTTAAAATAGATTAATTAGATTTAAAATAAGTTAAAATGGGTGATTAGTTTTAAAATAAATTAAATGGTTTAAAATGGGTTAAAATGATTTAATATAGTTATATAGGTTAAAATAGTTTAATAATTTGAAAATCTTAAAAATTTAGAATCTTTAAAATAATATATTTTTAAAACAGTTTATATTAAAAATATAAGTTTGAAATTAATATCAATTTAACTATTTATTTTATTTCAACATATCTGGACTATTTCAATTTCAAATCAGCAAAAATCCAATTTCGAATCTTCAATTCAAATTCTAAATAAGCTATTAAATTCTATATCGATTCCAATTCCCTGTTTGAACTATCAATTTAAATTATTCCAAATTTCAATACATTTCAAAGTTATATTTCAAACAAATTCAATAACTCAATTCCGATAAAATTTCATTTATACTTAAAAATTCAACTTCAAACTTTCAACCTAATTTCTTAAAGCAATTCGTTTAGACCAATTCATATTTCAACATAAAACTTGACTTTTCAATAATAATCCAATTTATATAAATCACCTTTTATTTCAAAATATCATTTAATTAAATTCGAAAATTAAGGATTTTAAAATCATTTAATTTAACCAATGTAGTGTCCATATATAATTCTCTACCCTAGGGTCAAGTGATACAGATATTTACCATTTCAATCCGCAATTTAATATTTATGGTTATATATCATTTCAAACCGCAATTCCGAAATAAATAACATCCATAAAATCGCTTGAGTTTATCATTTCAACCCATAACAATTTTTCCCTAATCTATAGATCGTTCGGGTATGTATCATTTCAACCCATAGGGAACTTGCAGAGTGATAACAATATATAAATCAATTATAGCATCCAATCATCCAATAATAAATTCAAACATCCATCACAATCATCATCCAATTCAACCAATAAATATTCAACAATTAACAGATTATTTTATACAGGTGATTAACAAACAATTTAAATTCAATAATAAATTAAATGACAATTTAATTCAAATAAATTCAAATTAACTGAGATGACGATTTAAAATATACCAAACATCCATAAATAAATTTCTAATCACATTATAAATCTAATTTAACTAACAAAAGAAATTTTAGAAGTTGTGAGTGGGTCAAATCACTCACTTTTGAATTTAAATCGAATTTAAATCCAATTTAAACCCAAAATTCAAACAGTCTCAGAATTCATCCAAACAAGCGTCAAAATGTTCGGAATTTCAATACGATCCCAATGCAAGAAACCGCGCGTGAATTGGATCTCGTATGGAAAAGTTAAGTGGGTTAGAACATTTAAAATATGAATTTAAATAAAATTAAAAAAAACAAAGAGCAAATACCACTGTGCCACATCACTTGAGTGCGTTAGCTCCACATTTACCCTAACCTACAGTCGACACACGAATCACGAACGCTGTCACAACTTTGACCAATGATCGCCACCGCCCCGCTTGCTCACGCTACCATCTGACTGCGCCGATGCCACGACCACTACCGGCCGCACCCAGGGCCGAAGACGCGACCCTTTCGGCCCCTTGCGGTGGGTGCTGCCGCCGCCTAATTCACGCCAATCGCGGCGATTTCCTCCACTTTTGCCGTGAAGTAACCGTATGGATGAGCTTGTCTCGACCCCCTCTATGCTCCAATACTCCCTGATCGATGATTGGTCGAAGATCTGCCGTCAAATCACGAAACCCAATGAACGGAAGGCCTGAATAATCCTTTAATTTCTGGACAAACGGTGATTCGAATTGGAAAACGAATTATAGATCTGAGATGCGCTCGTCGAGAGCTTCAAATCGATATATAATTCAATATAGTTTGGAGGAGTTTTATTTTGGAATTAAATTTGAAATTGAATCTGTAATTTGGGAATTAGGGTTCCGTTTGTCTGCCATTGGAATGAGGAGATGAGAAGGAAATGTACGTACAGACAAATGAAAATAAGAAGTAGCTAGGGTTTATAACGAGCTTTTTATAGGCAGATCCGAAATAAAATGAATGGACAAGATTTGATTCGAAAGTTGAACGATAAACGACCCGAAAAGCCCGTTTTGCCTCCGGAACGAAAATGGGTCATGCCATATATCAATGTAGATGTTTTCAATATTTTTAAACTCAATGGAACAGGTTTCAAGTTCTAATTCCATCGTGTAACGACCCTAGATTTTAATTTATTTAAATTTATAATTAAATGAATTTTTGAGTAAAAATTTGTAAAATTAATTATAAAGTGATGCGAGTTTCCCCAAGTTCGAATGAATTCTGTATAAATCATTTGAATTTAAAGTATTGTATATATACATATGTATATATTGGATTTGGAATATTATTTTAATAAACGACTTAGGAAAAGTTCATAGTTGAAAATTAATAAGTAGTCATACAAAAATAAATAAAGTAAAAATATAAATACCATGTAAATACAAGATGATAAGTATTTAAGTTGGAAATTTATATGTAAGTTAAACTAATTATTGGAAATTAGAAATAAATAAAATTAATAAACAAAAGCATAGCAAATAAAATACATTCACATATAAACAACAAACCAGACCATACTTATTCTAGACATATACATACAAAACAAATGCACTAACTAAAATATTTGCAGCCACCTCAGTAAAGGATGCAAGAACAAGACAAATATGGATATGTAAGGTAAAGAGAAGTATGAAGTAAACATACAAAAGAAGGATGCATCAGCCAATAAAAGAAAAGATGAGTATGTAGATGTGGGAAACAAATTGGTTAAGTATGAATATAAGAGACAAAGGAAATGGCTTGCAAAAGAAGTACATATACAAATTAAATAGAGGCTGTAGACAAATAGGACATCATGTATATATATATTTAAGTAAGTAAGTAAAATAAGAAACAAAGTACTTACCCCTATCATCTCAGCCACAATACAAGATGTTCAGCCACCATAACATAATAAATGCCATTACTCTTCATCATGTACGAGCAAGATCACCTCAGCCATACCCTGTCAACTTCTCTCCTATATACCAACTTCTCATCATCAGTTCAATCGTTTTATAAATCTGAGTAAACCTCCTTTATATCAGCCTCCAATACATTTCCAGGCCTTACTTCTTTGTTTCCTGTGCTCTTTTTCAAACTGGTTTACAAAGGTGTATGCTTGTGCCAGGCTGTGATAAATGTCTCTGTTCTTCTCCTAAAAACAACTCAAACCAAATCATCTCGAGCAGGCATGCAAGTTATAGCAACTAAATCTATCTATTTCCAGACTTCAACATTCCAGATCTCTGTTTCCAAAATTCTAGATTCAGGCTCTAGAGTGCTCTGTCTTCATTTTGATAAGGTGAGTGAACATGCTTCTTTAAAAGATAGATCTTGTTAGTTGGTTCGGGGAAAATTTTATGTTTGTATATATATTGCAAACAATTTGTTCTGTGATTTTGGTTGCTTACTAAAAGCTGTTTTTTCAATATTTCAAGTTCTGAACAAAGTAAAACAGAGAAAATTTTGAATACTTTTTCATATAAATATTTTATACTTAAGAATTTAAGTTAAACAAACTTGTTTTAAATTGGAAATCACGGCCCGGAAGGATTTTTGAAGGTGGACAGTGTAGCTTAAACACTGTATAATCAAGTTCCAGTAAAGAAGAAATCATAAGCTAAAATTCGAATGTTTTAATTTGATTATTTAATCCCATATTTTGATTTAACACATAAAGTTGAGATTTTTAACATAAAAATCATAATTTTTAAGTAAGAATTATAGGTGTAGTTTTAAGAAGGAACCGGAATTGATTTTTATCAATATCTATAGATTCAACAAAATTAAATTGTTGAAATTTACTGTGAAGTAAGCTTGATGATCCTCGAGTATAGGAAAAATGCTAAAGAAAATTTCTAATGCAAGGATTAGTTGGTTGGATCGAAAGTAGGGTTTTGGGTGTTGATGGGTTTTCCTGTTTTCGTGAGTTTTGATCGAATAGCCAAATCACGATTTTGGGTTCGTGATGAACTTTGGGTGGTTAGGATCAAAGGTGAGGATGATCAGTGACGTGCTGGAGGTTGCAACGTTGATCGGCAATGGTCATCGCGATTGTGCACGTATACGTGCATCTTTTGGTATCAGTATTTTGAGTTGGTTGGGGAAGAAGAAGGAAGCCCGGGGCGATGTTCGTGTTTTCGCGAGAGTGACTCGAAGGAGCTGGTTCGTGAGAGTTGGTGAATGACTCGAGTGTTAGGTCGAGTTGCCTAGGGGATTGGCTCGTGTAGGTAGTTGTGTTGTCTGGTTTTTAAAAGAGGAAGCTATTTCAGTTTTAAAGCAAGTAAACCAAGTTTTAAAGCAATCTAGTTTTAATCTAGTTGTAACGAATTAAGTAATTTAATTTTGATTTAAGTATAAAGTTAATTAACACTTAAGTTTGTAGTTAATAGAAAATTCGTTTAAAATAAATCATTCGATAAAATGAAATTATTTGTTTAACTAAAAATCTTAGTTAAATTAAGATTTTAAAATGGCAGATTTAATTATTCGGTTTATTTCGAATATTAACCGATTGTATAAAATTGTCTATACAAGGTCAAATAAAGTCGAGAAAACAAACTGGAATGGAAATGGGATTGCAAATAAAAGCTAAGGTGAGATTTTTTTCTCACTCAAAACAAAATTTGGTATTGCAGTTATTTATTGATTGATATGATTGCTATTTGGATGTGATATTAGATATAGTATGATATATCTATATATATATAGCAATATATACATATTGGCATATGTATATATTGGATTGATTGATTTCCCGCCTCGTATAGCGGATGAGACCCTATTGCGCCGTTAGTAAGCGGATTATTTTTATAAAACCCATATACCGCGATATTCCACCTCGAAGTGGAATTGGTATTGTGCTAACGTCTGTGGATGCAGGAAAACAGGTTGGAGGGATCCAACTGGATTCCTCACCAGTATTTATTTATTTACAGATATTGATGTATATTCTGTTATCATATGTTGATATATGATGTTTGGTGTTGTGATTGACTAATTGGTGCTGTTGCATCATCGGATTCAAGTTTTGAAGTTTAAAAATAACGACTTTACTTTAAAAGGATTTTTAAAGTGATTTTTGAAAATATACGTTTTATGGAATTTTTGAATTGATTTATAAACGTTAAGATTTTAAAGTTATAAAAGTTAAGATTCGTGAATTATAACCAAAAAGTAATTTCTTTTGAAATAAAGAGTTAAGAGATTTATAAAATGGTTTTAATGGGGATTTTTGAATTATTAAAAATAATGTATGTAAAAGATGTACAAGATTGATATTTATAACCTTTAAAATGTTGGTATTATAAAACGAGTTTTTATAAGCGTTAAAATGAATTTTTAAGAATTTATAAATAAATGAAATTTATAAATTGTGAACTTATAAATGAAAAATGATTTTTGTAAAATAAAGGAATTATAAGAATTTAACTTATAATATGGATTGTTGGTATAAGGTTTGAGTTATGAATCAAATTGTTAATAAAGGAGATTTATTAAGTTGAAGTTGTTAGAAAATAGGAATAGAATTTATAAACGTGTTTATAAATTCGAAATAGATTGAATTTGATAAATTAAATATAGAAGATTTTTAAAGAAGATATATTCGCGATTTTGGATAGCGAATCTCTATTGAAATAAATGTATAGAAAAGACTGAAATTTGGTTAGTATATTCACGATTTTGGGACAATGAATATATTGTTAAGTAAAATGGATTTATTTTTGAAGAAGTGATATTAAAAATGAAGTTAAACATTTTAAAATGTTTTAAAATGTATTATGAATCGAAATCATAGATTTCAACATTTATTGTTGAAATAGACGTTTTCGAGGAAGAAGGAAATGGTGGACTATAACACTGTTGTTATAGTAAATGATTTCCGAAAGGAAATGTTTTTATATAGTATTGGGATTTATATATCTATCTAAATTCCGAATCCCTATACTAGTGATTTTGAGTCGTCGTAACGATGTTTTACGTAACATTCGTTTTGACTCAAATAAATGTTGTTATAGTAAATGATTTCCTTAAAGAATGAATTTATACTAAATATTGATTTAAGTATATTGAATATTTTCAAATGTTGAAAATAAATAGTTTTGTGAATTACTTATTTTAAATAAGTATGGAATTGCTTTTCCAATATGAAACGAAGGGTTTGAAACTTTATCTTTTAAAGATAATTTGAAAAGTGAATATTTGAAATTTGTTTTCAAACGGTTAAGTGTGGAAATTTTATATCTAATGAAGATATTTTTAAAGAAAATAATTTGGAAAATTATTTGGAATCTGATGATGTTGCACATCTTTATTGATAGTTAAACAACCGACTATCAATAATTACCTTTAGATAGGTATTTGTTGTGAATTGGATGAATTTGAATGCCACACTTATTTTTGAATAATCGCTCACTATTCGGGTTAGCCGGGAAAGGACCATGGGGTCGTATAACCCATTCCGAATATGTGATACGTCGTTATGAATTGCATTCGAAGACCGGTGTTGAAGACTGGATATTTTTGAAAACGGAAGGATTACCGTCGAGTTACTCTACATCGGTTGATCTCCGATTTAGAGGTTTTATCACCCTTAGTGACGGGAAGTCCGGACGTGATTAGAAATTTATCCGGATATGCAAGGGCTTCGTGAGAAGTGCCTTCGGTTCTGTTCGATCCCAGAACAAACTTGTATGGATTGTGTGTCTAACGTTACAAATTGAGATATAAAGCTGATTTCTTTCAAATACATTTCTGTTGGTGGCGGAGAATTTATTCTTTTAGCTTAACACCCTTCTCTGAGACGTACGAGCTCAGAGGTTATGTAGTTGAAATTTATCAGCAATATACTCCCAATTTGGTAACGTGGCATACTGAGTGTTGCTGTGAAATGATCAGTGTTTGATCATTTGTGATATGATCATTTGTTTGATCTTATATCTTTGTGATCATAGGTTGATCATTTTGTTTGACCCGAAGCATGGCTTTGTAGAAAGCGTAGCTTTGTGGACGAGACTTCGTCGAGCCTCACACCCCGGAAATGGTCGAAACAGGAAGGATGCAGCAAGGTTCTAGGGAGTAGCGCCCCTTAGTGTATGTCATTCCTTCTGGATAGAGGTGGTATCATGGTATGGAGCCCAGATACTTAACCTATGTGGTTGCTGCATTATTATTTTGATGTGGTTTGTTGGAAATCGGGGATCCTCGGGAAGATCGGTTACGATCGGGGGATGACATACGCGTGTCAGTAGTTACCTATTTTTGCAGAGGTAACCCGACCTTGTGTTGGCAGAGATCCGGTTAGGTTCTCGGGTCGTCTATTCCAGGGACGTACCCATCGTGGATAGGAAGTTCCTTAGCCTGACCATTTGTTGGAAATCCATCTTCCAATACGAACTTTGTACGGTATTAGTTGTAGAACCTGCCATCTAATATGGCAGCTATAGTAAGCATACTATAATGGTACGTATGCTGGCTAAGATTTATATTGTACTTTCGAAATGATTTCTACACTATGCACTAATAATAATATCAAAAAGAATTTGATTTTGCGTAGTAAGCATCTTTGACTATCATAAGAAGAAATCTCCTCCAATTTTGCGTTTTCATTGTGTGTGTGGCGGGAGGTCTTATGGTAGTTTCATTTTCCAAAAGCATTGCGAATTGATTTTAAATTCTCCTGTTCTTTGTTTTAAAAATAACTGTTTTACGATCTCACACCAGTCACCATGACTGACTCGGAGTTTATTGTTCCCTTCTAAACTCTGGGTGCCCACCAATTTCCACACGGGCAGCCTAGAGTTAGGTTATCAGGATATTCTGGAGCTTTGGAGATAAGCTGGATGACGAGACGTAGTATTTGTATCTGATAGTATTTATTCCGCTGTGTATTCTGTATGAGGACAAGTTTATAAAACTGTCCATTGTTGTATATTGATTCTGATGATTGATGTATGTATAAACTGATATGGTTCTTTGTTTTAAAAGACTAGTGTTTATTTATTATATATTGTTCCGCTGCGATGTGTAAGATTCTGATATTGTTTTTCTGTTCCGATGTTGTTCTGTTGTTCTTCTTCTTTCTTCCTTCTCTTTTTCTTCTATCTTCTTCTTCTTCTACTTTTTCTTTTTCTTAAAACCCTCACTATTGGAGTTTCCGGCACTCGATTGCTCGGCAGTCGATAAAGTGAGTATAGATGTCGAATTTTCGAAAGTCGAAAATTCCCGTACGTGACAGCGTGGTATCAAAGCATATGGTTAAGCGACAACCCTGCTCTGTTGGGTGTTACTCATTAGAGATAGAGTCAGTAGTACTCTAGAATGAGTTGAGTGTAATAATAGATACGAGTGCGTATTTGTTAGTGAATATGAAATGTTTTGTATTGTGATGATTGGTTTATTGAGTGGTATATGGATTCTGGTCGGTATGGTCTGGACAACTCTATCGATAGGAATCTCTAAACACTCGAATAGAACAATTCGGCACAGTATTGTTTTTGAATAGGGTAAATGAAATAATTTTGCCCAAAACTATTTTTGTATAGAAAAGAAATGATTTTCTATGAATTATCATAGTATATGGATGCATGGTTGTTAGGAAAATAATAATATTAAATTATCATTATTATATGAAATTGAATAAGAAATTGAAATCATAACTCCAAAGTTAAGAAATAAATTCACATACAAATGAAATTTAAGAATGTAAATTATAAAAGTGATTTGTAATTTGAAACGGAATTCCAGAGAAGTATTTGGAAAGTTTAAATTCTTTTTGGTTTGAAAATGATATTCAAAGGATTTTGGAAAAATGTTTTGAAGAAATGAATAGCTCTAAACTCTTTTAGGTCGCTGGAAAATAATCCTGATGATGATGGCCACATCATTAGAATTCATGTTCGGGTTTCCAAAAGAGGAATTGCTGCCAGAATATTTTAAATAAAAGTTGATTGGAAAATTTGGATTTTGTTTTGCGAATTCAAAAGATAATTTGAATTGATTTCAAAAATGGTTTTGAAGATTGAAAAGACTCTGGAATCCTATTTAAATATTTATGGGAATGATAAATGAGTTTATAACTTATACAATTTGAATTCTGATAGAATAAATTTAACTTAAAGGATGAAGTTAAATTAAAGTAAGTATAAGTGAATCAATTAAATCTAAGTTGAGATTGTGGAATATGAAATCTGGATTTAATATGAGTTTTGAATAAGTGAAGAAATTTGACCTTGGTAAAAGTTAAATAGGATTAAAATTTGAATTTGGATTTATAAGTGGAAACTTAAGTTAAGTTAAACAAATGATGTTTAATTGGAATATAACTTAAGTAATGTTGAACGAAGTTGATTTTGATATCAAAGTAAATTAATAAAGGGAATTTATTAAATGAATGTGAACTTGAGTTATATAAATGAAATTCAACTTTATTTGTTAAATGAATTAGCAATTGAATTGAATAAGAAATTAAAATAATAACCAAAGGTTGAGGATAAATTCATCTGACAAATGAAATTTATAAATGTGAATTGGAAGATATTTGAAAATAAAATTCATATCATAAGTTTGAGGAATTATAGGAGATCGAATCTATCTATCTCTGTGTTATTTTCGTGTCTGCGAATTTCGAGGACGAAATTCTTTTAAGGGGGGAAATTTGTAACGACCCTAGATTTTAATTTATTTAAATTTATAATTAAATGAATTTTTGAGTAAAAATTTGTAAAATTAATTATAAAGTGATGCGAGTTTCCCCAAGTTCGAATGAATTCTGTATAAATCATTTGAATTTAAAGTATTGTATATATACATATGTATATATTGGATTTGGAATATTATTTTAATAAACGACTTAGGAAAAGTTGATAGTTGAAAATTAATAAGTAGTCATACAAAAATAAATAAAGTAAAAATATAAATACCATGTAAATACAAGATGATAAGTATTTAAGTTGGAAATTTATATGTAAGTTAAACTAATTATTGGAAATTAGAAATAAATAAAATTAATAAACAAAAGCATAGCAAATAAAATACATTCACATATAAACAACAAACCAGACCATACTTATTCTAGACATATACATACAAAACAAATGCACTAACTAAAATATTTGCAGCCACCTCAGTAAAGGATGCAAGAACAAGACAAATATGGATATGTAAGGTAAAGAGAAGTATGAAGTAAACATACAAAAGAAGGATGCATCAGCCAATAAAAGAAAAGATGAGTATGTAGATGTGGGAAACAAATTGGTTAAGTATGAATATAAGAGACAAAGGAAATGGCTTGCAAAAGAAGTACATATACAAATTAAATAGAGGCTGTAGACAAATAGGACATCATGTATATATATATTTAAGTAAGTAAGTAAAATAAGAAACAAAGTACTTACCCCTATCATCTCAACCACAATACAAGATGTTCAGCCACCATAACATAATAAATGCCATTACTCTTCATCATGTACGAGCAAGATCACCTCAGCCATACCCTGTCAACTTCTCTCCTATATACCAACTTCTCATCATCAGTTCAATCGTTTTATAAATCTGAGTAAACCTCCTTTATATCAGCCTCCAATACATTTCCAGGCCTTACTTCTTTGTTTCCTGTGCTCTTTTTCAAACTGGTTTACAAAGGTGTATGCTTGTGCCAGGCTGTGATAAATGTCTCTGTTCTTCTCCTAAAAACAACTCAAACCAAATCATCTCGAGCAGGCACGCAAGTTATAGCAACTAAATCTATCTATTTCCAGACTTCAACATTCCAGATCTCTGTTTCCAAAATTCTAGATTCAGGCTCTAGAGTGCTCTGTCTTCATTTTGATAAGGTGAGTGAACATGCTTCTTTAAAAGATAGATCTTGTTAGTTGGTTCGGGGAAAATTTTATGTTTGTATATATATTGCAAACAATTTGTTCTGTGATTTTGGTTGCTTACTAAAAGCTGTTTTTTCAATATTTCAAGTTCTGAACAAAGTAAAACAGAGAAAATTTTGAATACTTTTTCATATAAATATTTTATACTTAAGAATTTAAGTTAAACAAACTTGTTTTAAATTGGAAATCACGGCCCGGAAGGATTTTTGAAGGTGGACAGTGTAGCTTAAACACTGTATAATCAAGTTCCAGTAAAGAAGAAATCATAAGCTAAAATTCGAATGTTTTAATTTGATTATTTAATCCCATATTTTGATTTAACACATAAAGTTGAGATTTTTAACATAAAAATCATAATTTTTAAGTAAGAATTATAGGTGTAGTTTTAAGAAGGAACCGGAATTGATTTTTATCAATATCTATAGATTCAACAAAATTAAATTGTTGAAATTTACTGTGAAGTAAGCTTGATGATCCTCGAGTATAGGAAAAATGCTAAAGAAAATTTCTAATGCAAGGATTAGTTGGTTGGATCGAAAGTAGGGTTTTGGGTGTTGATGGGTTTTCCTGTTTTCGTGAGTTTTGATCGAATAGCCAAATCACGATTTTGGGTTCGTGATGAACTTTGGGTGGTTAGGATCAAAGGTGAGGATGATCAGTGACGTGCTGGAGGTTGCAACGTTGATCGGCAATGGTCATCGCGATTGTGCACGTATACGTGCATCTTTTGGTATCAGTATTTTGAGTTGGTTGGGGAAGAAGAAGGAAGCCCGGGGCGATGTTCGTGTTTTCGCGAGAGTGACTCGAAGGAGCTGGTTCGTGAGAGTTGGTGAATGACTCGAGTGTTAGGTCGAGTTGCCTAGGGGATTGGCTCGTGTAGGTAGTTGTGTTGTCTGGTTTTTAAAAGAGGAAGCTATTTCAGTTTTAAAGCAAGTAAACCAAGTTTTAAAGCAATCTAGTTTTAATCTAGTTGTAACGAATTAAGTAATTTAATTTTGATTTAAGTATAAAGTTAATTAACACTTAAGTTTGTAGTTAATAGAAAATTCGTTTAAAATAAATCATTCGATAAAATGAAATTATTTGTTTAACTAAAAATCTTAGTTAAATTAAGATTTTAAAATGGCAGATTTAATTATTCGGTTTATTTCGAATATTAACCGATTGTATAAAATTGTCTATACAAGGTCAAATAAAGTCGAGAAAACAAACTGGAATGGAAATGGGATTGCAAATAAAATCTAAGGTGAGATTTTTTTCTCACTCAAAACAAAATTTGGTATTGCAGTTA
The DNA here is from genome assembly GCA_030737815.1 of Allium fistulosum. Lineage (NCBI taxonomy): Eukaryota > Viridiplantae > Streptophyta > Magnoliopsida > Asparagales > Amaryllidaceae > Allium > Allium fistulosum. Next base: position 1,222,928,807 of record CM060904.1, read on the forward strand.
TTTATTGATTGATATGATTGCTATTTGGATGTGATATTAGATATAGTAGGATATATCTATATATATATAGCAATATATACATATTGGCATATGTATATATTGGATTGATTGATTTCCCGCCTCGTATAGCGGATGAGACCCTATTGCGCCGTTAGTAAGCGGATTATTTTTATAAAACCCATATACCGCGATATTCCACCTCGAAGTGGAATTGGTATTGTGCTAACGTCTGTGGATGCAGGAAAACAGGTTGGAGGGATCCAACTGGATTCCTCATCAGTATTTATTTATTTACAGATATTGATGTATATTCTGTTATCATATGTTGATATATGATGTTTGGTGTTGTGATTGACTAATTGGTGCTGTTGCATCATCGGATTCAAGTTTTGAAGTTTAAAAATAACGACTTTACTTTAAAAGGATTTTTAAAGTGATTTTTGAAAATATACGTTTTATGGAATTTTTGAATTGATTTATAAACGTTAAGATTTTAAAGTTATAAAAGTTAAGATTTGTGAATTATAACCAAAAAGTAATTTCTTTTGAAATAAAGAGTTAAGAGATTTATAAAATGGTTTTAATGGGGATTTTTGAATTATTAAAAACAATGTATGTAAAAGATGTACAAGATTGATATTTATAACCTTTAAAATGTTGGTATTATAAAACGAGTTTTTATAAGCGTTAAAATGAATTTTTAAGAATTTATAAATAAATGAAATTTATAAATTGTGAACTTATAAATGAAAAATGATTTTTGTAAAATAAAGGAATTATAAGAATTTAACTTATAATATGGATTGTTGGTATAAGGTTTGAGTTATGAATCAAATTGTTAATAAAGGAGATTTATTAAGTTGAAGTTGTTAGAAAATAGGAATAGAATTTATAAACGTGTTTATAAATTCGAAATAGATTGAATTTGATAAATTAAATATAGAAGATTTTTAAAGAAGATATATTCGCGATTTTGGATAGCGAATCTCTATTGAAATAAATGTATAGAAAAGACTGAAATTTGGTTAGTATATTCACGATTTTGGGACAGTGAATATATTGTTAAGTAAAATGGATTTATTTTTGAAGAAGTGATATTAAAAATGAAGTTAAACATTTTAAAATGTATTATGAATTGAAATCATATATTTCAACATTTATTGTTGAAATAGACGTTTTCGAGGAAGAAGGAAATGGTGGACTATAACACTGTTGTTATAGTAAATGATTTCCGAAAGGAAATTTTTTTATATAGTATTGGGATTTATATATCTATCTAAATTCCGAATCCCTATACTAGTGATTTTGAGTCGTCGTAACGATGTTTTACGTAACATTCGTTTTGACTCAAATAAATGTTGTTATAGTAAATGATTTCCTTAAAGAATGAATTTATACTAAATATTGATTTAAGTATATTGAATATTTTCAAATGTTGAAAATAAATAGTTTTGTGAATTACTTATTTTAAATAAGTATGGAATTGCTTTTCCAATATGAAACGAAGGGTTTGAAACTTTATCTTTTAAAGATAATTTGAAAAGTGAATATTTGAAATTTGTTTTCAAACGGTTAAGTGTGGAAATTTTATATCTAATGAAGATATTTTTGGAGATAAAATAATTTGGAAAATTATTTGGAATCTGATGATGTTGCGCATCTTTATTGATAGTTAAACAACCGACTATCAATAATTACCTTTAGATAGGTATTTGTTGTGAATTGGATGAATTTGAATGCCACACTTATTTTTGAATAATCGCTCACTATTCGGGTTAGCCGGGAAAGGACCATGGGGTCGTATAACCCATTCCGAATATGTGATACGTCGTTATGTATTGCATTCGAAGACCGGTGTTGAAGACCGGATATTTTTGAAAACGGAAGGATTACCGTCGAGTTACTCTACATCGGATGATCTCCGATTTAGAGGTTTTATCACCCTTAGTGACGGGAAGTCCGGACGTGATTAGAAATTTATCCGGATATGCAAGGGCTTCGTGAGAAGTGCCTTCGGTTCTGTTCGATCCCGGAACAGACTTGTATGGATTGTGTGTCTGACGTTACAAATTGAGATATAAAGCTGATTTCTTTCAAATACATTTCTGTTGGTGGCGGAGAATTTATTCTTTTAGCTTAACACCCTTCTCTGAGACGTACGAGCTCAGAGGTTATGTAGTTGAAATTTATCAGCAATATACTCCCAATTTGGTAACGTGGCATACTGAGTGTTGCTGTGAAATGATCAGTGTTTGATCATTTGTGATATGATCATTTGTTTGATCTTATATCTTTGTGATCATAGGTTGATCATTTTGTTTGACCCGAAGCATGGCTTTGTAGAAAGCGTAGCTTTGTGGACGAGACTTCGTCGAGCCTCACACCCCGGAAATGGTCGAAATATGAAGGATGCAGCAAGGTTCTAGGGAGTAGCGCCCCTTAGTGTATGTCATTCCTTCTGGATAGAGGTGGTATCATGGTATGGAGCCCAGATACTTAACCTATGTGGTTGCTGCATTATTATTTTGATGTGGTTTGTTGGAAATCGGGGATCCTCGGGAAGATCGGTTACGATCGGGGGATGACATACGCGTGTCAGTAGTTACCTATTTTTGCAGAGGTAACCCGGCCTTGTGTTGGCAGAGATCCGGTTAGGTTCTCGGGTCGTCTATTCCAGGGACGTACCCATCGTGGATAGGAAGTTCCTTAGCCTGACCATTTGTTGGAAATCCATCTTCCAATACGAACTTTGTACGGTATTAGTTGTAGAACCTGCCATCTAATATGGCAGCTATAGTAAGCATACTATAATGGTACGTATGCTGGCTAAGATTTATATTGTACTTTCGAAATGATTTCTACACTATGCACTAATAATAATATCAAAAAGAATTTGATTTTGCGTAGTAAGCATCTTTGACTATCATAAGAAGAAATCTCCTCCAATTTTGCGTTTGCATTGTGTGTGTGGCGGGAGGTCTTATGGTAGTTTCATTTTCCAAAAGCATTGCGAATTGATTTTAAATTCTCCTGTTCTTTGTTTTAAAAATAACTGTTTTACGATCTCACACCAGTCACCATGACTGACTCGGAGTTTATTGTTCCCTTCTAAACTCTGGGTGCCCACCAATTTCCACACGGGCAGCCTTGAGTTAGGTTATCAGGATATTCTGGAGCTTTGGAGATAAGCTGGATGACGAGACGTAGTATTTGTATCTGATAGTATTTATTCCGCTGTGTATTCTGTATGAGGACAAGTTTATAAAACTGTCCATTGTTGTATATTGACTCTGATGATTGATGTATGTATAAACTGATATGGTTCTTTGTTTTAAAAGACTAGTGTTTATTTATTATATATTGTTCCGCTGCGATGTGTAAGATTCTGATATTGTTTTTCTGTTCCGATGTTGTTCTGTTGTTCTTCTTCTTTCTTTCTTCTCTTTTTCTTCTATCTTCTTCTTCTTCTACTTTTTCTTTTTCTTAAAACCCTCACTATTGGAGTTTCCGGCACTCGATTGCTCGGCAGTCGATAAAGTGAGTATCGATGTCGAATTTTCGAAAGTCGAAAATTCCCGTACGTGACACATCATATGAAGAAATTATGTTAAAATCAGCTTATTTCAAATTGATTTCAATTGATTTTAATTAAATTGATTTCTAGGCGTTTCGAGCCCGTGCGATCAAAGGACAAGTCCGATCGATACGAAACTTGAAACCCTAGAATAATTCACAGTTACGAATCCGATGAAATTGGTTTCGTCGAAATCCGAGACAGTTTGCCAAAATGGCTATATTCACGTTAATTAAATAGATTAATATTAAATTAATTAATCACTTTTAAATTCAAATTCGATAGTTAACAAATTTCATCACTTTTAATCACTTAGACATTTACAATGACTTAATATAAGTTTATATAATAATTTAGTGCTGGTTATTACACTAATTACAGTGTTCAATATCCACTGTAATTTAAATCCAATTAATTATAATTTAATTTCAATAAATTTATTTAATTTGGTTTCGATCTTTTAATTCAATCAATTATTTCCCTACAAACCTATTTAACATTGTTGTACATATTTCATTACATTAATATTTTACCATTTTCATCTTACTTTTTGTTAAAGTAATATTTAATTACAATTAATTGTAATAAATCCATGTATTAAAATTTAAATTCCAATAAATTGAGCAACTTGATTCCAATTCTTTTTTTTCAATCAATTGTCATATTATGCCTAAAATTTCCATTGGTGACATCTTATTGAACTAATATTCTACAATTATCAATTTAATCTACATTAACTGCACTAATTAAGTGAATTAATTGCAATTGATTTCCAATTTCAATTTAGCAGGCTAAATAAATAGGTAACATATAATAATTTTTACCATTAACTTTTAATCACACTTATAAGTTTATTATTTACAAACAAATGTTACAATTGCTTATATAACACTGATTTTATTCAATTATCATTAATTATACATTATTTCATTAATTGATTCAATATTTACGTTTGTTTTCTTATATTCGATTTATAACCAAGTATAACATCTAAATCACTTCAAATTATTAATGGTTAACTTTAATTGACATTGTTACGTTTCATTTTAGTTCTTATTTCATTATTAAATTACAAATTTTTATTTCTTTCAATATTAAATTACCAAAGTATGATTAATTTAACTAATTTAAATTTTCGAAAATTACGGGTCGTTACACTCTCCCCCACTCAAAACATTTCGTCCCCGAAAAGGAAAGTGAAGGGAAAAGAAGAAATTAAGAAATCAATATCTTATTCAAAATATTAAATTTATAAACAATTATTTTACGTAATTAAATGATTTAAATAAAATATATCAATTTATAACAATTAAATCCTTTCATATTCAAGTTAACAAAAGTTTGGAAAATATTTCACAAAATTTTCTAAGTCCAAAATTCACGAAAAATTTCGGCAAAGTCTCCTTTGTACGGAGAGGTCTAGGAGAAATAATAATATCAATAATAACAATATATATCTTATTTTTAAAAAATAATATATCCCAAATCACGGGAAATAATATAATATCGCTAGAAAACTGTAATCCGAGAACGTACCTATTTGTCGAGCAAATAACGCTTATTTTATGAAACCAAAAGTAGTAGCAATTGCTTCTATAACTTGTATTTCCCTTATATGATCCAAAAGAGTTAATAATTATATACGAGAGATATTTATATTGTCTCAATTAATAACAAAACAAATCAATATAACAAAACAATATTCATTTGCAAACAAAAGCATACAATCATCACATGAAATCAAATTAATCAACCATCCATCCATATCAGGCAAACAAATGGTTTGTTCGGGTTTAGAAACTTTTAATTGTATACAATGACAAATAACTAATAAGTATACCATGTACTCAACAGTCTTAGATAAAACTCAATAGATTATCCATACATCCAAACAATTAGAAGTATCCTTTCCCCAAACAGTCCATAAGCCAAACAAACAACAAATTCCAAACATTATTTAAGTTTATGCTTATAAATTTCCTTTCACAACATTCATTGTTCATTTTTTTCATACAATGATTATTTCTTTAATTTACATTTATTTCTCACAAATTCAATTCCCATTCATTCATATAATACTTAATTCTATTCATTTACATTCATTTATCTACATATTTTATTTACATTCTCTTACACATGTGACTGATATATAGTTATTTAAACATATGTAAATCGGTTCTTAAAGTACTATATAAGTTTCTTTGTAAATAAATTCACATTCATTCATTCATTCAGTACTTATTTTCATTTATTTACATTCATTACTTACAAAATTCATTTTCAGTTCTTCATATAATGTCAATTTCTTTTTATTACTTTACATTCATTTCTTACAATGAGTTATTTCCATTCAATTGTTTATAATAATCAATGAATTTATTATTTAAGTATTACATACATTTTATTGCAGCTTAGTTCACATTCATTCATTTATATACTTGATTTCTATTAAATATTAATATTCCTTAGTGCATAAGTTCATACCTAAGTTTCTTACTTTTAATTCGCCTTCATTTCTTTACAAAGTGTAATTGAATATTAAATCTATTTTCTGAATCATTTCAACTTTTCTGACTTTATAGCCATTTAGTTTAATATATTATTCATTTTATTATTTACTTTAATTGTTAATGGCTTCAAACATTAACTTAATTTTATAATCTTTTACTTACAATACTCACTTTTCTATTACATTTTATTTAGTAGTATTTCAATTATAACTTAAGTTTATAACCATTATAATATCAAAATTCTTATTTATAAAAGTAATTCCATTGAACACTTTCATTACTTAAGTTTTACTTGTATAATATTTTATTACATGTCCTTTTTAACATTACAACCTTTGATATATTGGTAAGTTATATATATGTTTCTAAGAATGGAATTGAATATTACACAAGTTTATCTCATTTATTTTGATTTACAAAAGGTTCAATAATCATATCTTCAGGATTTTCATCCTTTGGCTTACAAGTTACAAGTTTCAAATTTCTCGTATATTTCATTCTTAACTTAGCATTTAATCTCTTATTTTCATTTTAGGAGTTCCAATTATTAATTAGTTAAAATTTTCATTTTATTACAATAATTGAAACCTCTAATTTATAGAAATTTAAGAACTAAATGCCGGGGTTCCATTTCAAATCATTTAAGACAATATATATAACCATATCTATATATATATATCAAATCATATTTAGAAATAAAATTTTATATTTATCAAAACAAATGTGTAGTAAATTACTACAGCAGCCTTCCCACTTTGAAACTCGAAAATGAATGTCGATGATGCGTGCACTCATCACCGAAATTATTTTTCAGCGACAGAGAGGGGAGTATAGAACTTATTTCCTTTTGAAATTCCTTTTTAAAACATTTCTTTCAAATTATATTGAAATATTTATATCAGAAAATACTTCCAAATAATACTAATATTATATTCCAAAATCCTTTGAAAGAAATTTTCAAAATCCCGGAACTTAAGTTCTAAAATTTCCAATTTACATTCATTTTATTTGTAAATTTTATTTTACAAACAGTATTTATAAACTTCACTACCTAACAAACAAATATATTACAACCAAATATATCATTTATAAAATTATTATTTTATACACAAAATATATTGTAACGATCGCGACTTTTCGACGCTCGAAAGTCGACATTAATACGTTCACTGTATCAAATGTCACGCAATCGAATGTCGAAAAACCGAACCATTAGGGTTAAAAAGAAGAGGTAGAAGAAGATAGAAGAAAAGAAAGAACAGAAAAACAGAAACAGAAACAATATCAGAATCTCACATTCACAGCGGAACAATATACAATAGATGAATGACTAATCTTTAAAACAAAAGAGTATATCTGTTTATACATACATCAATCAGAGTCAATATACAACTCAATACAACAATGGATAGTTATATAAACTTGTCCCCATACAGATAACACAGCGGAATAAATAAACAAGTACGGTAGTACGCCTCGCCATCCAGCTCATCTCCAAAGCTCCAGAATACCTAGAATATCCTGATAACATAACTCTAGGCTGCCCGTGTGGAAAAATATGGGCATCCAGAGTTTAGAAAGGGAACAATAAACTCCGAGTCAGTCATGGTGACTGGTGTGAGATCGTAAAACAGTTATTTTCAAAGAAAATAAAACAAATTCGCAATGCTTTTGGAAAATGAAACTACCATAAGACCTCCCGCCACACACACAATGCAAACGCAGAATTGGAGGAGATTTCTTCTTATGATAGTCAAAAATGCTTACTACGAAAGATCAGTTGATATTATTATTAATGTCTAGTGTGGAAAACATTTCGAAAGTATAATATTAATCTTTGCCAGCATAGACATTTCGCACTTATGCCTACTATAGCTACTATGTTCAATAGCAGGTTACCGCCACATTCCATAGCAGGTTATACAACTAAAACCGTACAGGGTGCGTATTGTTTCTGTGGATTTCCAACAAATGGTCAGGCAAAGGAACTTCCTTACATCGAAATGGAAACGCCTCTGGAAAGACGCCCCGAGAACCTAACCGGATCTCTGCAAACATAAGGCCGACGCTACCTCACGCTGTACAGCTGTAACTAGGTAACTAACACACAAGTTATGCCATCCCCCGGTCGTTACCGACCTTTATCCGAGGATCCTCAACCACAAATCAACAACCACAAAGTATAATAAATTTGCAGCATCAACATAGGTAAAATATCTTGGCTCCATACCATGATATCACCTTTTATCCAGAAGGAAATGACATACCCTAGGGGCGCGACCCCTAAAAACCTTGCCGCAACATTCCTGTTTCGACCATTACCAGGTTGTGAGGCTCGACGAAGTCTCGTCCACAAAGCTACGCTTTTTCACAAAGCCATGCTTTGATCACAAATGATCAACAACACTTCGTATGCCATATTACCAAATTGGGAATGTATCACTAGTAACCATCAACTACATAACCTCTGAGCTCGTACGTCTCAAAGAAGGGTGTTAAGCTAAGAGAATAAATTCTCCGCCACCAACAAAAAATTATTTGATAGAAACCAGCTTTACATCTCAAAGTGTAATGTCAGACACACATCCATACAAGTCCATTCCGGGATCGAACAGAACCGAAGGCACTTCCAAAGAAGCCCTTGCAATCCGGATATTCACTAATCACGTCCGGACTTCCCATCACAAGAAGAGTGATATAAATCTCTATACCGGAGCAACTCGGTGCAGAGACATTCGATAGGTTGTCCTTTCATTTTCGCAAATACCTGGTCTTCACACCGGTCTTCAAATAATGTCCATTCACGACGTATCACTATTCGGAATGGGTTATATGACACAAAGTCCTCTCCCGGCTTAACCGAATAATGAGCGTTTGTTTTAAAAACAAATCAAGTGCCATTTCAAAGGCAAATATTGATAGTCAGTTATTTAACTATCAACAACATTCACAACAATCAACCAATTTAAATAATTTTCCCAAATTATTAAATTTCAAAATATCTTTGCAAGATATATATTTTCCACACTTCAACATTTTGAAAAGCATTTCAAACCATATTTTCACTCGCGAAATAAAATTTCCTAATGTTATTTATTTTCACTTTTCCTTTACAAATTCCATTGTGAATGTAAATTTCCAAATTTTCACCGATATATGATTTTCAAATCGATTTCCAATTATTCACTTTCAAACACTAAATCAAATTAAACATTGATTTCAAATTTCATTTCAACCCCTAATCAAATTCCAATTTGATTTCCAAATTTATTTCAAACATTAAATCAATTACCAATTGATTTCTAAGTTTATTTCAAATAACAAAGCACTTATAAATTGATTTCTAAGTTTACTTCAGCACAAAATAAATTTTCATTCAAACAACAAATCAATTATCTTATTAATTTCCCAAAGATTTATTTTCCAATACCAAATCAAATTCAAAATTGATTTCAAGAAAATTTATCGCCTTTTAAATAAATTCCTTTATTCCTTCTAAATTATTCAAAATTCCATTTCCAATAAATTCTTCTTCTTTTAAACAATATTATTCAAAATCCTTTTATTAAAATTCTTTCCCATATTTTGGAATTTATTCGATAAGATTACAAAAAATCAATTTTATTACTTTAATTCCTTCTTTTAAATTCACCTAATTCTTTCAAAAGGAATTTTCTTAAAATTTCCAACTTTAAATTCAAAAATCCAATTTTATTTATTTCTGGTATCCAGCGATACCAAAAATACATTCGACTAAATTATAGCCTTCAATAATTCCAATCACAAATATAATCACACACAGATTATAAACAATCACATCATAATATATGAAACAAATTCACATAATTTGAGGAATCCAGTTGGATCCCTCCAACCTGTTTCCCTGCATCCACAGACGTTAACACAATACTAATTCCACTTCAAGGTTGAATATCGCGGTATATGGAATTTATAAAATATCATTTGCTATTATGCGGCGCATAGGGTCTCATCCGCTATATAATGCAGGAAATCAACAACTCCAATATATATATATATATTGCTATATACTACTATATATACTATCACAATCAGGCAATCAATCAATAACTGCAATTCAATTTTAATTTGAGTGAGAAGATCTCACCTTTAATTTTATGTTGCAATCTGTTCCCATTCCAGCTTGTTTTCACGATTCTTAGACCTTGTATAATAATTTATACAATTTATTAACACTTGAATTAACTTGAATAATCCATTACCATTTAATAATTTAATTTACTAATAATTGGATTTAAACTATTTTTCATTTAAAATCTTTTAGTAACTAAACTCATTTAATGAGTTAATAGAACATGTTAATTACCATAATACATACTTTTAAAATTAGACAATAGGTTTACAATGTGTACACTTATGTTTATTTTTCTTTGAAACTAGATACACAAACAACAGTCTATGCAGATTTTTAAAAATCAAATCTTTATATAACTTTAAGCATTAAAAATACAAACTTCCAAAAATCATTTTGTATATATATTTTTATATAAACTGCATTTAATTATTAATAACCCATACAGATTTTTTAACGATTTAATACCTTACTGCTCTCGAATACGAACTGGAAGATGCCATCTCCTCAGCCTTGCGAACGAGCCGCCCCTGCTCACCCTTTATTCGCATGCCATCCTCATGCTCGCGCATCATTCAGCGTGCCTCCACCGTGGTTGCCACCTTGCGACCATCTGTTACGCGACCATCGCCTCGCGCGCGCTCGATTGACTCGCCGCTCTTCCGGCCTCACGAATCCCTAGCCTCCTACATGGCTCGCGACGCCGCGCCTAACCACGATCCACTGCCTCAGGTAGTCGAACACCCCTCTACCTTTCCACGATGCCCAGCACGAACCACGGCGAACAAATGATTCGAATACGAATTTGATTCAAGATTTTTGAGGATATTTGGAAGGAAGTCACGCCATTGCTTGCGTGAATATTTCTGCTCTTGTTTTTTTTTTCTTCGTATGAAATTTTAAAGAGGGAAGCACAGTTTCGTTTAAGTGAAGAGAAGAGGAATTTGGGGAAGGCAGTTACGAACTGGGAGGAGAGGAGAATACTCGGCTTTGCTAAATTATTTTCTTTCGATTTTGAATTTAAGTTTTGCTGCGGCCATTTTTCTTCTTCCTGCTTTTGATTTAATTTTCTGAACAATAAAAACTGCTCGTGTGATAAAAGAAAATGAAGGGGACAAGATGTGATGTCGATCAGAAGATGGCTTGCAAAAGAAGGCTACAGTGACAACAAAAAGTTTAGATGTGAAAGAATACGGCTGAGGGTTTGACTAGTGTAAATATTCAATTCAAATTCAAATTCGAATCGTTTCGATAAAGTCAACTAAAATTTTGACTTCCTATCGAAGTGTGCCGCTAGGCGTTTATAATGTTATACGCCTATTCCGAACGCAATGGAAAAGGTTTCGAGTCCAAATTCGATCGTATGGAAAAGATAGCTTTTTGGACTAGTTATAATATTGAATTTTCGATTTAATTTCAGCGCGTTTGCTTATCGTACGCTCACACAACAACTCCAAATGCTACGAAAATTGAAATCTGATAATAATACACTATTACGGATCCAATGGAACTGGTTTCGTCGAATTCCGAGACCGTGCCTCGAAACGCTATTTTTAAATTCAATTTAAATGATAAAATTCAAAACTGAACAAACAGTGTTAAATTCAATTCTGAAGGTTCCATTATCTTCAGTATTATTAATATGAATTTTCCAAGACTTGAAAATATTTTTAATCAGCTTAAAGCTGAAGATTCATATTTTTACCCAGATTTAACGATTAAATTCAATAATTAAATCGCCAAATACATTCTGATATTTGAATTTCAAATTGAACTATCATTCGAATAATTAAACTCAATTAAATATTCACATTTCAAATGTCAAAAATTCAGGGTCGTTACAATCTTCCCCCCTTAAAAGAATTTTGTCCCGAAATTACAAGTTAAGAAGAATGCTCCAATACCTGTTTATCATTTTACTAAAACCAAATAGTTTTATCAACTTATCAACCCAATCTTTTTTTATTAAAGATCATCATTTCAACTAACTGTCCAAATCTTAACCATAGTTTCCAAACAACTTTATTTACTTCAAAATTCAAACTTAAATTTGAATTCAAAATTTAAATTATCCAAAATTTCTCAAAAATTTTCTAACTCTCTAAATTTTCGAAAAATTTCGCCAGCGTCTTCTTTGCGCGGCTAGCTCGGTACTACTAAAAATGTCCCTACGGACTCCCAAATTTCATAAAGAAAACGAAAATGCCAAGTGGCAAAATCAGAAATCCAATCAAATTTCATACTGAAATTTTAAATACATACCTTATCTTCGAAATCAAAATCCAATTCCATTTTCCTATAGCCTTTATAATCCCTGTATACTTTATTTAACAACAATGTCCAAATTTACTTATTGGATTCCAAATACCCATTTACTTAAGAATTTCATTCTTTATTTCTTAAGTTCAATATAAGTATTTACATACTTCTTATATTTATTTTCACTTCACTAACAAAGTTATATTATTCATTTCCATTCAACTTTGCATTTTCAATTCCATTTGAATTCAATTTGCAATTTCAATTCTATTTGAATTCATTTTATCTTCAAAAACCAAAAATTTATTTTAGTGAAAACTCGATGTTCACTTTTTTTTCCAAACCTTTAACTTTGACCAAAACAATGGTTTCCATTTTCTAGTTTAATTCCTACGTTTCCATTACAATTTGAGAATCAATTTTCTGTTAACAAAATTTTCCAAATTTTTCTAACTCCCAAAATTTTCGGAAAATTTTGGCGGAGTCTCCTTTGTACGGAGGAGCTTTTGCAATTTGACAAAAGATATAAATATATATACATCGACCCAGATGGTCGGAAAAGAAAAAACAGTTCATATTTCCTATTTTGTATTGCGTATGCGTACCTTTATTAGCATTTTAAGCAAAGCGGCTTATTTTTTTTAGCATTTGCGCAACCAAAATGCAGCCAAACGGCTTCCAAAAACCTGTACTTACTCAATTTAAATATGTAAGTGACAAATATAAGAAATTCATTTACATTTCACTTATTTTCAACAGTAAACACATAGTTTTCATAAGCAATGCATTCAAAATAATCCCCATAAGCAATTCATATGGTTTCGATACAAATTAAATTTCTTACGACCAATTCACATACAATTTAATTTTCATTTCATATTCACTTTCATTTCATTTGAAACCATTTCACAAAACTCGACAACAACCATTTTACAATTTTACTTAAGTCGAGCATTTATCCAAATATTGCTTAAGTTATTTCAACTCAAAATTCAAATTATAGTTTCCTTGTAAACAATTTCCAATTTAAATCTTTGATTTGATTTTTCATTTATCAAATCTATTCCATCTACTAATTTAATTCAATTAGTATATTCACTTATCCTTTTTAAATTTCAAATTTCTATATTCAATTCATCCCGAATTTATTTTATCTATAACAAGGAAATTTTCAATTTATTTTTACTACTTACTTGAATTTATATGCAAATTCAAACCATTTTTATTCAACTCACAATTCAATTTTAATTTAACTAATTCAACTTCCAATTCATTATTCCATGAATTAATACATTATCAGTCAGTTTACTTGAATTCAATCCACTTTATTTTAATTTTCCAAGTTTGGATTTTTATTCAACTTGATTCAAATCAAATCTCATTTCATTTTATAAAACTCATTTATAAATTCACATTACCAATTTCATTCCATAAATGAATTTTATTTTCAAATATTTTTCTGGAATTCTATTTCCAATTATAAATCACATTACAATTTACATTTATAAATCTCATTCGTATATGAATTCATTTCCTTATACTTTCAATTCATATTTATAAATTTCATTTGTTAACTGAATTTATCTCCAAATCTTTGGTTAAACATTTTATTTCTTATTCCGTTTCCATATAACAATGATAAAAGTTCAATATTATCACTTCCTAACAACCAAGCATCCATATACTATAATAATTCATAGAAAATCATTTCTTTTCTATACAAAAATAGTTTTGGGTAAAATTATTTCATTTACCCTATTTTAAAACAATACTGTGTCGGTTTATCTTGTTTAAGAGTTTAGAAACCCCTATCGATTACAGTTGGCCAGACTGCACCGACCAGAATCTATAAACAATCAACCGATAAGTCAACACAATACAAAACAAATTTTTTTTGTATTCACTAACAAATACGCGCTCATATCTATTATTACAATCACACTCATTCTAGAGTACTACTGACTCTATCTCTAATGAGTAACACCCAACAGAGCCAGGGTTGTCGCTTAACCAACAGCTCTGATACCACATGTAACGATCGCGACTTTTCGATGCTCGAAAGTCGACATTAATACATTCACTGTATCAAATGTCGCGCAATCGAATGCCGGAAAACCGAACCATTAGGGTTAAAAAGAAGAGGTAGAAGAAGATAGAAGAAAAGAAAGAACAAAAAAACAGAAACAATATCAGAATCTCACATTCGCAGCGGAACAATATACAATAGATGAATGACTAATCTTTAAAACAAAAGACTATATTAGTTTATACATACATCAATCAGAGTCAATATACAACTCAATACAACAATGGACAGTTATATAAACTTGTCCCCATACAGAATACACAACGGAATAAATAAACAAGTACGGTAGTACGCCTTACCATCCAGCTCATCTCCAAAGCTCCAGAATATCCAGAATATCCTGATAACATAACTCTAGGCTGCCCGTGTGGAAAATTATGGGCACCCAGAGTTTAGAAAGGGAACAATAAACTCCGAATCAGTCATGGTGACTGATGTGAGATCGTAAAACAGTTATTTTCACAAAGAAAATAAAACAAATTCGCAATGCTTTTGGAAAATAAAACTACCATAAGACCTCCCGCCACACACACAATGCAAACGCAGAATTGGAGGAGATTTCTTCTTATGATAGTCAAAAATGCTTACTACGAAAGATCAGTTGATATTATTATTAATGTCTAGTGTGGAAAACATTTCGAAAGTATAATATTAATCTTAGCCAGCATAGACATTTCGCACTTATGCCTACTATAGCTATTATGTTCAATAGCAGGTTACCGCCACATTCCATAGCAGGTTATACAACTAAAACCGTACAGGGCGCGTATTGTTTCTTTAGATTTCCAACAAATGATCAGGCAAAGGAACTTCCTTACACCGAAATGGAAACGCCTCTGGAAAGACGCCCCGAGAACCTAACCGGATCTCTGCAAACACAAGGCCGACGCTACCTCATGCTGTACAGCTATAACTAGGTAACTAACACACAAGTTATGCCATCCCCCGGTCGTTACCAACCTTTATCCGAGGATCCTCAACCACAAAGCAACAACCACAAAGTATAATAAATTTGCAGCATCAACATAGGTAAAATATCTAGGCTCCATACCATGATATCACCTTTTATCCAGAAGGAAATGACATACCCTAGGGGCGCAACCCCTAAAAACCTTGCCGCAACATTCCTGTTTCGACCATTACCGGGTTGTGAGGCTCGACGAAGTCTCGTCCACAAAGCTACGATTTTTCACAAAGCCATGCTTTGATCACAAATGATAAACAGCACTTCGTATGCCAAATTACCAAATTGGGAATGTATCACTAGTAACCATCAACTAAATAACCTCTGAGCTCGTACGTCTCAGAGAAGGGTGTTAAGCTAAGAGAATAAATTCTCCGCCACCAACAAAAATGTATTTGGTAGAAACCAGCTTTACATCTCAAAGTGTAACGTCAGACACACATCCATACAAGTTCGTTCCGGGATTGAACAGAACCGAAGGCACTTCCAAAGAAGCCCTTGCAATCCGGATATTCACTAATCACGTCCGGACTTCCCATCACAAGAAGAGTGATATAAAACTCTATACCAGAGCAACTTGGTGCAGAGACATTCGACAGGTTGTCCTTTCATTTTCTCAAATACCCGGTCTTCACACCGGTCTTCAAATAACGTCCATTCACGACGTATCACTATTCGGAATGGGTTATATCACACAAAGTCCTCTCCCGGCTTAACCGAATAATGAGCGTTTGTTTTAAAAACAAATCAAGTGCCATTTCAAAGGCAAATATTGATAGTCGGTTATTTAACTATCAACAACATTCACAACAATCAACCAATTTAAATAATTTTCCCAAATTATTAAATTTCAAAATATCTTTGCAAGATATATATTTTCCACACTTCAACATTTTGAAAACCAATTTCAAATCATATTTTCACTCGCGAAATAAAATTTCCGAATGTCATTTATTTTCACTTTTCCTTTACAAATTCCATTGTGAATGTAAATTTCCAAATTTTCACCGATATATGATTTTCAAATCGATTTCCAATTATTCACTTTCAAACACCAAATCAAATTCAAAATTGATTTCAACTTTCATTTCAACCCCAAATCAAATTCCAATTTGATTTCCAAATTTATTTCAAACATTAAATCAATTACCAATTGATTTCGAAGTTTATTTCAAATAACAAAGCACTTATAAATTAATTTCTAAGTTTACTTCAGCACAAAATAAATTTTCATTCAAACACCAAATCAATTATCTTACTAATTTCCCAAAGATTATTTTCCAATACCAAATCAAATTCAAAATTGATTTCAAGCAAATTTATTGCCTTTTAAATAAATTCCTTTATTCCTTCCAAATTATTCAAAATTCCATTTCCAATAAATTCTTCTGCTTTTAAACAATATTATTCAAAATCCTTTTATTAAAATTCTTTCCCATATTTTGGAATTTATTCGATAAGATTACAAAAAAAATCAATTTTAATACTTTAATTCCTTCTTTTAAATTCACCTAATTCTTTCAAAAGGAATTTTCTTAAAATTTCCAACTTTAAATTCAAAAATCCAATTTTATTTATTTTTGGTATCCAGCGATACCAAAAATACATTCGGCTAAATTATAGCCTTCAACAATTCCAATCACAAATATAATCACACACAGATTATAAACAATCACAACACAATATATGAAACAAATTCACACAATTTGAGGAATCCAGTTGGATCCCTCCAACCTGTTTCCCTGCATCCACAGACGTTAGCACAATTCCAATTCCACTTCGAGGTGGAATATTGCGGTATATGTGATTTATAAAATATCATCCGCTATTATGCGGCGCATAGGGTCTCATCCGCTATATAATGCGGGAAATCAACAACCCCAATATATATATATTCCAATATATATATATATATATATATTGCTATATACTACTATATATACTATCACAATCTGGCAATCAATCAATAACTGCAATTCAATTTTAATTTGAGTGAGAAGATCTCATCTTTAATTTTATGTTGTAATCTGTTCCCATTCCAGCTAGTTTTCACGATTCTTAGACCTTGTATAACAATTTATACAATTTATTAACACTTGAATTAACTTGAATAATGCATTACCATTTAATAATTTAATTTACTAATAATCAGATTTAAACTATTTTTCTTTTAAAATCTTTTAGTAACTAAACTCATTTAATGAGTTAATAGAACATGTTAATTACCATAATACATACTTTTAAAATTAGACAATAGGTTTACAATGTGTACACTTATGTTTATTTTTTTTTGAAACTAGATACACAAACAACAGTCTATGCAGATTTTTAAAAATCAAATCTTTATATAACTTTAAGCGTTAAAAATACAAACTTCCAAAAATCTTTTTGTATGTATATTTTTATATAAATTGCATTTAATTATTAATAACCCATACAGATTTTTAAACGATTTAATACCTTACTGCTCTCGAATACGAACTGGAAGATGCCATCTCCTCAGCCTTGCGAACAAGCCGCCCCTGCTCACCCTTTATTCACGTGCCATCCTCATGCTCGCGCATCGTTCAGCATGCCTCCGTCGTGGTCGCCACCTTGCGACCATCTGTTACGCGACCATCGCCTCGCGCGCGCTCGATTGACTCACCGCTCCTTCGGCCTCGCGAATCTCCAGCCTCCTACATGGCTCGCGACGCCGTGCCTAACCACGATCCACTGCCTCAGGTAGTCGAACACCCCCTGCCTTTCCACAATGCCCAGCACGAACCACGACGAACAAATGATTCGAATACGAATTCGATTCGAGATTTTTGAGGATATTTGGAAGGAAGTCACGCCATTGCTTGCGTGAATATTTCTGCTCTTGTTTTTTTTCTTCGTATGAAATTTTAAAGAGGGAAGCACGGTTTCGTTTAAGTGAAGAGAAGAGGAATTTGGGGAAGGCAGTTTCGAACTGGGAGGAGAGGAGAATACTCGGCTTTGCTAAATTATTTTCTTTCGATTTTGAATTTAAGTTTTGTTGCGGCCATTTTTCTTCTTCCTGCTTTTGATTTAATTTTCTGAACGATAAAAACTGCTCGCGTGATAAAAGAAAATGAAGGGGACAAGATGTGATGTCGATCAAAAGATGGCATGCAAAAGAAGGCTACAGTGATAGCAAAAAGTTTAGATGTGAAAGAATATGGCTGAGGGTTTGACTAGTGTAAATATTCAATTCAAATTCAAATTCGAATCGTTCCGATAAAGTCAACTAAAAATTTTGACTTCCTATCGAGGTGTGCCGCTAGGCATTTATAATGTTATACGCCTATTCCGAACGCAATGGAAAAGGTTTCGAGTCCAAATTCGATCGTATGGAAAAGATAGCTTTTTGGACCAGTTATAATATTGAATTTTCGATTTAATTTCAGCGCATTTGCTTATCGTACGCTCACACAACAACTCCAAATGCTACGAAAATTGGAATCCGATAATAATACACTATTACGGATCCAATGGAACTAGTTTCGTGGAATTCTGAGATCGTGCCTCGGAACGCTATTTTTAAATTCAATTTAAACGATAAAATTCAAAACTGAACAAACAGTGTTAAATTCAATTCTGAAGGTTCCATTATCTTCAATATTATTAATATGAATTTTCCAAGACTTGAAAATAGTTTTTATCAGCTTAAAACCGAAGATTCAAATTTTTACCCAGATTTAACGATTGAATTCAATAATTAAATCGCCAAATAAATTCTGATATTTGAATTTCAAATTGAACTATCATTCGAATAATTAAACTCAATTAAATATTCACATTTCAAATGTCTAAAATTCAGGGTCGTTACAATCTTCCCCCTTAAAAGAATTTCGTCCCGAAATTACAAGTTAAGAAGAATGCTCCAATACCCGTTTATTATTTTACCAAAACCAAACAGTTTTATCAATTTATCAACCCAATCTTCTTTTTATTAAAGATCATCATTTCAACTAACTGTCCAAATCTTAACCATAGTTTCCAAACAACTTTATTTACTTCACAATTCAAACTTAAATTTGAATTCAAATTTTAAATTATCCAAAAACATTTTATATTCACTAACAAATATGCGCTCATATCTATTAATACACTCAAACTCATTCTAGAGTACTATGGACTCTATTTCAATGAGTAATCCCCACCAGAGCCAAGGTTATCACCAGCCTAAGCTCTAATACCAACTGTGACAACCCGCAAATCCGTACTCCTTAAGTTGACACTAATCTCCATTAGGTCAACTCAAAAAGAACGGAAATACGAACCATGAGGGTTAAAGAAGAAAGAGGTAGAAGAAGAGAATAGAAAAAAACAACATCAGAATCTCAAAAATGCAGCGGAATAAAATATAATAGATAATAACTGATCTTTACAAAAAAGAATCTATATCTGTTATACATACATCATCATAATACAATAACCAAATACACACAACTGGACAGCTATCACAACTTGTCCTTACAAAACTGAATACACATCTAATCAACACAGCGGAATATTTAAAACAAGTATGTAAGTACGTATCGACATCCAGCTCGTCTTCTGAGCTCCACAACATCCTTTCCTATAATCTATAATACTCGGTCTGACCCGAGCATTATAATAAAATAACATCCGAGTCAGTCTGGAAAACCAGCATGAGAAAACACACTCAATTGGATTATTAAAGTTTTCCAAACCCTTTGAAATCAAAAGCATCTCGTAAGACCACGCCACAAATAAACATGTTGGGTTTTTACCTTACGATAGCCAAAACACTTTTATCAAATTCTTCTGATATTATAATAGTGTCTATAGAAAGTAAAATAGAATCTAGCTCAAATGCTTGCATCTCACGTTTCAGCAATAGTTGGGCACAATCAAAACCGTACAGGCGCTTATTGGAGATTGGATTCCATACAATGACTAGGCACTGGGGTACCACCTGTCAAAGTACCTGGTCTAGATCAGTGTACCGAGGACCACGCCCGATCCCCTGCAACACAAGACCGGAACTACCTAAGGGTAATTCCGAGTAAGATCACCCCACGGTTGGCGCGACCAACCGCCACACAGCCGAAATAAAAAGGGACAGCTACAGTTGTAAAGAGGTTTGACCAATTAATAAAATAATTTAAATTTTCAAAACGTCTCGATAAATGCGACTTAAAAATCCTGACCTCCTATCGAGGCATGCCGCTAGGCGTTCATAATGTTATACCTCTATTCCGAACGCAATGGAAAAGGTTTCGAGTCCTAATTTGATCGTATGGAGAAGATAGCTTTTTGGACCCAGTTATAATATTGAATTCGATATAAATTCAGCGCGTTTACTTATCGTACGCTCACACAATAACTCCAATCACTACGAAATTTGAAATTCGATAATAATACAATATTACAGATCCAATGGAACCAGTTTCGTCGAATTCCAAGACTGTGCCTCGGAAAGCTATTTTAAATTCAATTTAAACAATATATTTTTAAAACTGAACAAAACACCTTTAAATTCAATTTTAAAAGTTCTATCACCTTCAGTATTATTAATATGAATTTCATAAGCCTCCGAAATATTTTTAACAAGCTTAAAATTTTAGATTCAACCATTTACCCAATTTCCAATTATTTAATCAAACAATTAAATCACTCAATAAATGGTGGTATTTGAAATTCAACTTAGAAATTAACCTTGAAATATTTAAAATCAATTAAATATCCCAATTTCTGTTAGTCCATGAGATGATGGTTTTGATGACAACAACCTTAGAATAGATTATGAAATATAAATACTAACATTACAAGTTTAGATATATATGTATATGCAGGATCTAACCATGCAGGTATCAAGAATGAAGACTGTACAGTATATAGATTCAAGAGATAGAAGACTCATGAGTATCAAGATTATCAAGAGTTCAAGGTTAAGTTTGTTTTATTAGGAATATTTGTTAAAACTCGTAGAAAAGCACTAGCATCTTAATATCCAATTTATTCGTGGAATGGAATCCACTTCGAGCCCTTTAAAGGGATGGAACCCTAAGTAGGATGGAACCTACGAAAATCTAGTGGGACATTGTTTTGTATCCACTAATTTTAATTCAAATGATTTTACAAAATTATCTTGTTTTCAAAATGATTTCAAAACTTTCCTTTTAAAAGATTCAAAACTCTCTATCCTGATTTTAAATAATTTTAGCCTCAAAACATCTTTAATTTCAAAGTCAAATTACTCCTGATTTTAAATGTCTTTTCAAATAATATATTTAACTTTTAATATTTATACTTAGATTTAAATATAAAATTATAGTTAAATTATGTATATACTGTTCTTTATATTTACTTATGAATTTCAACTATATTCAAGTATATTTATAAAGTTTTAAATAGTTTTTATATAAGATAAATATTATTTTTATAGAAATTCAAAATATCAATATTGGCTGAGGGATGTCGACATGCCCCTAGGCACTATGTCGACATAGTGACAGTTGAAGTTCAAAATTCAAATTTCAAAAGAAGTGTCTATTCGCCATAACTCTTCATGAATGGTCATGGCTGTTGATCTTCTATAAATAGGGGTCAGTTTCAACGAATTTTTAATCACTTTTTCTGATTTTCACTCCTCTTCTTCTTCCACATTTCTTAATACAAAATCATACCATTACTCTGCCGAAATCAACATCGAATCATACTCGATTACTTCTAGTTTGATTCTACATCACTATCTCTACAAGGTTCTCAGTGCTATTCAGAGTTATAGACTTCTTTGTAATATATAAGCGAGAAAAGGTGTGATTATAGCCTTGGAAATCAATTAAGCGAGAAAAGGTGTGATTGTAGCCCTGGAAATCAATTGGGTGAACTTGTTGCCCCGGAAATCAAGTATCTCTACCCAGAGGATTGTCATTCTGGAGGGTGTACCTCGTGGCCTTGAAATCGAGGGTTGTAATTGTTGAATTGTTGTTGAAAGGAAATCTGTACTTGTTCTGCGGGACTGGATGTAGGGTAACTCCGAACCAGTATAAAATCCGGTGTGTTCTTTCCTTTACTGCTTTTACTTTATATTTGCATCTGTGTTTGATTCTATGTTCATATCTGTGTCTGATTAGTGTATACATTGTTAACAAATTAAGATAAAACTCAAAAAGATTAACAAATTTCTTAAAACACTATTCACCCCCCTCTAGTGTTAATTCTAGCCTTAAGATCTTTAATCTGCATTTCTCACATTTGGTATCAGAGCTTTGTTTTCAAAAGTTTCATTATCTGAATTTTGAAAAATTTCAAAATGGCTACTAACACTAGTACTGCTATTACCACTAACACTAGTTCATTTGTAGAAGGTTAATCTACTGCCAGACCACCACTTTTTAAAGGCAGTAACTATGCATATTGGGAATGTAGGATGAAAATATATTTACAATCTGTAGGATTAGATACTTGGAATATCACACAAACTCAATATTCTAAACCCACAACTAATTTTGCACAGTGGACCACTGAGCAAAAGACTGTTGCACAAAATAATTCTAAAGCAATTAATATTCTGTTTTGTTCACTTGAAAGAAATGAATTTAATAGAGTGTCAGTTTGTAAGTCTGCATATGAAACCTGGAAAACTTTGCAAGTAACTCACGAAGGAACAAGCAAAGTTAAACAGACCAAAATTTCCATGCTCACAAATCAGTTTCAGTTATTTTGAATGAATACTAATGAGTCTATTTCAGATATGTATAGTCGATTTCAAGCTATTGTGCATTCTTTAATATCCTTGGGAAAGGAATTTTCGGAAGAAGATCAAGTCAGAAAAATTTTAAATTCTCTCACTCCAGAATGGGATCAAAAGACACTTGCAATTGAAGAGGCAAATGACATCAGTACTTTAAAGATAGAAGAATTGATTGGAAATCTAATGTCATTTGAAGTTCAAATGATCGGGAGAAGAGAAAGCAAAGCATCTGAAAATAAATCAATGGCATTCAATGCATTGACCGATGGATCAGACTCAAACAGTGATAATGATGAAGAGATAGCATTTATGACCAGGAATTTTAGGAAATTCCTGAAGTACAGAAAATTGAATAGTTCCAAGAGAAACAACTTTAAGAATTCTGGTAATCAGACTACAATACCAAACTTTATCAAATGCTTCAATTGTGACGAACCAGGTCATATCAAAAGAGACTGTCCGTATCCAGATAGGCAGAATCCTCCTATGAACAATGAACCAGCAAAGAAACAGAAGCATGCATTTACTGCTACTCTAGATGATTCAGACTCGTCCTCAAGTGATGATGATCAAAAGATGGATAATTCAAATTTGTGTTTCACTGCAGTTCACAACTCCGACGAATTCAAAGAAATGGATTCAGAAAAAGGTACACGTTTACAATACAATTGGTTGAAATTGCTTGCATAGAATTAGTTGCTTGATTGTTTGATTGATTGATTTTGAATTGATATGTTGTTTGAATTTTAAAATTTATTTTCTATATTTACTATTATTTTATTATTTTATTATTATTTTATTATTTTTGACACATTCTGAAATATATTATAAGTATAATAATATTTCAGAATTATAGACATTAATAATAATATTTATTTATATATATGTATTAGATAACTTAGGAAAAATCATGTCATGAAAACTCAAAGGCACATGTCGACATGGCCCCTACTATGATGTCGACATGCCTACCTGAATTTGAATTTCAAATTTTGAATTCAAATGTTTGAATTTCCCTCCACTTTTTCACTTCATTTATTTCTCTGAAAAGTTACCTTTTGACTAGAGAATATGTCCTTTGAAAGTCTATTTATTCACTATCTTTTATCATATCTTTTCACTTTCATTTTCAAATTCAAACTCTCTCTTCATATCTTCAAGCTCTCTACTCTAATGGCTTCTTCAAGCAACCCCTCAACCATGGGAATTTCCAGAAAAATCAAAGAGCAATTATTCAATGATCCGGAGGCAATTAAAGCATACATCAATTATGCTAATTATGCCAAAGTCCATCCCGGAAAATTTGCTATTTTTCAAGATTTTTCTTCTTATGAAATTGATTCTCTTTTTGCAAACAATGGTGTTTTAAGTCTTATTGACTCTTCTCAAAATGATTTTGTTTGCTATCCTAATCTTGTCAAAATCTTATATGCTAATTTAAACCGTGGTTTTTATAATGGAAATGAGAATGGAATTTGGAGTAGTGTCAAAGGCACTCAAATTGTTTTGAATTGTGATCTTTTGGGTACCATTCTTAATTGCAAAAGCACGGGAATGGATCTTTCTAGTTTTAAAATCGATGAACATGATCGTGAGACATGTCATCATATTTTTGAAGGAGATAAAAACTTTGAATTTAAAAACCGGAACTTTCGTCCTAAAGCAAGAATTGTCAATCTTCTCTTACAACATACTTTGACCCCAAGATCGGGAAATTTTAACAATCCTACCTCAAAAGTGTGCAAAGCACTTTTTGCTATTTTCGGAAATTATGATATCAATTGGGCGCAAGTTATTTTGGATGAACTTCGTCCTAAAAATTTTGAAATGGGAGAAAACACTTTATATCATGGAATTTACCTTACTCGGATTTTCAACTATTTTGGAATGGATTTCAAAGGTGAAGAATTTGTCTCTAGAAAAGTTTTTAATATCTCAAACATTTCTCTCATGAAAATCCCATATGTTTTTCAACCTTATGAGACTCTTACCGAAAAGGAAGAGCGTTTGGCTCATGAAGAAATGGAAGAGGAAGAAGAAGAAGAAAGGGATGAAATGGAAATAGAAGAAGAAGAAGAAGGTGAAACATCCTTAGAAAGTATTGAATATCCTTCCAATCCATCCAACAAAACCCTTCTCAAAAACCAAAAGATAATTGTGGAGAATCAACGGATTTTAAAACGATCCGTTAGTAAGAAGTTGGATAACATGTCTTCAAAGATGAACAAGTTCTTTTCAAAAGTCAGCAAGAAACTTGGACTATCTTCATCATCTTCATCTTCTAACTAGTTTTATCTTTTAGTATCTTATTGTATTTGTCTTAGTTTGTTTTATTTCGAATGATCGTGTAGTTCTTTATGTTTAATCATTGTATTATCCTATTATGCAATGAAATTGAATTTCCTTCCTGTCATCTAGCTTATTTTATATCTTGAATAAATGTTAGTATATTATAGAAATATATATACATCATTATTCACAAAATAAAATTATCATCAAAATTCACTATAGTATGTCGACATACCCCCTTTAACCATGTCGACATGTACTGGTCAAAAGTGATTATTGATTTTGAATTTGAAATTGGAATAACTACCAAATGTCTATTCATTTCAAACGAATTTCTACACTTATATATACCTTTTTCTTCCAGAAATCTTCACTGAAATTTATTTTTCATTCTCTATATCCTTCATTTCTTTCTCTAATTCAATTATGGCCAATCCTATTCACAATCTATCTGAAAATCTTGAAGAAACACTCAATTCATTCAAGAATATTCTCTCTATCATCCTCCGTAATCAACGTCACTTAGAATTGAGTCAAATGCAGATGATCAAGGAACAAGAGGGACACTTCGATGCAATTCATTGGATGATCTCCTCCCTGCACAAGGATGATAATGAAGCACATCCTCCCGTTTCTCTATCTGTTGATAATGAGAATTGGGATGCCATCAAACAAGACCTATCTTTGGAGAAGAAGGATGGGTTGATGTTCCTCGTAACGTTTAATTTTCTCTCTTTGTTTGATTTGTTTGAATTTATTTGGATTGAATTGATACTTTCTGTGGATTGATTTTATTTGGTTTGAAGATTGGTGTGTAAAACATATATATATACACTGAAATGAATATAATTTTTAATTAAGTTATTATGCTCATAAGTATCATTATTTCTTAATCTATATATTATATATTCCGTTGTATAGTTTATCAATGCAGGTACTAAAGTCCAAGAGTAAGGGGGAGTAAATTTTTTTTTGATAACAAAGGGGAAGAAATATAAAATAGGGTAGTTAGGCATAGATTAAGAGGGAGTTGTTAGTTTTAGGGGGAGTTATTAGGATAGAAGGAATATTTTATAAAACAAAGGTTGTCATCATCAAAAAAGGGGAGATTGTTAGTCCATGAGATGATGGTTTTGATGACAACAACCTTAGAATAGATTATAAAATATAAATACTAACATTACAAGTTTAGATATATATGTATATGCAGGATCTAACCATGCAGGTATCAAGAATGAAGACTGTACAGTATAGAGATTCAAGATATAGAGATAGAAGACTCATGAGTATCAAGATTATCAAGAGTTCAAGAGTTCAAGGTTAAGTTTGTTTTATTAGGAATATTTGTTAAAACTCGTAGAAAAGCACTAGCATCTTAATATCCAATTTATTCATGGAATGGAATCCACTTCGAGCCCGTTAAAGGGATGGAACCCTAAGTAGGATGGAACCTACAAAAATCTAGTGGGACATTGTTTTGTATCCACTAATTTTAATTCAAATGATTTTACAAAATTATCTTGTTTTCAAAATGATTTCAAAACTTTCCTTTTAAAAGATTCAAAACTCTCTATCCTGATTTTAAATAATTTTAGCCTCAAAACATCTTTAATTTCAAAGTCAAATTACTCCAGATTTTAAATGTCTTTTATAATAATATATTTAACTTTTAATATCTATACTTAGATTTAAATATAAAATTATAGTTAAATTATGTATATACTGTTCTTTATATTTACTTATGAATTTCAACTATATTCAAGTATATTTATAAAGTTTTAAATAGTTTTTATATAAGATAAATAATATTTTTATAGAAATTCAAAATATTAATTTTGGCTGAGGGATGTCGATATGCCCCGAGGCACTATGTCGACATAGTGACAGTTGAAGTTCAAAATTCAAATTTCAAAAGAAGTGTCTATTCGCCATAACTCTTCATGAATGGTCATGGCTGTTGATCTTCTATAAATAGGGGTCAGTTTCAACGAATTTTTAATCACTTTTTCTGATTTTCACTCCTCTTCTTCTTCCACATTTCTTAATACAAAATCATACCATTACTCTGCCGAAATCAACATCGAATCATACTCGATTACTTCTAGTTTGATTCTACATCACTATCTCTACAAGGTTCTCAGTGCTATTCAGAGTTATAGACTTCTTTGTAATATATAAGCGAGAAAAGGTGTGATTATAGTCTTGGAAATCAATTAAGCGAGAAAAGGTGTGATTGTAGCCCTGGAAATCAATTGGGTGAACTTGTTGCCCCGGAAATCAAGTATCTCTACCCAGAGGATTGTCATTCTGGAGGGTGTACCTCGTGGCCTTGAAATCGAGGGTTGTAATTATTGAATTGTTGTTGAAAGGAAATCCATACTTGTGTTGCGGGACTGGATGTAGGGTAACTCCGAACCAGTATAAAATCTGGTGTGTTCTTTCCTTTACTGCTTTTACTTTATATTTGCATCTGTGTTTGATTCTGTGTTCATATCTGTGTCTGATTAGTGTATACATTGTTAACAAATTAAGATAAAACTCAAAAAGATTAACAAATTTCTTAAAACACTATTCACCCCCCCTCTAGTGTTAATTCTAGCCTTAAGATCCTTAATCCGCATTTCTCAAAATTTCAAATATCCAAAAATTACGGGTCGTCGCATTCCTCCCCCCTTAAAAGAATTTCATCCCTGAAATTACTAGTTAGGAAGAATGGTCCTATACCCGTTAATTACTTCCCAAAACCAAACAGTTTCACACAACTTTTCATAACAACCTTTTATTAAGACACACTAACCCTCTTTCTAACTTTCCAACTTATCCATAAGTTCCAAACAATATCATTTACTTAACAATTCAAATTTAAATTTAAAACCAAATTTTTAATCATCAAAATTTTCTCAAAATTTTTCTAACTCCCTAAATTCCCGAATTTTTTTGCTAGCGTCTCCTTTGCGCGGCTAGCTCGGTACAACCACAAAATGCCCCTACGGGCCCTCAAATTTAAAAAGAAAAACAAAAAGCCAAGTGGCTAGACAAGAAAATGATCAAATTTCATACAAAAATTTAAACTCATACCTTTGCCGAGCAAATTTCAATTTATCTTCGGAAATCAAAAATCCCAATTTCCTTTTTGCTTTTTAAACACCTGTTTATCCTACTCAGCAATAATATCCAATTACCACATTCAAAATTGCTTTACACATTTCTTTACAAAAGTTTTCATATCTATTTCATTCACATTCGTACAGTGCACATATATCATTCGTACGCAATACCAAATTCGATCGCTCACTCGATCACACAATCTCACTTCCGAAATAGTATTGTCCACCCGACTTCCTAGTGCGGACTCAGATCTGGTTCCTTGATCAGAAACCGTCATTCTCCTTGCATAGACACAAACTATGATAGAGAATTTCCAGAATCAATCAAAATCCATATCCAGGGTTCGCCGTCGAAAATCGAGTGAAAAATCCCAACTCGGATCGATATGACTATCTCGAAATTCTGTGCTCGAATCTGGATCAAATCGCTATGCGAATAAAATAATATACGTACATCCTACATATTAATTTCAATTGATTATTAGCTATATCAATTCTCTTTTATTCACATTCATTTTGATTGTTATTCACTTATTCACAATTTTCCCATTGCACAACTTTCAGTTTTAATCTTCATTCAATTATTCACTTAGTATATTTCTCCATTTCAAAATTACTTAGTATATTCCCAATACCAATTTACTTAAGAATTTCATCCTTCATTTCTAAAGTCCAATATAAATATTTCTTATATTTATTTTCACTACTTCACTACTGAAGTTTATATTCAAATTGAATTCCAATTCCATATAAAATAAGTTTGCTTCAATTTATTAATTATTTTCAAACTTCGATACTTTTTCCCAATTTCCATTCAGATTTCCAATTTCAATTCTACTTGAATTCAATTTGTCCTCAAACTCTGAATATTGAATTTTTATTCACCTTATCTCAACCCATATTTAATTAACCATTTCCTTTTATTAGTTTCACTTACTAATTTATTCAAAATCTCAAATAGAAGTTTATTTACAAACTTTTTCTTCCTTTAGTTTCTTCGAACAATTTCTTCGATTTCACCTTACTTTACATTCACAATTTTAAATTAGATTTAAATATTCAGTTTCAATTCTATTTTCTTACAAATTTGAAATCATTTGTCGTTAGTGAAAATTTTAAAAAATTTCTAATTCCCAAAATTTTCGGAAAATTTTGGCAGTCTCCTTTGTACGGAAGAGCTTTTGCAATTTGACAAGAGATATAAATATATATACATCGACCCACACGGTCGAAAAAACAAGAAAACAAACAACAGTTCATATTCCCTATCTTTTATTGCGTACCTCTATTTAGCATTTTTAAGCAAGCGGCTTATTTATTTAGCATTTTGCGCGATCAAATCCAGCCAAACGGCTTCCCTATACCTGTACTAACTCAATTCAGATATGCAAGTGACAAATATATGCAATTTACTAGCATTTCACTTATTTTAATATAGCTAACACATACATTTCACATATAATTCATGTTATAAAATTTCCATAAGCACATATGCAAGGTTTCGACACTAGTTTTAAATTGTTTGCAACCACATCACATACCATTCCATTCAATCCAAATAGTTTCCAACTTAAATTCTTACAATCAATTCATTTTTAAACGAAACGAACTCATATTCATTTCAATTGATTCCAAAATCAATTTATTAAACTTCTATTGGTTCATATAATTTTATTTACTTCCGTTTAAGTCAAACGACCAATTTTCTTACGCAATTTGACACTATTCATTCAAATAAACCATTGCTTTTGTTCATAACTAATTTAAATTGATTCCAACTCAATGTATATTTAATGGACTTTCATTTTCACCGAAGCCAAGCTTCCATAATTTTAAACTTAAGTTAATTTACTTCAATCATTCCAAATTCAAAACTTAAGTTCATTCTCATTTTATTTGATTCTCATCAATTCCATCTAATTCAATTAGCCCATCCATTTTAATTCTAATTCATATTCTCAATTTATCAAAATAATATCCAAGCACATATTTAACTCATTTATAATCGAATTGGATTTTATTTGCAACTCAAATCATTTTCTATTATAATCCAATTCCATTTCATTTGACAACATTTCCACTTACATTTAATTCATTCCCAATCCAAGTTGAATTTTATTTATAACCCGAGTTTATTTCACAATTCAACTTCTATTTTACCAAATTGGGTTCCATTCCCAAATCTCAAGTAAAAGTTTATTTCTAATCTTTTGCTTCTTTAGTTCCTTGGGCCAAAATTCTACAATTTCCATTTAAATTTTAAACTTCCTTAACAATTTCATTCCTTCTTAACTTGTTGCGACTAAAACTATTCCATATTTAACATTATAGCATAAGTTCATTCATTTAACCAACCTTCATTCCTTTTTGCAACAAGTTCTATTTCCATCTTTCATTTGATTCTTATTTAATCAAATTCCATCCATTTATTTATTCAATACAGTTAGTTTATTCACTCAATCTATTATGAATTTTAATTTCCATACTCAATTAATCCCAAATTTATTTTATTAATAACAAGGCCATTTCCAATTTATTTCTACTCACTTGAATTTTATTTGCAATACAAACCATTACCACTTTAATCCGATTCCATTTTATTTTTACAACATCTCCACTCATTTTCAGTTCATTATCAATCCCAGTCAAATTCTATTTATAATTTGAGTTTATTTCCAAACTTCATTATTAACTTATAATCCATTTTATTTAACCGAGTTAAATTTTATTAACATACTCTATCAAATAATTTATTTAGCTACTTAGCTTACTTCCAACTTTTAAATCAGTATTCGATTTTATTTCAAAAATTACTTCATTAAATCTTTACTAAGTTCAATTTTATTTTATAATTCCAGTTTGGATTTCTTTCATTTTCCAAAATACAAAACAATTTGGCAGCAATTCCTCTTCTGGAAACTCGAAAATGAACATCGATGATGCTGCAGTCATCACCGAAGTTATTTTCCAGCGACTGAAAGAGTTTAGTGGTTTTACTTTTTTTTAAAAACGATTCAAATATTTTTAATTTCAAATCTCTCCAGATTTCAAATCCAATTCAAAATATTTCCAAAATAATATCACCATTATTTCTTCAAAATCTTTGAAATTCATTTTCAAATTCAAAGGAATTTAAACTTCCCAAAATTCCAAATTTCAAATCCATCCAATTTATATTCAAACATTACTTTGGAATTTTTTATTTCATCCTCAATTATATATCACATTTATGATTCACATTTATAAATTTCATTTTGTTAATGAATTTATTCCTTAATCTTTGGTTATAATTTCAATTCTTCATTATCATCTCCTAACAACCAAGCAACCATATATAGCTATAATAATTTACGGAAAATTATTTCTTTTATATACAAAAATAATTTGGGTAAAATTATTTCATTTACCCTATCAAAACAATACTGTGTCGGTTTATCTTGTTTAAGAGTTTAGAAACTCCTATCGATGACATGGCGTCCCACACATCGACCAGAATCCATAAACACTTAACCGATAAGTCAACACAATATAAAAACATTTATATTCACTAACAAATACGCGCTCATATCTATTAATACACTCAAACTCATTCTAGAGTACTATGGACTCTATTTCAATGAGTAATCCCCACCAGAGCCAAGGTTATTGCCAGCCTAAGCTCTGATACCAACTGTGACAACCCGCAAATCTGTACCTCTTAAGTTGACACTAATCTCCATTAGGTCAACTCAAAAAGAACAGAAATACGAACCATGAGGGTTAAATAAGAAAGAGGTAGAAGAAGAGAATAGAAAAAAACAACATCAGAATCTCACAAACGCAGCAGAATAAAATATAATAGATAATAACTGATCTTTACACAAAAGAATCTATATCTGTTATACATACATCATCAGAATACAATAACCAAATACACACCACTGGACAGCTATCACAACTTGTCCTTACAAAACCGAATACACATCTAATCAACACAGCGGAATATTTAAAACAAGTATGTAAGTACGTATCGACATCCAGCTTGTCTTTTGAGCTCCACAGCATCCTTTCCTATAATCTATAATACTCGGTCTGAACCGAGCATTATAATAAAATAACACCCGAGTCAGTTTGGAAAACCAGCGTGAGAAAACACACTCAATTGGATTATTAAAGTTTTCCAAACCCTTTGAAATCAAAAGCATCTCGTAAGACCACGCCACAAATAAACATGTCGGGTTTTTTCCTTACGATAGCCAAAAAACTTTTATCAAATTCTTCTGATATTATAATAGTGTCTATAGAAAGTAAAATAGAATATAGCTGAAATGCTTGCATCTCACGTTTCAGCAATAGTTGGGCACAATCAAAACCGTACAGGCGCTTATTGGAGATTGGATTCCATACAATGACTAGGAATTGGGGTACCACCTGTCACAGTACTTGGTCTAGATCAGTGTATCGTGGACCACGCCCGATCCCCTGCAACACAAGACCGGAACTACCTAAGGGTAATTCCGAGTAAGATCACCCCACGGTTGGCGCGACCAACCGCCACACAGCCGAAATAAAAAGGGACATCTAGACAGGGATGATCTCACCCTAATGGGCGCTACCCACATAGCCTTGCTGCATAACCCCTAATTTTCAGTAATTCCTGGTTGATGAGGCTTGAGGCTAAGCGTTACCTTTTCAAAACATATCCCTTAGAATGCTCACCGTCCTCCTGACGATGTTCTGAAAGCATTCATCCATACAAGTCCGTCCCGGGTTCGAACGGAACCGAAGGCACTACTCCTACTACATCCATTTTGGAATTATCCTCAGGATTAGTAGCGACTAGCCCTTGCACTTCACTGCTCCATCTTCGACTCCAAACTAGTTTTCCCCACGAAAACGTACAAACCGGATCGAAGTTGTTTTCGGAAAATAAATCTCGATCCCGGTTTCTTCGAAACGATCAGCGCATTGGCCAATATTGATAGTCGGTGATTTAACTATCAATTAACATTCACAAACATCTATCAAACAATAAATAATTTTCCAAATTATTTATTTACCTCACAAATACCTTCGCAAGATATATTTCCACTTTTCAACCCTTGAAATCAGTTTCAAACCATCTTTCTCTCACGGAATAAATTTCCCAATATTTTCTATTTCCACTGAAATCACCAAGTACAACACTTTAGATTTTAAAAATAATTTAGAAACACTTTATTATAAATATACTTTAAATTAAAAACTATTTTAATACTTTATTCAAAAATTTATACTTTAAGAATATTTTAAATAAAGCTACTTTATAAAACTAAATTTTCATCTTTTCAAAACATAATACCAAGTCACCTTTAAATAATTACTACTAAAATAAATTTGAAAATACTTACTTTAAAACTTAAACGTTTAAAAATAATAAATTTTCTAAAACATGCTTTTAAAACAATCCTTAAAACTTTTAACTTATACTTAAAAATTTGCTTTGAAAACTTACTTGCCAATCCATGGAAATACACTTCTCTTTCACATCTTTAAAAATAAATCACTATTTATTTTTAAATCAAATTTACCCATTCTTTTTATAAATTCCCACCTTGAATTTATTCTTCCAAATATCCACTGATATATTACTTCACTTTTATAAACCCAGTTTATAAATTCCAAAGTCTCACTTCTCTTTTAAAATCCCACTTTTATACACTTAAATCAATTTCAAATTGATTTCCAAATTTCTCCATATTGAAATAAATCCCTTTACTTACTCAATTTATTTCAAAACTGTGACGCCCCACCTATATGCTCACAATAACAAAGAGTATTAAAAGAAATACTGTCTGTTATCACGAAGAATAAGGCTGGATAGGAGCGGCCATCCGTAGTTGGCCTTACACTAGTATTGGTTATTTCGATAGGTGTAGTTTATATTTTTATTTTTCATCTCTTATTTATTTACTCCCATCGACATACCCAATTACCAGTATAAAGCGAACTACGATGGTTCATTATAGTTTAGGACAATATATATAATAATAACACAGATACAAAAGAATGCGGAACACAGATAACAAAAAGTCTCATATATATAATAACTGATGTCAGTTACAATACAGTTGACACAATACATATGATACAACTACAACTGTCGACTCTGGAAGTTATATATACAAGTACATTATCAACAAATATACATGAATACATATCATCCTATACGATGACACGACTTCTACAAAACGACGAAAACTACTTCAGAAGATATAAAAAGTCTTCATAGTCCAAACAGCAACTCAAAGCAAGAAATCTACAACCTGAAATAACTCTGGTCTGACCCGAGTATTAAATTCAAAGGAAAATAATACACGGGTCAATCTAATTCAAACTCAGTTATTAATGCACAGAAGCAATAATAATCAAATAACAATTAGACGACAGTCACAAAAATCTCGTATATCCAACTCTTCGACAAGAGAATCGGATAACGGTAGATATAACACTAAACAGTGTTAAACAGCAAATCAGCAGATCCAAATCATCACAAAGATAAGTAAAAAGAATATCAATGAAGAAAATTTAGAAAACATCAGAATTGCCTAATTGGCAATTAACAACAAAATCATCAAATTAAACTAAATCAAAATACACTCCAAAATTGTTGAATTGGCAACACAAAACAATTTCGATAATTGAAATGTCAATTTAAAATGTCACAGTTCAAAATGTCATCACTGTATGGCTTTAGTGCACGCACGCGTGCACTGCCTCGCCACAACAGCATATAAAGAAATAGCAACAAGGCACAAAGGTCAATGCACAAGAGTTCACAGTGCAAACAAATGCAATAAGCAAGTGACAGTAGTGAAAAGCTTCAACAAAGTGAATATGCAATATGTACACAAATGAATGTACATAACAATCTGCACATGGACAAAATGAACCAGAGGTGCAGCAAGGAACTGCACATGACAGGGGTACATATGATGACCCAGCCAAAAGGAAGTGTAAGCAAACAGAGTTATGGCTTAATCCAAAAAGCAACACAAGACATCAACAAACATGACAATGATGTGCAGAGGTATGCAGAGAAATGGCACAGGTATGTGCAGAGGTATGAAATACATGAAGTCATCAAAATGAAGGTGAGAGCACCAAAAACATGGCACTACAACACACAACATTAAAGAACATAGAGAATCAGTGCCTAACAGAGGAAACTGGCAACACATATATGCATATACATGTTACCAGTAATTACAAAATGCAGCAAATAGAAGTCTGGGAGTAGTTCTAGTGCACGAACACATAACTCAAAGGAATGAAGCACTACCGGAAAATAAACTCAAGACTACAACTCAAATGCAAGCTGCATAAACATGAATACATAAGCAGGCTATCAACAATTACAAAAGGCAAAGGTCAAATCACAACTGTCATGATTCAACACAACTGCCAGGCCACTCGATAACATGGAAAAATAGCATATGCAGTGATACACAAAGAACATGCATCACTACAGCAACTAAAAGTGATATAGGCATATGTACCCAAACCAAGACAACTTAGTAACAAGCTAAAATGCAATGCCCAGGAGCAATTATCAGTTTTGAACCAAGGTAACTGCAGAGTAAATTAAGGCATGCCGAAGCCACTAGTAACAACTACCTGATACAGGACAATGCAACCCAAGTAGAATATGTGTGGGAACGTGAACCAGTAACAAATGTACAAGCATCACAATAAAACCCAATTCAGTGATACGCAACAACAATAAAGTGAAGTCTGGGTGCCTAAAAAAAAGACAGAGGCAATGTAATTGCAGACTACTCATAAATGAAGACTACACGAGCTCAATGTATCAGTAAAACAAGCTCGGGAGTGTGGCCACAAGTTCGACCAAGAAACTGTTGTCAACAGCAGTTATAAAAATAGTGTGACAAAAGTAAACGAAGACACAATCATGTATCAACCCAAATCAGAGCCCAAAATCAAGCATCACATGGATAGATCAGTGAACACAAAAATCCAGTGAAAGTCGAAGTCAATCAGAAATTCACGAAATCGAAGAAACAGGCGAAGTCAAAGGAAATCAACATCAATAAAATCAAGTTGAAACCGAAGACATCAAAAATAGAATAAGCAATCACGGTCAAACGATTTTCGAATTAGATGTGAGTAATATAAATTACTCACCTTGTTGCCAAATCGAAGCAGCCTAAGAAAGGAGGAGGCCATCGATAGAAAGTCGGCGTCTTCGAATCTTCCACAAGCCCTAGTTTTTTTGGCAGACGTGAGGGAAGTGAAGGCATCCACGATCCACGGCAAGAAGCCATCGGCGCCTTCAAATCGAACGAGCCCTACTCTCGAACGAATGGGGAAAAACGAGGCTGCCATTATCGTTCGTATGTTTTGATTAGGGTTCAAATGAAAATGGTAAAGGGGGGACGGGTTGAATAGATTGAAAAGGGAACGGCTATTTGCCTTTGTAAATTTTCACGGCCCAATGAAAAATAGACCACTATTTAAATTTTCAAAGCACATCAACACTTAACAGATTTTTCAAAAGAGTTTCAAACTGGTTTTAAAAATTCCAAACAGCCATTAGCTAAGAAAGGTAATCATCCAGAGATGATAAATAATCGGTACGCAATACCGGGTTGTTACAGACTCCCCTCCTTATAGAAATTGCGTCCCCGCAATTTTCATAATTAAGGTCGTCATTACCAATAAATTTTCTAACATAAACTGGTTAAGCTAGAAAAATAAAGGTAGAGAATTTCAAACATCAATGAAATCTTTTAATCCCATAAGGAAAATTTACAAATTCTCAACAAAGTCTAATTATCAATAGATAATTAGAAAACAACGAAAATGAACTAATGTAATTGTCAGCAATATTCAATTATCAATTAGATAATTAAAATACAAAAAATCATAAAACAGCAATGTCTAATCATCGATACGATAATTAGAAAACAACAAAAGCTAATTATCAACAGATATGATTAGAATGCACAAATCACAATTCGCAAAACTGTAAATATCTAGTTATTCAACAATTAACTAGATAACACAAACTTCATAATCAACAAACTCTACTATCAGCAAAGATAGATAGAAAATAGCAATTCAATAAAATCAATATAATCTAGACTCAATTAGAGACTAGTAAATCTCATCTCAATAAAATCAGCAATCAACCCATATCTAATTATCACAACGATAATCAGGAAACATCAAATATTCAATTATCAAAAACGATAATCAAATCTCAAATCAACAAATATTCAATTATCAAAAACGATAATCAAATTTCAATTCAACAAATATTCGATTATCAAAAACGATAATCAAATTTCAAATCAACAAATATTCGATTATCAAAAACGATAATCAAATTTCAAATCAATAAATATTCGATTATCCAAAAACGATAATCAAATTTCAAATCAACAAATATTCGATTATCAAAAACGATAATCAAATTTCAAATCAACAAATATTCGATTATCCAAAAACGATAATCAAATTTCAAATCAACAAATATTCGATTATCAAAAACGATAATCAAATTTCAAATCAACAAATATTCAATTAGTAAAAGCGACAATTAAATCCCAAATCAGCAAATATTTAATTATCAAAAGCGATAATTAAATCTCAAATCAGCAAATATTTAATTATCAAAAGTGATAATTAAATCTCAAATCAGCAAATATTTAATTATCAAAAGCGATAATTAAATCTCAAATCAGCAAATATTTAATTATCAAAAGCGATAATTAAATCTCAAATCAGCAAATATTTAATTATCATAAGCGATAATTAAATCTCAAATCAGCAAATATTTAATTATCAAAAGCGATAATTAAATCTCAAATCAACAAATATCTAATTATCACAAGCGATAATTAGAAGCAACAAATATCCGATTATCAAAAACGATAATCAGAACTCATATCAACAAATATCTAATTATCACAAGCGATAATTAGAAGCAACAAATATCCGATTATCAAAAACGATAATCAGAACTCATATCAACAAATATCTAATTATCACAAGCGATAATTAGAGGCAACAAATATCCGATTATCAAAAACGATAATCAGAATCAACAAATATTTAATTATCGATACGATAATTAAACCTCATAACATCAGATATCTAATTACCTGCAGATAATTAGAAACAACAAATATCTAGAAATCAATTAAGAAGACTAGAAAATCAACATAAAAGCTTGGATCGATCCCATCAGATGGCGAGTTTTTAGTTCACCGCACGTGCATTAACAAATGGCCGAAGCCTACCAAGTACTCAACATAATTTTGGCGCCCATCAGATTGACCCGAAGGTCCGCAGAGTGACCCGAAGGTCTAGTACTGGTATTTGACCCGAAGGTCCGTAGAGTGACCCGAAAGCCCAACAAATGACCCGAAGGTCCAACAAATGACCCGAAGGTCCAACAAAGTGGCTCGAAAGCACACAAAACATCAGAATCATCAAAACATCAAATATTTCAATTAACGAGTCCGGAATTAACCAAAATAGCAAATGCACATGTCCCATAACCATGAGCTTTACTAAATCGTTTAATTCTCTTCATTGTTTCCTTGAAAGTGCAAAACTGTGTATTTTGTAAAACTACATTTTACATTCTCAAACGGACAAGTCCGGAATTAAGCGAATCAGTAAAAGAAAGGGGTCATAGTCCTCGATTTTGCTGAAACGTTTAAGTCGCTTCCTCATTCTTTTGAAAGCGCAAACTGTAAAATTCCTAAAAACAATTTTTATTTATTTTATAAAAATAACAATTCACATCCTCAACTGAACAAGTCCGGAGTTAAGCGAATCAGTAAAAGAAAGGGGTCATAGTCCTCGATTTTGCTGAAACGTTTAAGTCGCTTCCTTATTCTTTTGAAAGCTCAAACTGTTAAAATTTTTATAAACAATTTCTATTTTAAAACAATTTTCCAATCACGTGATTAAAGCAGCAATATTAGTAACAATTTCGATAAGGAAATTGTACTTCTCAAAACATCGTAAAACGAATCTCAAAATCAGTATTGCGGAATAACCGCTTGAAAATCCATTTTTTTAAAATTTGACGGTTACTGAAGTCAAAGCGACAGTAATTTTTAAACGTCAAAATCTCATCAAAATAGTTCACATCAAAATGTAACACCAGTGAATTTTCATTCATAAAAAATGCCACAAAACACCGTGCTTCAAAAATATAGCATTGGTGTGAAAATCCCGTTATAAAAATAACGGCAACAAAATACGTTTCATAACCAAGCATCGGTTCAACGTAAAATAAATGCAATAACGTGCAATTCATATTTGCATGCACACTACAGTATACACAAATAAATTACTCTATTATCTTTAATGAAGATAATTTAAAACAACAAAAATCTAATCAACATGTGATTAGCATAAAAGAAAATCAGCAAAAATCTCAACAAAAATCACATAAGTGCAATCGTTTCGAATCCTCAAATCGGATTCGAAATTCTCAAAGAAACAAAATAAATACAGCTATGTAAACAACAAATAAAATTTATTTCAATTTCGCATTTTGATTTTTAAATCAAAAAGATTATCAGTTGTACTCAGCGAAGAAAGTTTCACTGTTTCCGCTGCGCACTCTGATAAACAGTTCCCAAATCAATCAACTCAACAAAACACAGTTTCACTTTTATTTTTAAATAAAGATACTTAAAAATTTCATCCAAATTTCAAAACTTTAGTTTTGACTCAAAGCACAAATAAAACATCGACCAATAACATATGTTCCATCCAAGTTATGTTTTATATTATGTCCATAAACCCCAAGCTCTGATACCAACTGTGACGCCCCACCTCTATGCTCACAATAACAAAGAGTATTAAAAGAAATACTGTCTGTTATCACGAAGAATAAGGCTGGATAGGAGCGGCCATCCATAGTTGGCCTTACACTAGTATTGGTTATTTCGATAGGTGTAGTTTATATTTTTATTTTTCATCTCTTATTTATTTACTCCCATCGACATACCCAATTACCAATATAAAGCGAACTACGATGGTTCATTATAGTTTAGGACAATATATATAATAATAACACAGATACATAAGAATGCGGAACACAGATAACAAAAAGTCTCATATATATAATAACTGATGTCAGTTACAATATAGTTGACACAATACATATGATACAACTACAACTGTCGACTCTGGAAGTTATATATACAAGTACATTATCAACAAATATACATGAATACATATCATCCTATACGATGACACGACTTCTACAAAACAACGAAAACTACTTCAGAAGATATAAAAAGTCTTCATAGTCCAAACAGCAACTCAAAGCAAGAAATCTATAACCTGAAATAACTCGGGTCTGACCCGAGTATTAAATTCAAAGGAAAATAATACACGGGTCAGTCTAATTCAAACTCAGTTATTAATGCACAGAAGCAATAATAATCAAATAACAATTAGACGACAGTCACAAAAATCTCGTATATCCAACTCTTCGACAAGAGAATCGGATAACGGCAGATATAACACTAAACAGTGTTAAACAGCAAATCAGCAGTTCCAAATCATCACGAAGATAAGTGAAAAGAATATCAATGAAGATAATTTAGAAAACATCAGAATTGCCTAATTGGCAATTAACAACAAAATCATTAAATTAAACTAAATCAAAATACACTCCAAAATATGTTGAATTGGCAACACAAAACAATTTCGATAATTGAAATGTCAATTTAAAATGTCACAGTTCAAAATGTCATCACTGTGTGGCTGCAGTGCACGCACGCGTGCACTGCCTCGCCACAACAGCATATAAAGAAATAGCAACAAGGCACAAAGGTCAATGCATAAGAGTTCACAGTGCAAACAAATGCAGTAAGCAAGTGACAGTAGTGAAAAGCTTCAACAAAGTGAATATGCAATATGTACACAAATGAATGTACATAACAATCCGTGTTTGCACAAAAAATGGACAAACACCTCAAAGTTGTATGATTTAGTAGATCTTATGTTGTTCTTAGTGATTTGGGTGATTTATGCAAATATATGAAAAGCAGGGGCTAAACTGTAAAAAGACACGCAGATTTATAGTGGTTCAGCCAGAATGTGCATACGTTCACTTTATATGTTGTTTCTCTTCTCTTCTTTTGATTACAAGTACAAGGCTTTGATACAAGTAAAAGAAAGTTGTTTGAAAGTTCTCTCCGTGCTTGAGCTCTCAAACTTGTCCCCACTGTTGTACCCCTGCCCCTCTATTTATAGAGTGAGGCTGGGGGTAGGAGTCTTGGATGTATATAGCTGCTGGCGGGCCTGGGCTGACGTGATCTGGCCTGGCACCGTTGGTTCGGCAATGGTTGGTTCGGCAATGGTTGGTCCGGCAATGGTTGGTCCGGCAATGGTTGGTCCTGATTCGGCAATGAATGGTTCGGTGGTGGGTTTTCCTCTTTGGTTCGGTGAAAACATGCCAAACATTTGCCCCCCAAAGTGGGGCATATGCCAGTCATATACCTCGCTTTGTTCCAGCTTGGACATTTTCATCCGGTCCTGTGTGCCGACCCAGTTGGTTCGATCATTTACGTTTGCCTATAAGTATGGGCAATCACACTTGACTACCGAATCAGGTGATTGCCGAATGACTTTCATGTTTTGAACTACCGAACGACTCGTGGAGTTCGAGTGCCGAATGAATCTTCGTGCCTTGAACTATTGAATGAGCTTGAGTGCCGAATGAAGTACTTGCCTTGTTTATATCTCTACATCCCTCATTCTAACAATGTGCTTTCTCGTGTTGCAGATAATGTCTCATAAAGTAGAAACCCGTTCCGACAAGAAGAAATCTACGGATAAAGGAGAGTCCTCCATGGTGCCCCCAGTCCAGGCAGGACCAGAACGACAAGGACCAACCCCGAGATCGCTAGTAGATGGGTATGGTCCTCAAGAGCTCCTAAACTCACCGCCTGACTGCTTCCCTAGCTCCCTCAAAGATGAGCAGCTTGATATTATATCTAGGTCTTTTGGAATCGATAGGGCGCATATGATGCTACTGGGGAAAGAAGTGATGCCGTATAGCCCTCCTGAAGTATATTTTGCTTATAGCAGGTATCATTGCATGTGCGGTGCTATCCCACCTATTAACGCTTGGATAGTCAGTTTCATCACATACTTGAAGGTGGCTCCTTTTCAGCTTCAGCCCAACTCCTATGCCATCTTGGTGAGTCTGTTCCTTATCTTCCAGAGGAGATACGGGCGTCCTCCGTCCAACCGGGAAATCCGGTACTTGTACAACTTGAGAGGCTTGATTGGATAGGCGGGACCTCCGGAGCACCAACTTCCTCTGGTCAACATGTTGAGAGTTCCCACTCCGCAGTTAAAGAGATCCCGGAGGGCCAGCATAACAAGGGTAAAGCTCCAATGCAGCCGACTCCATGACTTGACCTTGCAATGTTAATGTGATGTGCTAATAAATTATAGCTACGTATTTATACACAAAAGAAGAAAGTACCGCCCATCATGTTTTAGTTGTAGATGGCAGCATTGAATGTCTTGTGCGACCGAGTATGGAATGCAGCCGAGCGTCCAGCTGTGGGTTCCGACTCCCATTAGCGAATGTCTCCTATTCCATGTCCTGTACTTTAGGGATTGTTATAGAGGATAGGAGAAAAGTTTTTCAAATAAAATTGAAATATGAGAAATAGTAAAACTTCCAATCACGGAAGGCCTTCGATGTGCTTAAGTTCGTGGCAAACGGGCTTTGTAGTCACTTACCCTAGCTGTGGGTCTTGGAGACATTTGTCACCCATCTTACGCCTCCACGGGGAGTTAATTCTTTTTTACCACAGCCGCACTTAAGACACATCGGAGCCGAGATCGCGCACAGTAACTACCCGGGCCATTATGGCCCGTAATCGTGGGTAT
The DNA here is from genome assembly GCA_030737815.1 of Allium fistulosum. Lineage (NCBI taxonomy): Eukaryota > Viridiplantae > Streptophyta > Magnoliopsida > Asparagales > Amaryllidaceae > Allium > Allium fistulosum. Next base: position 1,222,972,358 of record CM060904.1, read on the forward strand.
TATTCGATTTACTATGGCCGGCTAGCGTGGGTGCCGATCGTCAACCGTGAACTGCCCCTGGCTGGCCACACCTTATGTTGGGGCTTATAGTCGGTTCACAGTTGCCGACGAGCCGAACGCCGTAATGAGCTGCCTCGGCTATAGTCGGCCTTCTCGGTGGCTTATAATCGGCTCATTACAGTTGGCTTTGAGGGCCATCGCAAGCAATGAGTTAACCCGCAGCAGAGGGATGCCGGAGCAAAAGTGTCTCATTGGCGAGGGCATAGATTCGTATAGTACCTGTTAGGTCTTGTCCAGAAGAAGTCGCGCCGTGGAGCGTCTTGAATGGAAATGCTATTTGCACAGGATTTTGTTCAATAGAAAAGGATAAAGTTAACAAGCAGCCAAGATATAAAGGAACAAGTTAAAAAAGAGACAAGGTTTTTTTAAAGTGGTTCGGCACGAAAATGCCTACGTCCACTGATTCTCTTTGTTAATTCGCTTCATATGGGCAGTGTAAGTTAAGTAAAGTATCGACGAAGGTGTTGGATGTTCCATGCCCTCTGGAACACCTCCCCGTCCACTGTTGACAAAATATAAGCTCCATTGTGGAGATCTTTATGAATTACACATGGTCCATCCCAGATTGGATCTAGTGCTCCGAGGCGAGGGAAGATTCGCTTGAGGACAAGATCCCCTTCTTGTAAGGTACGATGCTTGACTTTGGAGTTGTATTGTGCTGCCACTTTTTGCTTGTGGGCGGCTGCTTTGAGGACTGCATCATTTCTTCTCTCCTCAATTAGATCCAAAGACACGTGAAGGAGTTCTTCGTTCTCTTCTGGGTTATAGTGGATCCTACGGTGGGAAGGCACGATGGTTTCAACTGGGAGCATATCCTCCGATCCGTATGCCAAAGAGAAAGGAGTATGCCCTGTTGATGTTCTGAAAGATGTGCGATAAGCCCACAGTGCCGTAGGGAGTTCATCCACCCAAGCTCCCTTTGACTTTTCGAGTTTCTTTTTGATTAGAGTTTTCAGAATTTTGTTGACGGCTTCGACTTGTCCGTTTTCCTGGGGATACGCTACGGATGAGAAGCTTTTGTGAATTCCGTGCTCTTGGCACCAGTTGGCGAATTCCTCGCTGTCAAATTGAAGTCCATTGTCTGATATGATTTTTAATGGGACTCCGTACCTGCACAGAACAGTTTTAATCAAGAAATTAATAACTTTTGCAGAAGATACTTTATTTAGGGGTTCTGCTTCCACCCATTTGGTGAAATAGTCGACTGCCACTATAGCATATTTGGCCCCGCCTCGGCCCATTGGTAGTTCGCCGATTAAGTCAATTCCCCATACTGCAAAGGGCCATCGGCTGGTCATTTGAGTAATCTCAGTTGTTGGTAGCCGCGAAATCTTAGCAAACTTCTGGCATCTGTCACATTTTCTGACGAAATCTAAGGCGTCCTTGCTTAAGGTGGGCCAGAAATATCCATATCGGAGTATCTTTTTTGCTAAAGTTTGCCCTCCAGTGTGATCTCCGCAGCTTCCTTGATGAATGTTGGATAAGATTTCCTTGGCTTCCCTTCCAGCGACACACCTTAATAGGGGGTTAGAGAATCCGCGCCGATAGAGGGTGTCCCCTTGTATTGTGTAGCGGGAAGCTTTCCTCAAGATTTTCTTGACTTCGTTACGCCCGTTGGGTAGTGTGCCACTTTGTAAGTAGTCTCGGATGGGAGTCGTCCAAGTTGCTTCTTCGGTTGCAGCTATCAGATTCACTTGCTCAAAACTTGGGGTCAGTTGCTTCGAGATGGCTACTGCTCCGGAAATATCGCCGTCTCTCACGCTTGCTTGCTTCGCCAATTCGTCGGCCTCTTGGTTCTCTTCCCGAGGGATGTGTTTGACTAAGTAGTGGTCCAATCGACTGGGAAGTAACTTGGTCTTCTTTAAATATGCTATGAGTCGTTCTTCTCGAGCCTGGAATTCTCCTAGTATTTGATTAACAATAAGTTGAGAATCGCTATGAAGACACAAATAATTGGCTTCGATTTCCAAGGCAAGTTCTAATCCAGCTATCACTGCTTCATATTCTGCATCGTTGTTGGTGGCAGCGAACTCCAACCTTATAGCATAGTGCAGCTTATTTCCCCTAGGAGTGATTATTACCACACCTGCCCCCGAGCCTTGTTCGTTTAACGCACCATCCAAGAAGAGATTCCACTTGATGTCTTCTGCTATTTCCGATTGCTCCTTACTTTCGTTGGTAGTGAATTCTGCAATGAAATCGGCCATGGCTTGTCCCTTGATAGCGGTGCGAGGGTGATAGGTGATATCATACTGACTTAGTTCAATGCACCATTTAAGTAGTCACCTAGAAGTGTCGGGACGATGGAGTACCTGCCTCAGAGGTTGGTCGGTTAGAACTTTGATGGAATGGGACTGGAAGTAGTGACGCAGTTTCCGTGATGTGATTAGTAAACAGTATGCTAGCTTCTCAAGTTTAGTATGTGGCATGCTATGTCAGGGGAGATTCCGGTCATGTCAGCATGTGACCATGCAAATACATCCAAGTTGTGGCGGAGAAAGTCAATGAGTTGTTCCTTCAACTCTGTTTTTAGTTGGGACCCGATTTTCAATAGTCTACTCGAGTCATGTTTGTCTATAGATACAAATTCCATAGCCTCTAAAGGCTCGGCGGTGGCCTCCTCCTCCCTGTCCCTGGGGTCTAATTCATTGAAGGGATCGCTGGTATATCGAAGAGGAGGGGCTTTCTTTAGTTGCTATGCTTCCAAACTTTTTGTGCAGAGGGCAACCTCTACACTCTTCCCTTTATCCTTCCTGTGGTTGTTGCGAAGTTCAGTTACATAGCAGTCTCGAGCAACGTCCTAGTCTCCCTCTACTTCCCCTACTCCATTGTCCGTTGGAAATTTCATCTTTAGGCACTAGGGGGCCAGGACAATTTGGAAGTCAGACAGGGCTAGCCTTCCCAAGAAAGCGTTGTAGTTTCTTCCTTCTGATGTGTTCTTCAATCAAGTCCCGGAGATGATGGCATTCATTGGTATCATGCCCATGAGATTCGTGGAAGCGGCAGAACTTTCCAGACTTCTGTGCGTTATCTGATTCCTTCTTGTATGGTGGGCGTTCGTATCTAACTTCGCCTTGGGTGGCAAGGAAGATGTTTTTCGATGGTTTCATTCAAAGGAGTGTAAGTGTTGAATCTCGGTCCTGGCCGATATAGGCGCTTTCCTCCCTTCTTGCTCCCAGCATTGTCTCTAGAATCATTTCTTCGAATGTCCTTTGCTACAGCGGGCGCGTTGCTGTGAGTTGCCTTTATTTTGTTACCCTGACTGCCCCTCAGTGGCAGCGTCTTCAAGCCTCATATATTTCCCGGCTTCATGGAAGAAATCGGGTAAAGTAGCTGGTTTTTATTTTGTTGTCTTCTAGCGAATTTAGTATTCGGATGCACACCACTACAGAGGGCCATTAAGACAAGTTTCTCATTGGCATCTTGGACTGCGGCCGCTGCGGCATTGAATCGGGTTAAATATTGCTGTAGCTTCTCTCCAGGTTTCTGTTTGATATTGGATAAGGAATAAGCGTCCTTGGGTTGTTCCACATGAATGCGGAACTGGCTGATAAACTTTTCTTTCAACATCTCCCACGAGATGATGGATCCTTGGGGTAGACGGTAGAACTAGGAGGTAGCTAGATCTGCTAAGAATAGTGGAAAGCATTTGCATAGTACTCCCTCTGTTGCTCCACTCATGAGCATATGCTGTGTGTATCTCTGTAAGTGTACAACGGGGTCGGAGGTTCCTTTGTAAGGTTCCATTGTTGGCATCTTCCATTCTCGGGGGGTGATAGCAATTTCGATATTGCGGGCGAAAGGGCTGGTTACCCTAGCGCCTATCCCTCGATCTCTTTGATCCCGTTGGACGCACTCTCTGAACAAGCTTGCCATCCTTTCATCAGAATTTGGAGCAGATAGAAACGAGTTCGGTTCTGTTCTGTGGGATTGATTCCGTCCTGATGACCTGTAGGGATGGTACCGTCTATCATTCCTCATATTTTCCAGTGGCTGCCTTTGGTCTTCTGGGAGCATGCTAGGGTCAGCTACAGTTGGCCCTTGCCTTGATCTTCCCCTGTTGGGTTCTGATCTAAGCACTTCCTCGGGTCCAACTTCGGGCTGGATTCTAGCTCGGCCCCGTTCATTGGCGTTTCCGTGGTTAGGCAGTACGACCGGCTCAGCTACAGCTGACCTCCGCCCGGTACCTCCCCCGTTGGGTTCGGTTCCAAGCATTTCCTCAGGCCTAACTTCGGGCTGTGCTCGATCTCGGCTCCTACCATGGCTGCTTCTGCCGTTAGCTCCTTCGAAGAAGGAAGATCTTTGTTGTCTCTGAGATCCTCCAGACTGGGACTCACCCCATGACTCAGTGTTGCGGTTGGACTCTTCAGCATCCCTTAAGCGTGACATGAGATGGTCCACCAAGGCTTCCTGTTGGGACGTGAAGCGGTTAGTTACTTCAGCCACAACCTTGTCTAGATCTGCCCTAGTAATTTCTGCAGGCTGTTCTACGGCAGGAGTGGTCGGATTTGCCCGACCTTCATTTGGTACTGCTGCTAGAGGGGGACGATTTACTTGATCTGTGTCCACTGGATCTGGAAGACTACTGGTTGTGATGTTTTTTCCTTTGTTAAAATCTTTCTTCTGCTTGGGAGGCATGTTTTCCAAGCGATGAACGATGCTGTTAGGAAAAAGGTTAAGTGGAAGAAGCCAAAGCTTCGAGCTTCTAGTTCTCAGTGAAAGCACCAAAAATGTTTGCACAAAAAATGGACAAACACCTCAAAGTTGTATGATTTAGTAGATCTTATGTTGTTCTTAGTGATTTGGGTGATTTATGCAAATATATGAAAAGCAAGGGCTAAACTGTAAAAAGACACGCAGATTTATAGTGGTTCAGCCAGAATGTGCCTACGTCCACTTTATATGTTATTTCTCTTCTCTTCTTTTGATTACAAGTACAAGGCTTTGATACAAGTAAAAGAAAGTTGTTTGAAAGTTCTCTCCGTGCTTGAGCTCTCCAACTTGTCCCCATTGTTGTACCCCTGCCCCTCTATTTATAGAGTGAGGCTGGGGGTAGGAGTCTTGGATGTATATAGCTGCTGGCGGGCCTGGGCTGACGTGATCTGGCCTGGCACCGTTGGTTCGGCAATGGTTGGTCCGGCAATGGTTGGTCCGGCAATGGTTGGTCCGGCAATGGTTGGTCCTGATTCGGCAATGAATGGTTCGGTGGTGGGTTTTCCTCTTTGGTTCGATGAAAACATGCCAAACAATCTGCACATGGACAAAATGAACCAGAGGTGCAGCAAGGAACTGCACATGACAGGGGTACACATGATGACCCAGCCAAAAGAAAGTGTAAGCAAACAGAGTTATGGCTTAATCCAAAAAGCAACACAAGACATCAACAAACATGACAATGATTTGCAGAGGTATGCAGAGAAATGGCACAGGTATGTGCAGAGGTATGAAATACATGAAGTCATCAAAATGAAGGTGAGAGCACCAAAAACATGGCACTACAACACACAACGTTAAAGAACATAGAGAATCAGTGCCTAACAGAGGCAACTGGCAACACATATATGCATATACATGTTACCAGTAATTACAAAATGCAGCAAATAGAAGTCTGGGAGTAGTTCTAGTGCATGAACCCATAACTCAAAGGAATGAAGCACTACCGGAAAATAAACTCAAGACTACAACTCAAATGCAAGCTGCATAAACATGAATACATAAGCATGCTATCAACAATTACAAAAGGCAAAGGTCAAATCACAACTGTCATGATTCAACACAACTGCCAGGCCACTCGATAACATGGAAAAATAGCATATGCAGTGATACACAAAGAACATGCATCACTACAGCAACTAAAAGTGATATAGGCATATGTACCCAAACCAAGACAACTTAGTAACAAGCTAAAATGCAATGCCCAGGAAAAATTATCAGTTTTGAACCAAGGTAACTGCAGAGTAAATTAAGGCATGCCGAAGCCACTAGTAACAACTACCTGATACAGGACAATGCAACCCAAGTAGAATATGTGTGGGAACGTGAACCAGTAACAAATGTACAAGCATCACAATAAAACCCAATTCAGTGATACGCAACAACAATAAAGTGAAGTCTGGGTGCCTAAAAAAAGACAGAGGCAATGTAATTGCAGACTACTCATAAATGAAGACTACACGAGCTCAATGTATCAGTAAAACAAGCTCGGGAGTGTGGCCACAAGTTCGACCAAGAAACTGTTGTCAACAACAGTTATAAAAATAGTGTGACAAAAGTAAACGAAGACACAATCATGTATCAACCCAAATCAGAGCCCAAAATCAAGCATCACATGGATAGATCAGTGAACACAAAAATCCAGTGAAAGTCGAAGTCAATCAGAAATTCACGAAATCGAAGAAACAGGCGAAGTCAAAGGAAATCAACATCAATAAAATCAAGTTGAAACCGAAGACATCAAAAATAGAATAAGCAATCACGGTCAAACGATTTTCGAATTAGATGTGAGTAATATAAATTACTCACCTTGTTGCCAAATCGAAGCAGCCTAAGAAAGGAGGAGGCCATCGATAGAAAGTCGGCGTCTTCGAATCTTCCACAAGCCCTAGTTTTTTTGGCAGACGTGAGGGAAGTGAAGGCATCCACGATCCACGGCAAGAAGCCATCGGCGCCTTCAAATCGAACGAGCCCTACTCTCGAACGAATGGGGAAAAACGAGGCCGCCATTATCGTTCGTATGTTTTGATTAGGGTTCGAATGAAAATGGTAAAGGGGGGACGGGTTGAATAGATTGAAAAGGGAACGGCTATTTGCCTTTGTAAATTTTCACGGCCCAATGAAAAATAGACCACTATTTAAATTTTCAAAGCACATCAACACTTAACAGATTTTTCAAAAGAGTTTCAAACTGGTTTTAAAAATTCCAAACAGCCATTAGCTAAGAAAGGTAATCGTCCAGAGATGATAAATAATCGGTACGCAATACTGGGTTGTTTGAAGTGACCCTCTACTTATTCAATTATTTTTAATGAATTTTCTGTTGAGTTTTTTTTTCTTTTGGTTTCCATATATATATATATATCCATATATATATATATATTTCAATGGATCACTTCCCTTTAATCATTTTTCCCCAGGATTCCTTATTTTACCAATATAAAAATATCAGTATATAAAATCAGATTAGATCATTTATATATATGAAGATATATAGATGACTCTTTGCCTATGAGAGTAATTGAAGTTGGCAAAGGAATTTAATCACACCTTATTTCTTATATTTCAGAGTTTTTGGTGTCACATAGCCCTTCTTTTCTTGATTTTCTTACTTAAAACTCAGGCTTGATTATAAGATCAAGTAATAACACTTTTCTTATTTTTCTTGCTTTTCTTCTCAATTGTTTAATTCATGGATTTAAAGCCATATATATTTAGATTCTGGGATTTTGTAATTTGATACTTATTGGTCTATGCTAAATGAGAGGGTGTTTAAAATAGCTCATTCCTTCTAGTTTGGCCCGGGGTTCATAATTCATAATTAAACAAATTTGTGTTTTAGATAAAGATACTCGTATATTAATTTTGTTATTTTGCAGGAATAATATGAGTGATCAAGAAACAAATTGGGTAGAAGACCAAACAGAGAAGACACCATCCATTTAGGCAGGGTACAAATGCAACACACATACTGCACTAAGAATTAGCATATATTTGGAGACAAAATGATTTAAGCTAAGTTACAAACTAAATTAATACAAATTCTCAGGTGAACTCATCTGGTAGACAACTAATGTGCTTTTAATATTGAATGATAGTATCTAAGGTGTTGTTAAGTGATGGACATGCCTATTGCAAACAGGACTACTAGTTATTTAATCAGCCTCAAGTTGGTCATGACCAAATGCATCCAGACTTGAGTCATGCACCTAAATAGTGAGATATGTTGAACATAGTGCTGTGAGTAATATGAAAATGCATATGGATCTACTTCACAAATCAATGCAAGCTTCTACTGTAATTTAAATGCCTAAACTAAGAATTAGGGGTTTCATTTTCAGGCTTGACATATACTTTATATCAATTATAAGCCATGATCATGCATTTCTGATTAACTCAATTTTGGTTCAACTCAGACTTTAGAAGATTTACTGAAGGTCTATATTCCTTTCTTTCTATAATTATTTCTACTTTGCCTTTTTGAAAAACTAATCAGACATTGTCAAGGGAGACATGATCACATATAAATTATATGACATGATCCCCTACATCATACTTCACCAGAGATTATCCAGATCAGTCATTTAAAACAGAAACCAATAAACACATATATGTAATACAAAGCTTCTACATATTCTTTACTCAGAAAGATAAGCACATATCACTCCAGAAAATACTTAAACATAATGAAGTTTTGCTTAGCCTAATTATTACAATATTTTTGCCAAATTCCTTAAGCATTCTGAATGCACGTAGGTCTTCAAGTATCCATGCTAACAAGTTTCTTATGCTTCCTTTCCTGCAGCAACATCTAGAGCTGCCTCAATAAAAATGAGACACCCCAAATGTTACAAAGCAACAAATAGGGTCAGAAATAAATTTCTGGTATGAGTGAAATCGCATGTTAAACATTTTGTAAATTCTTAATGCTACAGAGAAAACATATCAGTTTAATGAGAACTAATTCATACTAAAATCTGAATATTGGTAAACTTGTCTATCAATCATACACTCAAACAACCATGCATTCATTCCATCCAGATTTTCATATACATACTCCTATGAAATTATTTCCAATTCCATAGCCTGACTGATCAATCTCATTTCATTTCTTTTTACATATTGTGTTTGGTCTAACTCCTTGCCATTGAACTCTATGTGTGCATTGAAAAGGGGCTCAGTTTTGTTATCCCTTTTCACAGAGGCCTACAGGACTTTAGCAAGTCATGCACATACCCATCATCCTCCTGATGATGAGCAGATCAAGGCACCAT